>CM069064.1:6717500-7342500 GCA_035220775.1 Malus fusca | reverse complement strand
AACAAACATGGCAAAACAACTTTATAGAGTTTACGAAGGACAAGGCAGACCATTTCTTGAGAACATTGAATTTGAAGTACTATCAAAAATTGAATTTGTCCTATCATGCACATGCAAGCTTCATACAATACTTAGTACAATTACCCATTAAAACAATTAGATATGTTGTAATAACATCCAACGATCATAAATGACCGTCAATAAGTGATTGTACTAAGTTCGTAGATCTATTGCTAGCCAGTCTCGTTAGTCTTCTATTATATTAGCAAGAGAGTATTTTCTAATAAGGATACCTCATCAGAAACATCCTCAGAGGAAGCATAAATAATCACACCCAGTCAAAGCATGTCAAGTAAATCATAATCTCATTAATAACGAAGTTACCTTTGACAGCGTGAGTATACCGCAATCTCAATCCTAATAGGCTAAATCCAATCAACTCAATGAAGAATGACGCAAGTCCACAACAGTCAGGCCCCAAGGCCCAAATCATCAGCTAAATACATTTACAAAACACTTTGTCAACAACCTTGTCGCAACTTAGCTTATAGAGCACCCGAGCAAGCAATGGAGGACTCCCTAGAGTCAAACACTTCCTTGTTGGAATTTATCCTTTCTTCAGCATTGTTGTAAGATTACAAATTGATGATGAACTATATAAAGCATGTAAATATCATAGTAGTAATGAGATAAGATATATGTGTAAGCCTGAGGGAAGCCATTGAAGGATCATCAAGGAAGAATCTTTCGCTTGCTTAGAACCTTATGCTCTTAATAGAATAGGGCAAATTACTGTAAAGAACGTGTTTTCTCATAAGCAAAGACTAATCCTTTTTGCAGATGCTAAATCCTAATTGTTTCCACCTATTAAGGAAGCAGTTGGCAATCAGTACATCCAAGATTTCAAACGTATGGGCTATCCACCACACTGGCATGCCATCCTCAATGTCATACTTCAAAGGGATGTTTTATCATATATTGACTCTAACTGCTTTCAAGTTTCAACGTCATTTTATCTTATCAAAATGTGTTTAAATCCAAATTAGGGTCCAAAATCATTATAAAGATCAACATGTAATCATCCAAGTATATTTTTAATCATGTTATCGTCTCTAAGGTCATGATTTAACCCCCAACTTCTTCAAGAACCGGTTTCAACTACATTAAAAATTGCATTCAACATACAAAAGGAAACTAAATAATACATATGCATTCAAAAACTTTAATTCGCTTTCAACGGGACTAGGACAATACAATAACAACACCCACAAACTTTTAGAACACAATACCTATAGAATAAGGTTAATGCGTGTGAAGCTCAAAACTTTTTACTTTTATTCTCCCACTTGGAAAAACCCTCATTAATTATTGTTTGACCAAAATTACTCATAAAACAAGATTCTAGCTCTAAGTCTCTCTTACTCTGGGATTTACTATAATTAATTTATAAGATTGACTAACCCAAGGTAAAACAATAACGAAAAGCACTTAGTATTCATAGTAAAAATTATGAAAACATTTTATGTCCAATTAACATTCAAAATAGCAAGCAAAGTAAATCAACCAAAAACTTACAGCAGAGACTTTGTTCTGAGCATATGTTACTTAAAAAATTTGTAACAAATAAAATACATAACCAATGACCACGGAAATTTGCATCGTAAGAGAAGACACATATACATACAACATATCCAAAAATAAAGTCATTTCGTGGATTAAATGTGTCATTGATCAAGCTTGACTAAAGACACATAATCTCCGAAGAAATTTTTGTGCATCTATCATAAATCTTATAAAACAATACAAAATTCAGTTCTAAACATATTTTCATAATTTATGGTGTCTAGAGAAATATAAGGAAATCTACTTTATTGTCCAATTTTATCATGAATTAAATTTAAACACAACAAGGTCCAAACAGAAACCGCAATAGCAAAGTTCGAGACTTGAGAGACAAATAAGCATGAAATTTTTAAACAATGTGTACCATGATTAGTCCTTAATTAACTTTCGTGGGTCCAAAATATGTGCATCAACAAATCTCGTGAGGAGAAATAAAAATATATAACATGATGCAACCGATTTTCATGTCATAACCCACAAATCTAAACATGTGACTTGTGGATGCAAATTTCTTTCTCCTTGCTCTTGGACAAAATTGCACCAACAAAACAAATAACACCTTAGGTCAAGGCCAAGAGCCTCATGCGCCCATGATGAATGGGGGGGGGGGCTTTGGCCGAAGAACCTCCGATGCAAAAGTTAGAATTTTGAGGGAAAATGGTTTGGAGAATTTAGAGAGTTTAGCAAGAGAATTGGAATTCTGTTTTGGAGAGAATGAGGAGGTTTATATAGGGGAGTGGCCGGCCACCTTGGGAGGAGATGGACCGGCCACTTGGATGGATTTGTGTGCTAGGTTCATGATTTGTGTTTAATTAGCTAATTGATGGAATAATTATTTGATTAATTGGCTAATTTATAGAATTAAAGAGGAAGGATTTGGGGGTTACCTTGTGGAGAAGATATGACGAGGATGGATGAAATAGGTTGTAAATAAATACCTATTTGGGCACTTTTGACTTGATTGAGGGATGATTGTCCACGGCTCGCGCGTAGGAATTCCGGTGTACCTCGAGGGTAGTTTTGTCCTTTTTACCCAAAAATCCACATGTCGCCTCTTGATTATTTTTGGCTCCACAAATGCCCCCACACCTATTGGGCTGCTCGCAGGAAATGGCAGCAGGTGTAGAGATCTTCTTGCTTTAGGAAACATAGGCTTGTTTCCTATTTTGATGTAGATTCCCTCTTTAATTGGAAATTAGGTCCTTCTAGGAAAGGGAAATGAATTTCTCTCAAAGCCTATTTAAGTCCACCTTAAGTGGGTTATTAAATCAACTTTGGAGAGCAATTTATTTTACCCTACAAGAGAGAGAAAGCTAGAGGATATTTATTTCCCCTCCCATAGCAATCTTCTACACTTGCCCGTGCAAATGATCATCTTTCGTTGCTTTATTCGTCTTCTCCGCACCTCACTGAGGTAAGAAAAAAATTAATTTTCCTTTCTTCTTCTTGGATAGTGTTATCGCGGGGCAGGGCAGCCATCGGGATGGTGCAGCATGTCGGCTGGCAGGGGCCAGGAGTCGACTCGGCATGGGCCGAGGAGGTGTTGTGGCAGGGACCACTGTTTAGGCTGCTCGGCTAGAGCCAATGGCAGCTTATGCGGCTGGGGCCGCGGATTGAGGCGCTAAAGCGTAGTGCTAGGCGAGCCGCATGGCTCATGTCTTTTGGTTTCTTGGACCTGGCGCGGGCCAGGCCTGCAATTGAGAGAAATGATGAGGTCGGGGGCCTCATGGGCTGCTAGAATGCTAGGCATGCAGGCCTCTTGCCTGCTAGAATACTGGGTTGAACTTCTCTGCTGAGTCCGTGAATGGCGTTGGCTGCTTAGTTTTCTTCACTGGGAGAAAAATGGGCTGCTCCCGAAAGAGGAGGTAAAGATGATCAAGGCGGATGCATTGGCTCGTCTGATCGCTATCGTGGAACTTACTATGAATGAAGGTGGAAAGAAGAGATCTTCCCCACCTGCTCAATAGATGCCGATTGAGAAAAAATTGAAGACTTCATTCGCTAGTCGTAAGGATCCGTCTGCTGTCGAAAGGCCTATGATTGGCATGACTTCTTCCAATGGGAAGAAAAATGAGGCTGCTAGATCTGAGCATGTGGTGCCCGCCTCGTCGAGAATGGCTAGTACGAGCGTAGAGGTTTTGTCATGCCCCTAGTGCCGAAGTTTGTACCAAGATGCTCTTTGGGAGCTAAGTCCGGTTCACCTTTGGAAAGGCTTGCTATTATGAAAAGCGATAAGGTGGATTCTACTGCTAAAGTGGCGCCAAGGCCCACTCTCCTTGCTACTGAGACTGATTCGCCTGGTGGGAAGGAGGAGACTGCTTGCGTAGGCAGTTGTGAGAAATCTACTAAGCCTGCTTTTGGGGAGGCTGCTGAGATCTATGCGCTTTTGAAACCAGATTTGCTTGAAGGCATGGACGTTTGTGCCAAGTTTGTCGTTGGCGTTATAGGGGTTGTTTGCCCAAGTTCCTTTGCGAAGCATACGGCCAAGTATAGGAAGACTGCTCTAATTGTAATGGTGCAAAAAATGACTATCCTAGCAACCGAGTCTATACTCATTGACCAAAATGATACCAAAGCTGCCAAAGAGGTGGCAATAGCTGTGGCAGCTGAAGCTTATTCTTCAGCCGAGAAGATCAAGAGGTTGGAATCTGAGCTCGTCACTTTGAAGGGGTCTAATATCTATGCACCCATTTCTCTGCATCTTGAGACTGCTCACCAATGGATCGTCGGACGCGATCCAACTTAAGTATGAAAGTGTAGAGAATGAGATCAGATGTCACATACCTCTGATTCAAGATCTTGAGTGTGCCGATTCTGAGCTTCGTCCTGTTGCTTATGCAAAGGATAAATAGTTGATTGTTGCTTATAACCAAGTGATCCACTTCAAGAAGGTCGTTGATAGGCTTGAACCCCAAGTGTTGGAACTCCAAGGTGCACTGAGGATTAACGAAAGTTTGAAGAAAGAAGTGGATGAGCTACAGCGCGTCCATGTTGGTCTGCTAGAGGAGATTGGGCAGCTGAAAGGTGAGAAGGCTTGGCTCGAGGCTCCGCTTGTTCAAAGTCAGGCCGATTTCTACAAGCTGGGTTATGTAGATCATCTCTTTGGTAGACCGTTTGACTTCGAGTTTGCTGGGAGAGACTTTGAAACCTTCTCTATTTCTTCGGAATACTTGTTTTCCTTTACTTTTGAGGCCTCCATTGGTGAAGTAGTCGGAGATATTAGTGCCCAGGCTGGAGCAGCCGGGGGTGAAGGGTCGGATGGTGCCCCTGCTGAAAATGTCGCGGCTACTGGAGGTGTGGTGATCGAGTAGTCGTGGAGTGTCCAAGCTTCTGAAGAGTAGTCTTCTAAGTAGTCTTTAAGATTTTCTTTGTTTCCCTCGTTGCTTTTTGCTTTGCTTGAACTTGCTAGTTGTTTATCAATTTTGCTAGAAATTTTAATAAACTTGCTTCCTTCGCTTTTCTCCATCTTCACTTATTTCATTCATGCCCTAACCTTTAGACTTTATAGACCAGTGGAAGGCGTGCTACTTTTCTATAAGTAGACATGCCTGCGTAGCTGATGCAGTCATAGGTGTTGGTGTAGAACTTTGCAAAGTTGTTAGCCATGGGGTTGGCAGTTGTATGCCTTACTTATAGAAGCAGACAAGTCCGCGTAACCACTAGGCTGTTAACCTTGGCTTTCTCAAATTCCGTAGGTTGCGTAGCAAGTATCACAACACTTTTAGGACTTGATGTAGGTTGTTCCACGCTTAGCAGAAGTGAAGTTTATCGACTACGTAGCATGTCGGCAGTGGATAAAGCTTCGTATATGCACACTAGCTTGTTTAACCTTTCACAAGAATGTGTGGTTGTATAAGTCTAGTGCGGCTTTACTGCTTGAAGGGCAAGTTGTAGGCAGTCTTCCGGAAATCGTAAGCTACCTTAGTGCACTCAGTAACAACTTTAGGGTTCTAAGGCAGTCGTCTGTAGGCCGTACTGCGTAATGTGCCCCCTCCATATCTAGGGCCCGGTTTCTCGCAGATTAGACCAAGAGACCCAAAATCCTTCAATTAGCTAAGCCTTGAAAAAGACCATTGTGGCTATTTCTAGGAATCCCAACGCAAGCCATTGTGCATCTAGTTATACTAGGGCAGCCAGGCTCATCCACGTCTGGATATTTGGAGTGTAGAGTTTATCCTCCTGTCTTAGAGAGCTGACCTATGTGGGTGTTGGGGAATTGGTTTACCCTCTCACACTGGATAGCCATTAGTTTACCCTCTCGCACTGGAGAGCATGGTTAATCCCTCGAGGGGCACAATTCCTGCGATGAGTCCCTAAGAGGGGCGCGATTTTTTTTGAAGTGCATGAGTGATCAGTTGTTGTAAGCATGCAGCTGAGCCAAGTTGTAATTACTTCTGAATTCCTTATTAAAAAACGAGTGAAACGAACGAAAACTTAGCTATAAAGTAGGAACTGCATAACAACTGGATAATCCTCGGCTTGTGAGGTGATGCATGTCGAGCTGTTTGAGTCTTTAGGCTTTGATGTAGTGGGAGGTTACACATGGTACTTCCTCAGATTGTAGGCATTCCACTATTTTTCGATCTTTTTGTCGTTTCTTGGTGGCGAGGCTGTAATTACTCTTACCGCCTACTTTGTTGATCTTGTACGGACCTTCCCATATGGGATCCATCTTGTTAGAGTTTTCTCTGCGAGCAGTGATGAAGGCTTTTTTGGGGACTAGATCTTCGGGCTGGAACTACCGGATCCTGTCCCTTTTGTTGTAGCTGGAGAAGAGCTACTGCTGGTAGGCTGCGATGTTGGTGTTGGTTTGTTCGCGCTTCTCCTCTACTAGATCTAAGCTTGTGGCCATCTCCTTACTATTCTGCTCAATGCTTGGTAGTAGAGTGATAATACTTGGCTTAATGACATTGGGATGAATGATTGCTTCTGAGCCAAATGCCAAAGACCACAATCATCATGCATCTGCCCCCAGTAGCAGAAGCATAAGTCCTACCAGGTCGATTGCCCACTGCATGAACGGCCAATGATTCGTCTGTGGGTGTAGCTCGCTGGCAGATAATGATGGTACCGGCTTGTAGCGTTGGCAACGGTCGCACTTTTGTACTAACTCCTTAGCATCTGGGTGCATGGTAGGCCAATAGTAGCCTGCATTAAGAGCCTTCTGTGCTAAGGATTGACCTTCGGAGTGATTTCCACAAACGCCTTCGTGGATTGAGCTTAGAACCTTTAACTCATCGGGAAGCGCTAGGCAGCGGAGATGTGGTCCGGTGTAGGATTTTCGGATGAGAATGTCGTTCCACATGTAGTAGTGTGCTGCCTTGATTTGGAGCTTCCTAGACTCTAATTTTTTCGTGGAGAATGTGCCATTAACCAGGTAGTTTACAATGGAATCTTGTCAGTTTGGAGTTGTACTAACTTGTGACACCTCGGCTGCTGGCTTCGCCTCTATGCTTGGCTCGTCTAGATACTCCATTGGAATAGAGCGTTTGAGTTGGTGGTCGAGGGTGGAGCCTAGGCCGGCTAGTGCGTCCACGTGAGCGTTGTCTGCCAGTGGAACTTAAGTGAGGGTGTAAGTCTGAAACGCCTCAAATAGTCTGGCTAGTGATTATATGGGAGTCAGAATGAATTGTGAGCTTTTTCACCGCCAAGTCTTTTTACCATCGGAGGCCTAGTAGTAAGGTCTCGTACTCTGCTTCGTTGTTAGATGCTTTGACGCCTAGAGTGATTTTCTGCTCGAGCATTAAGCCGTTTGAGGTGATAAGGACCATGTCTGCTCCCGAGCTTTTGTAGTTAGATGCACCGTCGATATGCAAATGCCCGAAGTCTTCATTGAGGGAGCAAGTGCGGCTAAGGTGTGCTTGGCTGCCTCCGGGGAGTCGTTGGGCCACTCTGTTGCTTTGCCTAGGCTAGGCGTGAATGCGCGGTAGAGAGTCGTGGAGCTGGAGCTATGTTACACGTCGTAGGAGATACTCAGCTGCCGGTATTAGGCCACTCTAGAGCTGAATTATGGAGTAAGGGTCGGCTAGGGTTGTGTGAAGCGCAGCAGGAGGTAGTGCTCAACTGCCGGTACATGTTTCTTCTATGTAGAATCTTTTGGGGCAACGAGGATAAAATTTGCTTTCGAGTATGTCCTTCCAGTGTTCGTCTGCCCTTGGTGTGTCTTTTGGGCCGAGTTGTTGCGTTCGTCAGAAAATTTGCATACGCCAGGGTCTACGCCTTTATCGTCACATGTCTGGATTGGGCAGAATAGTGCATCATGAGGATGATTGCATGTGTTTGAAGGTAAAACTTGAGCTTCCGAGATGCAACAACTATCGCCAAGGTTAGCTTTTGAATTTCTGATAACATTGAGGAAAGCTTTTGAACTATGGAATACAACTAGTCGGGCCCCCAGCTCTTCTCGCATGATGGTAGAGCTTATTGCTGCTTTAGATACCGTCAAACATGCAAATAAGTCCTCCGCTGCTTCTGGTTTGGATAGTAGGGATGTGATGTCGGGTACTTCTTCAAGTCCTTGAATGTGTATTGGTGAACCTCGTCCCAAAGTGCATGCTTTTCTGCCAGAGCGAAAGAGTCTGCCAGAGTTAGATATTCTTTCATGATCAATTTTCCGAATAACGGGTGGTCTGCTGGAAGTCATTTTTGGAAGGCTGCTCTAGCTATCGAGTCATTGCATTCGACTATCCTTGCCTTCTCTGCTTTGAACCTCTTCACATAGTCATGAAACGACTCCTAGGTTCTTCTTGACGTTGAACAAATGGTCAGACTTCTTTTTGATCAAGCGATAGGATGAATATTCTTTGGTGAAAACCAAAGAAAGTTTGTCAAAACTCCGGATGGATTGTGGCAGCAAGGTGTAGAACCAATCTTGCACCTCGCCTTGTAGAGTGGTGGTGAATATCTTGCACATAAGATCGTCGTTGTTTTTATAGAGGATCATTGCTCTTCGGTAGTAATTTAAGTGTCTTTCCGAGTCTTCATCCCCTTTGAAAGATGTGAAATGTGGCATGTTGAACTCGCGTGAAGGCTCTGCCTGCTCGATCTTGTTCGTGAGGGGTGACCTGCTTATGTTGGTCATGTTCCATCGTAATGCTTCGTCGGTGACCTCGTTGCGTTGGAAATTGCGCAATCACTTGGTCAAAAGTCTTTCTACTTCTTCATGAAATTGCCTTTGTTAGGGTAGCAGAGTTCTCGGCTGCCCCCAACCGTGACTTGCTGGTCTAGGCTGCTCTTCCATGTGTTTGGCTCATCTATGCAGCGGATGTGGTGCATGTGGTGCGTTCCTAGCAGGCAAACAAGTTATTCGCAGGCTGCCGGTTGAACTTGAGCCGGATTGAGTGATTGTTTCTCTCCGTCCGTCGTGCTGCCTACTCTGATGTCAGGTGGAGGATGCTCTTTGAGGGCTTAGCTGCGAATGAACAATTCGCATGGAAGGTTACTCATGTTGACTATCAGAGTGTGACCCCAACCATGAATGTATGCTTGTCTGTGGGCCTAGTCGGGAGTGTACGCTCCTCCACGCGCTAAGACGGGAGTATACGCTATCTCGGGAGCCCAATCGGGAGTGTACACTGCCCGAACACTCGGTTCGTGGTTGGTTGAGTCGCTGCTTGCCGGGACGCTACTGGAGAGGTTTTTTGTTTGCCCTTGTCCTACTTCGGGACACTTTGTCTGGGGCATGTTGCATCTCGGTGCACTGTAAAAGCTGGTTCACCAATGTCGTCTGATGTGTGAGGGCGCTCGTCAACTCTATGACTTGTCGAGACAAGTGTTGTTCTCCATTTGGGTTGGAATATCTTGGAAAGAATGTGTCTTCTTGAACAGCGAGATTTGAGTTAGGAAATGTCAAATCCGCAGAAAAATGTGGTGAAAATGCTCCCGGTTCGATCGTCGGTCCAGAAATTTGGATCTGGGACGGTTGAACTAATCTTGGATCAATTTGGGCTGCTTGGAAGGCCACGAGAGCAAACTGGGTTGCGGGAGCAAGTTGGGCCGTTGGAGCAGGCTGGGCCACGAGAGTGGGCTGCTCAGCGTGTGGCGCACGTGGGTGCGAGGCTAGGGCTCGGCTTAACAACGCGTTGGGTTCGCATTGGGTTTGGAGTGACATGGCTTAGGTCGTGGCTTTGGTGTCGTGGGCCTTGGATGGCACGGCTTAGGCTTGCTTAGATGGCACGGCTCGGGCCGTGGTGGTGACACCATGGACCTCGCCACAAATAGCCACCATAGTGGTTCCCGTGGTGGAAACTCGTGGTAGTGGTGCCGCTCCACTTATTGTCACATTTAGCCTCGTGGATTGCCACGGTCCCATCTCTTGAATATTGGAATTTTCACTTGTTGAAGTTTCTAAATTTCTAGCCATTGTGGTTCTCTTTTACGTTTTATCAAAGAATTTTTGCAAATAAAAAATTCTAATAATAAAAATGTACGAAAAATCTACAAATGGACAAGAAAATAGAAAAACCTTGGATGCAAGAGTCTTCTACGAGTGTGGGACTCAACTCTCAATGAAAGCACCAACTTGTGGATGCAAATTTCTTCCTCCTTACTCTTGGACAAAATTACACCTACAAAACAAATAACACCTTAGGTCAAGGCCAAGAGCCTCACGCACCCATGATGAATGGGGGGGGCTTTGGACGAAGAACCTCCAATGCCAAAGTTAGAATTTTGAGGGAAAAGTGTTTGGAGAATTTAGAGAGTTTAGCAAGAGAATTGGAATTTAGTTTTGGAGAGAATGAGGGGGTTTATATAGGGGAGTGGCCGGCCACCTTGGGAGGAGATGGACCGGCCACTTGGATGGATTTGTGTGCTAGGTTCATGATTTGTGTTTAATTAGCTAATTGATGGAATAATTATTTGATTAATTGGCTAATTAATATAATAAAAGAGGAAGGATTTGGGGGTTACCTTGTGGAGAAGATATGATGAGGATGGATGAAATAGGTTGTAAATAAATACCTATTTGGGCATTTTTGACTTGATTGTGGGATGATTGTCCACTGCTCGCGCGTAGGAATTCCGGTGTGCCTTGAGGGTAGTTTTGTCCTTTTCACCCAAAAATCTATATGTCACCTCTTGATTATTTTTGGCTCCACATGACTCATTTTACTAAAATTATTCAATGCATAATATGAATAATCGGTTAGGTCAAAAAACTTAGTATCATACTAAAACAATTTCTTTGTCATGCTTCCATTAAAATTGGTCCCTTACATAACTATAATAGGGTTCATAGTGTTGGAAAATATTAGTATTTTAGTTTATTTGAATGTTTGGTTTTCTGGGCTTAGCCCGTTAGAATTAGGTTTTGTTAGAGATTAGCGTTAGGTTATTATAAATAGGGTGCTTTGTTATTCATTAGAGAACAAGTTAGTCACAATGTAACCTCTTAGGGTTTGTAGCCGTTCCAGCGTTCTTGTTTGTTTAATAATATTTCTATTATTTTGTATTCTTGTTCGTTACGCACTCTGATATTCAACTTGGTATCAGAGCAGGTTAAATCCTTCGGGAATTAATCTGTTTTGGGGGTTGATATCAATCTGTTTGTTCAATATCAAACTATCAGTTTTGTTTTAGTTCGGGTTTTGTTGTTTGAAAACAAAAGTTGAATCTGTCATAACCCCACCGCTGCATCTGCACATGTTCGACTCGCCCCACCTTGCCTGCATGACTCACGCCGCTGCACCATGTACCAGACCCGGATCGAACCTGCTTGCACCTACACCCAGATCCCTTGCCGTCGTCACGCAACCTCCTCACATCTCTGTCTGAACCACAATCCCACCACCACCATCTGCCTGCAACCTATCCGCACCAGTTAAATTGCCCGTGCTCCAGCCACTGCACTCATCGCAGCCAAATTCGATGAATTGAACCTGCACCGTCTGAGACCACCGCCATACCTGACCGATCCGCTTGCCTCGCCCTGCAACCAGCCAAGAAAATCAGCCGTCGTAGCCCCATAATGATGAAACCCGCACCAGTCTGATGTTCAGCACCGTACTTGCCATCTCCGCTGCACAGTAACCTGATCAGTTCTGTCAACAACCTTACCTGATCCGCCTGCACCACGACCCGTTTGCCACTGTTGGTTTTGTTGTGTTGATTTTTTGTGAGAAAGAAAAAAGAAAAAGGAAAAACAGTGAAAAGGAAAAGAAAAAAAAAACATAGTTAAGTTTGTTTTTTGGGCCACACAAGTTGTTGGTGTTGTTCGTTTGTTGGTACAATTGAGATATGGAAATCTCGTCCGTTTAGTGACAGGTTCTTTCCATACTCTCAATACTAGCCAGAATCAGCTTGCCAGCAAGAATCAATTTGCCAGTTAGCTAGTTCACCTGTCTGTCCGCGTTACGGAGCCTGCCTGTCTGTCTGTCCGCGTTGCAGAGCCTGCCTGTCTGTCTGTCTGCGCTGCGGAGCATGCCTGCCTGTCTGTCCGCCTAACGGAGCCAGTCTGCATCTGCTTGTTTGCAAACCCATGTCGTATACCGTCATGAGTTTGACAGGAGGTGTTGGAAAATATTAGTATTTTGGTTTATTTGAATGTTTGGTTTTCTGGGCTTAGCCCGTTAGAATTAGGTTTTGTTAGAGATTAGGGTTAGGTTATTATAAATAGGGTGCTTTGTTATTCATTAGAGAACAAGTTAGTCACAATGTAACCTCTTAGGGTTTGTAGCCGTTTCGGCGTTCTTGTTTGTTTAATAATATTCCTATTATTTTGTATTCTTGTTCGTTACGCACTCTGATGTTCAACTCATAGTAGAAGCATTCGTAAACGAAAACATAGAACTTTATCTCTTGATCACAGACTCCATGAGTTACCTTCATGAAAAACTTTCAATACCTTTACGCAAGATGAAGTTTTCACAAACTCTTATCAAATAGAATTCATACTATGCCATCCTAGCTGAACCAAAAATAATGATCTACATCTTTGGCAAGAAGATCATCCATTTGTTATAGCTAAGATGCAACCTTGAACACAGAACCTTGAAATCATTGGTCTTAATATCAACTAAGTCGTTACACTTTGCTTATAGTCGATGCAAGTACGTAATAACTTTGATCAAATTCAACCTGAAATGAAACAAAAACAATGAGATTGATTGATTAGTTGTAAGTGACAAATTAGGATAACCCTCTTCAAGCTTCAAGTCTTGCCAAACAAAAGGAATCCATATATTAATCTCTTTAATGACTTACTTTGATATTTAATTAATCTTAAGAAATTTGTCAGCATGCTTGAAAACGATCACGTTATATATTGATAAGTACGGAGAATAAAATATCATGAGGACAACGATTAAATTATTAAGTTACAATTGCATTACACCAAGTCTATGTGCCAATATATATATATATATATATATATATATATATATATATATATATCAATATGTATTATAGTGTAGTCTAGAAGACATTACCTGTATGCAAAGCGTGAAGCAACAAACAACACATTGGAAGTGTGGAGATGAATGATTATCTACCTAAAGAAGTCATGGATGAAAACCAAAGAATAGCCTCAACTCTGCAACCCTAGATATGAAACAACTTCAATTATTAAACACAGCTACACCTTTGGGTAAGAAACATAAAATGTCGAATCACTACTGCAAGTTTTTACATACATGACGCAGTTTATGTCATGTTAAAAATTTAATGACGCAAGGGTTTCGCATATCTTTATGGGTGTCATTAAAGATATTTTTTTATGATGTTGAAAGAGTGTCAAATATAACTTCTAAGGAAACCTAACAAGCGTCATTGAATTAAGAACTTGTGTCATCTATTACCATTCAAGACACGGAATAAATGTCATAAACAGAGGAAAGAGTGTCATGGTATATTAAACATGACATGCGCATAGTGTCATGTATAGCTTCTAGAGACACCTAACAAGCGTCACTGAATTTAAAAAAAAATATCATCTATTTCAATTTGAGACATGGAATATGTGTCATAAACAGAGGAATGAGCGTCATGGTATACTAAACATGACATCTGTATAACATCATGTACTATAGAACCGAAACCATTTGCAACATCATTGAATATTAACAATGACACACAAAGCGTGTCATAAACCGTTCAATACATGTCCTGAAATATGTTCGATGACATATATAATGTATTTTTAATTTGAAAACAAGACCTACATAATTCATAAATAAATAAATAAATAAAAACAAGATATTTACCTCAAATAAACCAGTATTACTTCATAAATTTGTAATTCGTCCACCTCCAAAGTATTACAAAAGACAATCTCACAGTCAACACATTTAATAAAATATGTAGAGCTTTCCTACTAAAATAAAACTAAAAGTTCACTTAATTTAAAATTTCACAAACTAGCTAGCCTAGTATTTCGAAGTCATCAACATACTCAGCTCACTCAATTCTTAATCCAAATGATACCAAACTATTCCAGATGATACTTGCTTTTGGTTGTCTCTTTTTCAGAGCTACTTGGGCAATATTTGTTATAGAAATAATGGTTGATGAAGGGAAAAAAAAAATCATGCGAATGTATACAGTAGGCAATGAGACAGTCCAAAATTTTATACCTTTGCAAGGGGAATGCATCATCCATAGATCCCAATACTGTAATGAGCGATTTTCTACGGATCATGAAATTGCAACATATCATGTAAAACCAAACCCATATTACAATAGCTAAGTTGGTGGATGAAATAAAAAGAAATAAATAGTTCATTTGAATTTGATGTATAGTCTGCAAGAAATATAATATACACATGAAAAGCCCTACATAAATGCAAGCTGAAACTGTTTCGTTATATAAGAGATAACCAAGTCTCTCAAGTTGTACCAAAATCTAGAAGATGAAGAATAGAAAAATTAATGAACTAAGATTGCCTTTAAACAAATTCAAGTGCTAATGTCGAGAAAATTATCTCAAACTAATTTCATAAGAGAACAATGAGAAAGCCTATGCAGAGAGTATAGACCTCAACCATTAGTCAAGTCACCAATGCAAACGTGTGACGCTCTGCATCAGCCGATGACAATCAAAGTATGCATGAATGACGAACCATAACATCTTAAAACAATGACAGTGGGATAAATGGATTCTAAACAAAAAATTACAACAAAATAAGAATAGATAAATCTTCAAATCATAAAAAAAAAAAATCGAATTAAATTCACAACTCATCTTCAGACATCGTATTGAGATCCTTTGTCTAATGTCTATGCATCATTAGGCAACCCTTAAGATCCATTTCATTTGTAGTATATTGTTAAAGAAAATCAAATCCAAAATTTAGTTAAAATCATTCAACTTTGTCAAAACATAAGGGAAAATAATTCTCATACACTTGCTTTGCACACTGATCTCATAGAAGGTACAACAATTCATTGAAAACTCATTAACAATTTGTAATTAAAAACATAGCGTTAGTCAGTTCGTCAAAAACCCATTAACCAACCATTCATTAGTGAGTGTCTATTTATCTCAAAGCATATCAAAACAGTATTATATTAGTAATTAAAAATTGAGTGAATAGGTAAAGCAATCCCTACAATGTATTTGGAAAGAAGATAAAATCGGCGATGTTAACTTCAAACCTGCCAAATAAAGGAGCATTCTTTGATGCTCCTCTTGATTCTTCTTCTCAATGGCTTTAAACGTTGAGTAAACAGGTTAAACAATCCCCACAGAGAAGTTGCAAATCCCGTTACAGAAAAATAGTGAAAAAGAAAACTATAAGAAAACAGAAAACCAAACTACTGTAACTTTTAACTTCAAAACAATCATCAATCTATGCTGACGTATACTAATATCTCAAAAAAAAAAAAAAAATTACTTACTTTTGTCAAAACTGAAAGAATTTCACACCCGCTCTTTCTACCTGCAAGAATTTCAAACACCCAAAAGCAGAATTTATATTTTACAACAAAATAAAAAACCAAAAATGATCAATTATGTTTCGGTGTATTCAGTAGCAAAAACAAAATCTTAACCCTACTACAAAAAACACTTTGCGCGACGAAATAAGTTTGTCGTGCAAGGTACAATTTCGTCGCACAAAGCTCGTGAAGATAGGGTTTGTGCGACGAAAATTAATTTTCGTCGCGCAAAGCTTTGCGCGAAGAAGCAGTTTTTTAATTTTTTTAATTAAAATAAATTAATTTAATATTTTTCATGACGAAATATTTTGTCACGCAAGGTTTTTGACTTTTTGTTTTATTATTTCTCTTATATTAATTTAATTATAGTAATTGTTTACGCAACGAAATATTTGGTAGCTCAAGATTTTTCAAATTTTTATTTTTTTAATTTAATTTAATTGTATGATTTTATTTTTTAATTACTTTAATTTAAATTGACATATTCAAAATAAAATTACATATGAAAAATAGTGATCAAATTATCCAATATATATAATATATTCAAAATGAGTTTACAAAAATGTCCTTCGAGGCAAAGTGTTGACTTTTGTTGACTGCCGTGTCGTGTCATGTAAGGTTCATTTTCTTGGCGTATCCTCGTAGTACTCGTCGCTACGAACACGTGGGCGCAAACGGATCGTGATTTGGAGTTATAACGAAAGAGATATTAACGTTTAAAGTCAAGGGCAAAATTGTAAATTAATATTTTCTAGAAAACTCCAGATTTTTGGAGCTTAATCTGGAAAGCCACGTGTGTGGCCCAGATTGAAGGAAATGATGAAATGGACGGTGGAGATGCAAAGGAAAGAAGTTAAAGGAGGGTGGGCACTGCCCAATCAGGAAATAGGAGAGAGGGAAATGACCAATGAGAAGTAAGAGCAAGGAGGGGGAAAAGAGGGAGAGGTGAAGCACGGGATCACCAACCCGTTTCCCTTTTCTCGACCCAACGGGGTTCCGCCGTTTTCTTCGGTGGTTTCCGTTGGTTTTTACATCAAATCGTCGCCACCCACCACCTGAGAAACCTTCCATGACCTCCCATCTTCCATTTTCCATCAAATTTCACTAGATTTAGCCTTGATTTCGGGAGGAATGGAACCCGTGGGTTCCGAGGGTGCACGGTGGAAATCCTACGATCGTGAAGCTAACTCTGTCAACCACCACCACCAATGGATTCCTCTCAATCTCAGGAGCAAAGCCCATTCATTAGTTGGAGTGTTGGAGTGAGTTTGGAGGTTGAATCAAATACACCCAATATTAAGGGTTCTGACGGGTTCGTGGTGATTTGAGGTGTTTTCCGGCCAAATTGGCCTTAGTCACAGGTATGAAAGTTACTCTACTCACTGAGATCTTCATTTATGTGAAATTTGGTAATTTTTAAAAATAGTTGATTTTTCTGGCAAGTCGGGGCTGTAGACCGCCACCTGCGGTGGCGCGTGGGCCGAGGCATCCCCTGACCTTCCTAAGCTAAGTTTGATACCCCAATTCCATAGGTAAAGTTAGATTGGTGAAATCTCATCATTTGAACCTAGTTTCATTAAGGTCCGCCACTCGATTATTATAGTAGTCGACGATCCGACCGTTGGATTGTCACTAAACTTTGATACGTTGTAGTACGTAATATTTGAGGATTTTAGAAACTTACGGATTGGGAATCCAATGCACGGATCTTCCCGAATAGGATATGTAAGTTAAGTGTTTTATTGACAAGAATTATGAGATATGGTCTGATAATTGTTCTAGGCGCCGATCATTCATGACGCCTTGATGTTTGTACTAGGGAGTTGTAGTGCAGACGCCAGGTGAGTGGGCTTTTGGTTTTCAATATATGTATATGCTTTACATTTTTCCCAGAAAAATTGATTTAAATGATTTTGTGTTTATATGCCATGTCAAATGCTTTATATTTTGGTATATGCTTTTAGTAGTTGTGTATGTTATTGTTTGACACTGCGGACGCTCAGGTAAGTTTGAGGTGAGTATATGTATTGATGATTGTGAGTTGCATTATGATGGTTATATATAGAGGCATTTAGAGCTCATTATCCTGCACCCCGGTGTTAGTGCTCCCGCTCGTGGCCAGGGCACAAGTCCTTCACGTGATGTTCACCTCCCGCATCGCACGCTCACCTTGGATCCAAGTTTGGTGCACAGTCCTGTCGTACAGACCACTATAGGTGGTTCTGACTCGTAGGTGACCTGTGATTATTCACACAGTCTTCACGTGATCATAGCACTTGAGCGTACTTATTACACCTAGTCCTGTCGTACAGACCACATTAGGTGGTTCCGACTCGTGTGCATGCATACTTGATGAGCTATAGGTTCAGCCGTATAGGCCACAATAGGTGGATCCGGCTGACATATCACTTTTCATTGATTTACTTCACCTGGTTTACTTATTCATTATGCTGAGATATTTGACATGGCATACATGTGGATTTTGGTAGTTCGAGTATGGTTTTGATATACGTATGTATTACTATTTTCTGGGAAAATTATACAGGTTTTACGGTGAGGGGTTATTATTTTTGAAAAAAGAAATGGCTTTTGAAAAGTTTTGTTTTTGCCCACTCATGTTTTCTTGTTTTGCGCCCTTCCAGGTTCTAGTAGCAAAGTTTCGGTATCGACGAGGATTCGTGGCATATCCCAATATTGGTGGCTTCCTATGATGGTATAATCCTTATATTGCCTTACTGTACTTTACTTATGCTCTGACATCGCGTGTGAAATGGGTCCATACCCGCTCACCGCGCACTTATGTACTTAGGCACTTTTAGGTTTAAATTTATTCACATTTACACATCATCACACTTTATGGCTTCGTCACCTTCCAGGTGTCGGCCAGCACAGCTCGATTCAGAGTCCTAGTGGACTTTCCGGGTCAGGGTGTGTCACAAAATGTACACATAAATTAACAAAGTACAATAATAAAATCCTAATACAAGTATATTGTGGTGGTAGTGGTGGGGGATATGTTTCGATAGCGTCCTAATCCTCAACTTTAGCCGTCAAAGTCTCAACGATTCCCTACAAAAAAAAAATATGGTCAAATAACAAAAAATTGGCATAATCTCCCCTAAAATTGGTATACCCCAAATCCGACCCCAAACTCCACTCCTCAACCTATACTCGACCTCAAACCCCGCACCAAACTCAAAACTAACTCCAAAAACACATATTAATGAAAAAAATTAAAATTTGGGGAGAATATACCTTTTGGCAAGATTGAGAGTGAGTGAGAATGAGAGGGAGGAGTGAGTGTGAGAGAATTAGAGGAGATACTGAGAGAGAGAGAGAGATGGGAGAATGAGTGAGAGTGAGAGATAGTGAAGAGAGAGAAGATAGATTAAGTGAGAGGAGTGAGTGTGAGAGAGAGGGTCAGATTTGGGGAGAGGGAAAGAGAGATGAGAGGTAAGAGTAGAGAAAGACATTGAGAAAATGGTGGAGGAGTTATTTTGGTTTTAAAAACCGTATCACTTTGCACGACGATATATTGGTCGCGCAAAATCTTAAAAAAAATAAAAAAATTTCTCGCGTCCCATTTTTGGTGCCTACCCAAATTTTTAGAGTTTTCACTACTACAAAATTAACTATAACTGGCGGTTCAAAAATCGACAAAAAACATATATTATTGTCGGATTTTAAGCAAAATCCGACAGAAAATGGATGCAGTGACGGATATAATAAGCGACAGAATTGCCTGCGTCAGGAAATGAATTTTCCGACAGAAAATACTCTAAAACCGACAGAACTTCTGTCGGCTATATCCGACAGAAATACTGTCGGTTATAACCGACAGAAAAAATATTTATTTATTAGCATTTCTGTCGGATAAAACCGACAGAAATTTTATTATAAAACCGACAGAAAATATATTAATAATAAAAAAATATTATTTATTAGAATTTCTGTCGGTTAAAACCGACAGAAAATCTATTAATAATAAAAAAAAATATTGAAAAATCAAACCTCACTAAACTGATTTGCGGCAAGCAATACGAACTTTTCTGGGACTTGCTTCCGTCTTCAGTTCCATATCCACGCCATTGACAGACGATGCCAGGACTCCAAGCTCATCACATACTTGTTGGGCAAACTTCAAATGTCCTCTAAATGATATTTGGCAAGGTCATGACCGACATAGACACAAAAATTACTGTATATGATCAAGATATTCATGAAATAGTGCACATGGTAAACTTACCTATGTAAAGCACGCTCATGGAGCAGCTGAAGTTTCAGTAACAAAATTCTTGATTTGGAGATGGATAAAAACTTCTCTGCAGCTATTTTAAGAGCAGCAAAAGCCTCTAAACAAGGAGAAAAAAAAATACAAGTCATCAAGGATGAACAGCATTTGTTTATGCGATGAACATGAGAGGGAGATGTTGGATGAGCTTCAGATACACATGAGAGGGAGTATTCGAACCTAAAATTAATATGGCAGCATCTATGAAAAAAATATATTCTTTTTAGGTAGGTACTCAAGCATTTTATCTAACCTTTGTATCCTTTATAAACGGCTAGATGTTGGATGAGCTTCAGATATGCTAATGCTGTGTCAGATGAACTGAGGACATCCATGAAATAGTCAGGCTCAAGTTATAAAAATGGAAGGGAATATAAACAAATATGTAAATCTTGTGATACATCAGTTAAAAATTACCTTGAAACATCAGGAAAACAAGTTGCATGAACAAGTGCATTAAATCTAGCAAAATAGGAGCTGAGAAAGAGAAGGAAATGAGCTAACCACAACAAATGGATAATTTACATAGAGCGTGGCAAAACAATAACAGTTTAGAAAAAATAAGCAGCAAAAACAGGGGTAGATAATACAAACTCAAGCGCAACATTCAAGCACAAACTTTTAATAATAAAAAGGTTTGAGAAGTGAAACCTGCGTCTACGGTCCAGCCAGGAGCTGCAGGGATGGGTGCAGATGCATCCGTTGGCCACTGAGCATCAGATATTTGGGCAGACCAATCACCGCCAACAGGTGCAGAGAAATCGTTTCCGTACTCGATTGCTGCAGTTTCTTCTTCCTTTTCCTTGGCCTCCTCAGGCTCTCTATAGAAGAATAGATCAACCTGCAAAAAGAAGTTTGGGCGAAGATGAAGCTTAGAAACAATTCTAAATAAGCTCAATTACAAAATAATGCTCAAATATTGTTCAACAGTGGTATTCTGTGCTTACCATAACATCCCACTTGTGACCGGGAACTAGTGAACCACGCATTTGCAAGACCATCCTTGCTAGGAGCCATAAAAGACATCCTATGTTGTGCTTGCCCTTGTTTGTGTGGAGAAAAGGGGGAAGGGAGAAGGCACCGGCGCAAGGAATAGATGAATGAGTTTTATTTTGAAAATTTTCATTACTGTCCGTTAAAACCGACAGAAAAAAAATTTAAAATATAAAACCGACAGAAACATTTTCATTACTGTCGGTTATAACCGACAACAAAAAAAGGCGGCACAATTCCCCCCAACATTCCCTCCCAAAATTTTAAATTCCCTCCCAAAATTTTAATTTCCCCCCAAAATTTTGTTACGATTTTAAAAAATAAAATAATAATTGTTTGGTTTAATAAATAATATGTATTTAAATAGAATACATTTTTAAAAATTAAATAAATAATTGTTTGATTTAATAGATAATAATCCATGTAAAATATGCAATAAATAAACAAAAAGATAATTGTGCAATGAAAATGTCATCACACAAACTAAATATTGTTTAATCAATACTTGAAAAACATAAATAAAAATTTAGCACAAATTAGTTTTCCCACTTAAAAATTTAGGCAAATTTAAAGGAGATATACATTCTATGAAACTAGTTTCAATGATCGAACCGTCAAACTTGTTTGTAGATAACTGTTGAACTGTTAAACTTGTTTATTTAATCTACTGTTTTGACGCGATACACATTCTACGAAACTTTTTTCAATGATCTAACCGTCAAACTTGTTTGTACACACTCCAAGATCGCATAAGTAAAAAATCACAAAAAAAACAAACATTCAGAGATTAGGTAACATAACAAAAGTTTTCGACGGTTATAAACGAAAAATCACAATTTAACGGTTATTTTAGCTCCAATTTTGATGATTTTTTACAGCTACACTCCTCAACCCTATAAGAATGCATTGAACGAATTTGATCTTCAATTTAAAATATTTACACTGGTGGATACCACAAGTCTTACTTTATACTTGATGGAAGTATAATATTAACTCTAAGTGTTTGTTTAATCTACTGTTTTGACTCGATATGCATTCTATGAAACTTTTTTCAACGATCTAACCGTCAAACTTATTTGTACACACTCCGAGATTGCATACGTAAAAAATCGTAAAAAACAAACATTCAGAGATTACGTAACGGAACAAAAGTTTTCGACGGTTATAAACGAAAAATCACAATTTAACGGTTGTTTTAGCTCCGATTTTGATGATTTTTTACAGCTACACTCCTTGACCCTATAAGAATGTAATGAATAAATTCGATCTTTAATTTAAAATATTTACACTAGTGGATACCACAAAATCTTACTTTATACTTAATAGAAGTATAATATTAACTATAAGTGTTTGTTTAATCTACATTTTTGATGCAATATGCATTCTATGAAACTTTTTTCAACGATCCAACTGTCAAACTTATTTGCACACACTTTGAGATTGCATACGTAAAAAATCGTAAAAAACAAACATTCAGAGATTACGTAACGGAACAAAAAATTTCGACGGTTGTAAACGAAAAATCACAATTTAACGGTTATTTTAGCTCCGATTTTGATGATTTTTTACGGCTACACTCCTCGACCCTATAAGAATGTATTGAATAAATTCGATCTTTAATTTAAAATATTTACACTAGTGGATACCACAAAATCTTATTTTATACTTAATAGAAGTATAATATTAACTCTTAGTGTGTGTTTAATCTACTGTTTTGACACAATATGCATTATATGAAACTTTTTTCAACGATCCAACCGTCAAAATTATTTGTACACACTCCGAGATTGCATAAGTAAAAAATCGTAAAAAACAAACATTCAGAGATTACGTAACGGAACAAAGTTTTCGACGGTTATAAACGAAAAATCACAATTTAACGGTTATTTTAGCTCTGATTTTGATGATTTTTTACAGCTACACTCCTTGACCCTATAAGAATGTAATGAATAAATTCGATCTTTAATTTAAAATATTTACACTAGTGGATACCATAAAATCTTATTTTATACTTAATAGAAGTATAATATTAACTATAAGTGTTTGTTTAATCTACCGTTTTGACGCAATATGCATTCTACAAATTTTTTTTCAACAATCCAACCGTCAAACTTATTTTTACACACTCCGAGATTGCATACATAAAAAATCGTAAAAACCAAATATTCAGAGATTGCGTAACGGAACAAAAGTTTTCGACGGTTATAAACGAAAAATCACAATTTAACAGTTATTTTAGCTCTGATTTTGATGATTTTTTACAGCTACACTCCTCGACCCTATAAGAATGCATTGAACGAATTCGATCTTCAATTTAAAATATTTACACTAGTGGATAATTTTTTATACTTAATGGAAGTATAACATTAACTCTGAAGTGTTTGTTAAATCTATCAATTTGATAGGATATGCATTCTACGAAACTAGTTTCAACGATCCAACCGTCAAATATGTTTGTATATACTCCGAGATAGCATGTGTAAAAAATCGCAAAAAAAAAAAAAAAAAACAATCAGAGATTAGGTAACGGGACCGTGAGTGAAAAAAAAAATTTAAACCATCTGTTTATTTATTTATTTATTTTTAATCAATGTAACATTTTAAAACAATAAAATAGTCAATTTCTGTCGGTTATAACCGCCACCATTAACTTAGAAACCGTCATAATATGTTAAAAATATTAAAAAAAAACGAATTCAAAAATACTGAGGGTTATAATAATTTTATGGCGGATATATCCGACAGAAAATATCTTTAATCCGACAGTAAATAAATTTTGTGTCGGATATCTTTTATCCGTCAGAATAGCTTATTAACCGCCAGAATCGTCCGACACCTAAAGCTAATATTGTAGTAGTGTTTGCGCGACAAAGTGTTGGTCGGCAAAGTTTTGTGTGACAAAGTGTTGGTCGCGCAAAGTTTTGTGCGACGAAAATTTGGTGGCGCAAAGTCTTTAAAAAAAAAAAATTTAATTCCAACATCCCATTTTTGGCTCGAGTCCAAATTGAAGGATTTTGCGGGACGAAATATTGGTCATGCAAAGTCTTAAAAAAAAATTCTAAAAAATATTTCCCGCGTCCCATTTTTTGTGCCCACCCAAATTTGTAGAGTTTTGTGCGACAAAGTGTTGGTTGTGCAAAGTCTTAAAAAAAAAAATTCCCATGTCCTATTTTTGGCTCCCATCCAAATTAAAGGATTTTGCTCGACGAAATATTGGTTCGTTGCGCAAAATTTATAAAAATAATAAAAAAGAAAATAATTTTATTTTACAATTTCAAATATAAATAAATTAAAATAAATAAGGTTTAGGCGACCAAATGTGTATTCGTCGAGCAAAGAAAACAATAAAAAATAAAAAATATAATTTAGTTTAGCAATATAAAATATAAAAATAAATAAAAAATAAGTAAATAAGGGTTAGGCGACGAAATATTGAAATTCGTCGCGCAAAGTTTTTAAAAAATAATAAAAACTTATGAAAACAACTATATTTTAAAATTTATAATATAAAATTAAATAAAAAACAAAAATAAATTGGTTTGTACGACGCATGTATACATTATGACGTCGCTCTATTGGTTTTTGCGCAACAACCCAATTGTGGCGTTGTACAAGTTATAGTTTTTTTTTTTAAAAAATTATTATAAAGTGTACTGAAAATGTGACTTTACTCCCATCAAATTCATTTTTTTTTTTACATAAAACCCACAATAATATATTTTTCTAACAAAAACCCGATCCGAACTACAATAATAAATTTAAAGCTACTTAATAAATATATATACCATTCAATTTCTTAAGTGTTATACATACAAAATAAATAAATTTAAAGCTACTTAATACACACACACACACACACACACACACACACACACACACACATACCATTCAACGATCCAACCTTTAAACTTGTTTGTATATACTTCGAGATCGTATACGCAAAAAATCGCAAAAAACAAGCATTCAGAGATCAAGTAACGGGACAAAACTTTTCGACGGTTATAAACAAAAAAATCACGATTTAGCAGTTCTGATTTTGATGATTTTTTACAACTACACTCCTTGACCCTATATAAATACAATGAATGAATTCGATGTTCAATTTAAAATATTTACAATAGTGGATACCACAAAATCTTATGTTATACTTAATGAAAGTATAAGTGTTAGTGAATCTATTGTTTTGATGGGATACGCATTCTACGAAATTAGTTTCAACGATCCAACCGTCAAACTTGTTTGTATATGCTTCAAGATCGCATACGCCAAAAATCGAAAAAACACAAACATTCAGAGATCAAGTAACAAGACAAAACTTTTCGACGGTTATAAATGAAAAATCACGATTTAACTGTTATTTTAACTCCGATTTTGATGATTTTTTACAGCTACACTCTTTGACCCTATATGAATACAATGAATGAATTTGACCTTCAATTTAAAATATTTACACTAGTGGATACCACAAAATCTTATGTTATACTTAATGAAAGTATTAAATAAACTAAGTGTTAGTGAATTTATTGTTTTGATGCGATACACATTCTACGAAACTAGTTTCAACGATCCAACCGTCAAACTTGTTTGTATATACTTCGAGATCGCATACACCAAAAATCGCAAAAAACAAACATTCAAAGATCAAGTAACGGAACAAAAAAATTCTATTGTTATAAACAAAAAATTACGATTTAACGATTATTTTAACTCCAATTTTGATGATTTTTTACAGCTACACTCCTTGACCTTATATGAATACAATGATTGAATTCGATCTTCAATTTAAAATATTTACACTAGTGGATACCACAAAATCTTATGTTATACTTAATGAAAGTATAAATAAACTCCAAGTGTTAGTGAATATATTGTTTTGATGGGATACGCATTCTACGAAACAAGTTTAAACGATCCAATCATCAAACTTGTTTGTATATACTTTGAGATCACAGACGCTAAAAATCACAAAAAACAAATATTTAGATATCAAGTAACGAGACAAAACTTTTCGACGGTTATAAATGAAAAATCATGATTTAACAGTTATTTTAACTCTGATTTTGATGATTTTTTTTACAGCTACACTCCTTGACCCTATATGTATACAATGAACTAATTCGATCGTCAATTTAAAATATATTTTTCTAACAAAAACCCGATCCGAACTACAATAATAAATTTAAGGGTAAATTACATAGTAGCCCCTCAAGTTTGAGGTCTATTACAACCCCATACAACATCTTTAAAACATTTCACTTTCATACCTCACGTACTATTTTATTTCAAAATAATACCTCTGTTACATTTTCCATTCATTGATTCGTTAAGCGTTGACGTGGCTGCCACATTTGTGTCACGTGGCAGCCAAATGTGTGCCACGTGACAAATTTTTTTTTTTTAAACCTGAATCTTCTAAATTAATTAATTAGTGAAAAAAAAAACCAAAAACAAAAGCTGAAACACACCTCCCCCCCCCCCCCGGAACCCCCACTTCGTCTTCCCTCCCTCCCTTCCCCACCCAACCTGCAACCCAGAAGAAGAAGAAGAAGAAGAAGAAAAAACCCATCTTCATCTTCCCCGACCCCTTTCCTTGGAACCTACCCCATTCTTCCCCCTCTCGTCATCCCCAAACCCACCGCACCCATCCTCCATGTCCTCCTCTGCACCCACCCTCGCACCCACACGCGCACCTACCCTCCGCACCCACCCTCTTCCCTCCTTTACACACCACACTCCTTAAATCCACACCCATTAGGGAAGATGAGATCTGGGTTGCAGGGAAAAAAAGATAGGTTGTTTTTTTTTTTTTTTTTTTTTTTTTCTTTTCTAGGTTGCAGGTAGTGGGTGAAGAGGAGGAGGTGGAGGATGGGTGCACAATGGGTTTGGGGAAGACGAGAGGGAGAAGAAAAGGGTGGGTTGCAGGGAAGGGGGGTCGGGGAAGATGAAGATGGTTTTTTTTTTTTTTTTTTTTTTTTTTTTTTTTTGGGTTACAGGTTGGGCTTGGGTGGATGGGAGATGGGAAAATGGGTGCACGGAGGAGTTGGAGGATGGGTGCGGAGGAGGATGTGGAGGATGGGTGGAAGTGGTTTTGGATTTGGGTTGCAGGGAGGGACGACGGATGGGGAAGATGATGAAAGGGATGGGGTTTCGGCGAGTGGGGGGAAGGGGTGGGGCGATGGGATCTGGGTTTTCTAAGTTTTTTTTTTTTTTTTTTGGTTGAAGATTTAGGTTTTTTTTTTTAAAAATTAAAATTTTTTTGCCACGTGGCACAAATGTAGCTGCCACGTTAGTGCTTAACGGATCAATGGATGGAAAATGTAACAGATGTATTATTTTGAAATAAAATAGTATGTGAGGTATGAAAGTGAAATGTTTTAAAGATATTGTATGGGGTTGTTGTGACAGCCTGTCCCGAACGTATATATTATTTATCCTCGAGAGCGTGGAAATTTTTACTATACCCTTTTTATTATTGAGTTGTGTGTGTGTATAAACTAAGGTTTTGGACCAATAGATTCTATTCCTAATTAATTGGACTTAATTAGAACAAAATGGCCTAAGGTTTTGGTTGATTGGCTACAAACTGGACCACACACACACACCCTTACCCGTTGACCCTCTCTCTCTTTCCTCCTTCTCGGATTTTCTGCTATTTCCGTACAACCTGTACAGACAACCCTCAAACCCTTTCAAACATCACGGATCGAGTTCGTGATTGGTGTTTTTGGACTCCTTGCAAGCTTAGGAGTAAATGGTGGTGGTGGTTGGACGTGAATCCTTCGAAAACCTGAGAACTCAAGAACCCCGATTTTGAGTACTGTACATGCACTCGTGATTTTGAAGTTTTCAAGGAGTTTTAAGGTTATAGGAAGCCTTAAAACATCTTCACAAAGCTCGGGGAAGAAAGTTGGAGTGTTTTGGACGTCGGGAAGTCCCAGTTCGTGAGTTTCAAGTTTTGGCCAGATTATCAAAGGTTCTCCGGTGAGATTCCGTGGGTTTCAAGGCTTGAAAGGGGTAAGATTGTGTTCTACTCACTCTAAGCTTCATTTTGGTACAAATTTCATGAAATTTGGTTAAGAAATGAAGAAGATATGAAGGTTTCTATATTTTTCCAGAAACCGACGATCGCATCGGCGCCGACGACGATCTCCGGCGAACCAAGGAAGACGAAGGGGAATATTTCGTCAAGTCTGACAGAATATTCTAACGGCGTCAGGTAACGCCGTTCAATTCTGTTAAGGTTTTAACGGAATATTCTTAACGGCCGTTAGGCTCAGTTAGGGTTTGGCCGCGCGTGGGTGGTCGGAAATAACGTTTGAGCAATGTTTGAGAAGTTAATTCTTAGTTTTGTATATGTGCTTTAAATAACGTTTATTCAGTTATTTCGCATATAGGTGAGACCTATCCAGAGGATGAGCGCCATCAATCGAGGCTCGGGGGTTATGACCCTTCGACATATCAGTGAGTGGGCTTTTGGTTTTCCATATATACCTATATATTTGAGATTTACTTCTCGAAAATTGAAATTTAATGATTATACGTTTTGAAATGCCATGCAAAGTATCTGCCTATTTTATTTATGCATTAGTAGTTACATATATTTATAATTGGTGATGCGGACGCACATGTAAGTGCCAGGTAAGTTCATGAATTAAAGAGATGAGATTATTTCAGTTATATGAGATGTGATGTGATGTATTGAGAGCTCATAAACCTGCACCCCGGTGTTAGTGCTCCCGCCCAGAGTTAGGGCACAGTCATTCACGTGATGTTCACCTCCCGCACCATATGCTCACCTTGGATCCAAGTTAAGTGCACATGCTTGTCGTACAGACCACTTTAGGTGGTTCTGACTCGTAGGTGACCCGCGATCATTCGCACTGTCTTCACGTGATCGTAGCACTAGAGCATATTTATTTTACACCTAGTCTTGTCGTACAGACCACTTTAGGTGGTTCCGACTCATGTGCAGAATTTGATATGATTAAGATTGGCTATGAGCTATACTCAGCCGCGCAGGTGACGTTAGGTGGATCCGGCTAATATGATATCTGGCATTAATACATTTTAACTGAATTAGTTATGGCATTTTTTTTAGATACTTTGGCATGGTATATTTTTCATGGATTTCACACTGAGCATGATTTCTGTTATAGCTTATATTATTTTCAGGGAAATTATACAGGTTTTACGACGATGGGTTAGAACTTTTGAGAAATGAAATGATTTTGAAAATCTTTGTTTTTGCCCACTCACACTTTCTGTTTTGCGCCCCTCCAGGTTTTAGGTAGAAGTGCTTCGGTGGCTCATGGGGATTTCGACGGTGATTCTGACAGAACATCCCAAATGTAGGATCACCTTCGGGTGTTTTATATCTAGTACTTATCCAAACGGACTGCACTTAGGCTATGTATGCTCTGATGGTGCATTTCACACTTAATCTCGCACTTGCACCCTATCTTTTCTAGTACTCTAGTTGAATTGGTTTTTGTTTACTCGTATTTCATTATATCTCTATTGCTTCCGCACTGTGCACATGGTTACGTCACTCTCACGTGACGGCCAGCATGCCTCGATCTAGGTCAGGGTGTGTCAGTTGTAATAGATACACTTTGACACTAATGGGGCGATACAGGTTGTGTCAGGTGTGTCAGCATGCCTCGATCTAGGTCAGGGTGTGTCAGGTGTGTCAGCATGCCCTAAAGCCAATCATATGATGATACTTTACGGACATTTCACATGTTAAACTAATCTAGTTTACATATAAAGGGCAAACATTATTGTTTGAGCCGTCTCATATAAATGTTATATGCTTAAACGATAAAGTCCAAGGAATATGTGATTGGGAGAATGCAATCTAATGAAGTTAGATTCATGAGACCATTCTTTCGTAGACACATCCTAAATGTTCCTGATCATAGGATTGCCAATTGGGCATTGACAGTCCGATAAGATCAGTACGTACTGTGCCTTCTCTCAGGGAGAGTGACTAGTCTCGAGTCATTGGTGTGTGTGACATCAAGACAAGTACGTAGGTGCTCAATAGAGAATGAGTTCACTGAACACGATCAACGAGGAGTTCTCATACTCATGTCACATGAGAACTCATGGTTGGGATAATGCAAATTAGTCTTTTGACCTGAGGCATCACAGTTGTCTTGTGGTTAAGTCATTGATCTTTGATTATGTCAAAGTCACCCCATCGGGGTGTCCACGACATCATTGGGGTTAAGCCACTTAGTTATGGAGACAAGTGAATGTGCAACAATGGATCTCTAACCTTCAAATGGTTTGAGGGAGAATACTCTATGATATGATTAAAATCTCTGGCCAGAGTATGAATGAGATTAGGGAATGCGTTCCAAATCACATTCAAAGTAATCATATAAGCAAACGAATCACATTGGATAGTAGACATGAATAAATAAACTATCAAACCAAACAATGTGGTCAAGAGTATTAGATTAGAGAAAGACCGTATTGCATTTGTAATCCTGAACTGAATAGGTTCTCTACCTCTTCTGATTAGCTTGGGTAACTATGATATGCTGCTAGGTGTCACTCATGGTTTGTGGAAGCCCTAAACGTGTGTAATCACTAAAGGGAGAATTGAAAGTAAGTTTCAATTCACAATCGATGTAAAATGGTTTTAATCGCCCACTGCCTCGCTAAAAGGAACCTAATGGATCGTACACCATGTAAGGTGGAGATTGAAGAAACAATGGAGATGAGTAAGAATAATTAAATGGTTTAATTATTTATGGCAAGGATTAATTAATATGTTAATTAATCAAACGAATAAGTTCGTTAAAGACCTCGGGATAGTTTTGGACCTTAAGGCCCAATGGGCTTCGAACGTCAAAGCCCATTGACTTAAGTTGTATGACAACTTAATGAATAAAGATTCACAAAGGCCCAAAAGCCCATATCCATTAAATGGCCAGCCATATGTGTTAGAATTAGGGTTTTTTTTGGTTCTTTAGGTCATTTAAAGAAGTGACTATATAAAGAACTTTATAGCCTAAAATTCATAAGGTTTTGTTTTAGAGAAAATTGGTGAGAACTTGTTTCTTCATTTTCTCTCTAAGAGGCCGGCCACCTTGGAGGGTGAATCTAGCAATCCTACTACTTCAAGGTCACTCATTTCTTCTTCAATCTAACCTTGGTGTAGAATCTTTAGAGGTTCTCTATTTTGGGAACTTGGAGAATCCAATTCTTTCAACCAAATCCATGGAGCTAAGAAGCAAGGAATGAAGGCCCTATCTCTTGGGTGATTATCCTTTGCATATGCAAAGAGGAATATACAAAGGTAAATATTTCTCAACTAACAAATGTTGATTTAAAAGTTGAGTCAAGGTTCACCAATCTACTAGGCTTTGAATTTCATGGTTGATGTTTTTGTTTTTGAGTGCATGCAAGCATGATTCCGCCTTTAATTTGTTAATTGCATGCTATTGATGTTGCTCAAATGAACATGTTTTTCACAAAATTTCCTTCAACAATCGCCAAGATTCTGGCCAAAATCACAACTTGCAAGCACGACAGCCATTCTTGAAGATGGATTTCCCAAGATTTACTGAAGGAGACGACCCAATGGGGTGGATTTACAAGGCGGAACACTATTTCGAGTTCTTCAACATTGAAGACTCCAAGAAGGTGAAACTCACATCGTTCCACATGGAAGGGGAGGTTTTGCAATGGTTTTAATGGCCACATTGCTTGGAGAACTTTCCATCTTGGGAAGAATTCTCAAAGGTTTTGTGCCAAGAATTTGGTACATCAGAGTTGGAGGGTTCTGAAGAAAGTTTAGTGAAACTGAGGCAAACGGGTTCTTTGCGCGACTACATCATGGAGTTTCGACGTTTGGCTAATCGAATGACGAATATCAGCCAATCTTTTCTTAAATCATGCTTCATTGGAGGTCTGAAATCGGAGCTCAGGCATGATGTGAAACTGTTGCGTCCCAAAGATGTATTGGAAGCTTCAGCAATCGCCGAACAACTCGATACCAAGTTGTCTGATTTAAAGGTGAGATCTTTTTCCAAGACTTCTGCACCTCAATCTACTTTTCGATCACCACTGCAAACTCTTAATTCCAACATCTTACCTGAAAATTTAACTCGAAATCCTACTGTGAGAAGATTAACCCCTTAAGAAGTGAATTTCTGTCTGTGTTTCCATTGTAAAGAGAAATATTTCAAGGGTCATACTTGTGAGGAAAAGCAGCTACTCTTAATTGATGTTCAAAATTCTGAATCTTGTGAGGATGAGGTAGTTAACAATGAAGAATTAGAAATCACAACATGTGCATTGTTTGGCACTCCTGCACCACCCTCTATTAATACTATGAAGGTCACTAGATTTGTGAAAAACTATCTTGTCACCATCTTAATTGACTCGGGAAGTTCACATAATTTTGTGAATTATGGGTTGGTGAAGAGAATTAAGGGTACCCTTGACACTGGGCACACTTTTAATGTGAAAATAGCTTATGGAGGTAAGGTATTCACTCAAGGTACCTTGGTTCAAACACCTGTGAAAATTCAGAATTATAGTTGCATTGCAGATTTGTATGTTATCCACCTTAGAGGTTATGATGTTGTTCTTGGGGTTCAATGGCTGAGAACCCTCGAACCAATTTTCTGGGATTTCGAGAAGTTGTATATAAAGTTCGAAGAAGGGATGATCACTTATTGCATTACGAGCCCGGAAGCACCTACTAACCAATTGGATGACATTTCAGCTTTACAAATGAGTAAGTTGCTGCAACAAGATACTACTATAGGGGCAGTCTTATGCCAATTGGAGACGGATGAGGCAAGTTTGTGTAGTTTGGAACCTGAATCTGTGAAGGCTAGTTCAGATAATCTCTCAACAACTCAAGTTCATCAACTGCAGCAACTTTTAACTAGATTTGAAACTGTTTTTGCTACACCAACCAGTTTACCACCTCACAAACCCCATGATCACATGATTCCATTATTGCAATGAAGTAAACCTCCTAACAACAGACCTTACAGATATGGTCTGGTGCAGAAGAGTGAAATCGAGAAGTGCGTGAAGGAGTTAATGCAGTCTGGATGAGCACGTGGCGTATGTGTATGGACTATAGAGGCATTAATGACATCACCGTGAAGCATCGGTTTCCTATTCCTCTTATAGATGAGCTACCAGATGAATTGTTTGGTGCAAAATATTTTTCGAAGTTGGATTTGAGGGTTGGATATCATCAGATTCGTATGCATCCTGATGACATCGAAAAAACTGCATTTTGAACCCACGATGGACATTACGAGTTCTTAGTAATGTCATTTGGTTTAACCAATGCTCCAGCTACCTTCCAATGTCTTATGAATGAGATTTTTCGTCCTTATCTCAGGAAGTTCATCTTAGTTTTCTTTGATGACATCTTGGTGTATAGCTCATCTTGGTCCTTACATTTGTCACATTTGCAAACAGTCTTTGAAACATTGCAGCAGCATAGTTTATTTGTGAAGCAATCTAAGTGTGCATTTGGGAAATCTCAGGTGGGGTATCTAGGTCATATTGTTTCTGAAAATAGGGTTGTTGCAGATCCTAGCAAATTGGATGCAATCTCCAAATGGCCAATTTCATCCACTGTCAAAGCCTTGAGAGGTTTCTTGGGGTTAACAAGATACTACAAAAAGTTTATACCTAATTTTGGAAAAATCGTGGGACCGAGAGATAGTTTCTCTTGGTCAGATGAGGCAACTTTAGCATTCAACACATTGAAACAAGCTATGCTTTCACCTCAAGTGCTTGCATTGCCCAATTTTAATAAGCCCTTTACCATTGAGACTGATGCTTCGGGTATTGGTATTAGTGCTGTACTTCAACAAGATGGGAGGCCAATTGCCTTCACTAGTAAGGCCTTGTGTCCACGAAATCAAACCTTGTCAGCCTATGAAAGATAAATGCTTGCTATTATCCATGCCATCCATAAATGGCAGTCCTATCTTGTAGGAAATCACTTCATCATCCTAACAGATCACCATAGTTTGAAGTATTTCCTTCAAGGGAAAGCACACACTCATTTCCAACAGAAATGGGTAACTAAATTGATGGGATTCGATTACGAAATTCAGTTCAAACAAGGCAAGAATAACCAAGCTACAGACACATTGTCTAGGTCTCCACTCAACATTGACTCTTTATCCCCACAATTGGAAGAAATGGCTCACTTAGCTGCAATATTTTACCCCTATTCAAGTTGGATGTATGATCTTTGCAGAGCCATGGAAACTGACCCTTGGGTGCTTCAGAAGAAAAACTTGGTTACGGGTATAGACCCTGATGCTACACCTCTTGCCACTTAGCGATTTCAATTTGATAATGGGTTCCTCAAGTATAAAGAACGAATTGTGATTAGTCATTCTAGCCCTTGGAGAGACAATATTCAATGAGCTTCATGCGAGCCCTCTGGCAGGTCATGAAGGGTTCTTAAAGACATACAAGAGAATACTTCGGTGTTTTTACTGGGAAGGAATGAAGAAAGAAATCAAGGATAAAGTTGCTTCTTGCTCAGTGTGTTAGGTCAATAAATATGAGACACTATCTCCACCGAGTTTGCTCTAACCCTTACCACTTCCAACAAAGGTATGGGTTGATATATCAATTGATTTTATTGTGGGACTGCCTAACAGCAAGGGTAAGACAGTAATATGGGTAGTGGTCAATCGATTTTCAAAATATGCTCACTTTATAGCATTAGCTCATCCATACACAGCGTCTATAGTGGCTCAGCTTTTTGTCTATCATATTTTTAAGTTGCATGGCATGCCTCAATCGATAATAAGTGATAGAGATCCAATCTTCATGAGCAAATTTTGGAAGGAGTTTTTTTTACTACAAGGTTCTGCATTGTGTTTTAGTTCAGGTTACCATCCACAAACTAATGGTCAAACCGAAGTCCTCAATAGATGCTTGGAAACTTACCTTCGGTGCTTTTGTAGCTTGCAGCCTTAAAAATGGGCATTATGGCTGTCATAGGCAGAGTACAGTTATAAAACAAGCTTTCAATCCTCGACTAAGTTGACTCCTTATGAGGTTTTATATGGACAAGCAGCTCCAGCAATCACCACATATGAGAGTGGTACTACCAAGGTGGAATCACTGGATCAAGCCCTACAAGAGCAGAATAGAATGCTACCTATTCTCAAGTCTAACCTCGAAGCAACTCAATGTCGAATGAAGGTTCAAGCAGATAAACGTCGAACGGAGAGAGAATTTGTTCCAGGAGATTGGGTTTAGTTGAGGTTGATTCCCTATCAACTCAAATCCTTGGCATCGCATGCATTTCATAAATTACAACCTAGGTTTTATGGTCCTTATCAGATAATATCCAAGATCGGACCAGTGGCTTATAAGTTGCAGCTTCTAGAGAGCACCAAGTTGCATCTTGTTTTCCACGTCTCTTGCTTGAAGAAACATTTGGGACCCCAAGTACAAGCGACAGTAACCCTACCAGTGATTACGGATACTCGAATTTTGCAAGATGTACCAGTTGCAATCCTAGATCGGAGAATGATCAAGAGGGGTAATGCTGCAGTCACAGAGGTTTGAGTCCAATGGCAACACCATTCCAAGGATGATGCCACCTGGGAAATATACCATGAACTGAAGTTGAAGTTTCCTGAGATTGAAAACCTCTGACCTTCCACACATGTTGATTGTTCGAATATTATTATTGTATACTTGGGTTGGTATTAGTTGGATGACAAATATGAGTGTAATCTTACTTTGTAAGATTAGTTTTAGGGGGGGGGGGTATTGATAGGTAACTGCCAAGTGGCTTAATAAGATGCTAACACGTGTGCATGTTGTTAGTAGTTAGTTAGAAATGAGAGGATAAATAGCTGGTTGTAAGAGATGAGAAAACAGTTAATGAAATTGTATTGTTGTTTTGTTATACTTACGGTGTGAGCAAGAAAGATGTGGAGGAGGTTCTAACATTGTGTAATTTTAAAATAGACCCACGAGGATAGATTTCTCACAGCCAAAATGTGTTTGATGCTGGACAAAACGCACAACCAAGTGTAAAATCATCAAATCATCTACCGACGACGGTGGTTACTTAGCCGAAAAGTGGTTTGGCTTCGCAGAGCATCCATCTCCGCTGCAGTGGTGAAAAATTGGACCTTGTTAAGGAGATATATTGTTGTTTGGTGCCAATTTGCCGACTACGACTACAAGAAAAACTTATATGAACATCAGTTCAAGAATTCTATTGAGATTGTGGTTCCTGCAAGAAAACTGTTAGTTTTCAATGACCTTCGTACCGAGTTACCTTTCAACATGCCACTAAAAAAAATCTTCACTCAAACCATTAATATAAAAAATTGTAAATCCATAATCATTTTTTAAGGAAAAACAATTAATGTTAAATCAATGCTCCTTATGAATCTTAGACAAGCTAAATGGCTATGATGCCAAATGTTGGAATATATCATTTACTTTAGCATTATCGTAATATTATAAATTGATGACGAACTATATAAAGCATGTAAATGTCATAGTAGTAATGAGAGAAGATATGTGTGTAACTTGAGTAAGCCATTGAATGATCACCAAGGAAGAAGCTTCTGCTCGCTTGGAACCTTATGCTCTTATTAGAATTGGGCTAGTTACTGTAAAGAACATGTTTTCTCATGAGCAGGGACCAATCCGTTTTACAGATGCTAAATCGTAATTGCTTCCTCCTATTAAGGAAGCAGTTGACAATTAGTACATCCAAGATTTCAAGCGTATGGCATGTTATCCTCAACGTCATACTTCAAGGGGATGTAGTTTTGTCATATATTAACTTTAACAGTTTCAAATTTCAATGTCATTTGACCTTATCAAAATGACTTTACACAATTCCATATTAATGCCCACTTCTTAAATGTAAAGTTCAGGATAAAGTAGAAGACCTCCACAATTTCTCCCGCCATAGGAGAGGAGACTGCGCCACAGGTCACCTTACATAGGGCTGGTTTGATATTGCTGTGCTTTAAAAAAAAGCTGCTGTGAGAATAAGCGGTTGTGCTGTGAGAATAAGCGGCTGTGAAATAAATCAGCAGAGTGTTTGGTAAACTTTTTTGTAAAAGTGCTTTTGGAAAAAAAAAAGCAGTCTGATAGTGGGTCTTTTCATTAAAGAAGCATTGTAGCTCCGTGTGCTTTGAAAAAAAACCAGTTTTCCAAAGCTGCAAATAGCAGCTTTAGCTTTTTCCTTTGATTCAGCTTATTCTCACAGCAGCTTCCAAAATAAGCCATTTTTTTCAGTTTACCAAACACCTAAAACCCTCACAGCTTTTTTTCATGGGTGCTTTTTTTTTAAGCACCTCACTCCCAAACTAGGTCATAGAAGGCGACCGATGGACTTCACCTTTATAAATGGTCAAGTCATTTATGGAATCGGATAATTTATAACTCTTTACAAACTCTTCAGTTTCTTTGACTTGGGCATTGAAAGTCATTTGACGAACACCACACCGGTGTTAGTCAATTGACTTTCATTAATATGGTTTTCACATGTTTTCTAGTCAATCGCTTGTACAAAAATTTGCATCCACACTCTCTACATAACTTCAATTTCATGTACTATTTAAAATTAACCCTCCAACGTACTAAAAAAGAAGATGTCTTTACACCAAAACACCCCGACTGCAAGACACCTCGCAAATTCCCTCACATCAACAAGGAAAGTGGTTTTATTTTTTCCTATTATCTTTGTTTTTTGAGTATACGAGGTTCTCATCATACATTAATAGTAGACTAATCTTCCCCCTTATGCAGCCCAAATACCACATGAAGTGGCAACGTATTTTTAGTGTCAGTCAAAGCAAAGGTGATGTCCCTAAAAATGCATTTGTGGAAGTTCGAACTTGGATGCTAGAGAGTTCATTTACTTGAACCATATTTTGTAGACCATATGATGTTGACAATTGATGGTTGAATTTTTTGTTTAAATCATTAAACAAGGTATCCAACCATCAACGATTACATCATGTAACCTAATAAAATATAACCTAAAAGCATAGTCTCCCTAGCATTTACCAATCTTAAAACATGATGTTGTATTGAATCAACCGATCACCACCACTCCCAAGTTCCAACTCAAAAAAAAAATTAAAAAAAAAATCCTTGAAAGTTCTACAATAAAAGAGAAAGTGGAAGTTGGTCACAACAGGGCCCTTTTCTTCACATGTCCAATTGGTCCATGCACCCCAGCAAGACAACTTACCCATCAAGATATGCACAGTACACCTAAAGCTTAACATAAACCCGGCCGCAGACTAGTAATATCCATTAGGGTTTTTAAGATCAGGTTTTGTCACTTATATTTCTCTGTGCCGCATTTGTTTGGGTTTTCAGCAGCCGCAACGCCACCAGCAGCAGCAAGTTTTCACTCCAACTTTCTTTGCTCCCAAACAGCAAACTCTAAACCCTAAAACTCCCAGCAGCCAATCTCCGATACATGGATTCGAATAATCAGTGAAGGGTTTCGTGGTTGCTTTTCAAAGTCGGTGGGAATTTTGTAGGGTATTGAATCGGACTTTTCGGAGCTGCAGAAATGGCAACCGCGAACCCTTTCGATCTCTTGGGGGATGACGACAATGAGGACCCAAGTCAACTTCTCGCTGCTCAGCAGCAGAAGCTGCCGGCGGCGCAGCCCAAGAAACCCCAGCAGACCCAGCCTGCTCAGCCTGCTAAGCTTCCCTCCAAGCCACTCCCCCCTGCACAATCTGGTCTCTTTTCTATTCATTTCTTTGCTGCTTAACTTCATTTCTGGGTTTTGTTTGCTGAAAACAATGTTGGGTTTGCTTGGAAGTGGAGATTAAAATTTGCGTTTTAATCTATTTGTTATCTTATTCTCACTTGTTGGATTCCATTGAGAAAATGTTTTTTGTTGAAGTTGAAAGTGGTTGTTTTGATAAGTTAACTTATTGATATTTGGGGGATTCTTCATTGATATTGTACATATCTGATGTGATGTGGTGTTAAGTTTTCTGTATGTCCGGCAGTGGATGTTCATAGAGTTTGGTTTTCTAGGGTAATTAACAAAGACCGTATTGGGTTTTTATTGTGGTAAGTTTTCCATCTCCAAATTGAGATTGAACCATTAGAACTGGTAAATTGAAATCTAATGAATCGTGGCACGATCGTGCTTTTAATGTCCCAATTTTTATACTTTGACATCTGATTGATTATTATCTTATTAAGAGGACGGTCAGGGGATGCCAGTTAACGGAAAGTACTTTGTTTTTAAGTACTTTGAGATGGTAAACCCTTATTCTTATAGTTCATGTGGCTCAAATTTAAAAATAAACTGTCGAATTTATGTTGGTTTAGCAGAGGTATCATTAATATTTTATTACACATTAGTAGTGACGTTTTTCTGCTCAATAAAATGTGCTTTTCGTCTAGGTATTGGAAAGATTTTTTATGGTCCTCTCTTGAATCACATATGGATATGGTTATATTTTATACATATAATGTTTTAATTATTATGCATATCATATAACCGTGTGTAACATATGCAGTGAGGGAGGGAAAGTATGAAGGTGGCCGTGGAGGTGGCCGTGGTAGTGGCGGTGGACGTGGGTTCAGTCGTGGGCGTGGTGGAGGAGGTGGTGGTGGTGGTGGATTTAATCGAGATCCAATAAGCAATGAGAACACCAATGGTTTTTCTGGTGGCTACAGACCATCTGAAGAGGGAGATGGGAAAGCCTCTGAAAGACGTGGTGGCTATGGTGCTTCTCGTGGCTCCTTCCGTGGTGGGCGTCGTGGTGGTTACAAGAATGGTGAGGATGGTGAAGGGGAACGCCCTCGGAGGGTTTTTGATCGTCACAGTGGTACAGGACGTGGGTTAGTATTTTACAATCAGTTCTTTATATATTTAACTTTTCACATGTGGATCTTTCCGCTTTCTTCATTTTGATATTGAATATATTTGTAATATCAGGAGTGATATTAAGCGTGAAGGGTCTGGACGGGGGAATTGGGGAACACCCTCGGATGACATTGCTCCGTAAGTATTTATATTCTGATTTCAAGATGAATTTCAAACTAGAACTTAACGAAACAAATTGTTTCACATTTGTTTGGTATGTACCTTACTTGCATACACATTTTTGCTAAATATTAGGGAGATTGAGGAGCCTGGCACTGAAACTGAGAAGAATGTTGGTGCTGAGAAGCAGTCGGGAGAGAATGAGGCTGCAGATGCCAACAAGGATAGCACTGTGAATGAGACGGAAGAGAAGGAGCCCGAGGAGGAGAAGGTAAATTCTATTTTTTCACATTGTTGATGTTACTTTTCTGGATACCATAGATATAACGGCTGCAATTGGATTTTCTGATTGTATCCTTGTATTAAACTCTTACATTGTTTCACATTGTTATAGGAAATGACATTGGAAGAGTACGAGAAGGTGCTTGAAGAGAAGAGGAAGGCTCTGCTTGCATTGAAGACTGAGGAAAGAAAGGTTGATGTAGACAAAGACTTGAAGGCCATGCAGCTGCTTTCAAACAAGAAGGAAAATGATGAAATCTTTATCAAGCTGGTAGGTGATGGATACCCTAGATATACTACTCTTTTATGCGATATGTCTATCATATTTACTTTGCTATTGTTTGTCAGGGTTCTGAGAAGGATAAGCGTAAAGAGGCTGCTGAGAAAGAAGAGAGAGCCAAGAAGGTTGCCTTTTCTTTTTATACCTGATTGGTCTTTTTATTCTGTGGTTCTATTCTGTTTCTTGAGTGATTATTCTTTTCATTGCTATGTTGCCGGAGATTTTGTGTTGAGAAATTGGACATTAGTTCTCCTGTACCCGAAAACCTTTAGGGCTTAGTCACCGTTGGATCAGGGTTAAACTTGGAGGATAGGATTGGTTTCCAATTGTTGAAATGATCAGATGACTGACTGTTATCCATATTTGTGTGCAGTCTGTTAGCATTAATCAGTTTCTGAAGCCCGCTGAGGGCGAGAGGTACTATGGTGGTCGCGGTCGAGGCCGTGGTCGTGGGCCAAGAGGTGGATACAGTGGAGGACCTGGAGGATATTCGAGCAATGTGGCAGCTCCCTCCATTGAGGACCCCGGGCAGTTCCCCTCCCTCGGTGGGAAGTGAGAGGTTCCGGGTTCTTCCAGCTCTATGCTTTGAATGCATTTGGGTGTTTATGTGATAACATTAGAGTGGCAGACTACTCACAGGAGAATATTAAGAACTATTTTAATTATCTATGCACTTTTTTGAGTGGCAGACTAGTCGTCATGCATCAGTTTTGAGTTGGAATAGGTTAAGAACCGAGTCTGTTTGGCGTCATGCATTAGTTATAATCTTTCTTGCTTCAAAGGTTTGTGCTAATTATAATCCGTCTGTCGTTAACGACCTTTACAACCTCGCTTTTCTCTAATAGTCCGATGAGATAAAACCACGCATGAATCGGGTTTTATACGCTCTCTCGATCTCTCATATCGTGTTCTGCGTTACGTTATGAGAGGGAGAGAGCGGTATAATTAATCTGCAACGGACTATTTGAGAAACAGTTAGCTTGTTTACTTATCCGTTGATTGAGACTCCATCGGTTGATGCGGGACTCCATCAAGTGCCTAATCTAACCAGAAAGTCTTACCATTTCAGTCAACTTCTGTTTTTGAGTCAACCTTTAGATAATATTTTGTAAATCCTACAACTTGGTTGTTGATGATTGAATTATCACTTAAGTATTAATTAACGTGCTTATTTTCTATTGGCGACACATCGTATGATTTACAAATTTGGTCTAAAAAGTTAGTCTACGCAGCATTGCTTTTTTAAATTTGATTCGCATTACAATTCGGAAATAGGATAGTGTTATAGTTTGTTCTATATAGAGTAATAACATGGTTACATACTTTGAAGATAGAGAGTAATGACATGCTCACACACTTTGAAGATAGTCACGAGTCGTGCAAGTAAAAACCTAAACAAAACAAAAGAATGAATTAGAATGGAATCAACCATTCCTCCTCGATCAATATAATTTATGATTTTTGAAATATTGGACTACAGAGTGTAAAGGGGATCTACGTATTTTTCGATTAAATGTATTAAAAACGTAGGAGAAGTCATTATTAGAACAATTTTACTACCTATGCTTTAGTAAATAAAGTGGTAGTGAGAAATCAAAATAATTTTATTATCAGTTTCAAACCATTACAAGAATGTCCAAGTATTCTTCTCTCATTTTTATAATTTATTTTTAATTTGTTAACCATGGTTAAACCACAAATGTAAAACGAAGACCTACAGATGGTCCAGTTAGAATATGCGATTATGAGATAGAGGCTCATGACAAAAGGGGTAGAAGAAGGCTTAAGAAGACTTGGAAAGAGAGAAAAGGCATGAAGTACTTGGAGCTAATGAAAGATTTAAGGCAAACCGAGTGTAGTGGCGTTTTAGGATTTATACAGCCCACTCTACTTAGTAGGATAAAATTTTGTTGCTGTGGTCAAACCACCATGGGGTGGGGAAGGGTACCCACCAGGTCCGTCTTCGAATAAAAGATGGGGTGTTGCATTTACAACAAGTCCGTTGTAGTCTAGTTGGTCAGGATATTCGGCTCTCACCCGAAAGACCCGGGTTCAAGTCCCGGCAACGGAAAACATTTTACCGTTTTTATTTTATCAGTGCATCAATCGACTCTGGAATTGAATTGAATTCATATTACTTAAATGTTTGAGCAAGAGTTGTAGTAAACTCAATCTTTTTGTTTTCTCACTGCCAAGTTGCCAACCATGGCAAATCTTAGAAACACAAAAGCACAACCGTGGTTGGTGTCCAAAATTTTCCCACCAACCAAACACCAAACCTCCCCCCTCTCCACCTTCACAATCCAAAACCCTCATTCCAATCCCAACAAAGAAGCTCTTCCCGCCAACTTCCCTTCCCGCCCACCACAACAAACCCACTTGGTGTCAACCAGTTACAGTTTCTGCAATCAATCTACACCGTTTGCTCAACCTGAGTTTGGTGATGTCATTCGGTCAAATAAGATGATTACCAGCTACGTTCGAGCTGGGGATTTAGATTCTGCTCTTGGGGTGTTTGAGAAGATGACGGTTAGGACGACAGTTACTTGGAATTCGATTTTATCCGGGTACGCGAAAACGCCCGGGAAAATGAAAGAAGCCTGTGAGGTGTTTGAGAAATGTCCTGAACCGGACTCTTGTTCGTATAATATTATGTTGGCTTGTCATTTGCACAATTTGGATGTTGATGCTGCTTTGAAATTCTTTCATAAGATGCCGGTTAAGGACACGGCATCTTGGAATACTATGATATCGGGTTTTGCTGAAAACGGGAAGATGAGGGAAGCTCATGAGTTGTTTTCGGTGATGCCAGAGAAGAACAGTGTCTCATGGAGTGCAATGATTTCGGGGTATGTCAAATGTGGGGATTTGGACATGGCTGTGGAGTTGTTTGAGGTGGCAGCGGTTAAGAGTGTTGTGGCGTGGACTGCTATGGTTACAGGGTATATGAAGTTTGGGAAGATTGAATTGGCCGAGAAATTGTTTAGAGATATGCCAGTCAAAAATTTAGTATCTTGGAATGCTATGATATCGGGTTATGTTGAAAATTGTAGAGCTGAAGAGGGTTTGAAAGTTTTTAGGTCAATGATCGGAGATGGGGTTTGGCCAAACCCGTCAAGTTTGAGTAGTGTTCTACTGGGTTGCAGTAACCTATCAGCATTGAAGATGGGTAAGCAAGTGCATCAACTGGTCTACAAATTTCAGTTATATAATGATACAACTGCAGGGACCTCTTTGGTTAGCATGTATTGTAAGTGTGGTAATTTGGAGGATGCTCGGAAATTGTTCACTGACTTGGAACGAAAGGACGTTGTTACTTGGAATGCAATGGTTGCTGGTTATGCTCAGCACGGAGCAGGTCTTAAAGCACTCCAGTTGTTTGATCAGATGAGGAATGAGGGAACAGAGCCGGATTGGATAACGTTTGTTGCTGTGTTAATGGCTTGCAACCATGCAGGACTAGTAGATCTTGGGGTTCGGTATTTTGATTCGATGGCAAGGGATTATGGAGTTGAAGCAAAGCCAGACCACTATACGTGTATGGTAGACCTTCTTGGTCGAGCTGGTAGGCTAGTTGAAGCTGTGGATCTGATTAAGAAAATGCCATTTGAACCACATTCTGCCATTTTTGGAACTCTTTTGGGTGCTTGTCGGATCCACAAGAACTTGGAGCTAGCTGAGTTTGCTGCCAAGAAATTGCTCGATCTTGATCCAGCGTGTGCAGCTGGATATGTTCAACTTGCTAATGTTTATGCTGCAACAAACAGATGGGACCATGTTGCGAAGGTCAGGCGATGGATGAAAGAAAATGGGGTAGTGAAGACACCTGGGTGTAGTTGGATTGAGGTGCAGAGTGTAGTGCATGAGTTCAGATCAGGCGATAGGGCACACCCAGAGTTGCCATCTATAAATGAAAAACTGTTTGAGCTCGACCGCAAATTGAAGTTGGCAGGCTATGTTCCAGATCTTGAATTTGCATTACATGACGTCGGGGAAGAGCAGAAACAGCAGCTTCTGTTATGGCACAGCGAAAAACTAGCAATTGCATTCGGGCTTATAAAAGTGCCGTTAGGAAGCCCGATTCGCATCTTCAAAAACTTGAGAGTATGCGGGGATTGCCATCGTGCCACCAAGTACATATCAGCAATTGAAAAAAGGGAAATAATAGTTAGAGATACCACAAGGTTTCATCATTTCAGAAATGGGGTTTGTTCTTGTGGAGATTACTGGTAAATGTGCAGAAGTCGTAGCTCCAAAGGTTATTTTCCCTGCAGTGTTCCAGTTGACTGGCGGTACTTGGGGGGCAAGCAAAGCAGTACTCCCATGGATGTCGCAAAGGGATAATAAGAGTCATAACAATCTGCTCAACGAAACCACTACACATACTTCAGGCATAACACCACAAATCTACACGTAATAGACGGTCTTGCGACCTCTGCTCGGAGTCCTTTCTGAACCCGATGCCGCAGATAACACCGTCTGAGCTGACACTGCTGTTTGAAGGGAAGCCTGTGACGCTCACTCAAGCTTAGGAAGGATTTTCTGAGAACTTACGAACTCCATGCTAACCTTCTTTGTACTCTGGAATGAGAATGCAAATTAAATTCACAAGAATATATTCTCTCTTTTCGTCTTCGGTTCGAATTCATCTTCGGTTCAAACCTCTTCCCTATAACTTGACTATTGGAGAGAGATACCGCTAAATCAAAAAATTAGTGTTATTCAACCGAACATGGACAAGAAAGATGTTTGTTGAGTCATTACACTTGGCACCGGAGAACAATATTCGTTAAAAATGGAGATATATTCATACATTCTGTGACGTACTAAACTCATATCGATCACAACGCGGTTGCTGAAACAATGGAAAATAAAATCATGCATCTTTCACATTTACGGGAACAGAACAAGGCAAATACTGCTATTCACCAATATTCCTAATTTTTGTACAAAGTTTTCGAAAACAAATACATTGAAAAGAATGGAATCTTTAACAAAGTGCTGACAACTGACACGAAGAGAATCACGACGAATAATCTTCATATCAAAACGTTATGATGAAACAACTAGTTTTACATGCCACGAGGAACACCAGATAATCATCATTTCCCCTCTCCACCAATTACTTTTCCCCCCTCTAAGAAGAGCAGCAACCAGACTTTTGGTTCACAGGCTGTCCCCTAATCTGCACCGTTGGAGGCCTGGCATTGTTCATCGGTTGGCTTGCCATCCTGCAGGTAGAATGTTTTAGAAGTCAGGCGGCTAGAACTACGCAATCGTAACTATAGCAGACTCGAATTTTACAGAAGATCTGAACTTTATGTTGCCAATGAGCAAAATTATGAGAAGACGGGTTCCTACTGAGCTATACCAAGACGACAAAAAAAAAAACATGCATAAAAGTACCTGTTCTTGATCTCAGCAGCCATAGCCATGAAGGCCTGCTCAACATTAGTGGAATTCTTAGCACTTGTTTCCATGAATGGGATTCCAATTTCATCTGCAAATGCCTAGAGAAAAGAAACAGAAGAAAATAAAATCATTGTACTTCACATCTCCATGAGTGGGTAAAAGAAGTCCATCAACAGTATACAATACGTAAAACTTAGAATCTCCTAGTTAATATTTACCTTGGCTGTCTCATAGGATACAACTTTATTTGCTGTTAGATCGCACTTGTTTCCAACTAGAAGCTTGTTCACATTTTCACTTGCATATCGGTCAATTTCATTCAGCCATTGCTTAACATTGTTGAAGCTCTCTTGGTCTGTGACATCGTAAACAACCTGCAAGAAAAACCCAACAGCATAAGACGAATATCCATCTTACACCACGAGCAAAGAAGGAAAAAAAAACAAATTATGAGGCGACAACACACTTACAATGATACCATGAGCACCACGGTAGTAGCTGCTAGTAATTGTCTTAAAACGTTCTTGGCCAGCAGTATCCCACTGCACGCCCCAAAAGAACCAGCAATTAGAAATCGACCACGGAAAAAGCGAGATGAGACATTGTTTACATAACTGGTTAAACTTAACAAAACTAGATTTTCATTTGAACATATCCAAAACAGTTGCCAATTTAATCAAGATAGAAAACTTCAACAGAACAAATCTCAATCTGTGGCGCATTAAACAATAACACAATAAAACCTTACAATTTGAAGTTTGATAGTCTTCCCATCCTGCTCCACAGTGCGAATTTTCTAAACGACACAATAGATAACACATCGATTAGCAAGAGTTTAATCAAAGAAATCGGTGATGTAAAACTCAAGAAATACTTACAAAATCAACTCCAATTGTGCTGATGTAGCTATCCAAGTATGAGTCATCCTGGTTTGCGAAAAACGAAATTCATCAATCCGAAAGCAAAATTCTCAATCACCGTAAAGCCAATCGCAATGACGGAAAATAAAATTAAGAAATTCGATGACTAATCGACTACAACTTACAGCAAACCGCAGAAGTAGACATGACTTGCCGACACCGGAATCTCCAATCAGCAAAAGCTTAAACAAATAGTCACTGCACATAATTCAAAACTCAAGTTACTCATCACAATTCACAATCCCTAAACTGTATACAACAATCAAAATGATCAAGAACAGCAACTCGACCCCACAATTTTACATGAATTACGAATCTAACAGGAAAGTTCAACGGATCTGATCGTCAGCTGTCTGGATCTACACTCCAAAACCCTCAATTATGCAGACTAAAATTCAGAAATTTAAATTAAACTAAATTTTCCAATAAAATTGAGGTTCTAAAATGATCGCATACAAAATCGAATTCGATCTTTGGCATAAAATTCAAATACAAATTTAAAAAAAATAGAAGAATCGTCGGATTGAACTCACTATTCGGGATTCATGACTGGGACTTAGAACGAGTCGCGAGAAATTGGGGAGAAATTCAGTCCCAGCGAGCAGTTGCCGCGATGCCTGAGATCTTTGCCGGAGAGACGGAGAGAGAGAAGGGAAGTGGAAGAGAAAGACGAAGAGGATTGTGAAGAAGGAGAAACCAAGGAGGAGGGAGGGAGGGACCGAAGAACAGAGACGATGGTGCCTTTTGGTGCGTATCGTGTTTGTGTATTATAAAGGGGCACCCTAGAATGTCGGAATTTTGTGTATCGTGCCCGTGACGTATTAACAGGGACCTGATTCCGCCACGTGTAATCTCTTTGATGAATGAATTTACCAAAATGGAGCATTGAAATAATTTTATGTTGGATAACGCTAAGAGATTAAAATTTTAAATCAAATTGCGTAAATCAAATTATGTGGTTGCTAATGATCGGATTAGACTTTTTATATTAGCATCCCCACAAAATGTTGAATGCACCTCAGATTAAAATTTAATATTAAATGACTTATTTACCTCATTATGCAATGACAATTTTGACCTTATTAGGTTTAAAAAAAATAAAAATTTCTAAATATACTCCAAATTACTTTTAGCGTATTATTTATCTTCTCAACTATCAAAATGTGGAATCGCACAACTAACCACCTCCATTTATGTCCATCAATGTAAAGATGCAGCTTCAAATATCTCAAATTCGTTTGGAAGTGCAGCTTCAAATATTTCAAATATTTCCAAGAGTAAACGTCTTAAAACTAGCCACGCAATAATCAAAATAAAATTCCCACACTGCATAATTGAAGTTCATGAACTTATTAATAAGCCATTGCTGATGTTACCCTACTTAACGAAGGCAGACATCTGTCGATACAAACTATACTAAGATGATTTCAAATCATCATTTTGAAATTATTCGGTAAACTAAACGCTCAAATGATTTGAGATCTTTCGGCACACTAAACGTTCAAATGGTTAGATCAATCCCTGAAAATAAAAAACGAGTGTTATAAGATTTGAGAAATGTGGGGTGTATGTAGGGCTGGTTCGGTATGGGATACCGAACCAAAAATGGCATATCAAATCCCGAACCGCAATTTCAGGATTCCCGAATTTTGGGATTCCCGAAATATTTTCGGTATTTCGGAATTTCCCGAAACCGAACATCATCAGAATCCAAAATCATCTATATTAAAATTGAAATCATCCAAACCTGCATTAAAAATCCAAATTGAAATCAGAGACATAGTGACAGTGAATCAGTGAAAGATTTATGGTCGAGAGAGAAATTGAGTGAAGAGAGAGACCTGTGTCATCCTCCTGACCTGAGCCCCCAATTTGAAACCTTAAGCCCCAATTTGAAACCCTAACCTTAATTCGAAATCCCACACACACAGTGAATCACTGAAGAGAACCGGAGGTGGGGATGAAGCCGTGAGGTGTGGTGGTGGCCGGAGTGGAGACAGTTCGTCGGAGTCAGATTGTTAGACGGTGGGTGGCTGCTAAGCTTCGAATCCGAGAAAGAGAGAGCCTGAGACTGAGTGAAGGTAGATGAAAGGCGAAATGAAATAAGAGAGAGTGAGTAGGGATGAGAGGCGAAGGTTTTGGATTGGGTGGAAGGAAGGGTTAGGTGGTTTATGGGTTGTAGAGAGAGAAAGAGAGAGATTTATGGGTTGTAGTCTAGAGAGAGGGAGATAATACGAGAGAGAGATGACTGATGACATTGAGACATAAAATAAGGGGGAGGAGAGACAGGGCTCTGTCTTTTAGAAAGTAAGCACGCAACCCATCCCATTCCCATGTGCTTGATGCAACTTTTGTCAGCACCACTGCACCACACTTTAGTTATTTTAATAATATAATAATAAAACATTACACATTCCAACACACACACCGACACACACACATATACACATGTATGTATGTATGTATGTATGTATGTATATTACAGTTCGATTCGGGAATACCGAAATTTTCAAAGTGTGAGACCGAATCCCATACCGAACAATTCGGGATCGGTTCGGTTTCGGTACTAAAATTTTCGGGATTTTTGGTTCGGTATTTTTTCGGTTTGGTTTCGGTATGGTTTGGGATTTTCGGTATTTTTTTCCAGCCCTAGGTGTATGTACACAATATAAGGTGTATATTGAGAATGTGGGGTGTGGAGGTATTATGGGAAAGTATGTGGGGTGTATTAAGATAATTTTTAAGTGAAAGGGCTAATGTAGGGTGTATTAAGTATGTGGGGTTTATTCAACAATTTATGGGGTGTTAATATAATAAGCCTTGGATTATTAATTAAGTGTCGCTTAACGTACTTATTTCATATTGATGACACATTATTTGGTTTATAAATTTGATCCCCCTAGTATTGTCCTTTTATGTTTGATTTTAATTTCGAATCGAAAAATTATTAATTAAAATCAAACACAAAATAATAATGTTGTTGGACCTCGATAAAAACCTTGCCAAGGCTTTCAACCCAGTAAAAGAAAAAGAGTGTCCCGCACAACAAAACCTATCCTCACATGACAATACAAAACCAATCCAACCTACAAACTTTCATCAATGAGAACATCCCTAATAAAATCAGGGGGGCTTCAAACCACAAGAATTGCTGAATACCTCGAACTCCAACACGAGCCAACTGATGCGCCGCCGTATTACCGCTCCGCTGCACATAATTCAATTTCACCTGAGGGAACGACTGAAGTAAGAAGCGCAGATCATTAATAATACTGCATGGCGGTCAAAACCATGCTCGCATCACCTTCAAACACCATCCTTGCACCAACATGACAAAATGTTTGAGCCAATAAAAGTGTTTAACGAGCAGCAAAGAGCTCTGCATGGAACGCAGATCTAGTCTTGCCAATTAAACCTGCAGCTGCAGCGATAAAACCTTCCCAATGATCTCGCAAGATGACACCAAAACCACCCCTCAAACCTTGCTGAATCCATGCTCCGTCGAAATTACACTTCACCCAACAACCATCTGGTTTCTGCCAACATTGTGGAGGGTTATTGGGTGTTGACCGACTCCTTTTATGCCACTGCTGATATTGTCGCAGCCAGCCATCAGACTCGATCACCAGATTCTGTGCCCTAACCCGCTTTCCCTCCCAAACCACATCGTTCCTATTCTTCCATAATCTCCATTAAAACATCAAACAAAGATCAAATGCCACCGTAGAAGACTGCATTGCAACACTAACTAACCAAGTCATAAATTGAGATTGGTCGTCCTCCTCGACCCTAATCCCTAGACCTCCAAACCAAATGGTTTTAGTTAAGTTGCAATCCCTGAATACATGCTCAGTTGACTCGCCATAGCATCCACAAATATTGCACACATTCTCCACATCCACCCGTCGCCTAGCAAGATTGGTCTGCGTGGGCAAAACATTAATACATGCTCGCCAGACACAAATTCTAACTTTCCTAGGCACACAAGCATTCCAAATTTTCCTCAACAACTTACTTCGTCCGTCATCAGGCATTGAATTAGACCCACTAGCACCTGCTCATGTGGAAGACATAAGAGACTTAGCCACATGATACGCACTTCGTACTATGAACTTCCCACTCCGTTCAAAGTGCCAGATTCTACGATCCAGGGTCGAACGAAAGCTTAACGGAATACTCAAAATGAGATATGTTTCCTCTTGAGAAAAAACTCCTTAACCAAAGCCACATGCCATTGGGGTAAACCTGTAACAAACAGGTTGTTCACTGTGGAATCCATACTCCAATCAACCGCTCGAAGGCTCAACACATGGAAAAAAGTATCCCTGGGAAGCCAATTATCCCTCCAAATCTTGATAGATGACCCATCTCCCACTTGCCAACGACAACCTTTAAGAATTACTGATCGAGCCGCCGCGATACTCCTCCATACATACGAACAATTGGACTTTACGCAAGCACATAGAAAATCAACATTTGGAAAATAACGGGCTTTAAACACTCTAAATGCCAGTGACTCAGGTTGTTGAATAAAATGCCAAGCTTGCTTAGGGCTGGTTTGGTATTGCTGTGCTTTGAAAAAAAGCTGCTGTGAGAATAAGCGGTTGTGAAATAAATCAGCATAGTGTTTGGTAAACTTTTTGTAAAAGTGCTTTTGGAAAAAAAAAACAGTCTGATAGTGGGTCTTTTCATTAAAGGAGCATTGTAGCTCTGTGTGCTTTGAAAAAAAGCCAGTTTTCCAAAGCTGCAAATAGCAGCTTCAGTTTTTTCCTTTGATTTCAGCTTATTCTCACAGCAGCTTCCAAAATAAGCCATTTTTTTTTTCAGTTTACCAAACACCTAAAACCCTCACAGCTTTTTTTCATGGGTGCTTTTCTTTTAAGCACCTCACTCCCAAACCACCCCTTAGCCAAAAGAGCAAGATTAAAAGCATATAAGTCTCTGAAACCCAGCCCTTCCTCCTGTTTAGCCTTACACAATTGGCGCCAATTGAGCCAATGAATATTCCTCTTGCTCGAATCACCACTCCACCAAAACTTGGCAATCATTAAATTTAATTCTTCACAAAAAGACTTAGGAAGAAGAAAACGTTGCATAGAATACATAGGCAAAGCTTGTGCCACCGTTTTGACCAACAATTCTAGATCCGCACTGCTCAACAAGCCACCACTCTAACTATGCAACTTTTTCCAAAGATGATCCTTCACATATGCGAAAGATTGTTTCTTCGATTTCCAGATAAGTGCTGATAATCCAAGATATTTATCATGGAACTCCACACGCCTCATACCAAGACAATCGACCATGAGCTGTTGATCATGATCCGTGAGATTAGAACTAAACGAGACACAACTCTTTTCTAAATTCACCGTTTGTCCCAAAACTGCTTCATACACATTCAGCACCTGCTTAATACTCATGCATTCCTCCAGTGTACCCCTCGCAAACAGGAAACTATCATCTGCAAAGAATAGATGATGGATGCTCGGGGCACAATGACCCACCTTGATACCGTGCAAATGACCTATGGATTCATCCTTAGTGAGTAAAACCGAAAGACCCTCAGCACACATGACAAATAAATACGGGGAGATGGGATCTCCTTGCCTAATACCCCTTCCTGGCTGAACATATCCCACCGGTTCACCATTTATCTTGAAGGAGTATGTCAGAGTAGTTACAGATAGCATAATCATACGAACCCAACTTGTTGAAAATCCCATCCTGATCATAATTGCCTCAAAAAAATTCCACTTCAAGCGGTCGTAAGCCTTACATCAAGCTTCAAAGCCATTAAACCATTCATCCCCGAAGATCTTTTCTGCATATAATGGGCAACCTCTGCAGCCACCAAATAATTGTTTGAAATCAACCTCCCCGGGATAAACGCACTCTGAGTGGGAGAAATGATACGAGGAAGAATAGACTTCAAACGATTCATTAACACCTTCGCCATAATTTTATAGATCACGTTGCATAAACTGATAGGCCGTAGCTGAGACATCTTTGTAGCCTCTTTCACTTTGGGAATGAAAGTGACATGAGTATAATTGATCTTCCGTAGAATATGGCCAGATAACACCATTTCACGAACTCATTTACACACATCCGGCCCCACAATCCCTCAGTGCTTCTGGTAACCTAGAGTTATACCATCAGGCCCAGGAGCCTTAGTAGGATGCATTTGGAAAACAGCACACTTCTCATCATCATCCGATATAGGTCGCCCAAGCTCATCGTTCATATCCTCCGTTACCAGGGGCGTTATGTTACTCAAAACTTCATTTAAGCTGGTACCATTATTTGAAGTAAACAAGCTAGTGAAATAAGAAATTACAACATTCTGCATTCCCTCACGATCCTCATGCCACACCCCACCGTCATCCATAAGGCCCTGCAACCAATTCCTATTATTCATTCGGTTAGCTTTCTGGTTAAAATACTTTGTATTCCGATCCCCAAATCTCACCCAGTGTTCCTTTGCTCTTTAACGCCAAAAAAATTCCTCCTGGTCAAGTAGGTGATTCAACCGTCGAACTAAATCTTTCTTTTGCTTAATAGACTAATTGGTAAACGGTTGTCCTAATAAATTTATGAGATTATCCTCAATTTCCCTGATTTATTGCTGGCCCAATCGTATATTACTTTGAGCCCAATTATTCAACAACATTCTTGTTGCTTTGATCTTTTCAGTTACATGAAAAATAGGCGAACCCTATACACTAAATTCCCAACCTTGCCGTACCACCTCATCACACCCATCTTGCATATTCCAAGCCTCCTCATAACGAAATTGTTTCTTCCCACGCCTGATACGCCTCACATTCCAAGTAAGCAGGATTGGGACATGATCAGATGAGGTTTTATTTAGATGCTGCATCCTGAAACTCGGAAAAAGATCAATCCAAGCTTGATTACCTAGAGCACGATCAAGACGCAGTTTGATGCCACCCCCTCGTGTTGTAAACTACGTGTAGATGTTCCCTGAAGAACCCAAGTCTTTAAATCGACAAGCCTCCACAAAGTTCCTAAAACTCTTCATTTGATTCTAACTCCGTATATTACCCCCTCCTGTTCGTGGGCTTGCAGAATTTCATTAAAATTGCCAATACACATCCAAGGAAGAGACTTTTCATTGCAGAGTGAATCCAACAACTGCCAAAACTTAGACCGATCACTGACCGCCGGATAACCATAGAACCCAGTCAGTCTCCAAGAGCTACTATCCCCAAGCTCCCCCACGTCAAAATCAACATGGTGCTTCGAATAAGAACGCAATCTTAAATCAATCTTTTCCTTCCATAACACACATAATCCTCCTGAATTTCCATCTCTAGCAACTGTGAAACTTTTATCAAAATTCAACTTCATCCGTAGGCGTTCCATGTGACAAACATTGCTCTTCGTCTCACATAGAAACACCACAGTGAGATCTTTATGTATAATCAAGCGTTGAAGCGCATGAACTGCACGGAGGTTCCCAAGCCCCCGGCAGTTCCAACTCAAACAACTCATTGAGACCGACGGAGATGACCATTGTCAACCTTCGCCGATAAACTTGAATCAAACTCATTAACCATAATCCTTCTACGACCACCAGAAAGTGCCAAAATATCATCTCTTTCACGTTCGACATGTTTCCCTAGCTGAGGTAATCTTGTACCCGTGTACTTATGAGGTGGAAAAATGCGACCCCGTTGAGCAATACCTCCCACTCTCCTAACTCATTTTGATTTCCTCCTCCTCTTTGCCTGCATCTATTCAATGATTGGCATAAGGTTGAACGGGTCAGACCACATGTCGAACTTGCCAAACCCCGGAGCACAAGAATCCTCCACAATCTGACTGCCATGTGGAGCCAGCCCCTAATAAACCGGTACCAGCTGCAAGTCAATCTTATTATTGAGCACAGGTCCACTCCAACCCACCTCATCCCCAATGGATGTTTCACTTGTCCCACCAGTAAACTTCAAACCTGTAGTATTCAAAACCTCGTAATCATCGGCATGTGGGACATTCAAATCAAACCCAAAAAGTCTCAAATCACACGAGGCATCTGATTTGTCCCTTTGGTTAACCACCATTAACGTTAAATCAACTAGAGGTTCCTAAAAAGGGACAATAGCTAAACGTCAATTAACATCGCTTCCGAGTCAACACCTTCATTCAAATCAGGCATATGAAAACTGCCATTATTGTTCCTACTATCATGTTCCATCCTCATTAGTCACCCCCAACCCATGCATCTTCATCCCTAGGGGTCTAACCACCGAAGAGATGTTACACTCCTCCTCATCGAAGTCCAGAGGAACCTTCATCAACCACCCCTGTGAAGACTCCAGTCCAAAATGAGTACCATGTGGTCGACGGTAATTGGTTTCAAGAACATTGTTTTGGAACCATCAACCATAGGGTTTCGTGAAATCATCATCATTCTTCACTGTAAACTTCTCACACTGATCTTTTGTATGACCAACAATCCCGCACAAAAAACATGTGATTGGAAACTTCTCATAACGTAGGTCAAAACTCACCAAAGAACCCTCAATACAAAGTAGCAGACTCCTACGGAAAGGTTGCGTGATATCCAACTCCACCCGTATGCGCAACAACATGCCCTCCAATTCTCCCTTTCTACTTTGATCCGTGAGAATGTGCTTACCTATCTGATTTCCGATAAATTGACCCATATGACGCATCATATAAGTAAGAGGCAAACCCTTAATTTGTACCCAAAACTCCTGGGCATAGAGCGGAATCTTAGTAGGGTTAGCCAACGTATCAACCTCTGCCAACAACAGCAACGCCCCATCGTACAGCCAGGGGCCACCTTTGAACACCATTGCTCGCTCTCATTTATTCTCGAAACCAAACGAGAACAAATCATCATCCAATTCTACCACCGATACCCTAGCTTTTGGACGCCACATGTGCATCATGCGTCGCTTAAACCTATCCCTCACAACAGGCTTATGGGACAAAAGCTTCCCGACTAGGAACACTTTGGATGTTTTGAGAGATAAACCTTCCCGGTCATCGATCACTACCACTTTTTGCTCCTCAGTAGTAAGTGCCAGCCTGGCAGCAAACTTTTCCATCATATCTTCCATTCTCCTCTGCACAAACTGCAAACCTCGTTTAATCAATCCCCAACATTTATCCCCCCTAACTAAAGGAAACGACTCCACATTCAAACCCAAATCGTGGACTGACCACACCCTTAGAGAACGCTGATCCCCAAGAAAAACACACTTCGGCTCTGTCCGCCGTAATCACCCTGCCGTTGCTTTCCTAGAGAACCCTAGAGAGAACCTAGGAAACCCTAGAAAGCATTTTAAAATTGATGAGAATAACTTAAAAAACTACAAAAAAAAAAAAAAAAAAAAAACGCTATATTAATCACACCGTAGAATTTCTATCTCATATTTGTTTTTTAAACTTTCATCCCATTTTTATTCGGAACACACACATGTTTAATTCAAATAACCAAAGCTCTAGCTGAGCCAAAGTCTAAATACCATGCTACCATTTTTTCTGCTTTTTAATGAAGGCTTTAACACAATAGTTGCATGACACCATGAAAAATGCGTTTAGTGGCTTAATCATTTTAATGATTGTTTTTCATGAAACAATAATTAGTGTCTTAACTTCAATAAAAGCGATGACAACTCTCAAATTACATCGTATAAAGGTTCGAGTTCATTTCAATTTTAACTGTACATATCCAACCTGTACTAATTAACATGGCAGGTGTTATTTGTTGAGAGATAGGGAAGGAAATGTGCAATGCTTTTTTTAAGAAGGACCCGATGTAATAAATACACGAAGGCAAATGTCCCGCTCTTTTGTTAAAATAAAGGGTAAATCTCAGTTTACTATCTTTAAATTTCGTGGTTTTCAACATTTGGTACATAAAGTTTTTTTCATCCCAGAGTCATACCTAAAGTGTTAATTTTGGGAAAGTCTCATACATCCGTTAGTCTAACTATTAAATCAGCCGTTAACTGATGACGTGACATCCACATGAACAATAACTGGGCGCTATGTGTCAATATGGGCCCACATGAATATTAAAAAATTTAAAAATTAAAAAATTAAAAAAAAAAATATGGGCGTTCACCCCTCTTGACCCCTCTCTCATTCTCCCTCTCTTCCCTTCCCTGCACCCATCCTCCTCGTACACCCACCTATTCCCCTCCTTCTCCCTCCCTCTCATCTACACTCACCCTCCTCCCCCTTCCTTGATACCTACCCCCACCACCAAGCCTATTCCCCATCCCCAAAACCTAGCCCCTTCCCTTTCCCTAAAACCACCAAAATTCCATCCCTCCCACCGACCCAACCCTCCATTCCTTTTCTCTCCACGGCAGCCGCTCTGAATGTGAACCCGGATCGAAAAACCTGATCTGGCACAAGCTCTTGTTTGAGCCTATTTTCTCCAGGAAACAGTAGAGCAGCAGAAGCACACAAACCTTCAAAAAACAAGCTTCGGTGAATATGCACAATAAAGCTTCCAAATTTTGCAAGGTCATAACAAAATTAAACAAATTTTGAGCATTCTGTAACAAACCCACGAAGGCAAATCCACCAAACAAGTCCAAGAATCTTCAATTTCCCATATTTTCCTAGAAAACAAACGCAAAATTGAACAATTGAGAACTTAAAACAAAAAGGGCAAACCTTTTGGGGCCAAAAGTGACTTGGGGCAACGACAGGTAAGCCCTCATAGGGTTGAGAGCCTCGGCGGACACGAAATGGCCATTCTTGGAATCAGATTCAAGAACCCATTTGGAGGTCATGTCCGGAGACGACGTCGTTTCAGAAGATTGGTGGAAGATCTTCGAGGGCAGAGAGTGCCTCAGGACTTCCGAAAGCATATCAGCTTGTAATTCGTGCTCTATTGTGGCGGAGGAAGCTTTGGACGGCAATGATGGGAGCTTCTTCTTCTGGGATACGAGGCGGCCCACTTCCTGTTTTGATTCCTGGAAAAAAATAGGCTCCATCTTTCCTGGCTAGTCTTCCTGCGAGAAAACTCATTTCTTTTTTGTTTCCTAGAAAAAAGGTTGTTTTTCTAGAGAAAGGTAACAATAGAGCAGCAGAAGCACACAAACCTTCGAACCCAAGATGACACATCCTCAAACCCAAGACCAAGAGGTGTAGCACTTCACCATCAGGGTGGGAATAGGGTTAGTAGGAATGTGGGTGGGTGAGGGGTGGGATAAGGAGGGGAATGGGTGGGTGTGCAAGGAGGATGGGTGCAGGGATGATAAGAGGGAGAGAATGAGGGAGGGGGTCGGGATGGGTGAAAGGCCAAAACTTTAATCTTTTTTTTAATTTTAATTTTTTAATTTTTCAATCTTCACGTGGGCCCATATTGACATGTGGTGCCCAGTCATTATCCACGTGGGCACCACGTCATCAATTAACGGTTGATTTAATAGGCAGACTAACGGATGTATGAGACTATCCCAAAATTAATATTTTAGGTATAACTCTGGGGCGAAAAAAAACTTCATGTACCAAATGTTGAAAACCACGAAACTTAAGGGTAGTAAACTGATATTTACCTTAAAATAAATATAGATGGCGCATAAAAATCATCGTGCAAGGTTGGCTTGGCTGTGTCATTCGAGATTGTATGTCGATGAAACTAAGGCAAAGGCTGCACTTACACTTGCAGGACTAGTATTAGCTAAAGACATGGTCTACACAACATGGTGATTGAAAGGGATTCCAAAGTTCGGTGGAATTGGATTCGTAGATAAGCAAACAAAGTAGCACATGAAGCTGCTGGTTTGGGCATTGAGAGGGTGTGTTGTCAACGGTGGGCCTCGCAGCTTACTCCTATCGAGATATTTTCTTATTTGGTTTGATGTTATTCATTGTAATTGATATTGTGATTATCTCTATCAAAGATTGAATAGCTATAGTTTAGGGACCATATTTGGTTAATAGCAGATTTCTAGGATATTTGACATTGTATTCTCATTACTGAGTCCTCCTTATAAGGACCTTTGTACTATTTTGTAAATTATCCAATGTACTACAATTCACACCAAATTTCTCATGGTATTAAAGCCCATCCAAGGCCTTCATCAAAACATTATTAAAGTTATCAATCATGGCTGGCAACAACATGGACAACAATAGAGAAGACACGGTGCCGAGCAGCGGCACCGACACCAAAATAAATGGGGGCTAGAATCCAACTTCAGATATGGATTCTTCCTACCCCGATCATCCATTCTACATTCACCACTCCGACCATCCTGGTCTGGTCTTGGTCACGACAAAATTAACCACTAAAAATTATGGAACTTGGAGTCGTTCAATGCGAATCACTCTAACTGCCAAAACAAAATGGGCTTCATTGATGGCTCGATCAAACAACCATCCCCAACAACCAAACCTATCAAGTTCACTTGGTGGAAATGTTGCAACGATATGGTCTTATCATGGATTGTAAACACATTGGAAAGAGATCTCTCATATATCGTCTTATTCACAAACGTTGCAGCCAAAATTTGGGTTGATTTGGAGGAAAGATTTGCACAGAGCAACACCCTAGGATCTTTCAAATTGAGAGAGATATTGCCACACTCATGCAAGATCAAATGTTTGTATCTGCATACTACTCCAAATTGAAGGGCTATTGGGACGAGTTGTCCTCCGACAATGCTTTAGAGGCTTGTTCTTGTGGTGCATTGAAATCCATCTTGGCTAGAGAGAAGCAGCGACATTTAGTGCAGTTTCTCATGGGGCTCCATGAGTCCTATGAGATGATTCGAGGGCACATACTACTCATGTCGCCCTTGCCAACTACCCAAAAGTAGGGATGGGCAATGGTTATGGCGGGCGGGTAACCGCGATTATTTACCCATAACCATTTATACTCATACCCGCATAACCGTTTACCCGTTGGGTAATTGCCTAAACGGTTATACCCATACCCATAACCGTTTAAAAACGGTTAACCATACCCATAACCGCATACCCATTTAACCGTAACAGTTTAATACCCGTTTACCCATTTACCCTTTTTAACCCGTTTATCTTTCTTTTTTTTTACCATTACCCATTTTCACCCGTCTACATGTTTTTTAACAACTTGAAAATTAAAAAAATTGTCATAATTTTATTTTTTTTGACAATTAAACACCGTTATAGGTACATTTATCATACATTTCCGTATTTTAATTTTTTTAAGTCCTTATACCATTCCAATAATTGAAATAATAGTTTACGGATGATATTTTTAACTGTTACCAATGAAGGTAAATATAATATTTGCTAAGTATTATTGGGTTACAAAAATTGTTTAGAAGACATTTCTGTCAAAGCATTTATGTCAATTTCACGGTTACCCGCAAGGAATTTAAATTAATTTGGCGAATTCCTTGATGATGAGAATCATCATTCTTGTAGTAGTGTTATTGAGAGAATGACTGATGAATTCCTTGCTAATTTATTGGGTGCTAAGTATTATTGGATCGAGAACATGGTTTGTGTTAGTTTTACATACATAAAATAAATGGGTAAACGGTTACCCGTTTATAACCGCGGTTAATACCCATAATCGCCCATTTAAATTTCACGGGTTAACGGTTATACCCATAACCATTTATTTATCTAAACGGTTACCCATAACCGTAACCGTTTAATTTAAATGGGCGGGTAACCGCGGTTACCCATAACCAATGGGTATTTGCTCATCCCTACCCGAAAGGCATATAGCCTTATTTTATAGGAAGAAAGACAACGTCAGATTGCTTCCAATTCAACCATCAACAACGAGAGCATGACTATGCTTTCCATATCTAACAAGAAGAATGGCAATGGTAAACAAAGTTCACAAAATCATTTCACCATGTCCAACAATTCATCATTTTCCTCGTCCCGTGACAATTAGAAAGGACCACGGCATTGTACTTGTAACGCCTCGCCCCGAAAATTTACTTTTTCGGGAAATAATTTCAGTGATAGGCCAAAATAAACTCTTATTTATATTACTACCATTAAACACCATTCTTGATTTAAAATCCCTTAATTGCTCACAAAATCTACAACCAAAATTTACTTACCAAAGACATAAGATTTAATTTCATCTTATCATCAAATTTCTTTCCTTAAATCAACAACTCAACCAAATATAATTCTCGATTATTTAACCTCGTTTATTTTATGGATGCATCTAACTTCTTATTAGACTACCTATGTACCCTTCAAAGGGATCAAGTCATTCGTAGTTCACAATTTCTTTTAAATTCATTTATGAAAATATTATATTAACCAAAATATACAACATTCGTGTTAATACTCGAAACACATCAAATGAATATCAAACATGTAATTTGAATATCAAAATTTGCATAAAAAGGCAACATCGGCTCACTGTCCACGCGCCGCTGTGGGTGGCGGTTTCAGGCGAACGGAAACCCCAAATTCCGACCAACACTAAAAATTACCAAATTTTACAGGCAACTAGATCTCCATGAGAGGAACAACTTTCATACATTGCCGAAGTCCAATTCTGCCAGGAAACACCTCGAACCGCCCTCGAACCGCCAAGAAACCCTTGATTTTGGGTGTTCTTGATTCGACTCCAAAATAGTTCCAACGCCCCAATTAATGCATGGGTTTTGTTCATGAGGTTGATGGGTGGCTATTGGTGGTGGTGATCGATGAAGTTAGCTTCAAATTTTGGTAAATCGAAGCTAAACCTGTCGCACCCCTGTATGGTTTCTCTTGAAATCCACCTAATTTAATCAATTTTTCGGGTGAAAATGGGAAAGCGAATGATTGGGTTCGAGGTAAGGATCATTTTGGCACCGGTCTCGTCGTCAACGGTGGCCGGAATTGTAAAATCCGGTCGGGTCGAGTCGGCGGGTCATAAGGGATCCAATTCTCTCTTTTTACTTTCCCTCATTTCCCCTCATTTCTTTGTTTTATGATTGGGCAGCCCCAATCCCTCCCCTCTTTCCTTTCTCTCCTTCCCATTTCATCTCAGTCACTCACGTGGCACTCCCTTTTCTCCAGATTTTCTGGAACCTTCCACAATAAATGGCAAAATGACTATTTCATAAACGGTTTTCGCCTACACACTCGTGGTATCGTCCTCTATCCAAATATATCAAAAAATACGATAAAATATATGAGGATAAATACGTCCTCGTATTATTTCATTAAGTCAACTGGGGGCACTTTTGTCTTTTCCACTTAACAATAAATTTTACTACGTAATTTATATTAATTTCCAAAAACAAAACTTTAAAAGTTCTAAATTCAAATTTTCACAGCCATAAATCGATTTATTTTCGATTTTCTCCACATATTCATAATTATGAATATCTAATTCATATATTCAAATTTTCAGGGTATTACATTCACCCCCCTTAACATAAATCTCGTTCCAGAGATTTCAACCACCGAGTTACGGGGAAAGAAATTATAACTATTCCCACCATTCCTTTTATAGTGAATAAAATCAAACCTCAGTCTACGATTTTATTCAAGCTTCAAAAACAAGCAACCCAACAAATAATAATCGTGATTCTTACCCACATTCTCAGATTCCCAACCCCATTCATTGGCAGAATAAATATCAGAAATTCTAGTCATAACCATTGGCAAAATAAATATCCACATCAAACCACCGTCCTCATGGCCTATACATTTCATCAACCAAAGAAGAAAATTTATATGCATCACGATTCTATTGGCCATCGAAATTAAACCTTATTAATCACATAGCCACGAGAATACGTGCTCGTCGTCAGTTTTGTTCACAATATTAAGTCCAACAATGACAACTCATAACTATGGCAACCAAACCAATCAAATTTGTAATTATAAACTTTTCCCATTAATTCTTTTCATCAAACGTAAAACTCAACTAGGAAAACGTTTATATTAAACGACTTCAAAATCTTGTTCCATAATTTTATTCATGTCCACCAATAATAAATGAAAAAAAACTTCATGGTCTTTTCACCATGCCAAGTATAATGGACAAACCATAACCACAGTTTTTAATTTCATTCCCATTCGATAAATTATCATGACTTTAATAAATACTAAAATTCTCAACCACAATTATCATTTGTCAAAAGATTTTAAAATTTCTAGTCATACTTATCATTGTCAAAACAATGATTTCACAACCATTTTCTTTTTATCTCAATCAGTGACTAGTAGGCTGGAAAAGATTATAATATACATGGGCAATACACATCACACATTTTTATCACTTTAATAATTCATTCTCATAGCCTACACATGGAGCTTCTCCCCGAATACATTGGGTCTTTGTGCCCACTCATCCATTTCTTCACATTTCAAGGGTCATTTCGCCCAATTCATCATTCACGGGCCACTTTGCCCAATCACACATCCTCGGGCTCTTTTTGCAAACATCACACATCCTCGGGCTCTTTTTGCCCATATAACACATCCTCCCATTCCACGGGTGATCACGCCCAAATCGACATCGACAGGCCTTTTTCGCCAAATTCAACATTTTCCCAATGGCACAGGTATAGTACGACCTTTTCATCTACTCGTCACAATTTCACAATCAACTTAACTTCCAAAATTTTCATAATGCATAACATAATATCAACTCCATTCAAGATTAATTTGAGACGTGAATCAAACGCTCATATTCAAATAAATTCCTTCACATTCAAATAAGTCCAATTCACTTCATAGGGATTCACAATATAGGCATTTCACATAACTTCCTCATTATTCAAAGAACTTAGAGAATAACGCAACATCAATGCAAATCATAATTCCCACTAACAAAATTTCATAATCACCATGGAAATTGCACCACAATCACAATGCAAATCATATATATATATATACATCACATGAATGCCACTTTATTCACAAAAATTTATGAAATAATGCAACCACAATGCATATCATAATTCACACCAACAAGAACTCGAGAATATTTGCATATTGTAGAGCATGACCATTCGCTTTGATATCATTTGTAACGCCCCGCCCTGAAAATTTACTTTTTCGGGAAATAATTTCAATGATGGGCCAAAATAAACTCTTATTTATATTACTACCATTAAACACCATTCTTTATTTAAAATCCCTTAATTGCTCACAAAATCTACAACCCAAATTTACTTACCATAGACATAAGATTTATTTTCATCTTATTATTCAAATTTTCTTTCCTTAAATCAACTACTCAACCAAATACAATTCTCGATTATTTAACCTTGTTTATTTTATGGTTGCATCTAACCTCTCGTTAGACTGCCTAAGTACCCTTCGAAGGGATCAAGTCATTTGTAGTTCACAATTTCTTTTAAATTCATTTATGAAAATATTCTATTAACCAAAATATCCAACATTCGTGTTAATAATCGAAACACATCAAATGGATACCAAACATGTAATTGGAATATCAAAATTTTAAAAAAACAACATCAACTCACTGTCCACGCGTCACCACATGCACCATCACACGTAGCGGTTTCTGGTGAACGAAAACCTCAAATTCCGACCAACACTAAAAATTACCAAATTTTACAGACAAGTAAATCTCAATGAGAGGGAACAACTTTCATGCCTGGACCGAAGTCCAATTCGACTAGGAAACACCTCATACCGCCCTCAAACCACCAGAAATCCTTGATTTTGGGTGTTCTTGATTTGACTCCAAAACAGTTCTGACGCCCCAATCAAGGCATAGGCTTTGTTCCTGAGGTTGAGGGGAGGCTATTGGTGGTGGTGATCGACGGAGTTAGCTTCAAATTTTGGTGAATCGAAGCCAAACCCATCGCATCCCCCTCGTACGGTTTCTCTTGAAACCCACCCAATTTCATCAAATTTTCAGGTGAAAATGGGAAAGGGAACAATTGGGTTTGAGGTAAGGATCATTTTAGCACCAATCCCGTCATTAACGGTGGTCGAAATTGAAAAATCCGGCTGGGTCGGGTCCGCAGGTCAAAGGGATTCGGTTCTCTCTCTTTCTTCTCCCTTATTTCCCCTCATTTTGTTGTTTTCTGATTGGGCAGCCCCAATCCCTCCCCTCTCTCCTTTCTCTTCTTCCCATTTCATCTCAACCACCCATGTGGCATTCCTTTTTTTCTAGATTTTCTGGAGCCTTCCACAATAAATGGCAAAATGACTACTTCACGAACGATTTTCGCCTACACACTCGTGGTATCGTTCTATATCCAAGTATGTAAAAAAAGACGATAAAATATATGAGGATAAATACGTCCTCGTATTATTTCGTTAAGTCAACTGGGGGAACTTTTGTCTTTTCCACTTAACGATAAATTTTACTACGTAATTTATAATAATTACCGGAAACAAAACTTTGAAAGTTCTAAATTCAAATTTTCACATCCATAAATCAATTTATTTTCGATTTTCTCCACATATTCATAATTATGAATATCTAATTCATATATTCAAATTTTCAGGGTATTACAATACTTATTGCAATGGTAATAATCACATTGTTGAAACTTGTTTTTGGCTTAATGGTTTCCCACCAGGGCATAAATGGCATAGCTAAAGGGCCACCGCAATTTGAGGGTGCCAACCGCTCATTCCAAAGCCATAAAAGTGGTGCTCGTCAACAGTCATCCAACAATAATGTCCAAGGCTCAGTCGATCAAACTCATCACTTACAGTCCATAGCGCCACATCTTACTCTTGAACAATGCAAACAAATCATGGACAATGTCGGTAAGGAGGAAGCTTCAACGCTCCAAGCAAACTTTGCAGGTCTGAATTCTCCCTTTAGCGCACACACCAAATTATCAGATGCCTGGATTATAGATAGTGGTGCTACGGATCACATCACCCACTCCCCACATCATTTAAGCACCAGTTCATATATTTCTCTTCCACCAGTAGGGTTACCCATGGGGGAAAAACACAAATCACGTCACTAGGCACTATTCACTTTATAGAAATTTTACGCCTCAAAGATGTTTTATGTGTCCCTTCATTCAATGTGAATCTTTTATCTGTTCCTCGTCTTACCGAAACACTAAATTGTTGTGTTTGTTTTTTCCATCATTTTGTTATATACAAGACTTACACACAAAGGAGATGATTGGATTGGGTAGAAGGCATGGAAACCTTTACTATTTCGATCTGACCCACCTTGCTTCCCAGTTCCATTCTACCTTAACCTTCTATGTCGCCATCAAACACAACCTTTGGCACCTTCGATTGGGACACCCATCCGATGCCAAACTCCGTTTATTATCTAAGCAATTTTCCCATATTCATCTTTCTACGCATGTTTGTGACTTTTGTCCATTGGCAAAACAAACTATATTGCCTTTTCCTTCTAGTTCAATAACGAGCATTGCACCTTTCGATTTAATTCATTATGACATATGGGGTCTGCATAAAATTACATCTCATTCTGGTGCTAAATATTTCTCACAATTGTTGATGATTACTCACACACTACATGGGTCTACTTGATGAGATTGAAATCGGAGACACAACATCTACTAAAAAATTTCTTTTCTTTTGTCTCCACGCAATTTAACAAGCAAATCAAAGCCATCCGTGTAGACAATGGGGGGGAATTCGCCTCCATGCAACTTTGCTTTGCAAACCATGAGGTTCTTTACCAACACACTTGCACTTATACACCCCAACAAAATGGGGTTGTTGAAAGAAAACACCGTCATTTCTTGAAATGGCCCGCGCCCTTCATTTCCATGCAAATCTACCACTTAAATTTTGGGGGGGGGGGGTGTCCTCACTGCAGCCTACTTAATTAACCGCTTGCCAACTTCGGTTCTTGATGAAAAAACCCCATATGAACTGCTTTTTAATCAACCACCCACATATACCCATCTCCGCGTTTTTGGTTGCTTATGTTATGCCACCAATCTTCAACCCAACACCAAATTTGATCAAATAGCTCGAAAATGTGTTTTTGTTGGGTACCCTTTCGGGCAAAAAGCATACCGTCTATATGATATTGAAGCTCAAATTTTTTTTACTAATAAAGATGTGGTATTTCATGAAAACCTATTTTTGTTCACCTCTCCAAATTCCACTGCCACACCTTTCCTTTTTAACCTTCACCAATCAGGCTCATTCACCCCAAAATCCATCAGCTCACCAATTCCACCATCTATTAGCCTAGACTTCACTGACCCATATTCCACCGCTTCACCTATAAGCCCACACAAACCCACTGTGGGCCCTAACCAACAACAAATTTCTTCACCACCAAATAGCCCATCTACATCCCCACTAGATGACCTGTCATCTGATCATCCACATATTCTCTTGCCATCATCATCAGAACCCCCAAGTTAATCTCTTATGCACGTCACTGCTGAAAACCCAAACCTAACCACCACTACTCCAAATTTTGATCCTAACAATGACACTACTATCTCCCTTCCTAAGCCACCCTCCACTACCTCACTCCCTTCTTTTCCTCCACTCAGAAGATCCAGTTGCAATCCAAAACCCTATGTCCTTCTTCAAGACTACCACTACAATGTCGTCGTGTTTTCTGCTTTAGGAGAATCGTCTTCTTCCTCCACACCAGGTAAGGGTACTAGATATCTTATTTCTCATTGTATTTCTTATCATAATTTATCTTCTTCTCACCGGTCATTTGTTGCCACCATTTCTAAAATTATTGAGCCCACTACCTATGCTTAGGCTTCCACTGACCTTCTTTGGTGTGCAGCCATGGCTAAAGAAATTCAGGCCCATGAGCAAAATAAAACTTGGAAACTTACCTCTTTACCTGCAGGAAAGAAGCCCATTGGATGTAAATGGGTGTACAAAGTGAAATACAATTCTGATGGGATGGTTGAACGGTATAAGGCTCGTCTTGTGGCTAAAGGCTACACTCAGAAGGAATGACTCGATTATACGGAGACCTTATCTCCCATTGCCAAACTCATTACTTTCAGATGTTTACTTGCTATTGTAGCTACCTGTAATTGGCCCTACACCAACTTGACGTTCAAAATGCCTTTCTTCACGGTGACTTGGACGATGAGGTTTATATGACACTTCATCCCGGATTCAGCCGACAGGGGGCTAACATGGTATGTTGGCTTCAAAAGTTACTATAGGGTTTGAAGCAGGCATCTCGCAATTGGTTTGCAAAATTGACCACTGCTCTCTGCGAAGTTGGTTTTGTACAATCTTTGGCGGATTACTCCTCATTCACAAGGTCCCGAAACAAATCTTTCACTGCGATTTTGATATATGTTGATGATATTGTTATTACAGGGGATGATCCGCAAGCTATCCAAACACTAAAAGATTTTCTCAACCGTCACTTTCGTATTAAGGACTTGGGACCTCTGAAATTCTTCTTGGGAATCGAAGTTGCTAGGTCAAAGAAAGGCATATTTGTTTCTCAACAAAAGAATGCTCTTGAGGTAATTGGTGATGCTGGATTATTAGGAGCTCGACCTTCACCTTTTCCCATAGAGCAAACACTGAGACTCATACCAGATCAAGGAAAACTTCTACAAGACCCTGCTAGATACCGTCGGCTAGTACTGACATCACATTCGTTATGCACATACTAAGCCGATTCATTCAACAACCACACCAGCCACACCTGGAAGAAGCTTTGCGTGTTCTATGATATATCAAATCATCCCCAGGACAAGGTTTGTTTTGTCCCACCACTAGACACTCAGCAACAGGTTATTGTACATTCCTTGGAAACTCATTAATTTCATGGAAAGCAAAGAAACAGAACACTGTGGTGTGTTCATCCGCCGAAGCAGAATATTGGGCCATGGCAGATACTTGTTGTGAACTCAAATGGCTTCGATATGTCCTCAACGATTTAGGTGTTAAGCATCCAGGATCAGCTAAATTATATTGTGACAACCAATCAGCATTACACATCGCCAAGAATCTTGTTTTTTCACCAATGGACAAAGCACATAGAATTGGATTGTCATCTTGGACGACAACATCTTAATATTGGATTGGTTTCCGCTGCTTATACGCCGACAAGTTCACAATTGGTAGACTTGTTTACAAAGCCCTTAGGAAAGGTTACTTTGCACAAACTACTTGACAAGTTGGGAGTGTACGATATTCATTCTCCAACTTGAGGGGGCGTGTCTAGATACTTTCTTATTTGGTTTGATGTTATTCATTGTAATTGATATTGTGATTATCTCTATCAAAGATTGCATAGCTATAGTTTAGGGACCATATTTGGTTAATAGCAGATTTCTAGGATATTTGACATTGTATTCTCATTACTAAGTCCTCCTTATAAGGACATTTGTACATTTCTGTAAATTATCCAATATACCACCAAATTTCTCATCTCCCTATTTGGTTTTGGTTTTGCCAAATGATGAGCTGCCATGTCCATTGAGGAATGTAAATCAAGGTTAGGCATAACTTAACTCTACTTACCTTTCTTTTAGTGCCCTTGTGGTTAGATTAGTGATGCTTCGGTATTGCAGGACTCGTAAGGGAGCTTGCTCTGTAATGTTGCATTGTGTTCATTTATTTGTCCTTATAGGCGATTTTTGTGAGAATCTCAGTTGAAAAAAAAAAACATATGCTTTACGAAATTTATATACTCGTTAGCACAATGCAATTTTATTTGTATGTATCCAATCCTCTCCAATGCACACACTTGTGTTTATGATTTCATAACTTTCTACTAAATTTTAATACATAATGTTTTCCTTTCTAATTTTAGAAAGTTATGAAATGTCCAAGAAGTAAACACAAGAAACAAGGTGTTTGAGTCATTTCGTGTTGCAAACAAAATTGAATTTCACGCGCTATGAACGTGCTATTGAGATTTCATATAGAAATGGCAAACCACAAATCTTAGTTACCAAGTAATAATTATGCTTAAAGCCTAAAAGCATTTGGGGAAAGCGTCCATACAAGGAATGCGTGTGTGTTCCGTGTTCATGTTGACCTCAACCTCAACCAAAAAGAAATAAATAATGTGAAAGAAATAAATAACGTGGTGATTTTACACAAATGAGTAGTATTGGTTGTGATTTAGCACTATTTTTAAGAAATCGGTACGATATTCATTAATTGGATAAATACGTTCAAATTGATGAGGATATGGTGCATACAAAGGGCCTTGATAAAAACCTTGCAGGGATTTCAACCTAGTCTAAGGGAAAAAGAGTGTCCCGCACCAAATAAATTAAGAGTTACTATCCTCAAAGAGAAGGTCCAAAATTACATCAGGAGGTTTTTCAAGAATAGGATATATGCAATTCAAACTCATCCGTGCTAGCCTGTGCGCGACTTATTCGTTTCCCGTTCACTGAATTCAATCCTCCACTGGGGCAACGATTTAATCATTGTTCTGGTGTCATGTAATATATTTCCAAATGGAAAAAAATCATCCTGACCATCATGTTTGAGGGCTTCTATGACAAGCAGCGCATTACCCTTAAAAATAGTGGCTTGTAGGTGTTAGTGGGGAAGATATGGCATCATGCCTAGTCGACAAGGCTGCCACAAATGCACCCCTATTGTCCTCGATCACCACCCATCGTCCGGCTTCTTCCATTTTTGTGAAACTTTGGTGCTTCGTTTTTCCTTTTTATCATGCCACTGTTGGAATTCCTTTAGTCAACTAATTGCCCTGACATTTAATTTCGTTGGTTCAAGCACCTTTTCTTGCCACAAAAATGAGTTCCATTCTTTCTACATATTCGAGGAGAACCAAAAATAGATCGAAACTATCTCTTGACAACTCACCTGCAAGTCTTGCCATCCAATCCATTATATGCTCCTGTGTGATCGTCAGACTACAGATCCCTAATGGGCTTGACAACCAAATCGATGCCCCTCGCAGACAGTTTCTCAATAAGTGTACTACGGTTTTGGTTTCTCCATCACAAAACATGCACATTTCGTCCGTGGTGATTTTCTTCTTTCTTAAATTATCCTGAGTTGGTACTGCTCTAGCAAATCCGCCAAACACAAATCTTCACTTTCTCCAATGGCCGAGCCCTCCACAAAGCTTTCCATAAGAATTTAACCTCTATGGAAATTGAGGAGCCGCCACTTTCTTGTCCACTTACCTCACCCACGAATCTTGCTAAGTGATAGGCACTTTTCGTTGTGAATTTCCCATTCGGTTTCGCATTCCAAATCAAGCGAACCGGTGGTTGCAACATACTAAGGGGTATGCTTTGAATCGAAAGAGCTTCTTCTTCCAAAAATAAGTCGTGGATAAGATCCAATTCCACCTGACTCCCCCCTTCACTGAAATCAATTTATTCACCGTATCCAATTGATTCATTCCCACCGGGATAGGATTGAGCACTTCAAAGAAATTTTTCCTTGGTAACCAACTATAACCCTACACTTTAATGGTCGCACCATCCCCCACTCTCCAACTAGCTCCCGCTCTAATTATTTTACGAGCTTCCGCTCTACTTCTCCAACAATATGCCGAGTTCTTCTTCATCGAAGCCAAAAGGAAATCCGTTTGCAGATAATAATTCACTACTAGAATTATGCTTATAGGACACCGCTTTTTGCACACCATTTGTAATTGGTGGCCATATATATAAAGCACTCACTCTTACTATTTTGTGGTGTCTTTAGAGTGGGATGCCGTTGATTTTGGTGGCCTTCAAAATTGAGACAACAAATTGGTGTCTGTTAAATAACTTTATTTCTTAAAATTACTTTTCTTCTCCATTTTTATTTTATTATTTATTTTGTAGGCACCGAAGTGGTGCTAGTTATTTGTTTTTTTTGATACCCACCGAAATGAGTGAGAAAAGTCATGGAGTGGAGTCCATATTATAAGAATTTCTTGTGGTTTTAAAGGTGGACGAAACAAAAATGGTTATCTTTTCTTTCCCCTTTCACAAATGTCTCTCCCCTCTCTCCCCTCACTCTCTCTCCTCCTTCCCCCTTCACTTTCTCTACTTCCCGCATCCTTTCTCTCCCTTTTTCTTACAGGCACCAAACCGTCAAATTATACCTCCATAATCCTTTTCCCATCCTTTTTCCAATCCTCAAGTTAGTTTCTACAAATTTGTAGCCAAATTTCTTCAATTTCAGATCTAAGAAACGTATGATTTTGTTCGGGTTTTGTGTGTTTTTCAAGTATGGGAGCGGCGTACTTGATGGCCAAGAGCGGATTAGCAGTGGCGTCGATGAGTGTGATGAGGTCGGAGATGGTGATGAAGTCGATCGTGACAGTGGTTATGGCGGGATTGTTGGGTATTTTCGCATTTTCAAACTCGATTTTACACTGCTTTAATATTTAGTTTTTAAGGTTTGATAGTTTTGGTCCTTGAACATCACTGAAAATATGTTTTGATATCATATCTCTTGGAAATGATTTGACCTTACTCTTGTATTCATTGGCATCTACTGAAGCTGATGACGTCAGGAGCATAGAGAAAGGTTACCACTAGTTGTTGAAAGCTTAGATTTCAGAGGCCTTTATTTATTCGATGATGGATTTTGCCATGTTCTATTGTTTGGTAGAGTTCTTCCAAGCTTTTATTAGATGTTGCTTCACACTGAGTTGATTAGATTTGAAATGCTTGTGCTCTAAGATTATCCCCGCTGACCTCTCTTTTAACAAAACATTTAAGCCGATTAGATGCCTCATCTGTAGAGTGGTTGGGCATTATTTACCTTGAAAAAAAAAAGTAAAGGAGCATTATTTTGAATTCATCCATGGGAGCATCCACTGCTCTAGAATCGAGGATTTTTGGATGATTCGGTACTTCATCATCACATGATGGATTAACCAAAGGAGATGTAATGTAATGTAGTCATATAATCTTGAGTCGCTGTCGTCTTCATGTTAGGAAGAAACACGCGTAAATGTTTTGTATGTGAAATATTTTTTTCTTTTTAACTTGTTAGCAGTTTCCCTGCTCTTTTGAAAAGGATTTGGCCTTATTCTTGCTAAGGGTGTTGAAATCATATCTCTTCAATTGTTTCTTAATTTAATGTTTTATTTAATTTTTACTGGGTTAAACATCTAACGATGAGAATTGAAATTTTTAAGTATAGTATATGAAACATGGTCTTAGAGAAAATTGTAGTAAATTCAAATTCATTATTGTTATTTTTCTTTGTTTTCACAGGTTCTTGACCTCATGATTAGCCTCTCTTCTCAGGTATTGATTTATCTTCAATTTAATAAACTGTGATGCTTTAATTAGAGATTGTTTTGGCTGAACAATTTTTGTGTGCATGCTATAAAAACTATATCAATTGGCAGCAGTGGCATTTCAACACATCTATATGTATCTAATGATTGCCCGCCTGAAAGGATTATTATACGTTGAAATCATTACATTGTGTTTTCTTGAATTTATAATGTTGATTTCTTGTTTGAGTTTCAACATGTGATTGACCTATCAAGAAGAGAAACCGTGGTGCGCCTCATTGGTAAGGAATTTCGGCTTCGTAGAATTAAGACCTACTAAATACAAAGCTATTTGTTTAATTCGGTCTTGGTTGTAGTTTGGTGTTGTGAACTCTTTTTGTACATTTGCAGGTGGAATGAAGGTGGAAGCTAACAGAGACAAGTCTTCCACATATGTTGTAATGCTTGCTTCAGATGTTCCACAGAGATGTAAGCTCTTGGTTTGTTTTCAATATATTGTTCTTAGTTCATCGTGTTTTATTTTTACCATGTTTTGTAAAAGATTTATTTTTCAATTCAGAAAAAATTGTGGGACTCTCAAGAAGGGAATGTGGTTAAAAGAGCTTCATTGCATGGCGAACTTAGGTCTGACGCCTGCAGCCTGCAATGGAATGATGGAATTTTGAAGAAGGCTTAATTGTAACTTGTAAGTTATGTAGGATTTGTTGTGAATATCTGAAATTCAGTAAGTGAAAAGTTAACTATGATCATTTTTGTGAATTTTACTTGATGTATATACTAGAAATGCCATAGGGAAGGCATATAACCAATTGGGTGGATTTTGTTAGTTATCAGGTTGTTGTTGGTGGGTGTGCATAGGTATATAGGTGTTATAAAATGTAACGTCATCACCCTTGGGTACTTGGTTGTGTTGGACAACATCGTTGAATGTAATATGCTTTCTTCTGTAGCACAAACCTTGTTATTGATAAATCTATTGGATATAAAGTGTGGTTGGTTAGAAATGTGAATCCTTTTGCAAATTTAAATTTCATGTGAATTTTATACTAAGAAGCTGAGTTTTCATATAGTACAGAGCTATTACTAAAATGCATGTAATACAATTCGAACCTACTGGCCATTTGGAATGTTGTAGATTCACACCAACTTTGGTGTCTATATCTTAAAAGCCATTAATCCTAATATAGACACATAGGATTGGTGTGTGTGTATGAGTATGAAAGGCACCAATGTTAGTCTCAAATCTAGCCACTAATAAGAGGGACAATGAGATATTTTGAATTTTAGAAATAATTATAAAATATAAAAATGTTGTACTGTTCACATACACACCAATGCAATATTGGTAGCCATTGTTACAATAGAGTCCTCTACGTAGGACATGTTCTCTAGTTTAATGGCTGCTTGGTGGCCATTGAGGTTTGCCACCAATGTGAGTGTCCACACTTGACAATAGACACCAATAAAAAGGGTGGCTTTTAGCCAAATTTCTAGTAATGATTAGCCTTGAAAATTAGGGACGCCAAAGAAGATTGTTGGTGTATTAACCACCACCCTTGTTTTGCAAGCAAAGCAAGATTGAAGCCAAGACCACCCTCTCCTTTCAGCTTACACGAATTTTTCTAGCGAAACCAATGTATCCATCACATTCCTTGTTCTTTACCCACCAAAATTGTGCTACCATTTGATTTAACTCATCACAGAATGTTTTCAATAATAGAAAGGTTTGCATTTTGTACGTAGGAACCACTTGGGCAACACTTTTTATCAAGATCTCTTTTCTGGTACTACTCAGGAGTCTTCCTTTCCACCCATTTAGCCCTGGTTTGGTACTGAGGTGATTCTGAAAAAAATGGCTATAAAAAAGCCAAAAAAGCCAAAAACACAAAGTTGCAAAACCCAGCTTTGAAAAACCAGCTTTTTTTCACATCTGTTTTACATAAAAGTTTATCAAACACTATAATACTGCTATCTTTTTTTCAAAAGCACTTTTACAAAAAAGTTTACCAAACACTCTGCTGCTTTATTTCACAGCTGCTTATTCTCATAGCACAGTATAAGCAGTTTTTTTTTCAAAGCACAGCAATACCAAACCAGCCCTTAGTTTCTTCTAGAGTCTGTCCTTGATGTAAGCGAATGTATTCTTCTTCGATCTTCCACAAACACCGGCATGCCAAGATAACGATCATGGAAAGGAACCCGAGGCATATTCACACAATCTGCCAATAACTGGCCATCATACTTGGTTAAGTTACTGCCGAACACTACACAACTCTTCGAATAATTAATAGCTTGCCCTGAGACATCTTCATAGATTTTCAATAATTGCTTTACCTATAAGCATTCTTGTATTGTACTCCGAGCAAAAATGAAACTATCATCCGCAAACAATAAATGGTTCACGGCGGGGCATCTTTGCATACTTTCATCCCCTAATTCGGTTCTGATTTTCCCAAACATCAACTAGGGTCGAAAGCCCATCCGCACATAAAACATATAGAAATAGAGAAATGGGTCTCCTTGCCTAATATCTCGTTTTGGAAAAACATATCCCACCAACTTACCATTTAATTTGAAAGAATATGAAACATTAGACACATATACCATCACCAAATTAATCCACCTTTCCGCGAAGCCCAATTTCTCCATTATTTTCTAAAGAAAATTCCACTCAATACAATCATATGCTTTACTTATGTCCAACTTCAATGCCATCACTCCATTCCACCTCGACGTTTTCTTATAATATAGTGGGCAATTTCCGAAGCTACCAAACTATTATCCGAAACCAATCTTCCCGACACAAAAGCACTCTGATTTGACGAAATGATCTCCGGAAGCACTCGTTTGAGTCTATTGGTTAGAACTTTTAAGCAAATTTTGTAAATTACATTGCACAAACTGATTGGACGCAACGGTGCCATCTCCGTTGGGTCTTTGTTCTTCGGGACAAGGGTAACATGGGTCTAAATGATCTACTTCAACATTCTTCCTGTCGAGAGAAGTGTTCAGACTCCGCTACATACATCTTGACCAACAATATCCCAATGTTTTTGGTAGAAGTCTGGAGACATTCCATCCGGACCGGGAGCTTTTGTTGGATGCATATGAAAAAGCGCACATTTAATTTGCTCATCCTCAAACGGCTTCATAAGATCTGCATTCATACTTTTGGTTACCTTTGGTTGGATGTACTGTAAAATTTCATCAGCATTTGTTGAACCCCTCAGAATCAAACAATTTCATAAAGTAGCTCACCACTATCTCCTTCATGCCTGCTTTATCCTTGTTGGAACCCTCATTTGTCCCACATCGAACAGATGGAGAAGAGAATAACAGTTTAAATAGAAATACTCCTCTCTAACTAACACTGAGGCCTTTTGTGATAAAACCACATACCTGAGGATTGTGCAGGCGGTTAAGTGGGGACAGTATCGGTGTTGTTAGAGTGGGCCCTCAGCCCGTCGACCTGAAAGGTGAGCCCCCACTGGCTCCACGTGGTTGCCGATGTGGATTTCCACGTGTGACCCATAAATGGGGTCTCATGTGCGGGGGAGTGTTAGAACCCCCTGTTTGTCCCACATTGGCTAGGGGAAGGAAAGCAAAGCAATTTAAATAGAATTAACGCACTCTAACTAACATCGAGGCCATTTGTGATAAAACCCCACACATGAGGATTGTGCAGGTGGTTAAGTGGAGACAATATCGATGTTATTGGACTAGGCCCTCGGCCCATCGACCTGAAAAAATTCCACCTGGTATCAAAGCCAGGGGACAGGCCCGTACTGCCACGTGATTTGGTGGGTCCCCTTTGGCCTCGTGCGATGTCCACGTAGGCCAAAGATGCCACATGATTGGGTGGGTCCCTATTTGGCCCCGCGCGATGGGTGAGCCCCCACTGGCTCCACGTGGTTGCCGATGTGGATTTCCACGTGTGACCCATAAAATGGGGTCTCACGTGCGAGGGAGTGTTGGAACCCTTATTTGTCCCACATCGGACAGAGAGAGAAGAGAATAGCAGTTTAAATAGAAATACCCCTCTCTAACTAATACCGATGCCTTTTGTGATAAAACCCCACACCTGAGGATTATGTAAGTGGTTAAGTGGGGACAGTATCGGTGTTGTTGGAGTGGGCCCTCGGCCCGTCGACTTCAAAAATTCCACAATCCTCCCGCCAACCCCTTGATTATCAAATAATCCCATTAAGGAATTAGCACGCCTTCTTCGATTTGCTTTTTGGTGGAAAAATTTTGTATTTTGATAACCGAGACGTAACCAATTTTCCTGAAAGCGTTGCCTCCAAAATGCCTCTTCATGTGCAATCAAATAGTGTAATTTATTATAAAGTTCATACCTTTGTGTTATCGAAGTCATTTAGCACTATTATTTAGTAATATTTTTCTTCATTTGTAACTAAGTCTTGGATTTAAAAACTCGCATGTCTAAGGTTACCCATGGGTGGAACTTACTCACAAGTCTATGGTAACTTCACAAGTTTTTGTGGATTGAACCCATGGGTTGAGCTCTTGGGCTGAACTCAAGCTAACACGAACTCGATTAAACTCGAACCTAACCCAAGTTAGTTTCTGTTTATTATAGTGATTTAAGCCATTTTCGTGTGTTTGTAGCTCCAAATGGCAAAAGTGGCAAGAAAAGGCAATTTGGAACATTTTAGAGCAGTTTTGGGCTTGGGATGGACAACATATGAATGGAGCATAATGGATGGACGTTTTTGAAGATCAAAAGAGGCTAGGAATGTGCTAAAGAGTTGAAGAAATTAATTCAAGATGTTGATGCACAAAACCGGAGAGGTCTTGGAACAACATAAATCCGACCGTGAATCTGCAAGAAAGTAAAGAACACAAGATGTATCGTGGTTCACCCCAATTTTTGGACTACGTCCACACTGATGTTGATATTGTTTCACTCTGAATGGTGAATATACAAGAAGGCTAGAGGCAATGTGCTCTTTAACCTATTTTCTATGTTTGCCCTTTCTGAGACGTTTTCTCTCTTCCCATGGCCTAAACATTGACCTCCCCTAATGAGGAGAGTGAGGAGTCCTTTTATAGAATAATGGCTCCTCACTTATTACATATTTGCCCCTTCATTTATTACATAGTTACATTTGAGTCCCTCGAGTATTTATACGAGGTCTAAATACGAAGGCCCTAAATATGGTACAAACAGTAGTCCCCCAAGTCTTCAGTCAAGAAAGTCTTTTGGCTGGAGACTTGAAATTCAGTCCATGTGTGGGCCGAAGTAACTAGATGTCGTCTAGAACTGATACTCGATATGAGGCGGTGCTCAATGTGAAATGATGCTCAACTAGTAGTAGCAGATGTTGCGAGGCTGCTTGGCTTGTGGCTTATGTTGTCTTGGTTGGCTCGGCTTTGTGGTGTTAAAGGTGAGGGAGTCCCTTTTATAGAATAAGGGCTCGCTCCTCAATACATAAATGATGGGCTAGAGTTGATGCTCGCGGCGAGGCAGTTGCTCAGCAGGCGGCGATGCTCTCTAATGATGGTGAGGGAGTCCCTTTTATAGAATAAGGGTTCACTCCTCAATACATAAGTGATGGGTTAGGAGTGATGCTCGCGGCGAGGCGGTTGCTCAGCTGGCGGCGATGCTCTCTAATGAAGGTGAGGGAGTCCCTTTTATAGAATAAAGGTTCGCTCCTCAATACATAAGTGATGGGCTAAGAGTCTCTCTCTAATGAATGTGAGGGAGTCCTTTTTATAAAATAAGGGTTCACTCCTCAATACATGAATAATGGGTGCTCTCTAATGAAAGTGAGGGAGTCTCTTTTATAGAATAAGGGTTCGTTCCTCAGTACATGAATAATGGGTGCTCTCTAATAAAAATGAGGGAGTCCCTTTTATAGAATAAGGGTTCGCTCCTCAGTACATAAATAATGGGCTAAGTCCCCCAAGTATTTTTCATGAGGCCAGTTGCAGAAGCCCAATATATGGTACATAGTGTAGTCCCCCAAGTCTTCAGTCAATAGAGTCTGTTGGCTGGAGACTTCAAATTCAATCCATGTATGGGCCGAAGTGGCGGTTGTTCGGAGGCAGTCTTTGTATACCATGCACTGAAGCTTTGTAGGTGAAGCTTTGAAAGTGAAGTTTTATAGGTGAGGCTTTGAAAGTGAAGCTTTGAAGCTGAAGCTTTTGTAAATGAAGATTTGAAGTCGGAGTTTTGTAAATGAAGCTTTCGAAGCTGGTTGACATGAGTGATGCTCATGAATGTTTATGTTGATTGACATGAGTGATGCTACATGAGTGATGCTCATGAATGTTGACATGAATGATGCTCATGAATGTTTATATATGATTGACATGTGTGATGCTCATGTATAATTTTGGAGTACTGTACGTACTTTTGATCACCTAGCTAGTGATAATAGCGGTAGGCTGCCGAATAATTTTGGAGTACTGGACGTACTTTTGATCACCTGGTTGGTGATAATAGCGGCAACCTACCGAATAATTTTAGAGTACTAGACGTACTTTTGATCACCTAGTTGGTGATAATAGCGGCAGGCTGCTGAATAATTTTGGAGTACTGGACGTACTTTTGATCACCTAGTTGGTGATAATAGCGACATGCTGCTGAATAATTGGACGTACTTTTGATCACCTAGTTGGTGATAATAGCGACAGGCTGCCGAATAATTTTGGAGTACTAGACGTACTTTTGATCACCTAGTTGGTGATAAGCAAGTGGGTGTCCGGTCAGACAAGAGATCACCATGAGCACGTGGCTCATCAGTCTATAAGTTGGTAGACTTCTTTAATCAGCAACAATGTTGATCAGTGGATCTAGTTGCTCAATAATTCCTGACAATAAATGACAGTATAAGTACCACCGTATAATGAAAAATCAAATTGACAAAGTTTGTCAAGGCAAAATATTGTACTACGTGCTTTTTGTGAATAAATGATTTATTCTGTTGTGTGATAAATGACATATTGCATAAATCAACAATATATTAGGTATTGCCTAAATGTGTGTGTATATATATATATATAATCATGAATAAATGATTTATTCAGTTGTTTGATAAATGACATGCTACATAAATCAACAATATATTAGGTATTGCCTAAAGGTGTGTGTATATATATATAATCATAAATAAATGATTTATTCAGTTGTTTGATAAATGACATACTGCATAAATCAACAATATATTAGGTATTGCCTAAATGTGTGTGTATATATATAATCATGAATAAATGATTTATTCAGTTGTTTGATAAATCACATATTGTATAAATCAATAACGTGGTAGTAATCATGTGATATCAGAAATAATAATTATATTATTTAATCATAAGTCAACATGACATAAAAATCATAAAATTATTATTTTATAATTAGTCATTATGACACAAATAAAATAATAAGATATTAAATAAACAATGATATTGATAAAACATAATGATGTGAAAAGTAAAGCTCTTTTTCTTTTTCTTTTTCTTTTTCCTTTTGTCCCTTCATGATAAAGGTTTCATCACCGCACTATCAGATCATATATATATATATATATATATATATATATACACACACACACACACATATATTTATCGTGAGGTGCCGCATTATATGCACACATATCATGAAAGCAAATAATATATAGCTAATTGTGCACAAAAATATAAATGTGATAGAAATGATGTGGTATCCTCAAAGAATATGCATACTGTAAAGCATCCATCAACACAAGATAATAATAGACTATTAAATAAACAAATGATAATTTTAAACAAATCAGCCCAAAGATGAAGTGCTTATCTTTTTCCATGTTGGTGGTCAACAGTTGCAGATCGTTGGTGCGTACTGTGCCTACTGGAGAGTTTTTTTTTTTTTTTTACTTTTCCTTTTCTCTTTTCCACTGCACCTCTCTCTCTGTCTCCACCTCCATACATACTTTTTTCTTTTTCTATTCTTTTCCTCCCTTTTTCTTTTTCTACCATGTTGCTTTGCCAGTTCATCAATTATGGGGTGAAGCAGTTGGAAATTGCCGAGGGCAGAGTGCCATACAGCTGGTTCGAGTCAAACCACAGATATTCAGGATTCTTGAGACCTCCGATGGTCGCCGAAACCACGCCGGAAAACCGATTGAACGAGAGGTTGACGAGCTGGAGGCTTGAGTCGCCGAAACCAAAAGCCTGTCTTTCGAATCATTCAAAAACCCCAAAAGATTGACCAGCCTCGGACTCTGAATCTTAGACAAGATCTCGATCTCGTTTTCGACCTCGTTGGCGGTCTCCGGCCCAGAACACGAGTTGGGTCGGAGAGTCTGGCTATGAGCTCTGGAGGGTCTTTTAATGGCAACTAGACGGCCGCGGAGCATAGCTTTGTAGACGTAGCCATGGCTACCTTTGCCCAAAAGCTTCTGTTCGGAGAAGCCATTGTGGCGGCCACAAGATCACTATTGTCGAAATGTTGGATCTTGATGGGCTTTTCAGCGGTGGCTGTGGTTTTGGATGATGAGGTTTGGGGATTGGCGACGGAGATGGCTGAGTCAGCTCGGCAAGAAAGGTACCCCATAAGAGGAAAATGGAGATTTCAACTTTGTGTGTTTGTGTTTTCAGATGGATTGAAATGGAGACACGAGAGTTTGGTGTGATGATATATTACGTGACTGTGATTATATGAAAGTTGTAGAACCAAAGTCGGTTGAAAATTGGGTTCTGTTGGCGTCGTGTTCTCAGAACGCGGTTCAGAACCGCCATGGGAGGGACCAAAAAGTAGTTTTCTTTTGAATTGCAAAGAGAGAAAGAGAAAGAGAGAGAGAGGGAGGAGAGAGAGGTTTACTGGTTTCTGCAGATTCACGGTGGTGAGATGAAAAAAATGAAAAAGAACCGACATAGCTTTTAGTGTCGATTCCCACAGACAGCGCCAAATGTTGATGCACAAAACCGGAGGGGTCTTGGAACAACATAAATCCGACCATGAATCTGCAAGAAAGTAAAGAACACAAGATGTATCATGGTTCACCCCAATGTTTGGGCTACGTCCACACTGATGTTGATATTGTTTCACTCTGAATGGTGAATATACAAGAAGGCTAGAGGCAGTGTGCTCTCTAGCCTATTTTCTGTGTTTGCCCTTTCTGAGATGTTTTCTCTCTTCCCATGGCCTAAACCTTGACCTCCCCTAATGAAGAGAGTGATGAGTCCTTTTATAGAATAAGGGCTTCTCACTTATTACATATTTGCCCCTTCATTTATTACATAATTACATTTGAGTCTCCCGAGTATTTATACGAGGTCTAAATACGGAGGCCCTAAATATGGTACAAACACAAGACATAGAAGATAAAGAATCAGCTAAAAGGAAGGAACATTATCCAATCCTGTTTTATCTCAAACTAACCTTATCTTATCTTATCTTATCCTAATCTTATCCTACCTTATTTCCAGCTGCAAGGGCGACTCATTTTCATATTAAATCACTTCTTATCTGATTTCTAGGAGTCCTAAAACAATGCTAACAACTAATCATTTTCCTCTACAACCTTGGTGCCGTGCCCTAGCCCTATATATACACCTTTGCCGCATCATTCAGAACCACCACACACATAAGAGCCAAAAATCAGAAAAATACACAATTGTGCCGCAGCTTTGCAAGAAAGGACAGAGAGAAAAAGCTTGGAGCCGTGCCTGCCATTCAAGACTTTTGGATTGTTGGAGCGTTTCTAGGTGTATTCTAATTTTTGTTTTCAATGTTTAATTTTAATTGTCTTTGTTTAATTGCAAACATGTGGAACTAAATTCGTTTTAGTTAGAGGAAAATTCAAAGCCATGAACATATGTGTGATATGAATTGATTACATCCAGTTATTGTTTCATAAATCGTGAATGCAATTTACTTATCTGTTTGATTGATAACCTATTCTTGTGTGTTAATTGAGGATGCATACTTAGTTTGCATGCAGGCATTTGATGCTAGAATATAAGGGAGTTTAACCTAATAGTTATGAACTTATATTCACAAGTAGTGGAGGTTGCTAGTCACGATCGTGTTAAGTAAATTTCTGGCAGGAGTATCATGCAATTCATAGTTACGAATGTCTTGTCAATGCTTATGATTTTCATAGAACTTAATGATCTTTGATATGTATCTCTATTATGCAGTTCATGTAGGGAACTTGATAAGAATAATTTGGTTGCGTCGTTGAGTCAAATTCAATGAATTTAGGAAAATCTGATGGTTAATTTGTGCAGTTCACGGTTAACTTGGGGCATTGTCATTCATGGTTTATAGGAAGAATAACTGGAAGTCAATTTGTATGCACATGTGTCATGTGTGGAGAATGACCATTTAGCTAGCCTTTCACCCCTTTCATTCACCCTAATTTTGTATCAATTAGTTTGTTTTCAGCAAGTTACTTAGTTTTAGTTTTAAATTTCGTTCAAACAACCCCCCGTGAGTATTTTGAGTCAAGTTAAGTTTAGAATTCGTCCAAATCACCCTTTAGTTCCTGTTTTGAGTCAATTTAACTTAGTTTGTGTGTTTTGAGTCAGTTTAGCTTATTTTGAGTAGTTTAAGTTTAGTTTTCTGTTTTTTAGTCTAGTTTAGTGATTTAGAGTTTAATTTGTGTAGATTAGCATCCCTCTTAATTTCCGGCCTAGAACGATTCCTACTTACACATACTACAACTTACAACTATCAAAAAGAGGGTTTAAGTTTATGTGCTATTTTATATCACATCACAAGCCTTGTCCCTCATCGATGTGGGACAATTCTCAGCACGCTTCCACACGTGTGGTGGATTTTCAAGCATACACGTGGACAACAACTGGATGACGTGGAGCGTGTATGGCCGTTTGGCTTCACACGAGGACAACTTGCTCTGATACCATAATGAAATTGATGTTCAACCGTAAAACCAATTGGTAATATAGGGAGTAGCTTAAAACCATATAAGGACATATCAAACTTTTTTCCCTTACCGAGTGGGACAACTTTCAACAATTTTATGGGTCAAATTGAGTAGTTTTACCGTCTCTTTGTTGACCCCCATCCTAACATTCCAACCACAAGGAAAGATTCAGACAACTCGAAAGATGCAGAGATCCACAAGTGCTTCCAGAGTTTCCTCGGAGGAGGACTTGCTTCTGACCTACTCCTCCTCACCCGAATCTTCAACCTTCAAACCAACCACAGACGACGGCTCAGATGGCGACCAGCACGAGCATCTGCATCTCCCCACATACGATCCCCTCTCTCATGTGGCAAAGAGAGAGCGACGCCGCATCAGGTCCGCAGAGAACGCCATCCACTTGATACCTGTCCTGCTCGTCCTCTGCGCTTTCATCCTCTGGTTCTTTTCCAATCCAGGTACAATATACACAACCTTCCCGTTTTGCCCATTTGTCCCCATATATTGTTGTTTCCTTTCCGGGTTATATTTGGAATTATGTTTTGTTTCCTGTATGATCGTTTCGTTTAATTTCATCTTCTCGGCAATATATTGTGCTTTTGTTTACACTAAATTAATCTAAATTGTGGAAAGAGCATTCGAACTTGGATGCAGAAAGAGTCGACTCACACTGCGCTAGCCAACTTAGCTACGCCTGGTCCGCAGTTGGGCTGCAAAATACTGTGGCAGTATCTGTTTTATGAAATATAAAAGAAAAGTTAGCTGGTTGAGGCGACATGGATTAACGTTTGATTCTTTCTTACTTGCAAGTTTAAAGATTATAAAACTTTAGAGTGATGGCATGTTTTGTATTTGTTATCTACTGCGGCGCCTTAGCTTGAACTGGTATTGTTAGGATTCAAAATTTATTCTCTTCTTGTGCAGTTTGAGGAAGTTAGAAACTGCAGTTTTCGATTCATCAGTCAGTTTTGCGATTGAAACTAATTTGTTTCCTTGGACCGAACTTGTGTTTCTTGATGCGTGTTTTGCTATCACGAAAAGCCGAAGAAAATGATTTCTTGTGAAGGCTTCTTGTGCTGGTCATATCTTTGGAATGTTAGTTCAAGGATCGTCCAGGGTAACATTTTAGTCCGTTTGTGTTTGGCATTTTTTTCTTGTCCTTTCGCTTTGTTTCGTGGTCGTTTGTATTTGTATTGCTGAGTGAAGTTTGTAGTTGAACAGATGTGTGGATATTTAAGTGACTCGCTTTCTATTTTTCTTGTCCAGAATGAAAGTTATCATGATTGATGGGAGATACTGATCTTGGGGAGCAGCAGCTTTCCATCAAACATAGAGTTGGAGTTCAGTCTGAAGAAACGATTTATGGATGGTGATTGGGGTCCGCCCTTTTACTCGAGGAGCTCTTAGAAATTTATATGAATGTAAGATAACATAGACATCGTTCGCTTTAACATAGACCTCGTTCATAAACAATATAGTGTCTTGTACAATTAGTATTTTAAGATCATTTCAAAGCATATTTCTCACCCCTTGTCTTTTAATAGATTTTGAACCTCAATATTCCGCCATTTTCTGCGGCTCCAACAATGTTTTTAACCTAATTAGTTCCGGGGATGATGACATTGCCGCCAATGTTACACAACTGCAGTTTGTAGAGGCTCACAGTCGAAATTTGTGTGCTCCAACAATGGTCCTAACCTAACAAGCTTGGGAAAGATGACATTGTTCCGAAAAAAACACACAACAGGGTCCTCCCACTGTAGGAGTGACCCTACAAGATTTGCACGTACAGTCAGCGGAAAGATGCGTGGCCATCTCTCGCTTCCATACGAGCTGAGAGCATCTTCTATGGATGCTGGTCCTGACTCGATGGCACTCGCAAGCTTTCTTGCCAGAATTACTGCATCTTCCAGAGCACAACAAGCACCTTGCCCAAGATTCGGAGTCATTGGATGCCATGCATCTCCTACCAGCACAACTCTTCCTGCTGAAGCCGGAGGGCTGATACCGGGCCACAGCCACCGGTCTACGAGTGGCGTTCCAATGATTGTGTCATCCGGGGTATTATCTATGATGTTCAATAGGTCCGAAGGCCAGTCTTTAACTAGTTCGGTAACTTGCTTCTTTAAAAATGGCCCGTCAGTAATCTTCGGACCTGCAATAAATGTACCACATCGAAAAATCAACCATGGGAATATTTGTAGATTCCAATCATCGATCTGCATTGTCGGCCGGATTAGAAATTACCTAGAGATGCTCTGTTGTAGCAGACGAACCAGTAGACTTTGGTAGGAGAAATAGGAAGAAAACCGGCACGCTGTCCCTTTCCATAGATTTGATTCAACTTCGGTTCAAATGGCTGCCCGTCGGGGTAACTTGCAAGACCACGAAAAGCACAATGCCCTACATATTTAGGCTCAGGGAACCCCATCCACGTAGCTATAGGAGATCGAATTCCATCACATCCAATTACTATCTGTTGGAGTTGATCAGAACATATTGAAAAATTAGAAACATTTGGTGATCTCAGTTTCACCCTTCATCAATCTGCTAAACGAAAAGCGATTTATATCCCGGAAAACACGTATGAAACATTGTCAAAAGTGGTTATCGTATCTGAAAGAACTTTAGTCGTTGTAAAAGCATTGTCAAACTGAGAGTGTTGAAGGAAATTCAGAGTGGACTGAGGGTAACCTTTGCATATAGCTGGGTACCATCCACCAATTGCAACAAAGTTTCTCCATTTTCAGTTTTTTCAATCTTTGCCAGCCTTGAAGAGAAACGAACCGCACCCGGAGGTAGTTCATTGGCAAGAGTCTCCAGCAGTATTCTCCTCTCTACAGCACGCACCTCTTGGCTGTTCCATCCATTTCAAGTGAGAAGAATGAAAGATTGATTTGCCATGTTCTCTAAGAAAAGAGAGAACGTGGAAGAATAACATGAGTTAACTTCATTACCTTTCATCTTCCTCTTTGAACTTGAAAGACCGTAGCTCTCTTCCATTGTCGGTCTTTACCACCATCCTGCACAGCTGATTCCATGAACCAGATCAGAGGAAATTGGGTAGGGTTTTTTTATTTTTTTTAACAAAAAGTTTAGGGTGAGGGGAGGCTACCCCGTTCCAAGGTCAGGAAGTACAACAAGCCTCTTTGAGGACTTACAGATTGTTTAACATAAAACGGGTGGGGCAATTGTTTCACCTTTAACAAGCAAGTAGCTAGCTTCCACCTTACTTAACAGCAAGGCGCGAAAGCCTTCGATAGGGTTCGGATAGGTTCATAGTTCGGTTCCCTCTGCTGTAACCGGAAACAGAGCTGGGAGTGGTTGTGTGAAGAATGAGGAAACGTAGACGATGAATTAAATGTGGAGATATATACTAGTAATTTGTAGAATCAGCATGAAGAAACATAAGATTGATTAACATACCCTTGAATTTCAAGAAACTGAGTCCTGAGATGGTTTCCAACTCCAATTGCATCCAAAACTCGCCACCCATTTTTGAAAAGGGTGAGTGATGTTCCTCCAGTTCGAAGTGACTCTGCTTGTTCAAGCACCAGCGACCCAACTCCAAGCCTATTCATCCAAAAGGAGAATATTAATACAAAGTTATCTTATGTATATATGTATATGTGTGTATCTTCTATTGTATGACACGCTTTTAAAACTGCATGGTCGAAGATTTGACACCAAATTTTAATACAGAAACGTTAAGTGAGATTTAATGATGCTGAGATTTTGAAGTAACCTGTGAAGAGAGAGTGCAGTGGCAAGACCAGCAATTCCGGCGCCGACGATGACAATGTTTTCACTGCGATCACCGGATTGAGCTTTGATGATTGAGCAAGAATTGGGTTTTGTTCTGGTTCTGGTTCTGATTGGAGATTGAAACCAATTGGATTGGGTGCCAGAAAGTGATCCAATTTTCGAATGGTATGGTGAAACAAGTGGGTTGTGAAACACTAGGGACGAAGATAACGTAGCCATGCTTGTTTTCACTTGTGTTTTATTATTCAATTAACATTGCAGAGTTTTGAGGGAGAGAGAGAGAGAGAGAGAGGCGTTGGTCTGCCAAATAGCCATGGAAAAAGCAGTGGTTACCATGAAATTGGATTTCTAACAGATAAACCCGGGAAAGAAAGATATTTCAGAGGCCCTTTTGGTTGTGGGTCTCGTGGCTTGGAGTTGGAGGCTTGGAGCTCGTCTGGGCTGGGCTTGTCCCTAAAATCACATACACGTCGACGTACGGTACGAGTGGCAAACGATGAGATGACAATATTGATGAAATTAGGGTTCCACCATAAAACCAATTGGCAATATGGGGAGTAGCCCAAAACCATATAAGCATATAGCAAATCTTGTCCCTCACCAATGTGGGACAACTCTCAACAAATATTGCAACTGAATTAACTCTAATATTAACAACGTATATTGACACAGTGGTCCCAAATATAGACTATATCAACAAAATCTACCAAATATCGATGACATATATCAACATTTATTGAATATGGACACTTCAGTTGACGTCATTGATGGCGAACAGGTATGAAAGTTCAAATATTTTTTCTGCATTTGCTTCTATTTCTCAGCAGAAAAGCCTCGATTTCTAGTAAAGTTTGAATTAAACGTTCTTGATCATTGAACTTTGGTGGTAAGGGGCTTTTTTTATTTTTTATTTATAAATGATAGCATTAGTGAGTTAAACAGTTAGTAGTTAGAGAAAGAAGAATCAGGGATGATCGAACACGCATCAGAGTGCAAATCATGAATACTTACCTCGATTGCGTAAAATGCTATCTATTGTAATGAGTTTGTTGGATGTGCGCGTATCTCACACAAAATCAAAGAGATTAATACATGAAGTTTGAGGAAGAGATTAATACATATAATGTCTACTTGCAACGAATCTCAAAATTTAGATGACTGATGAGGACAACGAATCACATTCCTTTCAGAATTGGAAAAAAATTGATTAGTGGAGAGGAATCCACCACTAAAAGGAACGTACGAATTAGGGTGAAAGGTGAAATGCCACCACTAAGGTGAACGTCTGAACCCACCACAGAAAAAAAAATAAAAAATTATGGATAAGAAATTTTCAAGTACCAAGAGATTGAGATCAAGTTATCAAGTACCAAGGGATTGATGAAAGGTCCTTCATTAACATTGAAAAACATGTATGTGAGATTTGTAAACGACTTCTCCCAAGTAGGGATTTGCAAATCTCTCTCACATATCTTACTAGGTTGAGTAATTTTCTACTTGTTTATTGTAACTATGTCCGATTCTATCCCAAATTAAGTTAATTTCTACCTTACCTTGGCCGAATTACTGAGTTTATTGTCTTACCTTGCTTCTCAACATAATGATTTGTGTGAATATAACTACTTTTGCGACCTATAGTCACTGATATTATCCCTAACTTGCATCTTTAAAACTTACACAATATGACATATGTAATATTTTATCATTAAAAGCCCGGTCGTTCTGTATGGAACTATTCATTGTGGATTATACAATGCAACATATTTTGTCAATTTTCGAATGCAAAGGGTTCTGATTCTGGTAAGTATCGTTAAGTTATGCTCCTTCCTTATAAAGTAGGTAATCATATGTAGACACTACGAAATGTCGGTACAAGACTGGAAGAGCACGACCCTCGGACATAGAGGTTAGAAAGGAAAGTTAATTAATCGTAATCCATGTAGATGCATATGATTCTTTGAATTCTATATACATTTGGATGTGCCCTTGGTGCTGTATACAGTAGTTTATGTAGTAGTAGATAAAATTGTAATTCTAGGGTTTAAAGTGTTCTTCTTTATTCTTCTCACGTAGAGGGTGATATATAGTTATACAAGTTCTTATGAAATAGGAAATAGGAATCCCAATTATACAGGGATATCCATTACATGATTTCATACCCAAAATATATCTATATTCCTTAATCTCAAAGTTGACTCACACCAACACTCCCCCTCAAGTTGGTGCATAGATATCTTCTAGGCCCAACTTATCAAGTGAGTCTCGAAACAATCTCGCTGATACTGCACGAGTCAGTACATCGGCTAATTGTTCTTTAGACCTCACATATGGAATGTCAATTAACCTGATATCTAACTTCTCCTTGATAAAATGTTTATCCACTTCAACATGTTTTGTGCGATCATGTTGAATCGGATTATTAGCTATCTCTCTTGCAGCTTGATTATCGCAGTACAATGACATAGCTCCCTGTGGTTTGAATCCTATTTCTGTGAGAAGAATCCTCAGCCACAATAATTCGCAAATCCCATGCGCCATACCCCGATACTCTGCCTCTACGGTGGACCTAGCTACCACATTTTGTTTTTTGCTTCTCCAAGTTACAAGATTTCCTGCTACAAAAGTGAAGTAGCCTGACGTAGAGCGTCTATCAGCAATATTCCCAGCCCAATCAGCATATGTATATCCTTTTATCTCCATATGCCCATGTTTCCTAAAAATCAACCCTTTTCCAGGTGCACCTTTCAAATAACTCAATATTCGCATCACTGTTGCCATATGTGTTGGAAGTATGCCCACAAAGCCACTCATTTGATGTAATAGCTTTTTGGAATACTTAATATGTTAAACTTTGATACGTTTAACGGAAGGGCAATACTTATTGTTAATCACTATTTATAGTATCATGTGTTTAACCAATAAGAGAATCCAAGGGATGTATTTGACATAAGAGATAAGTGATCTAATGAGTTAGATTAAGGAGACCTTTCTCTTATGTTCATTCCTAAAACGTTCCTAGCCATAGGATTGCCAATTGGGCATTGACAATCCGCTAAGGTTAGTATGTGTTATGTTGACTCAAACGTGAGTATGAACTAGTCTCAAGTCATTTGGTGTTGGACACTAAGACAAACACATAGGTGCTCGAAAGAGTAATCGAGTACACTGAACTGTGATCAAAAGAGAGTTAGAACATACATGTCATGTATAAACTCTAAGGTTACAATATGCAAATTAGTCCTTAGACCTGAGGCATCATAGATGTCTAATGGTTAGGTCCTTGATCTTTGATCATGACAAAGGCATTCCCTCGGATTGTCCACGGCATTGTTGGGGTCATGTGATCTAGTCATGTAGGCATATGAATGCACAACAAGGGATCTCTAACCTTCCATGGTGGAAGGAGAATACTCTAAAATATGATTCTAAAGTCTTTGGCCAAAGCAAATGAATATGACTAAGGAAGATGTTCCAAATCACATTCAAGGGAATCATATAAGAAAGTATCACATTGGATAGTAGACATGAAACAAACTATCACTTAAACAATGTGGTTAAGAGTATTGTATTAGAGAAGGACCGTATTGCATTGTAATTGTAACTGGATAGGTTCTCCAACCAATTCTACTTAGCTTGGGTAACCATGACATACTGCTAGGTGTTACTCATGGTTTGTGGAAGCCCTATTGATTAGCAAACACTAATCATCAAAAAGGGAGAATTGAAATGTGGTTTCAAATTCACAATCGATAGTTAAGAGTAACATCGCCCACTGCCTCGCTAATTGGAACCTAATGGATCGCACACCAAATAAGGATATATGTGAAGAAATTAAATGAAATGGATAAGCAATTAAATGGTTTAATTGAAGAATGGTCAAGATTAATTAATTAGTTAATTAATTATACGAAATGTTCGTATTGGGCTTTTAAGTTGGTTTTAGGGCTTCGGGACCCAAAAGTGTTTTGGTCCACAAGGCCCATTATGTTTAAGTTGTATGACAACTAAAACAAAAATGGGCAATAAGCCCAATAACCATATAGGCCAACCATTTAGGGTGAGGGTATGCAAGTTTGCTTAATTGCAAGTTTGCCACTCACCTAAGAAATGAAGTATAAATTCATCTTTATAGCTTTGTTTTCAATTAGGGTTTTCTAAGCTACTTGGGGATAGTTATCTAGCAAATTTACTTCCCTAAGTGATCCATTTTCATCCTCACAAATTACATCCTTGGTGAAGAGACATAGAGACATCAAACTTTTGGTGTTTTGGAGAACTAATCCTCAAATCCTCAAAGAAGCAAAGGAGCACTAAAAGGAGGGAAATCACAAGGAAGATCCAAGGAGCAAGAAGGTGACTTGAAGGCCCTCCACTTGGGTGAATCCCTTGTGTAATCAAGGATGAGCTTCAAGGGTAAAGAATTTCTAAATTCTTCATATTCTTTAATGTTGTTAAAGAGTCTTTTGATTCACCATATACTAGGCTTTGAAAGTCATGGGTTTCATGAATTGTTTTTTGATGCATGCCTACTTTAAAGAGTTAATTGTTAGCATATGTATTCAAATGTTCATACATGTTCTTAGCTAGGACAAAATTTTTTCCTTCAAGTGGTATCAGAGCCTAGGTCTAGTGCATGGTGGATCCTTTTGGGTTTTGTGATTTTCATGTTTTATGATTTAAATGTTGTAAATGTTACAAGCTTTGTTCTTGCTTTGAATATAAATTTTGCTAGAAAATTTTGCATCTCAAATGTTGTAGATGTATTTCATTTAAGCATGAATATTGGAACTAAAATTTGGTGCCATGTATTTTGAGTTTTCATAAGTGTTCTTCAATGTTCTTGGAGTTCTTGCCAAGAACAAAAAGTTTTATGTTTTTACATAAAGTTTTGATTTAATTTTAGTGGGTGATGGTTAATGATTAAGTAATTTTAATGGGAGACAAACTTTGTTTTAAAGAATGACATAAATCATTTCTTACAAAATTTTATTTCATCTTTACCTCACCTAACATAACCCACTTACAAAACTTTGTATAAAATTTGAATTTTCATCACTAAAACACTATATGGCTGGCCACCCTTTTAAAATAGGGTATTTTTGGGTGTTTTGTGCACTTACATAAAGTTTTGATACTTTTGTGTATTTGCATTTTGGCCCAAAAGTTTACGTTTTTACGTTAAGGTCCAAAAACTTTAAAGGACAAATTGTTTTGCTCCTTTAATGATGTTTTGACATTATTAAAAATGTTTGGGTTCTAAGTTGTAATTACATGAAGTTGTGGACTCTTGTGTTTTTACAAAGTGACCCCAAAAGTTTTTGTTTTTAGAAAATGGCCCAAAAGTTGTGGTCATTGTTTTTGGCCCAAATTAGATGAGAACAAAATGGTTTGTCTCTTTAAATGAGAATTGGATTTTCATTTTATTTAGTTCCATTTAAATCAATTCTATGGATCCGAAAACCAATTGTTTAAAGTTGTTTTCTTAGTTAAATGTGTTTGATTAAGAGAAGGATGATTATGAACCAAATGCCTCGATAATTGAGCTATGTGATTGGCCGCTTTACATTATGAATGTTTGGGCTTGGTAGTGTAGATTTGAATGTAATTTGATTAATTCAATTTGTTGTAAATGGACATAAGTCCATCATTTGTGTTGTAAAAGGGCATAAGCCCTTATTATTATTTCATGTATTCCTTTTGTTTAAATGTATGCAAAATGGAATAGTTGGGTCCAACGCCCAATAGGAAATAATGGTTTAATTGGATTAAACGCGTAACTAAAATCAACAACTACATACCTTAGACCCAAGGTCCAACACAAGGCTCGTGTTGGATCAAATCAAACGGTTCATAATCATCATAAAACCTAATATGACTATATAGTCCATATGAGGATGCAAAGCATTCGTTAGTAGTTCCATATAGTCTCGCTTGTTTCAACGAAACAGTGGGAGTATTATATACTACTAATTCATATAAACTTGGACCAATGGTTGTGATAGGCCCAAGTTCTTTTAATGTGATTAAAATGTTTTGATGTAGCCCAACGCTATTCCCTCAAACGAATATTTAAGTTGATAAGCGAGAGATGTTTAGAATATCTCTTCGTAGGCCTTCCACCTTGGTGGGCTTCAATCGTTTGTGACTCGTACACCGTATTCGTCCAGTTATGGGGTATACAAAGTATGTGCTTACATTCAGGAGAGGCCCATAAACATATGATGAAGTGAAAGTAGGCAACGAGTATGGCCAATATGATATTCTTCTGAGGCCATTCTTGAACCCCTATTTGAACTAGCATGGTGGGAATGACTTAAACTAAGTGCAATGATGCCAATATGATATTCTTCTGAGGCATCATTCTCTAGAGGCCGAACTAGATGGGTAATTACAAAAGGTTGTAAATGAATAATGCGTTATTCTCTCATCATTATTTTTGCTAGCCAATATGATATTCTTCTGAGGTGGGCTTGGTAATGGTGAGTCTCCCATAACCCACTAAGAGTTCAATATAACTCTCGAATTCTATTGAGGGATGTGGAATTTGCCAAAAATGGTGGGTGATACTATTTGATTAAAAGACCCAATCAAAATAGTTTTAAACAACAATGCTAATACGATTTCTGTTATGTTATGTAGTGAACGACATGCCTAAAATTATACCCACCATTATACTTGACAAAAAGGGCCTAAAGGGCCAACGTTTCCTTGCTTGGTATCGCCACATTGAGAATGTCTCAAAGGTGAAAGACATATTGTATGTGCTTAAGCAATCCCCTCATCATGTACCTCCTACGAAACTAGCTTCAAATGAGGAGTGTCAAAATTATGTTAGACACTATGAGGATGACTTACAAGCCAAATGCTTAATCCTCACTTCACTTAGTGAGGAACTTATGAAGCTACATGAGCACATGGACACTTCTTGTGCCATGGTTGAAAGTTTGCATAAGATGCATGACATTGAGACTAGTAATGTACGATTCTCAAATGTTTGTAGTCTAATGAATGCCAAAATGGTAAAGGGGACATCGGTCCATAAACATGGACAAAAGATGGAAAGGATCTTTAAAGATCTTCAAAGTTTAGGAACTTCCATCGATGGGAAAATGGCCCAAGACTTTTTCCTTGCATCTCTCTCGGATGATTTCACTAAGTTTATCGTAAACTATAAAGTGAATAGATTCGATCATTCTTTGAAAGAGATGATTGACATGTGCTGTAAATTTGAAAAAGGTTTCAAAAAGGACAGTGGGAGTGAGAATGCAATGATAAGGAAAATGTTACATAAGAAGAAGGCAAAGAAATCCAAAGGAACATGCTTTCATTGTGGAAAGGATGAACGTTGGAAGAAGAAATACAGGGTGCGCATTGCGAGCCTTATGACAAGAACTTTTGAAGAGACTATTTCTGTCATAGAGAGTGCTTTTACAGTGAGCTCCAATTCCTGGATATTTGATTCAGGCGCTAGTCAACATATTTGTAATACGTTGCAGGGACTAACAGGGAGCAAGTCACTGCGCAATGGGGAGATGGTTGTGCGAGTTGGGAACGACACTAAAATCTCTGCAAAAGCAATAGGCACCTATATGCTTAACCTACCCTCTGGGGAAGTCCTGGAACTTAAAAATTGTTTATATTTTCCTTCATGTATAAAGAATTTGATTTCCATCTCTAAGCTTTTACGAGATGGGCACTCAGTGTTGTTTGACAAAATGAGTTGCACTTTATACTTGAACGGTCGTATTATCTCTCATGGTAATATGATAGATGGACTTTTTCACCTAGAGACGAATAGTGGGATGCACTGTATTGAAAGCAGGAATACCTCAAAACCCAAAAGGGCTAGAGAAGAAGTTAACCAAGAAAAGATGTGGCATCTTAAACTTGGACATGTGAACCTTGATAAGATTCGCAAGATGTCGAAAGACGGATATTTCCGCCCATTAGGTAATGACCGGATGGGTACTTGTGAATGTTGCTTGAAAGGGAAGATGACCAAATCTCCATTTACTGGAAAATGAGAGCGTGCCACTGAAATTCTAGGGTTAATCCACACTGACGTATGTGGACCTATGTCTACCACGTCGAGAAAAGGATTCTCATACTATATCACATTCACCGACGATCACTCTCGGTTTGGCTATGTATATCTTATGAAGTACAAGTCAGAATCCTTTGAAAGGTTCAAAGAATTCAAGAATGAAGTTGAGAAGCAAACTGGGAAACAGATAAAAATCCTAAGATCGGATCGAGGGGGTGAATATCTGAGTAATGAGTTCCTAGATTATCTCAAAGAGTGTGGAATAATATCACAGTGGACTCCACCGGGAACTCCACAACTTAATGGAGTTTCTGAAAGGAGAAATCGAACCTTGATGAACATGGTTCGTTCTATGATGAGTTCCGCTGATCTACCAGTAACATTCTGGGGATACGCTCTATATACAGCAGCTTACTTGCTTAATAGAGTACCTTCCAAGTCAGTTTCACAAACGCCCTATGAGATATGGCATGGAAGAAAGCCAAGTCTTAATCATATTAAGATTTGGGGTTGTGAAGCATATGTCAAGAAGCTTGAGGCTACTAAGCTTGAAGCGAGATCAGTAAGATGCTATTTTGTGGGATATCCTAAAGAAACTATGGGATATGAGTTCTACCATCCTGACGACCAGAAAGTCTTTGTCGCCAGAACTGCTAAGTTTCTAGAGGACGAATTTGTTCTCAAAGGAACTATAAGCAAAGAGATGGAAATTAATGAGATTAATAATGAACCACAAACAAGCACTCGACATATTGACAACCCTGTTCCTGAACCCCTAGCTCCACGTAGATCTGAACGGGTTAGTAAGCCACCTATGAGGTTTGGCTTAAATAATGACTTTGATGAATTGTACCTTTTAGGTGACAATGAAACAAAGGAGGACCCTAGGAACTACACTGAAGCAATGTCCGACATTGATTCAAAGAGATGGCAAGATGCCATGAAATCCGATTCGGATTTTGCTTGCTATAGCTGCGTACCATGATTATGAAATCTGGCAAATGGACGTGAAGACAGCTTTTCTGAACGGCTACCTACAGGAAGAGCTCTATATGACTCAACCCGAAGGTTTCGTGTCCGAGTCTGAAGAGACTAAGGTATGCAAGCTTCAAATGTCCATTTATGGACTTAAGCAAGCCTCCAGGAGCTGGAACATTCGTTTCGACACTGAAATCAAAACGTTTGGTTTTACTCAAAACGAAGACGACAATTGTGTTTATCAAAAAGTCGTTAGGGATGTAGTTGTATTCCTAGTGTTATATGTAGATGACATATTACTATTCGGGAATGACACTGCAGTACTTTCTTCTGTAAAAGTGTGGTTGTCTAAAACCTTCCACATGAAAGATTTAGGAGATGCATCTTATGTACTTGGGATAAAGCTCTATCGTGATAGATCCAGAAAATTAATTGGATTATCCCAATCTATGTACATTGATAAGGTGCTAAGTAGGTTCCAAATGGAAAAATCTAAGAAAGGTTTTCTTCCTGTGAGACATGGAATTCACCTTTCTAAGTCCATGGGACCTAAGACTCCTGAAGAGATACGGCTAATGAATGAAATTCCTTATGCTTCCGCCATAGGGAGTCTCATGTATGCCATGATATGTACAAGGCCTGATATCGCATATGCTGTGAGCATTACTAGTCGATATCAATCTAACCCAGGATCAGAACACTGGGCAGCTGTCAAGACGGTCCTTAAGTACTTAAGAAGAACTAAGGACATGTTCCTAGTTTATGGAGGAGCATCAGAGTTGCGAGTGGAAGCTTATACAGACGCAGATTTCCAATCTGACGTTGATGATAGAAGTTCCAACTCCGGATATGTATTCACTCTGAATGGTGGGGCTGTCAGTTGGAAAAGCAAGAAACAAAGTGTAATTGTTGATTCCACGACAGAGGCTGAATATGTCGCTGCAGCTGAAGCCGGCAAAGAAGCGTTCTGGATGAAGAAGTTCATTACTGAACTTGGAGTGGTTCCAACCATCACATCACCAGTAACTTTGTACTGTGATAATAGTGGGGCGATAGCTCAAGCCAAGGAACCCAGGGCTCATCAAAAGAACAAGCATTTTGATAGGCGCTTTAATATCATTAGATGATATGCTGCCGAGGGGAAAGTCAACATCCTCAAAGTTGCTTCAGCCGATAAGGTAGCAAATCCACTGACAAAGCCAATGACTCAAATCCAGCTTGATCGTCATATGGATAAGATGGGTATTAGATACATGGGAGGATGGCTTTGAGTGCAAGTGGGAGATTGTTGGAAGTATGCCCACAAAGCCACTCATTTGATGTAATAGATTTTTGGAATACTTAATATGTTAAACTTTGATACGTTTAACGGAAGGGCAATACTTATTGTTAATCACTATTTATAGTATCATGTGTTTAACCAATAAGAGAATCCAAGGGATGTATTTGACATAAGAGATAAGTGATCTAATGAGTTAGATTAAGGAGACCTTTCTCTTATGTTCATTCCTAAAACGTTCCTAGCCATAGGATTGCCAATTGGGCATTGACAATCCGCTAAGGTTAGTATGTGTTATGTTGACTCAAACGTGAGTATGAACTAGTCTCAAGTCATTTGGTGTTGGACACTAAGACAAACACATAGGTGCTCGAAAGAGTAATCGAGTACACTGAACTGTGATCAAAAGAGAGTTAGAACATACATGTCATGTATAAACTCTAAGGTTACAATATGCAAATTAGTCCTTAGACCTGAGGCATCATAGATGTCTAATGGTTAGGTCCTTGATCTTTGATCATGACAAAGGCATTCCCTCGGATTGTCCACGGCATTGTTGGGGTCATGTGATCTAGTCATGTAGGCATATGAATGCACAATAAGGGATCTCTAACCTTCCATGGTGGAAGGAGAATACTCTACAATATGATTCTAAAGTCTTTGGCCAAAGCAAATGAATATGACTAAGGAAGATGTTCCAAATCATATTCAAGGGAATCATATAAGAAAGTATCACATTGGATAGTAGACATGAAACAAACTATCACTTAAACAATGTGGTTAAGAGTATTGTATTAGAGAAGGACCGTATTGCATTGTAATTGTAACTGGATAGGTTCTCCAACCAATTCTACTTAGCTTGGGTAACCATGACATACTGCTAGGTGTTACTCATGGTTTGTGGAAGCCCTATTGATTAGCAAACACTAATCATCAAAAAGGGAGAATTGAAATGTGGTTTCAAATTCACAATCGATAGTTAAGAGTAACATCGCCCACTGCCTCGCTAATTGGAACCTAATGGATCGCACACCAAATAAGGATATATGTGAAGAAATTAAATGAAATGGATAAGCAATTAAATGGTTTAATTGAAGAATGGTCAAGATTAATTAATTAGTTAATTAATTATACGAAATGTTCGTATTGGGCTTTTAAGTTGGTTTTAGGGCTTCGGGGCCCAAAAGTGTTTTGGTCCACAAGGCCCATTATGTTTAAGTTGTATGACAACTAAAACAAAAATGGGCAATAAGCCCAATAACCATATAGGCCAACCATTTAGGGTGAGGGTATGCAAGTTTGCTTAATTGCAAGTTTGCCACTCACCTAAGAAATGAAGTATAAATTCATCTTTATAGCTTTGTTTTCAATTAGGGTTTTCTAAGCTACTTGGGGATAGTTATCTAGCAAATTTACTTCCCTAAGTGATCCATTTTCATCCTCACAAATTACATCCTTGGTGAAGAGACATAGAGACATCAAACTTTTGGTGTTTTGGAGAACTAATCCTCAAATCCTCAAAGAAGCAAAGGAGCACTAAAAGGAGGGAAATCACAAGGAAGATCCAAGGAGCAAGAAGGTGACTTGAAGGCCCTCCACTTGGGTGAATCCCTTGTGTAATCAAGGATGAGCTTCAAGGGTAAAGAATTTCTAAATTCTTCATATTCTTTAATGTTGTTAAAGAGTCTTTTGATTCACCATATACTAGGCTTTGAAAGTCATGGGTTTCATGAATTGTTTTTTGATGCATGCCTACTTTAAAGAGTTAATTGTTAGCATATGTATTCAAATGTTCATACATGTTCTTAGCTAGGACAAAATTTTTTCCTTCAATATGATCCTCACTAGGAGAGTGCATAAATTGACTTACCACACTAACAGCATATGCAATATCCGGCCTCGTAAGAGATAAATAAATCAACCTTCCCACCAGCCTCTGGTACCTTTCCTTGTTTGTAGGAACTTGATCCGGGTAAATTGCTAGATGATGATTATGCATGATAGGGGTTTCTACTGGTTTGCATCCCAACATCCCTATTTCAGACAAAAGATCTAGCACATACTTCCGCTGAGACAAGTAAATACCATCACAAGAACGAGCAATTTCAACTCCCAAGAAGTATTTTAAGCCTCCTAGATCTTTCATCTCAAACTCCGAAGAGAGATGCTCCTGGAGTCTTCTCATCTCCTCTATGTCATCACCTATAACCACCATATCATCTACATATATTATTAACAAGGTGACTTTACCTTCCCTGCGTTGGATAAACAGGGTGTGATCTGCATTCCCCTGTCGGTAGCCATATTTCTTCATCGCATAAGTGAATCTTCCAAACCAAGCCCTTGGTGGCTGTTTGAGTCCGTCGAGAGATTTTCGCAATCTACATACTTTGCCTGCTGCATTTTGCACTCCGTACCCGGGAGGAAGATCCATGTATACTTCTTCTTCCAAGTCTCTATGTAAGAAACCATTTTTTACATCAAACTGTTTCAATGGCCAGTCAAAGTTAGCAGGTAAAGATAAAAGAACTCGAATAGTATTCATTTTCGCAAGGGGGGCAAATGTTTCCTGATAATCAACTCCAAATGTATGTGTGTGCCCCTTTACTACCAATCTTGCCTTGTATCTATCTATGGTTCCATTTGCTTTGTGTTTGATTGTGAACACCCATTTACATCCCACAGGTCTCTTCCCTTGTGGTAGTGACTCCACACTCCAAGTTCCATTTTTCTGCAAAGCCTCCATTTCGACCTCCATGGCTTTTGTCCACCGAGGATCTTGCAAGGCCTCTTCTACTTTAGTTGGAATCTTGATTCCATCCATTTTATTCACCAAGGCTTGATACTTAGGTGACAATCGATGAGTAGACACGTACTTTGCAATGGCGTATCTAACTTTTCCATCCGGAGAATACCTGTCTGGTGGTTTCCCACGATTTTGTCTATGAGGTAACACATAAGTACTATCAATGTTGGTCAAATTATGGGTTACATCATATTGTGAAGAACATACCTCATGGATATCCTCGAGGCCATGGACGTGTACCTTTGGAGAAGGGTTATTTTTTGGTGTGCTTGGACTGTCAGTAATCTCTTCAACTTGTTGTTGTGGCTCGGTGACATTCTGCCACTGTGCAGTAGCCTGTTCTGGGCCATTTGCAGGCTCGGCGACATGTTGTTCAGTGGGCAGATGTGTAGTTTTGTTGACTGGCGTTGGCAGACCCAAATTGGGCTCACACAGACTAGGTAACTGGAGCTGCTGCTAAACTTCACGCTGGTAGGGAGGGCTGCTGTCTTGCCCGTTTGGGATATCAAACCAACTATAATCTTCACATGTGTTTGTCTCCCCCTGAAGACTATAATGGGTATGATCAGTGATAAAAAAACATCTCATTTTCAGAAAATGTAACATCCATAGTGATGTACATATGCCTGGTTTGTGGATGGTAACACCTATACCCTTTTTGTTGGCCATTAAATCCCAAAAACACACATCGAACTGCGCATGGGTTCAATTTGCTTCGTTGATTTTCGTGAAGGTGCACATAGGCCACACACCCAAATATCCATGGTGACAGTTGTAGTGAGGATGGTAGAATCACATGGTCAACAAAAACTTCCATAAGGGTGCGAAAATTATGTACTTTGGAGGGCATTCGGTTTATGAGATAAACTGAGTAGGTGACAGCATCTGCCCAATACAAGTGAGGTGCGTGAGCACCGATAAGAAGTGCTCGAGTGGTTTCCAAAATATGCTTGTTTTTACGTTCCGATATACCATTTTGTTATGGAGTTTGTGGACAAGTAGTCTCATGAAGAATGCTGTGCTTTTGAAAAAATTGAGAAAGTTCTGCATTGAGATATTCGCTACCGTTATCTGAGCGGAGAACCTTAATGGGAAAAGAATACTGATTTTCAACCATTTGGTAAAACTGACGAAAAATTCGGCTTACATCACTTTTCTGTTTCATGGTATAAAGCCATGTCATTATGGTCACAAAGATAACAAACCAACGAATTTCGTAGTTAGTAGCCATTGGGGCGGGTCCCCACACATCGGAGTGAACTAACTCGAAAGACATTGTTCTTTGATTGAAACTCAAATGATAAGAAGTACGATGACTTTTTGTAAGAAGGCAATCGTTACACTGAAAATCAGAGTCTGAGACGCCACTGAATATAGACGGAAGTAATTTTTTCAAATAACCAAAAGAAGCATGCCCTAATCGACGATGCCATAACCAAATTGTCTTGCTCTTGTTATTGTGACCACTGCTCACATGATTCACTCGGCTTGCCGACACATCATCCACATAGTATAACCCTCTCCTCTTGGTACCACGCCCAATGATCGCTCGTGTTTGGATATTCTGAAGTAGGCAAAAAGTGGGAAACATTAGTACAACACAATCTAATTGCTTGGTAACTTGACCAACAGACAGTAGATGATTCGATAATGATGGAACAAGTAGTGTATTGTGGATACATATAGATGGAGTAAAGGAAATAGAACCTGCTCCCGTTACAGGAGCAACATCACCGTTGGCTGTGATGACATTCTCTTTAGGCGAGGAAGACACATGATAAAATAATAATGCATCATAGGTCATATAGTCAGTAGCCCCAGAGTCTATTATCCAACCAGAGTCGCACGTGGTGGATGCCATTAAAGCAGTACCCATTTTAACTGAATCTTCAGATTCGTCAATCATTGAAATTTGTTTAATTAGGGACAACATTGGACCGATGTCCTTATCTCTAGCTGTTGCATCCTTGATGTGCTCCAAGTCATGATCTGAAGCCGTGCTACCCTTGGGCCCAAACCGACTTGCTCCAACAACATCTATGCCAGGCCCTACTCTAGGCCCACTTGCTGCGACAGCAGCCATGCTGTCTCCATCGACCATTGGAATTTTTCCAGTGAGGTAGCCATGCTTGCTAAGTCCGGAAGCATTAACCTCTATCATCTTCGACCAGACTTCGAAGTTCGTGTCGCTCAACCGAAATCTGAACGCGTTGAAGTTGGTGCCGGTAGATTTGCTGAAGGTGGATCCAGATTGAACAGGACTCAACTCGTATGCCTTTCATCAGCCATCGCATGGGTGTTTTCCCTTTCTTCTTTTTGTTTTTGGTTTTTTTGTTTTTTTTTGTGTGTTTTGTGTCTGATTAATTGCCTGGTTTTGAACTTCTCAAAAACCAAGACAGATTATCATGCAATCCTTTGCTTCAGGTTGCAGCGACTTGATCAATTTATAAGGTAGGGTTTTGTTTTTGTTTTTTTTTTTGTTTTTTGGTTTGGGAAGAGACAGGCAGTAACCTGCTCTGATGCCCAGATAAAATTGTAATTCTAGGATTTAAAGTGTTCTTCTTTATTCTTCTCACGTAGAGGGTGATATATAGTCATACAAGTTCCTATGAAATAGGAAATAGGAATCCCAATTATATAGGGATATCCATTACATGATTTCATACCCAAAATATATTTATATTCCTTAATCTCAAAGTTGACTCACGCCAACAGTAGTCAACGTCCACAGAAAAGTATATAATAAATTTGCTGGGTTTACTCTTTACTTCTTTCAGTCTTCCAAACTCTGTAGATCTCTCTCATCAGCTAGCTAAACTGCAACTTATGGAGGAAAAGATGAAGATTTTGGTGCCAATTTTGCATCCTTCGCAAGTGACCACTATTGATGTTAGCCAGCTGCACCAGGACTCTCATACAAGGTCGGTATTGGTCAAAAGTATTCACCATGCTTGCCAAGAAATGGGGTATTTTCAGGTAACCAAAACAAAAATTGCATGTTAATTTCCCGGTTGTTCTTAAATTGTTACCCCAGATAGTATATTTAGCGTTGTACTTTCTAGGTTATCAATCATGGAATTAGCAAAACAGTCACTGAAAATGCTCTTGGCTCGTTGTCAAACTTCTTTGATTTGCCAATGGATCAGAAGAAGCTATTCTCGTCTGATGATATAAGCAAGCCAGTAAGATTTGTGACTAATTCGAGGGACTCAATCAAACTTTATGCCAACCCTATTGAAAATTGGATTGATTTATGGCCTCATAATCCCACAGAATTCAGGTAATTAAAATCTTTCTTCAAAGTTCTAATGAGTGTGATCACCAAATAATGGGGGCAATGTTAATTTGGATTCTTTTGTACTATTTCTTTTTTTTATATTTTCACCAATTCATTTACAATTTTTGCCTTCATAGTCACAATTTGTTTGTAATCGGTCCTCATAATCCTTTTTAATTTTTTATTTCACAAAAGTCGTCATAGATCTAGAATTCAGATCCTCTCCTGATCTCGCAGTCTGAAACCGACTAACTACGTAATCCAAACCCTTAATTTTTGTGAGGTTGGCCAGTAGGATGGACTACTGGGGCATAAGATTTGAAATGAGCGTCGGAGGATTACTCAATATGTTGGCTCGAGACTACGATATCTGGAGAGGATCTCGTTTCATAGATTTGAACTCAATATTTCTACCTAACAAAGTGAAATTATAGTGCTAAGAAGTTAAAATAATCAAGGACCAAGTCCCTTCGTAATTATTTTGTTTTTCCTTTTTATTAATGTGTGATTTGAACACAATGATATCGTTGTTTAGTTGGTATTATGCTTATGTCCAAAATTAAATTATTGTTTTCACATTTCAGTTAGGAATTAACTTGATAGTATTTTGTTAGAGAAAGTTTGGGAAGGTATGCAGCGGAAGTAAAGAGATTAAGCATCGATATACTTGGAGCCATAGTAGAGAGCTTAGGCCTTAGTCCAACCTACTTGAGGAGCAGCCTGGGGCAAGGAATGCAAATGATAGTAGGCAGCCGATATCCTAGGTGCTCCTCATCTAGCAGTATACTCGGAATATCGTCACATACAGACCACAGTATCATCACCATCATTCTTGAAAGTACGTCGGGGGTTGAGATTATGGATTTCACAGACAATAATGCTTGGAAGTCTGTTCCGGCAACCGATGGTACCCTTAAAGTTCTAGTAGGGAATCATCTCGAAATACTCAGCAACGGGTTGTACAAGAGTGTTTTCCACAGGGTGGTTCCAAACCCTGAAAGGAATAGGGTTTCTATAGGTAGCTTTCTTAGCCTACCCATGGAAGAGATAATGGAGCCTGCCATGGAGCTCATTGATGAGCAGCATCCCAAAAGATACAAGGCAAGTAGCTTAGATGAATATATCAAGCTTCTCTCCTCCAAAGAAGAAAAATCCTACATACAGAGTTTGAAGATTTGAATAAATAACTTGTTCGGACACTTTAGCTATGTATTGATATTTTCTTTGTTGATACATGCGATACTGCGGAGGGAAAATCATGTTAAGTATAAAGGTGAATGTTCATAACCAACTAAATATGAGCAATCTAGCACCTATATGTATTCATGTTAATAAAGATGGTTTGTGTCATTCATCCTCTATTCAATTTTCTACCATATCTTCAAACTAAAATAGTTATCTACCGGTACATGTTTGATAAGTTAATCATTGCAGCTATTATTTGCTGATATTAGGTTGTTTAATTATAGAAGTCTTTATATGTTTGGTTTCAGTTGTATTTGTGGAGTCATTTTTGTTATTGAACGTTCTTTTATTATGGATAAGTTTTTCATATCCTATGGAGGAAGAATGCACATATCTCATCTCCTGCTAATAACGCATTTTACCCTAAAGTTTTATAATTAGAAGCGTTTAGTTTCATATTTTTTATTTCAAAATCATCCAAACAAAAATTTCATTTGTCTAAGAGATCATTTCACTAGTAGAAAAAACACTTTGCGCGACGTAGGTACCTTCGTCGTGCAAAGTCAAAATTTGTTGCCTAAGGGTTTGCGTGACGCAACCTTCGTCGCGCCAAGGCAGTGACAGTAGGGTTTGCATGACGAAGAAATAACATGCGTCGCGCAAAGCTACTTTGTGCGACGCACGCCCTACGTCGTGCAAAGGCACTTTGCGTGACACATGTCGACGTCGACATGCGTCGCGCAAACCCTTTTTTTTGTTTTGGTCAAAAATATTTTTTTTTTAAATTTTTTGATAAATATTGTAATTAAATTCTAAAAAATAATTAATTACCCATGCAAAAGTATTTAATTATAAAATATATGAAAATGTACATACAAGATGTCCAAACAAAAAAGAAAAAACTACAAATGAACTAGGTTTAATACATCAAGCTACTGGGTATCGGTAGGATGAGGTGGCTCTGAGGTCGAAGGTGGAGCAAGATGAGGTGCTGGTAGCGAGATTTGAAGGCTGAACATCTGTATGGCTAGTACAAGGTCTCTCACCGTCCTGGCACAGTTCTTCATCTCCTCGCCTTGGGCCCTCAGTTGTGCCCTCATCTGCTCGCCCTTGGCCCTCATCTACTCTTCCTGGATCACAAGCTGACCCCTTAGGGTTGTCACTTCCTCCTTCAATGCATTGACCTCTGCTGTGTTCGATCTGGAAGAAGAGGCACCTGTCTCACGAACTCGTGCTTTCCCCATACACCGAACAACCTTGCCATGACGACGACCAAAGTTCTGACCCAGGACATCAGTCATGATCTGAAAACCTACATCCTCGGGTACCGTGATGTCCTCGATCGGGGTCTCTGGAGGAAGCTACGATGTTGCTTCTTGGAGAACAACAATGTTATTTTCCACCATAATAGCCTGTAATAATAAAGAAAAAACATATAATGTTTAATAATAAAATATAAATAATATTTGAACGATTCATACATATAAGAATAATAATAATTACATGTACATTCATGAAGCTGCTCAGCGATCTCCTTACCAGGTCGAACGTAAACGTCCTTGAACATGTCGATCTCTGGGAACTTAGAACCCTCCTGAAGCAAAAAAAACATTAAGAAAATTTTATTAATCAATAATAATAAATAAATTGTATAAAATTTCAAAGTTAATATATTTTTACCTGACGCCGTGCCTCAAGCTTATACGAAAAGGGCATCGAACGTGAAAGGTGGAGAAGTGTCTTTGACTCCCGAGCTTTCTGGCCAGCAACAGATTTCTTCTGTTAAACACACAATATACATGTTAGTGCGACTATTTGAAATAAATTAATAAAAAAAGCTTAAAAAATAACTAAAACAATAATAAATTATTATTAAAATATTATGTACATACCACAAATTTTGGGTCCGTAAAATGTTTGCAGAGCCACTCCCAATCCTTTGGCCGGTCCTTCAACTCGATTGGAACATGTACGCGAGCAATCTTCGGATCATCCCATCGCTTAAAATGCGCGTGAAAATTGTTCTTCCAATGTTTGTACCGGGTTGCTAAGGTCTGCTCTAAGTAGGCCATGGCCTCGGGGGATATGTCCTCAACATCATAAACGACCTACGAATGTGAAAAATAATAAAATAATAGTAAGAAATTTAATAATATTAAGTTAATATATTTTGGTTTTTAATATTTGTAAACAAAATTAAAAAAAATGATAAAGGTTAAAAATTAATATACGAACCGATAACTTGTGTCGCACCAGTTTCTTCGTCTCCTCGGGAATTTCTGCCCAAGACTCTCACTGAAAAGGACAATTGTCTCGAATAACAACACCACAGCTACTAGCAACGCCGCTATGCTGCTGTGAGGTAGCCGCTCCACGATGTCGCAAGTCATACTCAATCTTGATCTTGGAGGCGGTCTGACGTACGCTCTGTGACTGCTTCAGCATTCGACTAGGCCCCCTGGTGTTTTTTTTAGCTGGCCAAAAATACTAAAATGGTGAAAACCCTAAGCTTAAATTTGTACAAAAAATTCGACACAACCTCCACTAATGGTATAGCATTTCCCAAAACCTTAAAACAATAAAATAACAGTAATTCACAACTTGCAACACATTTTCACAATCCAGCAAATTTTCATCATCATAAAATAATAGTTTTAAAATGAAAAAAAAAATACAACATAGTGAGAATTAGAAAAAAAAACTACCTAGCGGGGAGGCCTCACCCTTGACTTTGACTTTGGATGCTGAGGAAGTGTGATCAGAAGGCTCCGGCTCGCGGTGGCACCGATGAGGCCGCCGTGCATTGAGCAGCTGAATCGACACTGATGACGTCGATGAGACAGGCACCTGGGACGCCGTAGAAGTAGCCTCAGCCCATTTTTTTTTTTTTTTTTCTAATTTCCCTTTTCCTTTACCACATAAAAACTAAGCCCACTTTTTTTTCGGTAGTAATTATCCTTATGTTTTACCATATAAAAATCATACCCCCCCCCCTTTTTCCCATTGATATAAAATGAGACCTTACAGTCTAGAACAATATCTAATTTTAAGTCTTGACTTAAAATATTTGTTCAAATTTAATGTGTTAATATTTTATTTATTAAAGCTCATAAACAAGTTTTGTTCTTATGATATAATCATTTCAATATTGAAAATTTAAGCTCTACCACTCTTGTTTGGTTAAAAATTTCCATGCCAACACAAAAAACAAAACCTTTATTTTTTTCTCCCATTCAATAAATTTGCAATTATTTTGTTTAATTTCTTTTGTATGGCTTAAAGGCCCTTCTTAGTCTAGATTTCTGGCTCCGCCTGACACACCCTGACCGGAGTCGAGGCATGCTGGCCGACACCCGAAGGTGACGTAACCAACAAGGATAATGATGCATAAAATATGGAAAATTTTAAACCCAATCTAACATTTATTTAAGCTAATAAAGGGAGTGCACAATAGTGGGAAGAACCCATAAAACACAAGTGTTCAGATCATAGATGACAATACGACATAAATAGAGCAATCGAATCTAGTTAAGGTACTTGCTACACAACCGGAAATAAACTCCTACATTTATTTATGGTAATCATAATATACGCTCTAGCACTACAATCATGTGAAGACTGACACTAGGCACATCACATACGAGTCCTAGTTGCATATTGCAACCTAGGACAGGACTGGCACCTACAATGGATCCAAGGTGAGCGTGCAGTGCGATGTGAACATACACATGAAGCCTAGCCCTGGCCCGAGGCGAGTACTACACCAGTACAAGCATGCATGATGAGCAAGTATAATGTATATGAACATGCCATGACAATATATAAATCTCAACAATATAATGACATCTTTGAAATTAAATATAACATGGCATGATAGGCATAAAATCAATCCAAAAGCATTTGTGAAAACTATAAAACTTCATATATAATATATAAAAACAAATGCCCACTCACTAATACGTAGTCGGATCGTAGCCTCCTAGCCTTGCTTGTCCACGTACCTCCTCGAGGTAATTCTTTCCTATATGTGAAACAACTATAGTAATTAATTAATTAGGACGTACACTAAAAGGCTGGGAAAATCCCTCATAGTTTGCTCAAACGAAGGGTTTAAAATACGAAAACATTCTACACGATGTCACGGACCCGTACACAACAACCACTCACTGCCACAAGGCCGAACGTGCTCTCACGCGCCGTCAGCTCGCGACAACACGCGCGCCTACTTGCAGGCCACAAGTATGCACGCGCTGGCAAAAACCCTAGCTAATATTCCGTCAGATTTGACAGAATATCCTGTTAAGTCTAACAGTGTCTAAATATTATGTTAAGTTTAACGGAATATTCTCCTTCTCCGGTTGTCCTCCGTCGTTAGCCACCGTCTGGTTCACCAAATTCTAGAAAAAGTCGCCAGATTTTTGGAAAATTTTTAAAACTTCATAACTTTCTCAATTCTCAACCATTTTCGACATACTTTATATAAAAATAAAGCTTAGGAAGAAGAGAACAAGTTTGTACCTCTTAAAAGTCCAAAAGGTGGAGGAAATGGACTAAAATTGTCTCAAAACTTTCGGCCCTAACTCCATCGTCCCAAAATCGTGCTTCTACACGTTAGCTTGACTTCCAACTTAGGTTAGTGGCCACAGGGAGTTGAGTAGGTGCTTCCAAATCTCCCGAAACCTTGTAATACGAACAGGAAATCGTCAGAGATTCCACCCCCGAGTCGAAGCTCCGAGTTGGAAGCTCAAAACTCAACCATTTTAGGATTGGTTTGTACAGATGGACTCGTGAGGATGAGAGGAGTACGATGGTGGTGGTTCGAGGTTCAATTTGTGAGATTTGATCAAGGGTCTTAGTTGTTGCAGAGAGAAGGGATACCCGCCGTGAAGAAGAGAAGAAAAAGAATATATATATATATATATATATATATATATAGAGAGAGAGAGAGAGAGAGAGAGAGAGAGAGAGAGAGTTTCTAATTGGTAAAAAAGAAGAGAGATTTCTGATTGGGTGAAAAAAGTGTGGGAAGTGAAATAATTGGTGGTGAGGTATGGTCACGGGACCAACTTTTAAAAGAGAAAAGTGATAAGATTTTTTGTATAATTCAAGGTACACGAAATCTGTCTCCTTATAAAAAACAATAGTTCTAACACTAAATAATTAACACACACGTGTACAATTCTACCAGCTGTTAACGCACTTTAATTAAGCGTAATTTTTTCGTTACAAACCTGATTCAAGTCTAACTCGCGCTCACGCATTCGTAACAACGAGTACTATTTAATTACGATAATAGAAAAATAAATTAAAAGCCAAATAACTACGGCCACTTCAGGTTCCACTTTGCCAATAAGGGCATAAATGTCATTTCAAACACTCAGGAAGGAAATTACATGGAAAATTAGGGACGGGTTGTTACAACCTACCCCCTTAAAAAAATTTCGTCCCCGAAATTTCAACACTACTAAATATCATAGTTAAAGAACAAACGTGGATAAAGATCTCGCATACGTTCCTCTGTCTCATAGGTAGCTCAACAGAGTGGTTTCTCCATAAGACTTTCACCATACAAACAGTTTTGTTTCTGAGAACTTTCTCTTTCCAGTCAAGAATCGTCAGTGGAACCTCATCATAAGTTAAATCTGGGTTGATCTCTAATGCTTGAGGAGGAATCACATGTGACGGATCAGAGACGTATCTCCGTAGCATGGACACGTGGAACACATTATGCACTCTTGACAGCTCTGGAGGTAGATCAAGTCAGTATGCAACTTCACCAACTCGCTTCATGATCTGATATGGCCCGATGTAACGAGGACTTAGCTTTTCCTTCTTCCCAAAACGTACAACATCTTTCCATGGTGACAGCTTTAAGAATACCCAATCTCCAACCTTATATACTCTATATGTTGAATGTTTGTCTGCTATACTCTTTTGTCGATCCTGTGTTGCTTTCAAGTTGCCCTTTATCACTTGAATATTCTGTGTAGTCTCATCTACAATTTCAGGGCCCACTAAAACTCTTTCGCTGACTTCGGACCAACACAACGGTGTACGACATGGTTTCCCATACAACGCCTCAAATGGTGACATACCAATGCTGGAGTGAAAACTATTGTTGTAGGCGAATTCTAACAAAGGTAAGCGTTTGTGTCATTCGTCTCCGAACTGCAGAACTGAAGATCTTAGCATGTCTTCCAACGTTTGAATAGTTCTCTTAGATTGTTCATCAGTCTAAGGGTGATAGGCGGTGCTATAGAGTAATTTTGAACCTAGAGCTTCTTGAAAAGCTACCAAAAATTTCGAAGTAAATATGGGGTCCAAATCAGAAATAATACTAACTGGAACACCATGATACTTGACAATTTTAGAGACGAAAAGTTTGGCCAACTGACTCAGCGGGTAATTTTCACGAACAGGTAAGAAATGCGCTGACTTGGTAAGCCGATCAACAATTACCCAGATACCGTCATAGCCATTACGCGTACGAGGCAACTTGTACATGAAATCCATCATGATATCTTCCCATTTCCACTGGGGTATATGAAGTGGTTGTAGCAACCCGAATGGTTTCTTTCTTTCCGCTTTGACCTGCTGATAGACCAGACAACGACTCACGTACTCCGCAATTTCTCTTTTCATTCCTGGCTAGTAGCAGAAAGGTCGGATAGTATGATACATTTTAGTGCTCCCGGGATGCATCGCATAAGCCGAGATATACGCCTCATCGAGTATTTTTTTCTTCAGTTATTCCACATTCGGTACATACATTTGATCGCCTTGCATAAGCATACCATCAGGTCTTCAAATTCTGAGATCTCCCTTATTGCCGTTCAACACTGCTTACTTTAACTCCTGGGATTCTGAGTCATTCATCTGAGCCTCGAGAACACGATCCAATAAAACTAGTCTAACTTGAAAGTTGGCTAGTAGAGCTCCCTGGTGATCCACTCCCAAAACAGCTCCAGTAGATCTTAGGTCGGTGAGAAGAGGAACACAACATGCATAAAGAGCATTAAGTTGCCTAAACGTCATTTCACACACTTGGGAAGGAAATTACATGGAAAATTAGGGATGGGTCGTCACACCGCCACTGCCTCCTTCTCCATAATAATTATATAGATCATAATTAAACAAAGAGTCCGCAACCTCAAAACTGAAACTAAAAACCATAAAATAGTTATGAGCAAAAACAAACATGCACAAAAACAAAACAAACACAAACACAAAAAACAAAAACAAAAACAAAACAAAAAACAAAACCAAACAAAAATTACTACTTACTCACGGCGGTCCTCGTCAATTTGGTGAAGACTGAAGTTGGTATGTAAGGACGATGGAGGTCCAGTCGTGTGTTGGCAGTTCAATAGGGATTCTGCACTTGGCAAGTACTTGTTTGTGGTGGTGAGCAGGGTTGACAGTGTATCGAATGGTGGAGTTTGAACTGATTCCATAGAATTTAAGTTTGCGGTGATCTTCAAGTAGTTTGCCATTGGAAAATAAAGTTAGGTGGTCAGTGGATATAAGCTTGGGTACAAGTTGGCCTTCCCGAATCATGGTTTTGATGTCAAGCACTTTGTCATGGCTTGACACTGTTAAACTGAAGGATACGAAGGTTTCATGCTAAAATATAAAAGCAACATTATGAAATCAATAAACCCTTAAATCATAAATAATTAAACGATGGATGCAAGATGAATAATCTAGAGTGGCAGAGATATAGAAGAACATTGCTTGCTCTTTGATTAATTTTGTCTTTCTATAAACCTAGAAGACACTATAGGGCTAGTTTATATAGAGCTCCCGGCCGAGTCCTTTCCTTGTTGACCAAGGGAAAACCCTTCCCTTCTTGTTCAACTATTTTCTAAGCAGTACTGGACGTGAGTTACTCGAAAAGAGTTTTGTTTTCAGAAAAAAAGAAGAAGAAATTTCGACCTAACTTTTGATGAAAATTCCTAAGCAGTAATGGATATGAGTTTTGTTTTCAACCAAAAAAAAAGATATGAGTTGTTAATCAACATGTAACAAATAAGTGAAAGTTTTGGGTCCTATACAGATTCACATCAATATACTAACAAAGTTTTTAACGAATTTGGATGACAAATGCCAAATTGAGGTGTAGAACAACCATGAAGGATTAAATTGAAACATAAAAGACGAAAATTGTGAATCTCCAAAACATCACGGATCCAAAACTTTAATTTTGTTAACATAGGCATATGAGTGTACAACAAATGATCTCTAATCTTTGATGAAAGAAGAATAATAATTTAAAATATGATTCGAAAATCTTTGATCAAATATCCAGCCCCGATTAAGGAAGACATAATTCGACAAGAAAAAAAAAGGGAGACATATAGTTAAGGGTAGTTGTGGTAATTTAACCATGTCAAGACTGAAAAAACACTGCCAAGCGGCGTGTTTCTTTTGGGAGCCGATTGCAGGCCTAAGTTTACACACATTTTCTGGTAAGCAGAGAAGAAGCAGATCCCATCACTTTGCCTCCTTGTGCCTAATGATTTCCGACTTGCACTTCAGAGCAAGCAAGGTGGGAATTATCTGGAAAAATAAAACGAGAGAGAGAGAAGCGCTTTGGCTTTAGCTTTTGAGGAGAGAGAGCGCTTTGGCTTTTGGAAAGGGATAGAGAAGCCTGTTGAGGAATGGAGGGGGGCAGCAACAGTAGCAAGAGTGGCGTCGTGGTGGTGACCAATGAGAGAAGGCCAAGTGGGGGAATCCGAATCCAGAATCCGTTTACTTTGAAAGTGGGTCAAGTATTTACAGGCTTTGGCATAGGCTGCGGTGTTGGTATCGGTGTTGGCCGCCCCATAAATCTAGGTACTCTCTCTCTCTCTCTCTCTCGTACAGCTTTCTCTCTCTAAAATCTAATTTTTTATGGAAGATGGACTTGGGGCGGCTCTTCAAACCCAGAAATGGTGAAACCTATCAGACACAAGTTGCTAAGAAACCTGTATTACTTCCCAATTTTCCTGTCATTGCAATTGTTGATTGTTTTTAGAAATTGCGTCTGTTTGGTTGCTGAGAAAATGTCGGAATTTGTGCACAGTTGTCTTTATCAGTGTGTAATGAGAAGTTGTGGTTAAATCTCCCTCTGGCCATTACATCACTTGAGTCTGCTCTATAAATTCAATGTTGAACTTGGTTGCATTCAAAGAAATGAGTTATGCCACCATTGTTTAACTACTAAGCTAATAGCATTTCGTATGGTGAAATATAGAAGCCGGTTTTTGGTTGTCATCCATTACAATTGCTTCAATTTCGAGTGGTGAAATATAGAAGCCGGTTTAGGTAATCTGTGAGGCAATTGGTTTCGCATGGTGCTTAGGGGTCATATGGTAGTTATACGGTAGTGACTAATTATAATACTACATTACTATTGCAGAACTGCTAACCTTTACATGGACCGGCTTATAATATGTTTGATTGATTCCTGCCTACTTTGGTTCCTTTTTCTTTTTGGGATAATGCCCACTTTGATTCCTGGTAGTGACTAGTTATAAGACATTTTAAATTCTTGCGTAAGTAACGGTGGACTGGTAAAGTTGCCTTGCTTAACCGGTACGGCGAGACAGGTGATTGTGTTTAGAAGAATACTGAGTCCGTATCCATGATCTGCTGGAAAAAAATTATGTTGAGTTGTCTAATACTAGTTCTTTTAAAACAAGACTCCCTTTGCCCTTAAAAAGGCAGCTGACATATTTTAAGGTTGTTCTGGACTAGCTAACCAGGGTTGTCTTAGAAACATTAATTAGATAGGCAGACTAGAATTGCATGTAATTTCTGAAAACTTGTACTTTTCCTTAATCCTCTTTTAATTCACGTAGGCATATCCCCTTCCGAATTATATTGGGAATTAAACAAAGACGAAAAAAAATATAGACTCACTGCTGGCCCCTAGAGTAATTTTGATCTCTGCAACTTATGATTGAAGGCTGACATTGCTACCATTGGCTTTTACTTATCCTTAGAAAATTTAGTGAATGGTTCACACAGTTGTTTTTGTTTAGTTTTTATTCTATGAGGATTATCTGTCCGTGGATACCTATAGATATCATTTATTTTCGAGCCTTCTTTAACATATTTTATTTCCCTTAGTGTGAAAATCAGAACAAGGAATAGGAGGAGTAAGAAACAATTTGTTTTTGCAAGCATGTCTTAATCCATGTAATTCAGCACTTAACTGTTTGATATTAGATGAGTGTTTAAGTCACGCAAGTAGTTATGCATCTTTTGATGTAGAGACACTATTGACAATAGTACAGTCAACTTTCTCTTCTATGGTTGTTATGCTTTTAGATATTAGCTTACGCCTATTGATTTAAACTATGTACCAGGTGCAATACCAGTACTGAATCAAGTCATGGGTGCTACAAGAGGTGCCACTGATGCATTATCTGGTGCTAGCAGACATGTAAACAACGCTGTAAGTCAAATATCTTCCTCTTTTATTTTTTTATTTTTTTGTTCTCTGAGTATCCCTGTCATTGCCATGAAAAGAAAAAGATCAAATGAGTCGTATACTTACAAACCTCCCCAATCTCTATCCCGGTTTCTCATTTTCCAGTTGAGGAAGGTGGGAGCCAAGAACATTGAAGCGGGCATTGGATGTGGAGTTGGTATTGGTCATGGTTTTGGAGTTGGTATGTCATTTCATGTGTTTCAATGATATTCAGTAATATGTTCTGTTTCATGTTTTTCCATTTCTGATGCACTATTATGGAGACTAATGTTTACAAATTCCTGGTGAAATCTATGGTTGTCAAGCAATTTGAGTTCATGTAATGCATTCTGATCGCTGGTCTTCGTGTCACCGAATTTCTATCAGAAAATTTTGCAGGATATGTGTCACCTAATTTGTATTTGAAAATTTTGCTGCAATGTAAACAAATTTGACATTGATGGCTTCATGTTCTAGTTTAGTAGTACACTTTCATGCATGTTTTGGTTTGAAGGTTTTCACAGCAGCCCTTCAACTCTACTTATTCTTTTTTGTGTGTACCATTCCTATTGAGCGTTTGTTAATTTAAAAATCATTATTATTTATTTCAAATTTAGATATTGGATTGGCATTTGGTGAAATTGGAAAAAGAAACAGAGTGAAAGAACATTATGGCATGGAATGATCTTTTTCTAGACTACTACTGGAGATGTTGTCAGTGATTAAATGTTAATAACTTTATAGTTTATACAATTTGGCGTTATCTTTTCATTGAGTTGCATCTGCAAATTGGCGTCTGTACGAAAAATACCAATATCACTACATGTCCCAGTGAAGGGGGTTACATAGGGGATCTTTTCATACGAGTATTTTACGTGTTAACAAGAACAAATTCTTCTGTTCAAATTTTTAATGATTGCAAGTGTTTGTATAATGTAGTGGCTTAATGACATTGGGCTTAAATATGCATATAGGCTTCTTTAAAAATTCAATTGGCAGCAAATCCTTTGACCTTGTATGTCAGTGCTCTGTCAGTTGTACATTTTAATAATATTTGTTTTCAGTAGCTGAATTATTGACTGCTGATTGCAGGCCTTGCTCTGAAGCCAGGGGTGTTGCAACAAATTCAGTTTCATTTTGTAGTAAGTATTAGTTTCTCTGGTCAGGTGCTTTTGCCGTTTACAGACTACTGATATAAATAACTCTGTATTCTTTAGCAAGGAATGACAAAGATAATGACGAAGTTTGGAATTTCTCCCAATTTAGCCATTGGTCAAGGTACCCTCCCAAGTTCTTTGCAAAGTGCCATTGGAAATGTAAATGACCAGAGCCAAAATTCAATGGGAAGTATCATGCCGTTGTCAACAAAACCACCAGACCATACATCGCAAAGTTTGCCTGGATATGGAAATAATGGTACTGGTTCTCCAGTTGATACACCTTTTGGTAGTCGAACAGAAAAAGTTCTCAGCAGTTTTCTTCAGAGTCCACTTCTGAAAGGAGAGGAGGACAGTGAACCAAATGAAGGGGTATGTAACAAATAAAACATGTTTATTTGTCAATTTGCTTGCTTAGAGGATTCTTTATAATTTCCAATCATCAGAGAGCATTAATGATACGTTTCTCTTGACTTTTACTGCATACCCTTTGGTTTGACTCCGTTAGTAGAAAGTTTCGAGAAAAGAAAGAACATTATCTAAAGTAACTTCTTTCTTGCAACCTTACAGTTCTTGCAACTTTACAGATGGGGCCAGGGGCACTTTCTCTTCTTATTTTCTTTGGTGGGGGTGCCTGCAGTTATAACAGTCAGTTGTTGGGATTAGTTCAACAATAATTCTTGCAGATGTGGTTATTGTGAAGTTTTTAGTTAATGACGATTTAAGTGCTATTGAAATTACTTATCTGCCTAAAAGAAGTTCAAAAAGTATACGATTGCGTATATTCATTTGATGGACAATTCAAATGAACTCTCCACTGACGTATGCGTCCATGATTTCTTACTTTTCATACTGATCTGATCCCTAATATGCTAATATGTTAAGTGATTATCTAATTCTTGATTTTACTTATGCAGGCTGGACGCCTGAGGTCGGAGAACAAAATCCTTCAAATGGTAATGTTTAATATTTCCGTTTGTTAGCATTGCTTTGTTGTTAATATAAATTAAAATTGGCAAACTGAAATTGCCTACGCATCAGATATTGAAACACCAGCAAATCATTGAAGAGCTGATGGAGGAGAACGATAAACTTCGCCACATACTGGTGGAAGACCTGAAAGTCTCACCTAGCAAGCTGCAAGCAAGTTATTCAAGTAAAAACAGATCTCCATGTACAGATTGTTTTGAGTGTCGAAGAAAACAAAGGAGAAAATAGATGAAGTATAAAGTTCTGTTAGATGGCTTTCAAGTTCAATGAAAACAACGGAAATTATTAACCAACGCCCCTTTTAACATGGAGTTTGGACCTTGATGGATTTGCTACCCGGCCGAACAAACACCAAGGAGCATTATCTGGGTTCACTGGGTTACAAGCTAATCAAAGAAACCGTACAAGTATAATCCAAGTTACCTTACAGAGGTAAGCATTACATATACAAACCAGTTGAGGTGAGGTGCACTGGTTAAAATTTGCCTCCTTGTTTCTGGGTACCTTTGTGCTTAACATCGTCCTTTACGTTCATTGAACACATTTGTTAGGCACAGACGATTGCGTTTCTTTTAAATTGGCTGCAGCTTTCGTTTTTCTTTGGATTGTGGCATACTTTCTGCGTTATGGTCATGTTTTGCACCGCAAGAAAGTACCCTTTTTTTTCATGCTGTTTATTACGAGAGGGATGAATTTAGTAACTACATTAATTGACCATTGCAATAAATTGTTTTGATTATTATAAAGTAGACTTCATGTATCACACAATGCGGTCATTACGCGGTCCAATAATGTGTTCTCTCTAGCATTACTTGTTTTCACTATTTGACGTAGATGCCCATCATAAATGGGCCATGCGGTAGCAAGGCCCATGGGCTTTAAGTGTGCAGGCGTACTGTCCCGAGATGTGGGCCATTGGTCCAGGTTCTCTGGTGTTTCCTATTTGATGGCCTATCAAGAAGATATCGGGTGTCAACAATACTACGGTTTGATAATATTCATCTTTACTTGTAAGTCAGGGGTCTTTGGTTCGAATCTCGTGGTTGACGAATTCGATACCAAATTAGGTTACTCATTGTGTGGCTTAGCTGAACTCTCATGTCCTCTTAGTGTAAAATATATCATTGTATTTAAAAATTAAAATTAAAAATTAAAAATTAAAAAAATTAAAAAAAAGATTTTCTAGGTTAAGCAAGAAAGACCTATTTTGGGTGGTTTAATCCCATTCTAAGCAATCAAACAAATATAGAGGTTATTGAATTAAATAAATTATAAATCTATTTTTAAGGTTGTAGGTATCCTGTTTGATTTGATTTCGTAATTTGTCACCATGCTATTTTTGCTCCTTTTGTTCTTTAAAAACTGTTTGGGCCCAAAATATCAATTTGGGCCGAGTATAGAACCATTCTCGGCCCAAGGGAGCCTTGGATCGTTTAGTACGTGGGCTTCTAAACCTAGGCCGGCTAGGTCATGCTGCATTTGCAAGTCGAGTCCTAGTGCAATAAGGAGTCTCGGCAATTTTAATAACCCGGAAGTGAATCCGACTCAATAAAAGACTAGGTTCACAATCCTAGTGAAAATAGGACTGGTCGAGTGAGTGTTTGATAAGGAGAAGAAGACCTAGTTCGAGTAGGGTTTTGACCCGACTTCAAGGGTATCCAGTGCTATAAATAGAGGAGGTTGTGCATCATTCAAGGCCCCTTCAATTCAACACACAACTGCCCTGCGTAAAACCTCTCAACAACTCTTGAGATTTTTATTTCTCTTTTCGCTGACACATCTTCCGTTGGCATCAACAGCACTGTGAAAGCAACCGGTGATATCTTAAGTCGGCATAGATAGCTCTGTCACCGTAGAATTGGCCGAACTCGCAGTATCTTCCGTTGGCATCAACAGCACTGCGGCGAGGACGGTCGGTTATCTATCCAAGTCTCGGTCGAGAAGGATTTCTGAATCCTTATTGATTGAGGTAATCTCATCAGCCTTCTCGGCGAAGTGAGGTGTTACTGTTTACTGAGCTCGGCGCATTGCACGCCGAGTTGTTTTATGATCGGATACTCTCAAGTGGGATTTAGAGTTCGGCATTCAGACGGTCGAACCACGTTCACTATTAAAACTTATATTCGCTTTGAGTATTTGTGCCCTTACACTTTGGTGTCGATTCGACGTGAGTTTACTCTGACGAATTACATCACTGTGACCGAATCCGACGACGGCGATTCGTGAACTTCGTAAGAATAGTAGCCTTGTCTTTAGGTTCGAGGACCCAAGAGGCCGAGACGCGTTCCTTCCTCGACCGCAATCGCAAGACGCAGAAGTCAGCCGCGCACCCAACGCAACATCAACAAATTTACTCATCGGCCGAGCTCGGCCGACGAGTTGGCATGCCCGCATTCACCGAAGAACGTAGTTAGCTTATAGATTACTCGGCCTGCGCGCCACGTAGGCTTTGTAGTTTTTAGGGTCAACATTTTGGCATGCCCAGTGGGACCCAGTGCTAAACTGCGAAGTTCATGCCAATTGAAACGCGATCGGTAAAAAAGAAAACAGCTATGGGAAAATCAACAGCCGATTTGTCAATTCAGAACATAGGACAAAGTGTGCCATAGGCGCAGAATCCCCTTAGCGCCGGGACACCTGAGTCCACAAGCGCGACTCGCCGAGAAAGGGAAGTTAATCTCGACGGTCAGCTCCGCAGTCTAGAAATCCCTAACAGAACACCTGCGTTCTCAATGAAGGGATAATTGAGGATTGCGACGAGGATGGTGGTGAGGGATCTGACCCACCAACAAGGTCGTTTCTTCGAAAACGACTTGACGAGCAGTCTCGGTCAGTCGAGCAGACGTTTAGTCGAGGAATTGATAAACTGCATGACGTAATACGCAGTTCCAATGAACAACAAACCAGATTGCTCGAAATACTGGTTAGTAAGGTCAGTGACGGCAGGTCTTTCGATCTTTCCCAACACTTGCCACCTTTCGATCTTTCCCAACACTTGCCACCAAGAAATAATCCGTTATCAATTGTACAGGCCGAGCCAATCCCTGCTCGGCTCAAACCAATTGAATTGGAAAAAGGAGGAGGGTCGAATAGTAGGTCAGACGGATCCGACGAGAAAGTCGAAGCAACACCCGTTGATATGACCGAAGTTCAGCGGATGATCGACTCGGCCATGAAAAAAGGGCCGAAGTTCCCTAAGTTTATCCATCCGTACCCCGCCTACGTGGAAACGTTCAGATACCCGAAAGGTTTCAAAATCCCTGATTTTAGCCTTTTTGCCGGTGAATCGTCCCTATCTTCGTTGGAGCATGTGGCTCGTTTCACCGCGCAATGCGGAGATGTTAATAGTGATTTTCATAAGTTACGGCTGTTCAACTTCTCATTGACCGGCTCAGCATTTGCCTGGTATATCAACCTCCATCCTAATTCCGTCCAAAACTGGGAGGAGTTGGTCGAGAAATTCCACGAGCAATTTTATCGGCCAGGGATGGAGATGTCAGTTTCTTCGTTAGCAAGGATGGCTCAGGCATCTGACGAGTCACCAATGGATTATCTTACCAGATTCAAATCAGCCAGGAATTGGTGCCGAGTGCTTTTACCCGAAGTCGAATTTGTCCGGCTTGCTTTGAACGGCCTCGATGTGGAATACAAAAAGAAATTTTTGGGGGTAAACTTTCGAGATATGTATGAATTAGCCCAGCATGTCGAGCAATATGACTATTTGCTCCGAGAGGAGAAGATCTCGAAATCCCCGTCCCGGGGGACGATTTACAAAAATCCCACGGTCAGTTATGCGTCGACTGAAAGTGAAGAGTCTCAGTACGTCAGCATGGACGCGGCCGAGATAGTCATAGATAAACCATACATCTGTAAGGCGTTGACTCAAATCAATTCCAAAGATGCCACAATTCGCTCGGCGACAGAAAGGACAACGAAAACTTCAAAAGTCTACACCTTTGATATTACAAAGGCCGAAGCAATTTTTGATCAGTTGCTATTAGCAAAGATCATCAAACTTCGGCCAGGGCATAACATTCCCACGGTCGAGAAGCTTAAAGGAAAGACGTATTGTAAATATCATAACTCGACCAAGCATGCCACAAACAATTGTGTCGTTTTCCGTGATGATATCCAAAGCTGGATCGACAAAGGCAAGTTAAAATTTCCTGAAAAGCGCATGACGGTCGATACGGACCCATTCCTTTCGGCAACAGTTGGCATGGTAGACGCCCGTTTGCCTAAAAGTAAAGGGAAAGAGAAGATTGAGCTTGCACCAGTGCCACACGTGCTCAAGAAAAACTCTCGACCCCGACTTAAGATTGATCTCTCTTCCAATACGCAACCTACCGAGTTCTCAGGACCGGCCATAGTCCAATCCATGTCGGACTCCAGCGATGAAGAAAGTGGCGGGCCGGTGGTCTTGTGTAGTAATTGTAAAGCACGTGTTATCTTAGCCGACCCCAAGAAAAAGCTGCCTCAGACGCCGACGCCTCGGCAACAGTCGGTGATCTCGGAGACATCTTCGAAGAAACCAAGTGAAGGCCAACGCGTCAAAGTATTTGAAAGACTCGGCCCTAAGCAACAGACGGATGAGTCTACCTCGGTCAGGCGACGTCTTGAGTTCGACGCACCATTTTATAACGAGGAGTATTATTCACGAAACTCCAGTAGCTCAAGTTCATCAGCGAATCCAAAAAGCTTCAAGCCGCCTGAGCCACGTGATCAACGGTGGTATAGCTATAATTCTCCTACTGGCAGGTACACCGCGTTGTCCAAGTCTCAGAAACGTCGACGTCAGCGAATAGATTGCTTGGCTCGACGTCAAGTGGCCTAGCCTATTTCGGCCACTAAATGGCAGCCGAAAGGAACGGCAGGGAGTGGAGATGATCGGCCAACGCCGACAATCATGGCTGAATTACAAGGGTGGAAGGAAACCAATCGAGACTTCGAAACTACCATTGAAGCGGCCGAGAAGCGGATCAAACTTCTTCTTCGGCCTGGTGAAATGAAGGCTCGTTTCGAGCAATTTAAGAAAAAGGCCGAAAGCCAACTGCCCCCATTGCCGCCAAGAGAACCCATCGTCAAAGTGCGACGAAACCTGCATCCTCCATTCCTCGGCGAATCGTTGGAATATATGAAAGAGTTTCACAAGAGGTATTCTGCTAATGATTTATATGGATTGCCCAAGGCTTGCCAAGAAGCTCTCGACTTGGCATTAACTTGCCCCGATGCCGAGCAGATCATCCAGAAAACCACCGATCCGGCGATGAAAGCTAGATTCCAGCACATTTGAGAGGCTAAAGTTCTCGGCTTCGAGGTCGACCCCCACACAAACATTGACACAGCCGAGCTTCCATTCTCTATCGAGGACCTTCAACACCTTCGATATCATTTCGAAGTCTTTTCGGCCGTTTCATTGTTCGGATTGACAGCCGATGAGATAAAACGGGTGGAACGATTGGACGCTTACTTGGACACCAGGAACACCCGGATCGCCTATGAGGAACGAGCTCGCCAGACGCGGCAAGAGCAGAACCCGACGCCAGAGGTATGCAAGTCCGAAGAGACCAGTCACCAAAACACATCGTCGGATTGTGTGACTCAAATATCTGACTATGTTGAGACACACAGCGAGCTGGTCCCAAATGCTCCGGCACATAACGATATAATCCTCTCTGCTCCGGAGGAAGACGACCAGGATCCAATGGGCCCATCAGTCCTTGAAAATATGGAAATCAGCATGGTCCATGTTTTGCCTGCCGAATTTTAGCAGACCGCGCACCAACCAAGTTTCTTGGACGGCGATGTGGTCACCGAAGAAGCAACACAAGTTGATTTCATCACCCCTGACGATGTACCCACTAACGATGATCATAAGCTTAAAACGGCCTTAGACATCTTGTTTCCCCGTTCCTCCTCGGCTAACCTTCAACATTTAAAACCGTTGTATGTCATGGCCCATATTGAAGGTTACCCAATCTCCAAGATTTTCGTCGATTGCGGAGCAACAATCAACATCATGCCTGTATCTGTAATGAAAGCCTTGCGACGATCCACCGACGAACTCATTCCTTCAGGAATAACCATGAGTAGTTTTGTCGGTGACAAGTCTCAGACCAAAGGAGTGCTTCCTTTAGCGGTCAACATTGCCGGTCGTAACCATATGACCGCCTTTTTCATCGTCGACTGCAAAACCGAGTATAATGCACTGCTCGGTCGAGACTGGATTCATCAAACCAGCTGTATTCCTTCGTCCGTATATCAAGTGCTCGTCTTTTGGGACGGTAAATCGGTCACTGTTCACCCGGCCGATTCTCAACCGTTCGAGACTAATATGATCCAGGCACGGTATTATGATGACCACGTCGGCTACATCACCCTACAAGGTTTCAATGATGAAGGACGGCCGACTCGGATTTCTGTTCAGAAAGCTATCGAGGTTGGCGTCGAAATTGTCCACCAGGATTTGGCGAGACTCGGATTAGCGGACCTTATCTCCGACCCCGATGTCTGACACCGATCGGAAAAAACGTCGGGCCGCGGTTTCATCTACTATGGAACGACTGCTGGCCCATTGGCATACCATCTTTAAACAACCCAATTCAGGTGTTAACCTCGTAGAGTTCCTCGCCGAAGGAGAAAACGGTCCCATTTTATCTCTTGACAAAGTTCAAGCTGCCCCGGCCGAGCTGGAAGACACTCGGCCCCAAGTCAATGACCCATTGGAAGAAATTAACGTTGGGACGGTCGATGACCCACGACCTTTAATTATTAGTGCTTTGCTCCCCCAACCTATGAAAGACGAACTTCGTGTTCTGCTTGAGGAGTTCAAAGATTGTTTTGCTTGGAGCTATTACGAGATGCCCGGCTTAGATTGCACTCTCGTCGAGCATGAGTTACGCATTAAACCTGAGTGTAAACCTTTCCGTCAACCGCCTCGATGATTCTCGACCGAAGTACAACTCGGCATCAAGGATGAACTCGTTCGGCTCTTGAAAGCAGGATTCATTCGGACCGCTCGATATGTTGAATGGTTGGCAAATATCGTTCCTGTCTTAAAGAAAAATGGTGCATTGCGCATTTGCATCGACTTCCGCAACCTGAATTTGGCAACTCCCAAAGATGAGTATCTAATGCCGATTTCGGATCTATTAATTGATGCTGCGGCAAATCATGCGATCTTATCTTTTATGGATGGACATGCCGGATACAATCAAATTTTTATTGCCGAAGCCGATATCCACAAGACTGCATTTCGATGCCCGGGGGTACTCGGCACATATGAATGGGTTGTCATGCCATTCGGCCTCAAGAATGCCGGTGCCACGTACCAACGAGCAATGAACACCATCTTTCATGATTTAATTGGAACCATCGTCGAAGTTTACATCGATGATGTTGTCATCAAATCTAAACGCCGACAGACACATCTGGACGATCTCCGACAGGCTTTCCTCCGCATGCGTCAACACAACCTCAAAATGAATCCTGCCAAATGTGCCTTCGGCGTGTCAGCCGGAAATTTTCTTGGTTTCCTCGGGCATCACCGTGGGATTGAAGTCGACGAGAATAAGGCACGCGCAATCATCAATGCCCCACCACCAACGACGAAGAAACAACTTCAGTCCTTACTCGGTCAGATAAATTTCCTCCGCCGATTTATCGCTAACTCGGCAGGTAAAATCAAAGCGTTCTCCACACTTTTGAAACTCAAGGACTCAGATAAATTCGTGTGGAACGACGAGCATCAGGCAACGTTTACGCAAATCAAAGTCTCCCTCACGAAACCACCTGTCCTCGTTCCCCCTCGGCGCGGTAAGCCTCTTAAGCTCTATATCTCGGCGGTCGAAGAGTCCATCGGCTGCCTCCTCGCGCAGGACAACGATGCTGGCCGAGAGCAGGCTATATTTTATCTAAGCCGGAATCTCAATCAACCAGAGATCAACTATCCCGCCGTCGAGAAGCTGTGTCTAGCTTTGTTTTTTGCCGCTTCCAAGCTTCGGCATTATATGCTCCCATCGGTCACCCAAGTCATCGCTCAGACCGACGTCATCCGCTACATGCTGACCCGACCAATCGTCAAAGGCCGCATTGGGAAATGGACGATGGCGTTGTCCGAATTTAGCTTGCCATACGTGGCCCAGAAAGCTGTCAAAGGTCAGGCCCTGGCTGATTTCTTGGCTCAACACCCTTCCCCATATGGGTTTGGGGGCAACGACGTCGAAATCGGCATGGTTCAAGCACGCGACAACCACTGGACGATGTACTTTGACGGCTCAAGTACGTCATCATTGGCTGGCGTTGGAATTGTCATTCAATCCCCACACCACGATCGTTGGTATTTTTCGCTCAAACTGGATTTTCAATGCACCAATAATCAGGCCGAATACGAAGCCCTTATCATCGGCCTCGGAGTCCTTCATGACTTACGGGCACCCTATGCCCTCGTCCTCGGCGACTCCGAACTTGTGATTAACCAACTTAATGGTTTATTTCGATGCATGAGTTGTACCCTGGCACCATACCACATGGTCGCCAGCTATTTAGCCGAATCATTTGACGGTAATACCTTTAAACATATTTCCCGGAGTCAAAATACCGACGCGGACGAATTGGCTCAAATCGCCTCCGGTGCACAACTCCTGGGGGGCAAGCTAGGCTGAGAAATACCCGTGTTGCGACAGCTATACCCGGCCCTGGTTAATCAACAAGTCATTCAGTGCGACAACGTGATACGTACAAGAATCATGTCCTTACCTTCGTTGTTAGATCGAGACGACCTTATAGATGTTTGTGCCGTCGAGGCAATACCAGATGATTGGAGAAAGCCTATTATGCAGTATCTTGACAATCCCAATGGTAAACACGATCGCAAGACAAGAGTTCACGCCACGAACTATGTCATGTATCAGAACGAGTTATACCGAAAAGGCGAGGATGGTTTATTACTGCTATGCCTCAGCCCCAAGGAGGGTGCTCAGGCAATCACAGAGGTCCATGAAGGGGTTTGCAGAGCTCATCAATCCGGACGGAAAATGCGATGGTTACTTCGACGAAACGGCTATTTTTGGCCAAGAATACTAAAGGATTGTATCGAGTTTGCACGAGGATGCATACAGTGCCAGATTCAGGGGGCCTATACAAAGGGTCCCGGCCGAATCGTTGCATTCGGTCATTAAACCATGGCCGTTTAGAGGATAGGCCATGGACGTAATCGGCAAAATCACGCCATCTTCCGGGGCTGCCAAGCACGCATGGATAATAGTAGCAACTGATTACTTCACTAAGTGGGTCGAAGCGAAATCATACGCTGAGCTAACATCTAAAGAAGTTTGCAACTTTGTGGAGGAACACATTGTGACCAGATTTGGCGTACTAGAAACAATCATAACTGACAATGGCACAATCTTTACAGCTGAGAGGTTTAAAGAGTATACGGCAAATTTGAAAATTCGGCTCGAACAGTCTACACCGTATTATCCACAAGCAAATGGGCAGGCCGAGGCAAGTAATAAAGTGTTGATCGGCATTCTCGAAAAAATAATAAAAGAAAGGCTTGGCATGTGGCATTTGAAGTTGAATGAGGCATTATGGGCATATCGAACATCACCCCGATCGGCGACTGCAACAACCCCGTACGCATTAACGTACGGGCACGATGCAATGTTACCAGTCGAGTTAAGCATAAATTCGTTGCGGCTAATTGAACAAAGTAGTTTGTTTAGCGCCGAATATAATCAGTCCATGAGACAGGAGTTGGAAGATTTGGAAGAAGTGCGACTTGATGCTTATAACTTGCTAGTGGCACAAAAACGGATCGCCGAGCGAGCCTATAATCAAAAGGTACGACAGAAAACATTCGGCGAGGATGAATTGGTTTGGCAAACGGTGTTGCCCGTAGGACTAAAAGACCCTAGGTTCGGCAAGTTGTCGCCAAATTGGGAAGGGCCGTTTGTTGTACATAAAGTATACGGCAAATGAGCATATCATCTTAGAGATCGGACCGGTTTAGTTAATAAATTACCAATTAATGGGCAGTTTCTGAAGAAGTACTACCCGGTCACTTGGGAAATGCAGGAGTAAAAATTCATTTCATTAAGATCGGAAATATACAAAGTGAGATGGGCGACCAGTTTACATAAAAATAAATTCAAGGCGAAGAAGGTAGAAGAGTGCCGAGCAGGGCCTTCAGCTCTAACCACCACACCTCGCCCATGATAACCTCGGCCTGCCGGTTCTTCTTGTCCAGCTTGAACTGCTCGACCCGTTTTGTGTTTGCCGCATACTCGGTCAAACAAGCCTTGCCGCCCGACTCGAAGTCCTTAGCAAGCTCGGAGGCAATGGCCGACCTGCGTTTTGCCAATTCGGCCATTTGACGGTCGAGGTCGGCCAAGGCTTCTCTTTTTGCTTTTAAAGCATCGATTTTTGGGCGGAGAGTATCTTGGACGGCCGCGACAGCTTGCAGGTCTTGTTCGGCCCTCAAAGCGTTCTGGAAGATACTAAAGGTCTCCCGAACCCACTCCAAGGCGGACGACGCCTGAACGATGGCCTCGCCGCTCAGTTGACCATCGGCTTCGAAGTCATTTAGACATGCACCGAGCAAATCAAGACCGTTGCGCTCGAGTACTTGCGACGCTGAAAGCGACAAGACCTCTTGCAACCGAGTTCGAGCAGTTGAATCAGCAGCTTCAGTCGCGGCGGCCGAATGACCAGCCCCTCCAGTAGTGCTGGACATGAGAGCTTTGAATTCGACCTCCCATGAAGCCTGCACACACAAATCAGGTTAAGCTCAAGGAGATCACGAAAAAGATAGCAAGAAGGTTTTTTTTTAAACCTGACAAGAGGAGACTTCGGCCATGTATTCAGGATCGTTGCTCGAACCTAAAGAACTTAATGGCCGAGCCCAGTATCTTAGATTGCTTCTCAGCTCACGCGGCCGAGGGAGGTTATCTACGTTCGATGGCCACTGAGGCGGCCAAGAGACATAGATAACACCCTTCGGCGCATAGAACTTTCGATGAAAAGAATGTACAGGCACCTGACAGTATTTTGCTTGGTTTAGAGTTTTATGGCAGGAAATTAATCAAGGAAAAGACATAGAGGGTACTTACGAAGGCCGAAGTAGCTTCATGCGGAGGAATGTGGAGGTCCTGGTCTTGAGGATGAACGGGCGTTTCCGCCGTTGCCTCTGGCTCCCCGACCGGTCGTTTGCCACGGTCGGCCGTGGAAGGGCCGACTGGGACAGCCGTTTCGGACGCGGAATGGACATCCTGGTCTTGTGGGGGAGCGGGCGTCTCGGGCGCCGCTGCTGGCTCTCCTACCGGTCGTTTGCCACGGTCGGCCGTGGAAGGGCCGACTGGAACAGCCATCTCGGGCACAGAAAGAGGTTGACGGCGGGAAAGAGGGCGACTCGCCAAGGGAATTTCGTCACTCCCCTCACTCTACTCCAAAACGAAAACCGAGGGTTTTGGCTTTAAGGGAGAAGCTCTCTCGGTCGCAGGGACTGCCTTTTCCAGGACGGAAGCAGTCTCGACCGATGGAGCGACAACTGGTTTACCGACCTCAGAAACAGGCTTTGCTTGGATTGGTTCTGCGGTCAAAGTTGGTTGTTCCTCGACCAAGGTTTGGCCAACGGGGGGAGAAAGGAACACGCTGGGAGTCGTCGTTCCCGTAGTATGACTGGAGATGACGTGAATCTCTCGTTCTCCTTTCTTCGCCAGTTTTTTGACCCGCTTGGCAGGCCGAGGAGGATCGGCGGTCAACTCGACTTCTCGACAAGGCCATTTGCTCAGCAAGGCCTGCGCATCGGTTTTTGTCTTCTTAGAGGCGACCGATTTTTTCTCGGCCACAGCTGCAGTAACCACCTCCACCTTTTTCAACGGCCGACCACCTGAGAAAGTAAGAGCAAATCAGCAAAGCAGATCAATAGTTCAAAATTAAAGGAAAAAGGGGAGAAATAAAGTTACCTTGGGCTTGGGGGGCAGAGGCCTTCCTAGGTCGACCACCGAAGAGTTTGTTCAAAACGCCTTCGACCGGAGCACCAAAAAACTCATTGGTGTACTTTTCCCACCACTCGCCGAAAGTATCGGTGCTAAGTGTTTCTGGAGTGGCCGGTCGAAGGCGGAATTTCTGGCATTGCCCTTGGAACTCCCTCTTGGCGGTATTGCATTCCTACTCCGAGGAACCAGGTTCGCGTCCACGGCTTAGGACGGTTCGCGAGGAGAGGAGGGGGACCAGGCAGCCTTGGAGGTAGCCGAGTTGTCGAGCAAGGAAGTTAGGATGGTACACTTCCCAGCCCACTCGTTTCCCATCACAACCAAGAGGAAGGTCGCGAGAAAGCACGAACGACCCCCAAGACTGACGAAGGTCGGCATCTTCGTCTGTGCCCCACATTGATGCAGGTAGCTTGATGAAGGAAGGATATTCTCGACGACGACATATTAAGAATTCGTCGTTGGAAAGGTCATCAAGGGCGAAAAAGTATCTAAATACCTCTTCGGCTTGGTGATGAGGTGTTGCTCGAGAGGCCAGCTGAGGTCCAAGCACTTCCGTTGGCGAGAAATCGACGATTGCCGGCCGAAGGGAGGCGAAGTAAACTTGCAGCCATAGTTGAAAGACCCAGAGGGGACCATTCTGGTGTGGGTCGATCTTGTGAAGGGTCGCCTCGGCCAGACAACAGAAGAGATGGGCAAGAATGTTGGAGCTAAGCGACAGGGCGTGACCACTAGCCAGGGCTTCGGCCACGGGCATGTTCTCGACCAAACATTTGTTTGATTTAGTACAACAAATGTATTTGTTGTACCAATAGAAGAGGAAAGCCTCATGTTCCCCTTCTTGCAGAGCCTCTCCTCCCCGGCCGGCAAAATGGAGATATAGGGTGTTGTAGTTGAAGAAGTTCTTGTGAAGTTTTTGAACGTCTTCTTTCGAGGGAATTTGACCTTCACTGCTCAACGTCTCAAAGGCCCGCCTGTCGAAAAAAGTCTTCAGGTCGAGGTTCGACGGGTACCCAGAGAGGGCAGCGTCGATGGGGATTCCAGATGCCGAAGTTCCCAAAATGGCGGTGATATCGAGAATGGTGGGGCCGATGGGACCAAGAGGGAGGACCATGGTGTTGGTGGCTGAACACCAGAAGCATATGGCTGCTAGGAGGAGCTCCTTGTCGAGAACGACATCCATAGACGAGAGGAGAATGGCGTCGTAGATGCCGAGGGCTTTCCATTGCTCGCCGAAGAGCTTTTCCATTCGTACAACCCAGGCTGCCCAGGTCGTAGTGGTCGAGGGCCAAGAGCCTTGGGGCTTTGCCGCATCCCATCTCGACCATTCAAACCCTTGGAGCAAGGGTGATAGGAAATGCTCCTGGAGAAGCCCAGTAATGGCTGACGGCACTGCCACTTTAAAAAGAGGGCCCAGGATTTGGTGAGAAGTGCTCATGTCACTTTCAAACCGTATGGTTTTAATTGAGCTTCGATCAAGAATCTTCTGACACTGATCACATTCCCTGGAAAGCTTAGAGATGAAGGAGGCCATTGTAGGAGATTTAAAAGTGAAGTGAAAAGGTTTTTCTGGGTTGGGAGATTCGAAGATAAAGACCTGGAATGCACTAGAGAGCAATAGCAAGAAATTTCAGAAAATTTTGAGAGCGTAAAGTGCAAATGAGAGAATTTCGGTATTTATAGAGTTGTGGAAAGAAGTACAATCGTCCGAAATTCAAAATAAAGGGTAAAATCGACCGAAGAAATCGCTGATCATGATGAACATTTAAGAAATGCAGTTGAGAAGACCGAGGGTCTCAGATTTTGGGGGCGCACGATTGCGTGTGACGGCAAGATTAATGGCGAAAGACGTTTCGGCGTTTGCACGATGACAAGTGGCTCGGGGATTGAGGAAGAGTGGCTATGTTCAGCCATAAGGTCATGATGACATGACGGTTCAGGTAGCCGCACGCCTTAGACGTCATTATTAAGAATTGGCCGTGTTAAAAGACGCCACGTGGTGGTGGTCAGCAAGATCAAGATCGTGCAATCGTGCTCAATAAATGCGCCTTGGAAATATAGTACTTGGGTTCTGAGTATTAGATTCGCTTCTTCAAGGTCGAAACTCGGCCAAAGAATTCAGGCCGAGGACCTCAGAAGCGAGGGGGCAATGTTTGGGCCCAAAATATCAATTTAGGCCGAGTATAGAACCATTCTCGGCCCAAGGGAGCCTTGGATCGTTTAGTACGTGGGCTTCTAAACCTAGGTCGGCTAGGTCATGCTGCATTTGCAAGTCGAGTCCTAGTGCAATAAGGAGTCTCGGCAATTTTAATAACCGGAAGTGAATCCGACTTAATAAAAGACTAGGTTCATAATCCTAGTGAAAATATGACTGGTCGAGTGAGTGTTTGATCAGGAGAAGAAGACCTAGTCCTAGTAGGGTTTTGACCCGACTTCAAGGGTATCCAGTGCTATAAATAGAGGAGGTTGTGCATCATTCAAGGCCCCTTCAATTCAACACACAACTGCCCTGCGCAAAACCTCTCAACAACTCTTGAGATTTTTATTTCTCTTTCGCTGACACATCTTCCGTTGGCATCAACAGCACTGTGAAAGCAACCGGTGATATCTTAAGTCGGCATAGATAGATCTGTCACCGTAGAATTGGCCGAACTCGCAGTATCTTCCGTTGGCATCAACAGCACTGCGGCGAGGACGGTCGGTTATCTATCCAAGTCTCGGTCGAGAAGGATTTCTGAATCCTTATTGATTGAGGTCATCTCATCAGCCTTCTCGGCGAAGTGAGGTGTTACTGTTTACTGAGCTCGGCGCATTGCACGCCGAGTTGTTTTATGATCGGATACTCTCAAGTGGGATTTAGAGTTCGCCATTCAGACGGCCGAACCACGTTCACTATTAAAACTTATATTCGCTTTGAGTATTTGTGCCCTTACACTTTGGTGTCGATTCGGCGTGAGTTTACTCTGACGAATTACATCACTGTGACCGAATCCGACGACGACGATTCGTGAACTTCGTAAGAATAGTAGCCTTGTCTTCAGGTTCGAGGACCCAAGAGGCCGAGACGCGTTCCTTCCTCGGCCGCAATCGCAAGACACAGAAGTCAGCCTCGCACCCAACGCAACATCAACAAAAACATAGGCTTATGAACCGAAGGACGTAGTTAGCTTATAGATTACTCGGCATGCGCGCCACGTAGGCTTTGTAGTTTTTAGGGTCAACAAAAACATATAACAAAAAATACAAGCAAAGGAAGAGACTTTATTTTTCTTTCAAGATGGCCATGCTCTCCCCAGCTACTTGTTTCATTCTCCTCACATTGTCGACGACAGGTAAACACTTTGAGCTTGTTTGGTACACGTGATTAGATTGAATTGGAGACCTCTCAAATTCCAAGCGTTAATGACAATGGAAGTGAATGGCTTTTAATTTTAAGAAGGATTGGAATGGATAAGTTTAATCCTCTAGCTGACTATAATTTTATAATTTATCACTGGTAGGTTATCCATTTCAATTCAATCATGTGTACCAAATGAGCAATTTGGTTCTGTAGTCTTTCTCATTTCCTCATTTCCTCTTAAAAGACAAAATGATTAATCCATTTTTATGGGTTTTGTAGCATTGAATGGTGACTTGGTAAAGGGAGAATCCTACTGCACTAATGATTTGGGCGGTTGTGAATGTGAAAATCCTTACTGCAAATCAAATTGTGAATCTCTCTATCCTTCCGGCAACTGGGTTTTGAATACGTCGTCTAATCCACCAACGTGCAAATGCCATTACATATGCGAACAACAACAATCAAATGGCCTCGAACTTGAACGACCGTCGAAACCGAACGAACAACCGTTGAAACCGATCGAACGACCGTCGAGGATTGAACGGCTGTCGAAACCGATTTTGTGTTCCCTTTGTCGAGGAGTACAATATGTGTTTATGCACCTTCTTCTGCTAATTAAGTTGATAGAATTAGTAGCTCTTCATTCAAAAACGTATTCCATCTCAACATATGTATAAGTTGAATGTGTCACACATTCCATAAATAAATTTAAACAACTCTCTCTCTCTCTATGTTAAAGATGAAATCCTGTGACAAAGTCCATTGTTTAGCTAGAAGTGACCTTCATCGCAAGTGATGGATTGTCTTAGTGTTTAGAATTTTTCTCTTTAATCCACTGTGTTCCGAGTTCAAACTCTCTCTCTTCTTGTAGAGTAATATAGAGTAGAAATATCGCTTGAATGACGGCATGAGTTCGAATTCCGTCACTAACTAATCTAACAAAATTTATCGTTCGACAAAAAAAAAATATTAAAAAAAAAATTGACTTTCAGCGAGCTAAAAGATAGTCAAGGTTGGTTCCCAAAGTGATCAAGAAATTTAGGCCTGTTTGCTATCACCTTAGATCTTTCCTTCTTTTTCTGTTTTTTTTTTTTTTTTTTTTTTTTTGAAATTTAATCGGTAATAAGTAATTTAACTACATTCCTTTTTCTTTTTTTTTTAATAAAATGGTATCCAAAGTGGATACCAAACATGCCCTAAATTTTCTTTCAAAGATTCTCATCATGAACAATAAACTTTAGTGTTTAGTGTTACAGATTAGCGAAGAAGAGACTTGTATCTTAACAATAGGGGCCTCATGCCACTTAGTATTCCGATCCAGTAGTATTTCTCTTCACTTATAAGTATGAGGTCTTACGTTCGATTCTCGCTAAAGGTGAATTTGAACCACATTATTATTAGCCCATTGTAAGGCTTGGCCTATTCTCTCACACTCTTAATGTAGATAATATCATTTGTTAAAAAAAAAAAAAGTTGGGGCCTCCTCCATAAGAAAATCTACTTTTCCTCACTGAAAATTTTAAACTGAACTTTTTTCACATAAATGAGGAATTATGTTTGCACCTATATGTATATTTCGTAATCGAAAGTTATACGGTACCCTTTACCCAACAAAATTAAAATAAAAGAAAGGTACCAGTGCCTGTTGTTTTAATACAATTAAAGAATTAATTTAGACTATAGAGTAAATTCAATGAATTATCTTGAATTTTTTTTCAACGATATTTTACATTGGGTGGAGTATATAGGCTATGTCACATATTGGGCTCACTATCCACGAGAGTCAAATTTTAGAACTCTCACTTATAAATGAAGAAGAACACTAAGATTGTATTACTAATAACAATGGTAATGGATCAACTTTAATTGTTATAATGCTAACGTCTTGTTACAATATAAACATAAGATATTATTAGTGAACATCATGAATGACCAGTGATCGTTATTCATATTTGGGACCAGAACAAATCTTCCTAGGCCTCCCCTAGCTTCTGGGGTCATGGGGATCCCTATCCCTCTACCAAAGAAGAAAGCCAAGACTGCTGTTGCCTCTACTCCTCGGGCTTCTCTCCCTGCTGAGACTGCTTCCACCGCTGCAACCTCTGAAGGATTTGGAGAGATGCCCCCACCCCTTGCATCTATCTCTGTAACAGTATCCTTCTTCAAATTTATCGGTGTTACAACATGACTGTTAAGTTTCAACGTAAGATTGCATATTATAGTGATCAAAGTATTCTAAATATGAAACGTGTGAATTGGTCATCTCTATATATAATTCCCTTTTGTTGAGGGATCCTTCAAATAAGTTTATTTGAGAGATCTTTTGTGAGACCAACGACCCCATGTCGTATTTCAACAATCCAACAATCTATTATCTAGGTCTTTTTTCAAAGATTATCTCTATCAAAAATCACCCAAAACCCAAAACAATTTGACCGTTGGATTAAATGGTAACATCAAGCTTCTAAAAGACTTTAGGCGCTAGTCGGGCGGCGGGCTGGGGGGCCTAGCGCCTAGGTGGGTGCCTAACCGGATTTAATTAAATCTATTATATTTCGTGTAAATAAATGTCTATTTATACTTCAAATATATATAATTTCATCATAAACTACAAAATAGAATGACATATATATTATGAGCTATTGGAACATAATGAAAACATGGGAAACAAGCACATAATGTGTGTTCATTTAAGTATTCAACAAGTCCCTTACAATTTATTGAAAAAAATAAAATGCAAAATGAAAGTTATCTATTTTTTGTCTAAGTGAGTCGCAAACTAGGTGGGTCTTGGCGGGCTAGAGGATGCCTAGGCGGTCTAGGCGGACGCCTCAGTAGGTCTAGCGCTAGACGCCCTTTCTTAATTTTCAAACGCCTAGGGATTATCGAGGCGGTGACTAGCCGCCTAGCGCCTGGGTGGGGTTTTTAAGAACAGTGGGTAACATATTAGCTTCTTTGAAAAACCGTATTTGTGGTAGCAAAATCCTCAATCTTCAGTCTTGAAGTTAGTTTCTCTTAAAAGAGTTGTACGCGTAGCAAAAAGCTCACCAAATTTTTTGGAGATGGAGGCATTTGTAGGAGGAGGTCGCCAGGCATGGGGTGGGTTTTGCCCTATACATGGAGGCATCTTATTGGTCAAGGTGTCATCTGTTGGATGAATGAGGAAAGAATATTCCTACAATATTAATTAGGAGGAAATATCTTGAATAATGGTGGAAGTATCCCTAATTGATTGTGAGAGGGATCCTTACTTGGTTAAGTTGAACTTTAAAAAAAAAAAAGGATTTAGTAATTAACCCTATTTTTAATACCTTTGACTTTTCCACGACGCAATTGAGCAGTCGTAGTTAGCTGCTTAGACCTTCAGGAATGCTAAGCTGCGGGTGAGAACAGTTGAGGATCCTAACCATTTAATTAGGGTAATCTTGTATTCTTGAGAAAAGTTCACATATCGTCTTCTGGATTTTTGGGATTATTTCTGGCTACAATATTCGTCTATTTTCTTTACTCCAATTGGATGTCTTAATGGTTTTGGATTTGTTTAATTTTTGTAAGAATATTCTATAAATGATGCGCTAAAATATAAACGTTTGGATTGTTAAAAAAAAGTTACGGAATGAGCAACACAAAATGTCCCTCAAATACAATTATTGAGGAATCTCTCAGCGGAAGGGAACTCTCTCTCTCTCTCTTTCTCTCTCTCTCTCTCTCTCTCTCTATATATATATATATATAAGTGATTTTTAGCAGAAATGATTTTTAGAAAATGCTTAAAAGATAGACGGTTTGAATCATTGAAAAAGTTACAGAGTGGGCTCTATAAAATGAATAACAAAAAATGGGTGTTCCCCAATCCTAATTCATGAGCAAATTGATTAGTTAGGTCAAGTGAAAGAATATTGGGAAATAATCTCCTGAGGTATTGGGAGAAGTCAGCTGCCAAATGTCTGATGTCCTAGTCACTTTGTGAATAGTTGCAAACGTTATCGAGATCAAGAATATTAACCAAACATTTCAAGATGCTTACTAGGAAACCAGTTATTAGTGGCGTTTTGAAAACCGACAAAAAACATATATTACTGTCGAATTTTAAGCAAAATCCGACAGAAAATGGATGCAGTGGTGGATATAATAAGCGACAGAATTGCCTCCGTCAGGAAATTAATTTTTCGACAGAAAATACTCTAAAACCGACAGAAATTGTGTCGGATATAACCGACATAAAGTATTTTTGTCGGCTAAAACCGACACAAAATGCTTAAACCATTCGACAGAAATGAATTAATAATGAATAAATAAAACCATTTCCTGTCGGTTTTAACCGACAAGAAGAAATTAATAATGAATAAATAAAAACATTTTCTGTCGGATAAAACCGAGAGGAATGATATTAAAAATAAAAAAAAATATAAATCACTTTCTGCAGTTTCCATATCCCCGCATTCACCATCCAACCTCGCAGGAGCTCGATCTCGCCGGTGACTGTCAGGGCCCTTAAAGTCTTAGGCAAGGGAGCAATAATGGGCACCGTTTTCTTAGTCCACGACCGGTCATCCGACCCCTCCGCCCATCGCCACCGTATGTCACCATTGTCTGCCTCCCTCCATCACTTCATCCAACCCTAGTTCAAAGTTAGGTGTGGATAAAAGTTCTACAACGAAGTAAAAGCAAAGCTCATATCAACCATGAAAATCAATCACCCTCCATCGAAACCAAAGTCCAATGAACAATTCTTTATTGAAATCATTAATCATTAACCATTTATCTACTCTATACATACAAATTTTAGCTACTCTATACGTACACCGCCAAAACTATTCCAATGAATGGTAACTAAGAATTATAATGATCAAAAGGAAGGTACGTACCGCAAGTAAACAATTGAGCTGAAAGAATATTGTTGACTTGCGAGGAAGGTACGTACTGAAAGAATATATGTTGCAATCTTTCCTCATCTGCCTTATTCCGACAGCTACCCACAAACTGAAGCTTAGGTCTGGCCAAGTGTGCATCTAATTTTCCTATGGCAACTGCAAAGGCCTCAAGTTGGAGACCACGTGCCTGAGAATGGAACAACGAAATTAGAAAGGATTTGCAATGTCCACAAATAATAAGGGCCCCATAAAAGAGCTGCAAAAATCTTAGTACCTTGTGCTCATAAGGTTTATATTCCCACCTTCTCTGGTCGAAACTGGGCAACAGATATAAATTTTTCCGGTTCAGCTGGCCTTTCCAACGAAAGCGCCTACACAGACAGCAACTTGTTAACAACCACACCTAAAGACAATTGCACATTTGCAGCTCATCTTACACAAAGACTAGTCAAATCGTTGAAAACCACGTTTCAAAGTAATATGTTAAGATATTACTGATAACAAACCTGAAGTCCAGAAGTGTCACAAGGAGGGTAGACCCGCTTAGTCCGTGTGGGAATGTTCCAGAGCTTTTCGATATGGGACTGAGTCCAGGACGAATTAACCATAACAAGATGAGCACAATAGCCTACAATCTCTATTCACTTTAACGAGACGACTAATAACTTTCTGTTAGCTAGCTAAGCTTGGTAGCTAGAATCAAGTACTACTATGCTGTGAGTGTGAGATAGACACCAACGAGAGAGCGAGAGAGTCTGTATGCAGTGTGTGTGGAATTGTTGGTTGGAATTGGTTGCAAGTGTTCGAATAGAATAGAAAAGAAAAGATGAGAAGTAGAAGTAGAAGGAAATAAGGACAGGAGAATAGAGGGAAGGGAGAAGCACCAGCTCAAGGAAGATGGAGGAGTTTTAAAATTTTAGGTTATTTTAATTACTGTCGGTTAAAACCGACAAAAATATATTTTTTTTAAATAAAAACCGACAGAAAAATTTCATTACTGTCGATTATAATCGACAGAAAAAAAAAATGGAGGCAAAATTCCCTCTGAAAATTTTAAAATTTCCCTCAAAATTTTAAATTCCCCCCAAAATTTTGTTCCGATTTTAAAAAATAAAATAATAATTGTTTGGTTTAATAAATAAATAAATAATATGTATTTAAATAGAATATGTTTTTAAAAATTACATAAATAATTTATTTGTTTCTTTATCGCATATTTTATTACATGGATTATTCTCTATTAATTCTTTTTACACATATTATTTAAATACATATTCTATTTAAATTATTTATTTTATTTAATAGAGAATAAATAGAGAATAATAGAATTTGTATTTAAATAATATGTATTTGTTGACCCTAAAAACTACCAAGCCTACGTGGCGCGCATGCCGAGTAATTAGTAAGTTAACTACATCCTTCGGTTGTATGCAGGGCATGCCAACTCGTCGGCCAAGCTCGGCCGAGGAGTAAAATTTGTTGATATTGTGTTGGATGCGCTGCTGACTTCTGAATCCCGCGACTTCGGCCGAGGAAGGAACTTGTCTCGGCCTTCGGGTTCTAGAGCCTGAAGACAAGGCTGCTAACTTAGCGAAGTTCAACATCAAATTCGGCTTTCAATGTGCCGAATGTAGTAACTTGTAACACCTCACTTCGCCGAAAAGGCTAATGAGATGACATCGACCAATAAGGATTCGGAAATCCTTTTCGACCGAGACTTGGATAGATAACCAACCATCCTCGCCGCAGTGCTGTTGATGTCAACGGAAGATGCTGCGAGATCGGCTGATTCTACGGTGACAGAGTTATCTATGCCGACTGAAGATATCACCGGTTGCTTTCACAGTGTTGTTGATGCCAACGGAAGATGTGTCAGCGAAAAGAGAAAATAAAAAATCTCAAAGTTGTTGAGAGAGTTTGCGCAGGGCAGTTGTGTGTTGAATTGGAGGTCCTCTTCACGTTGCACATCGCCTCTGTATTTATAGAACTGAAGTACTTGCTCTCCACGGTCAGATAATGTTGCAGAAAACGACTGAAACTCAAACTCGTAAAGTGACTGATCCACGGCATAAGCGCTAAAGCCTATCTTCATATGGCTGACTTTTTAAAATAATAAAAAGCATTCTGACTTATCTTATCATGACTAGAAACCTAGGCTAGCTAGGCTTTCCTATGTCAACATAACACCACCATAAAAAAAAAAACTAGCTTTTCTAGGTCTTGTCGCATCATCATCACCCAAAGTAGCTATTTCCTTACCCCATTGTCGCATGCAACTTGACCCTATGAATATTAAATTCACTTTTAATTATCACCATATTTAAATGGATAATAATCTGACCAGAATCCAATCCCCTCAGTAGTTTCCAAGTGATCTCATTTATCTGATGCCGTGCTGTTATACTTCAAGATATATATCTCATAATAAATCATTATTAAAAGATAATTATGATAAAAATCATAACTTTAAAAATCATTATCTTTTAATAATGACCTTTATTTCTTGATCTAACAATCGGGAGCTATGTTCACTCAACGGCCTTGATTTCACAGGCCGATGGTGTAAATTTGGGTCCAAACATTGCCCCCCAGTTTCCTTGAGCTTCGGCTCGTAAGCCGAATGGTTAAGGAAATTAACTGGTTCATAGCCAACAACATTTTGTCGTATTGCCGAAACAAATTTTGTTCCTCGGCATTAAAGTCACCTCTGTTCTGCCAATGTCATGATCTTCCTCTGCCAGTGTCGTGAACTACTCCAACTCTGGACTGCCGGGGTCTAGAAAACACTAGTATCGGTCGAAAATACCGGGGTCGAGGGTAAATGGGGCCGAGATCGAGAAGAACTGGGGTCGAGGTCGATAAAAACTGCTCATGGAGCTCGGCCTGCCTATATATATAAACCTGATTGCTTGATGTGATCTGTTGGCCATGCAGTTGACATATAATAAACATATATATGTACCGAGAAGAAAGGGTGTCATATATATATATATATATATATATATATATATATATATATATATATAAGTACTGATGTAAGGTGACTTCAACACCAAAGCCATATGCCGCACATATCTATATAAAAGTAGCCTGAAAAGTAGTTTGACTTTGACACCACACTCGGCCAAATTTCTTTTACTCGGCATTGTTATCTTCTGTCATGTACTTCTTGAGCCCTCACGTCACCCTCTGGAGGACTCCACCTAAAAGCTGCCGCAACTCTCAACTGCCGAGGCCATGAAAAAATTAGGCCGAGGTGAAACAGACCATTCTTGACAGCTCGGAGTCAGTGCATCAAAGACCATGATCATCGAGAAGCAAACCATGATTCATCCTTTGTCTCTCTTCTGCACCGAGTATCAAATCTCGGCAACCAGCTCTTTTATATATACTCATCCTCGACAAGATTAAGTCTGATCTGCCGATTACATCACCCATGCACCCATGCCCCCTTCATTTTCTTAATCATTGGCTAAGCAGCCGAATGGTTTAATAAAATAATTTATTCTTAAAAATAAAACGAAAGTGGCCGAACTAATAAAGAGGAGGAGGCCAACGATGCTTTACTCCAAGCCGAGATCTTAGGCCGAATAAAGAATTTCCTCCAAATAATTTTGACTCGGTGAAATATTTTTCATTTTCGGCCGCCGAATGTGTTGAACAATTATTATGCCCCCCAGGCATAATTTTGGCTTTTAATTCAAACAACTTAGCCGAACGGGACTTCTCCATATCGGCCTTATCACCAATAATCATGTTGATTGGCGTGATTTTTTCGATTAGGCCTATGTCTCGGCCTTGTTCGTCATTGGAGCACTTTTCTGACGAATCATTTTTTAAGTTGAGTTGTGGCTCAGAAACTTGATTTTTTTCTTCTAGGCCTACCACACTTCCAGTCTCAACCGAAAAAATAGGTGGCCTTTGTTCTTCGGCCAAATTAACAATTTTCTTATGCCGAATATTGGTTGTGGCCGGAGTGGAAATTTGCCCCCCGGCCTCTTGCCTTTCAGAAATTCTTCCCAATCTCTCGAGAAGTTGTTTTTGCTTCTTTAATAGGCGATGACACTCATCCCTTGAAGCCTGATCGAGATAGATCATGTGAACTTCGTAGTTTTAGCACTAGGTCCCACTGGGCGTGCCAAAATGTTGACCCTAAAAACTACCAAGCCTACGTGGCGCGCAGGCTGAGTAATTAGTAAGTTAACTACGTCATTCGGTTGTATGCGGGGCGTGCCAACTCGTCGGCCAAGCTCGGCCGAGGAGTAAAATTTGTTGATATTGCATTGGGTGTGCTGCTGACTTCTGAATCTCGCGACTGCGGCCGAGGAAGGAACTTGTCTCGGCTTTCGGGTTCTAGAGCCTGAAGACAAGGCTGCTAACTTAGCGAAGTTCAATATCAAATTCGACTTTCAATGTGCCGAATGTAGTAACTTGTAACACCTCACTTTGCCGAAAAGGCTAATGAGATGACCTCGACCAATAAGGATTCGGAAATCCTTTTCGACCGAGACTTGGATAGATACCCAACCGTCCTCGCCGCAGTGTTGTTGATGCCAACGGAAGATGCTGCGAGATCGGCTGATTCTACGGTGACAGAGCTATCTATGCTGACTGAAGATATCACCAGTTGCTTTCACAGTGCTATTGATGCCAACGGAAGATGTGTCAGCGAAAAGAGAAAATAAAAAATCTCAAAGTTGTTGAGAGAGTTTGCGCAGGGCAGTTGTGTGTTGAATTGGAGGTCCTCTTCACGTTGCACATCGCCTCTGTATTTATAGAACTGAAGTACTTGCTCTCCACAGTCAGATAATGTTGCAGAAAATGACTGAAACTCAAACTTGTAAAGTGACTGATCCACGACATAGGCGCTAAAGCCTATCTTCATATGGCTGACTTTTTTAAATAAAAAAAAACCATTCTGACTTATCTTATCATGACTAGAAACCTAGGCTAGCTAGGCTTTCCTATGTCATCATAACACCACCATAAAAAAAAAAAAAACTAGCTTTTCTAGGTCTTGTCGCATCATCATCACCCAAAGTAGCTATTTCCTTACCCCATTGTCGCATGCAACTTGACCCTATGAATATTAAATTCACTTTTAATTATCACCATATTTAAATGGATAATAATCTGACCAGAATCCAATCCCCTCAGTAGTTTCCAAGTGACCTCATTTATATGATGCCGTGCTGTTATACTTCAAGATATATATCTCATAATAAATCATTATTAAAAGATAATTATGATAAAAATCATAACTTTAAAAATCATTATCTTTTAATAATGACCTTTATTTCTTGATCCAACAGTCGGGAGCTATGTTCACTCAACGACCTTGATTTCACAGGCCGATGGTGTAAATTTGGGTCCAAATAGTATTTAAATAGAATATGTATTTAAATAATATCTTTTTACATGTAAAATATGCGATAAAGAAACAAAAAAAGAATTAATAGAGAATAATTTTTAAAATAAATAAATAAATAATATGTATTTAAATAGAATATGTTTTTAAAAATTAATAAATAAATAAATAAATAAATTATTTAAATTATTATCTATATAGATAATTTTTACACTTTTGGTTTAATAGAGAATAATCCATGTAAAATATGCGATAAAGAAACAAAAGAAGAATTGTACCATGAAAATGTCATCACACAAACTAAATATTGTCTAATCAATACTTGAAAAACATAAATAAATATTGTCTAATGAATAAATTTGATATTCAATTTAAAATATTTACACTTATACTTAATGGAAGTATAACATTAACTCTAATTGTTTGTTTAATCTACCGTTTTGATGCGATACGTATTCTACGAAGCGTTTTTCAACAATCCAACCGTCAAACTTGTTTGTACACACTCTGAGATCGCATACATAAAAAATCACAAAAAACAAACATTAAGAGATTAGGTAACAAAGCAAAAGTTTTCAACGGTTATAAACGAAAAATCACAATTTAACGGTTACTTTAGCTCTGATTTTGATGATTTTTTATAACTACACTCCTCGACCCTATAAGAATGCATTGAACGAATTCGATCTTCAATTTAAAATATTTACACTAATGGATAAATCTTATTTTATACTTAATGGAAATATAACATTAACTTTAAGTGTTTGTTTAATCTACCGTTTTCATGCGATACGCATTCTACGAAGTGTTTTCAACGATCGAACCGTCAAACTTATTTGTACACACTCCAAGATTGCATACGTAAAAAATCGTAAAAAACAAACATTCACAGATTACGTAATGGAACAAAAGTTTTCGACGGTTATAAACGAAAAATCACAATTTAACGGTTATTTTAGCTTCGTTTTTAATGATTTTTTACAGCTACACTCCTCGACCCTATAAGAATGCAATGAATGAATTTGATCTTCAATTTAAAATATTTACACTAGTGGATATCTTATTTTATACTTAATGGAAGTAAAACATTAACTCTTAAGTGTTTATTTAATCTACCGTTTTGATGCGATACACATTCTATGAAACTTTTTTCAATGCACATTTTAATGCAAGGTTGAGTGAGTGAATAGAGCCCCATAGGCATACTTATATTTATATGAGTCACTCAGTCATGCTACAAGGTGTTTAATGAAACACCCCCACTTAACTGTCTCTCTCTTGAATGCCACGCTCATGAGTTATTGTAAAGAGAATCGATGGGAAGACACCTTGTATCTCTTCCATAACATGATATTTGAGTTAAGAGGCAATGATGAAAAACTCGATAATTTCACCATTCCTATCGCTCAGAAGGCATGTGAGAGGTTAAGGCACTCACATATGAGAAAAAAATACATGGGTTTGTGAAGAAACATGACAAGGTTGGATTGAATATGTTTGTTAGTTATGCATTGATTGAATTGTATTCCAAATGCAGAGAAATGGACGAGACTGTGGAAGTGCTTGACGAGTTTTCATACCCCCCCCCCCCAATTTATGGCTTCGCCACCGGTTGAGTTATATAGGAAGGTGTCAAAGATAATTAATCTAGGTCACATCGATAAAACTTTTTTCCCCTTACTGCCCAATGAAGCTTCAAAGTCATGTCTCTTGAAAGAAATGAAGCCTTCATTTGTTTTCTTTCAATTTTTTGAAAATTGAAGAACTTTTTTAAAATTATTATTAAAGGAAGGGAAAGTGTTTGAAACTATTACAATAATTTAAGGAATGGAGTTTCGAACTCATAACGGATGGGTGGAAATTCAACACCATATTAGTTCACCTACTTGCAAACTAAAAAACTTATTTGGTAATTGTTTTCACTATTTTAAGAAAAATGAAAGCTAAAAACAAAATTGTTACCAAACAAGTTTAAATCATAAACATTTGATAAAGAATGATATCTAGATACAAGAGAATTTGGAAACCTATAAGATTTTCTTCGATGATAGATCTCTAAAATTTAAGACATTAAAATGGAATAACATTAAGGAGCTGTTATTGACAATTCAAAATAATTATTGTGCACTCTAACCATATAGAAATACAAGAGAGAAAAAAAACACACTTGAAAAGAGTGTCAAATAACTTTTTTAAAGTGTCAATAACACAATATTTTTTTTCCAATCATGTATTGTCAACCTCTCACCATCTCGACTAAAAACACTCAAAAATGAAGGTACACACCATATTATTGAGTGCATCTGTCCAAACTACACTAACAGATGAAAATACTACATCATATTTATCACGCATGGATGATAAAAGATAATTGTAGGGAAAAAATAACAAACTCCAAATAGAGGTAAATGAATGTGACAATTCATATATCTATGGACGGCCAACTAATCTCCCTTTTCATACAATCTCTGTACCACATAATGCGAGTGCAGTTGTGTATTTTCGATTTCTGAGTTAAATTGTATGTTAAATTAGAACCAATGATGCCAAAAAATACATTCTAAGAGCTCAAACTCAAAGTTTGAGTTCTAAACTTTGCTCATTTTCCACTAAACCAAACCTATGTAAGCAAGTGCCCGAGTGGCTTGGCAGTTGACATTCACTGTTCAGAACTTTAGTGGGTCACTTGGTGTCTTGCACTTGAACTCCCACCATTTTATAAACTAAACTAAAATTCAAGAAACAAATTTTATTATTCATGAAATAAATAATAATTGGGGTTAAATATTACAACGACAACAACAATAACAAAGCATTTTTCCACTAAAATACTAAAATAATAACCGCCATAAAGTAAAATAATAAAATAGTCAATTTCTGTCGGTTATAACCGCCACCATTAACTTAAAAACCGTCAGAATATGTAAAAATATTTAAAAAAAAAGATTCAAAAATATTGTCGGTTATATCCGACAGTATTTTCTTTATATCTGCCAGTAATATCCGGCAGGAATTGATGTCGGATATAACCGACAGGATTTTTCTAATATCCGCCAGTAATTAAATGATGTGTCAGATATAATTTATCCGACAGGTGTTTCTAATATCCGCCACTTAAAACTAATATTGTAGTAGTGTCTAAGGTTTACTGAAAACAGGAAATCTGGGCTAAAGTGATTTCCCGATGTTTTTGGGCTTAGCTAATCAAGGTAATATTGATGTATAAGCATCCCTTGTGGACTTATATGGACTCATTACGTAATATATATATATGTGTGCGCGCGCGCGCTCGGGGCCGGGGGGCCGGGGGGGGCTATTAGGATTGTATTGGTTCTATATACTATAAATATAATGCTTCCCCATTCATAGAAATCAAGAAGATGTCAATCAATCATGTAAGTACAAATTTTGTGTTTTAGTTATGTAAACACTGCTAGGTAATAGTATTCCACTCCAGATGTAACCACTTCAAGTCTTCAAATTCTTAGTGTGAGTGAGAAAAAAATAGTGCAAGCAAATTTATACCCGTCATGTCTTGAGCATAGAATTTAGTAATAGTAAGATGTCTTTATGGTTGTAACTTTAATATCGCCGCCTCGAGAACATAGACACATAGCCAAAAATCCTTAAATTCCTTGGTCTCTAACGTTCAAAAGTTTATGACTGAAGTATGAAGAAAAAACTAAGCTTGAATCCATGTCCAGATTATCTCATAGTAAAAAATGAGTTGCCCACAAGTTTACTTACTAGAATATGATACTTAAATCCAAGATAGCTTATTTCTTTAACGAGTCTAAAATTTTGTTCGAGTTGAATTTGTTTCTTTTACAAAAACAAATTCGTTGATTAGAATATTGTTTTTATCATTTTAAAAAATATATAATAAAAAATTTTAAGCATCGATCATAATTTCGTACTTTTGTAACGAGTCTAAATTTTGCATGAGCATTAATTCAGAGGAATCGAAGCTGAAATGAGCAAAAGACTAACCGAACACAGAATGTATTGAACCAAATTTGTAATCCTATGTACGAAAAATGCAAAAACTCTCTCGCTTTCCCAATTTTTATGTGGGGCTAAAGAACCATGTGAACATCACTTTCCTATTTATGTTGTTTTGTCACATGCATTGTATCCCCACCATGAACCACCACTAGAAGCCCATTCTCCTTTAATCCTTTAACCCACAATAAAAAAATATAAAAATTAAATAAAAACAGAAACTACTAGTACTACGGTCTATTCATATTATTTTTTACATGTAAGTAAGTTATGTTTGACTCTTGCAAATACGAGTTCGATTCTAAATTATTGCTGATTTATTGTGCGACTTAGTACAATTCATTTCCTTACATAGAAATGCTAAGGATATTCTCTCAAAAGTAAGATCCTCCATAGATTCTTTACCACCTCATAGTTTATGTCAATTCTCATGTCAACATTACAAAACATTGTGCCAAATAATAAGGTTGCAGAAAGTCCATGAAGAGTCTTACTTTTGAGAAAGTCTCCTTAGAATTACAGTATAGTTGTATGAAAAGAAAAGAACAAAAATCTAAGGACACCATCCTATCCCCAAAAGCAATTTAACATTCCATTTCTTCCACATAATCGTAGTCCATACAGCTAGCACCTTAACCCTTTCAATCTTTCCATTTCTTCCACATAATCCTAGTCCATACAGCTAGCACCTTAACCCTTTCAATCTTTCTTCATTCATTCACCACCACTTCCACTACATACCAATAACACCTACATTCCGTTCATCACTCCTCCACCTACCAATTCCAGCAAGCCAACTACCTTTTCTATTCTTAGGGCAGGCATTTTTAAACATCTTTTTCTTTTCCCCTTTTCCCTTTTTGATTAATTGGTTGAGTTCTTATCAAAAGCTCTTTGATATATTCATTCTTTCTCCCATGCATCTTTATCAAACAGTTCAAGGTTATTCTATCACTTAATAACTAAGCCATGATTAGTTGCTAGATATAAACAATTACAATGTTGAGAAATTAATTTAGAACTTTCATGGTCAGTATTTTTTTTTTTTTTGTAGAACATGATCATTATTTGATTATTGGGTTATGTAAATGTAGTTATGGCTTTTTGTTTTTAATAAGCATAAAGCTATTGGGTGAGAGATTTCTAAACCATAGAATTGAAAGTCAGGTTATAAAGAAAATACTTCATGTGAGCGTTATAAAGTCATATGAGAGGGATTAGCTTTCAATGTGTTATTTGCAAATCCTTCGTGTCTTTGTAATGTTTTATGGTGCATTTTCTACATATCCAGCATTTGGGGCACTTTAGATACAGTCCTTAATTATCATTATTTTTTTACTGAAACCTTGTTGGTTTTCAATTTTTTATTGAAATCCCTGAAATTAATGTGATAACGTAATTTTATGTAGGTTACTATATTTTTTAAATTAAAAATTGAAATATATAGTTATTTATATTAATGAGATTTTAAATAATAAAAAAACTCATAATTTGTGGATTAAAAATATTAAAATATAAATTATACTCTCCAATATATTGTGTGTGTGTCTGTGTGTATAAAAATGGGTACATTCATCAAAATTAACAAAAAATTTATTGTACCAAAATATTGGTACATTCTTCAAAACCACATAAAAACTAGTAGATATTAGGCTTAATAACATTAGTAAGTTTCTTCGATTAAACTTGATATGGATACATTTTCAAATAATTAAAAAAAAATGTACCCATATAAGTTTAAAGATGTATTAGAAAGAAAAAAATTGAATAGATTTTATATAAAAAAAAATTGGGTACATTTTACATACAACAAATTGGTATAGTACATTTTAAGATTAAAAATTTGAAAAATTACATGAATGTGTACATATAAGATTAAAAATTTGAAAGTCTTTTTCTAAAAAACTTGAGGGGTACAAACTTATTCTTTTTTTTTTTGGAAATTTTTTGAATTGAAAATTAGTTAGGAGTTTAATAAAGGTGTGAGTATTAAAATTCTAAATCAATTATTAATTTTTATTTTAAAAATTATGTAATTGACATGTAAATTCATTATTGCATTAATGCTAATGACTTTGATCAAAATTTGAAAACTAATAAGGTTTCAGTCAATGAACATTAGTAACTAGAGACCGGATACTAATTTTTTCTTTTTTTTAATTACAGTATAAGTCTGGTTCTAAAGCTGTGAGACTTGTTGCATTGCTTAACCATATGAAATTGAAGTGAACAATATACATAACGTGTATCTACGCTTAGGAATGTAGATTGTATAAGATTTGGAAACACAAACAATAATGAGGGGGTCTCTCTTTATTCTTAAAGTCCTCATGAAAATGCTACAAAACAAGAGCTGCTATTAATTAAGTACATCCAACAAATTGTGTCCTCCAAACTATCATCACCCTCCTCTCACAAACTATCATAACATGGAGCTCCCAAAAGTCGTCAACAAAAATCAAAAATAAAAGAAAGGGTAAAAAAAGTTTTAAAAGACGAAATATGGAAAACAAAGAATACACATAATGATGATATACTATCTCTAATCTACATGTAAATATCAAACGAGGGCCTTTTTGTGATTAAAAAAGTAGTGCAAGTCCACCCAAGAATGCCACCAAGGCCATGCTACTTCCATGCACAAAAGCACCTGAGTCAGTTGGGGTTGGTGGTCCTCCAATGGAGGGTCCTGTAACTGGCGGTGGTGTCATCATAGGCGGCGGTGTCATCATAGGCGATGGCGTCATCATAGGCGGCGGTGTCATCATAGGCGGCGGCGTCATCATAGGCGGCGGCGTCATCATAGGCGGCGGCGTCATCATAGGCGGCGTCATCATAGGCGGCGGTGTCATCATAGGCGGTGGCGTCATCATAGGCGGCGGCGTCATCATAGGCGGCGGCGTCATCATAGACATTGGCGGTGGTGCCATCATAGTCATCGGCGAAGGTGCCATGGTGGTGGCCGTTGATGGGGTGGAAGATGTCGGTGCTACAACAGCAAGTGACATTGTGAGGAAAAGCATGGCACGTGTGAGGGCCATGGCTCTGTCAGAGCTGAGAGCCAGAGAGAGAGAGGGAGAGTTAGGGTTTGGTTGAGGAAGAGGTGAGAATGAGTGAGTGGGAATTATATGAGGAATAGGGGTTGGAGATATATAGAGAGTACAGGAGTAATTATAAAATCTTTATTGTGGTAAACATTTGAGTGCTTAGAATTTCATGCTATAAGGGCAGCTGGTTGATTTGATTTTGTTTGGCCAATATATATGGAGAATAACCTTTTCTGTGGTTTGGCCAATATTCTACAAAGTGCATCGATTTGATTTTGTCGCTAAGTGTTTTAGGGTTCGTTTGATAACTATTTCATTTTTATTTTTCATTCTTGATACTAGAAATAAAAGAAAAAAAATGTGTAGGAAAACTGAGGAATGCAGAATGATGAAAACAACTTAAATTTATATTTTTCAGCCTTTTATTTTCAGTTTTCATTTTGTGTTTCATTACATACGTACATATTCCTTTCATATATTTTTGGGGTTTTTGAACATTAATCCTTGCAAAAGATTAAAATTTAAAAAAAAACCTGGTGCTAGATTAAATATTCAATTTAATCCCTTGAGTGTACTTTTATCAAAATTTACATTCAATTTTTGTTATTTAATGTGTATTTTTATTTAATCTCTCCATATTAATATGCACATATTTAGTTTTTTTTTAATTAGAAATGAATGTAAATGAGAAAATATTTAAAAATATTTGTGATACAAAAATATATAAATACATAAGTGTTCAGAAATGATTGTGCCAAAATATATAAAATTGAGTTTTTTGTACCGAAATATTTGTACCTACATGATTGTACCGAAATATATTATAATGAACCTAAATGTATGTACCGAAATGTATTATATTGAATTAATGTACCTAAATGTCAATACCGAAATGTATGTACCTAAATGTCAATACCGAAAATGTATGTACCTAAATATCAATACCAAAATGTATGTACCTAAATGTATTTACCGAAATATAATAATTGAATTAATGTACTAAAAATCAATACTCAAATGTGTGTACCAAAGTGTACGTAACGAAATACATTATATTGACCGAAATGCATTATATTGAATCAATGTAACTACATGTTTGTACCGATGGATATACCAAAATATTCAAATGTATTAATGTACCTAAATAAAGAACATACAAAATTGTTATCGGAATATATATATTATAAAAAAATTAGTTGCCTAAATGTAGACATTAAAATATATTATGATGAATGAAATAAAAATTAAATTTAAATGTAATTAATACATTAAAATAAAAATAAAAGGATAAAATAAAACATCAAAATACAACTAATACATGATATGATTAAATGTGCTAGGGACTAAAATTGGATTTTAATCTTACATATGCTTATAATCTAAAACTCACTTTTTTTTAAGGATTAAAATGAAGTTTTCTATATATTGTTCTACCCCTTCTCTCACCTTTCTCCATTCCTCATTTCTCCGACATATTTTTCCTCTATTTATAGCATAAAATATGAAAATTAAATAACGAATTAGTTATCATACGGTACCTTTATAATTTAGGCCGTACATAACAAATTATTTTGGCATGGTATATTTTTATTATTGGAATTAGAAGAGTCAAACATTAAACTTTATGTGTCGCATTTGGTGTAAATTAAAATATCGCTTAAATGAAAAGAGTTAGTGAATCACTTTGGCATGCTTCATTTACTCAACAGGAAAATATGTTTCTTAGAAACATTAAATAAAAGTGCCATGCATACCTGTGGCAGGAACAATTTTTCATGACAGATGATAAAGAAAGAGACTACAGAAAGAGAGAGGAAGATGCACAAGGGTTTGTGGTGGACGTTGATTGTATTAATTTTTCTTTTTTCCTTATTTTAATTGTTTCCATCCTTTGCCCCACCAAACTTGCAAGGGAATCGCAATGACAAAAGCATCCCACCAACATACAATAATTTAAAGAAACCCCTCCATTTTAATTAGTATAGTTTTACATGGCATGTATACATTTCTTCTGGACTTGAATTATGATTAGTTACGATATCTACTCAATATGCACTGAGCTTGCAAGTATTCATTGAAAAATCTAAGTTGTGTTATAAAATGTTATGTTGTTATATTGTAAATTAAGGTTGCTATTCAAGTAAATACGTGTGTGATTCAATTTATTGAATTAATAATACAATATGTCTGCTAATCAACCCTATATATTTCAAGGAGGCTTTTTGTTTGCTTTCACATATGCACATTTCGTGATTTCACACTTTATAGAAAAATACTTTAAACTCAATATATTCAGGAAAGGGAGACTTTGGATACATTTCCTAACTATCAATGTTCTTCTTTTCAAAAAAAAAAAAAAAAAAAAAAAAAAAAACTATCAATGTTCTTTGACTGAAACATTGGTGGTTTTTAGTTTTCGATTAAAGTCCCTAACATTAATATAATAATATATTTCTATGTAAGTTATTATATTTTTAAATTAAAAATTAAAATATATAGTTGTTTATATTAATGAGATTTTTTTAGTACATCGATATTTTTACACTAAGGGGAGGGGGAGTTCGGCTAAGCCACACAATGGGCAGCCTAATTTGTTATCGAATTCGTCATTTACGAGATTCAAACCTAAGACATCTCACTTCCAAATAAGAAGAATACCACCAGACCATAGTACTGAGTGGCTATATTAATGAGATTTTACATAAATCCCATAATTTTTTAGATTAAAAATATTAAAGGATAAATTATACTCTCCACCATATTGTGTGTGTGTGTGTAAACATGGGTACGTTCGTTAAAACTAACCAAAAAATAATACATAAATAAATATATATATATATGTATAAAAACATGGGTACGTTCGTTAAAACTAACCAAAAAATTATTGTACCAAAACATGAGTACATTTTTCAAAAACACAAAAAAATAAATAACAGATACTCGGCTTAATAACATCACTAAATTTCGTCCATTAAACTTGACATGGATACATTCTCAAATCAATAAAATAGAATGTACCCATATAAATTAAAATTTTGAATTAGAACAAAATTGAATGGATTTTATATTACAAAAATGGGTACATTTATATTGAAAAATGGCACATTTTATATATAACAAATTGGTATATTTAATAATGGTTACATTTAAGATTAAAATAAATTGAAAAAAAAAATATGAATGAGTACATTTAAGATTAAAAAACCGAAAATATGTTCATAAAATGGGTACAAACTTATTCTTTTTTTTTTTTTTTGGAAATGTTTTGCATTAAATGTTACATCCAACATTGCCCAGGGGAGTGGATCCTATAAGCCTTATATGTATATTCTCATCTCTACATAGCACGAGGCCTTTTGGGAGCTCATTGGCTTTGGGTTCCATCGGAACTCCGAAGTTAAGCGAGTTCGGGCGAGGGCATTCCAAGGATGGGTGACCCACTGGGAAGTTCTCGTGTGAGTTCCCAAAAACAAAACCATGAGGGCGTGGTCCGGGCCCAAAGCGGACAATATCGTGTTACGGCGGAGTCGAGCCCGAGATGTGGTGGGGGCCCGGGCCGAGATGTGACAATTTGGTATCAGAGTCATTCCTTGGCCGGAAGTGTGCCAACGAGAACATCGAGCCCCTAGGGGGGTGGATTGTTACATCCCACATCGCCCAGGAGAATGGATCATGTAAGCCTTATATGTATATTCTCATCTCTACATAGCGTGAGGCTTTTGGGGAGTTCACTAGCTTCGGGTTCCATCGAAACTTCGAAGTTAAGCAAGTTTGGGCGAGGGCATTCCCAGGATAGGTGACCCACTGGGAAGTTCTCGTGTGAGTTCCCATAAGCAAAACCGTGAGGGCGTGGTCGGGGCCCAAAGTGGACAATATCGTGCTATGGCGGAGTTGAGCCTAGGATGTGGTGGGGGCCCGGGCCGAGATGTGACATTAAAAATTAATTAGGAGGTTAATAAGGGTGTGCGTATTAAAATTCTAAATCAATTGCTAATTTTTATTTTAAAAAATTATGTAACTGACATATAAATTCAATAATACATTAATACTATGGATTTCGATCAAAATCTGAAAACTAGTCAAGTGAATCAATGATAACGTTTTTTTTCTCCAATTAAATTCTTAAAGTGTTAATTATTTTTATAAAACATACAATTTTCCGGTCCTTTTTTTTTTTCCTAATCTACTATTTTACTTCTCATCCAACACCGTCTTTCCCTTCTCCCACTTTTCTCTCTCTAAATTTCAAGTTTGTCTTTATCTAGCATGAACCGGCTCATATCATCAATCAGAATCTATAACCGTTGAACCTTAATTTAATCATTGAATCTTTAGCTAAAGATTAACGATGGTTAATCTCAGTCCATACTATGAACCAATCTATTATACAATTTTCACCCATAATATATTGGCTTAGAAGAAGTAAAAGAAATTGTATTAGCATTTCAAAAATTTGATTTTGCACTCCTCATACGTGTATTTTTCTTTCTAATTATAGAAAGTTAGAGTGCAAAATGAGATTTTTTTAGTGCTAATAACAATTGTCGAAGCAAATTCTCAACTAACAGTCTAAGACCAGTTACTACTTTATGGCCAACTACTGAAATTATTTCATTCCATCAAAGACTTAGAGATAGTCAAGTCAAGAAACTCAACTAAAAGAAAAATCATTCACATGTTTATAAACTTTTTCTTGTTGAAGATTACCATGGGAGCTTTATCACCTTTAGACCAAAACCAGTCCACTTGCTCCACGCTCTAGTTGTAGCCATGATGAAGAGGATGCAAGTGCAGTGATATGTGGTTCCAATTTTTGCCCCAAGACCCAAGCCACCGGGCACTAGCTATGTAGCCATAAACTTTGTCGTGTAATGCCGCTGGGTAGCTGTTCGCGTCAGGAATTTCCGTCGGGGATGCTTCCTGGCCGACGAGCGTACAGTTCCCCGGGAGAGGTTTGGCGCCGGTTGAGAGCTTGTTGTCGGGCTTCTGCTTTTACCGTCGGGCTTGTCGGGCAAGGCTCGTCGGGCAAGTCCTGTCGGGCAAGGCTGAAAGAGAAGGACAGAGTTAACTCTGAAAGGTGCCTTCATGGGGCCTTAGGTGAAGGCCTTAAGGCTCACAATCAAGGTTAACTTTGGAATGCTCAGGCGTGCCACTGCCATCTTTAGCATGGCAGACGTAGAACGGATGTCGAATCCAATTATGTGTGTATATATATATATATATATATATATATCCAAGGGACCGTATTGATTATGACAGGTGCCTTCGTGGGGCCTTTAGATATAGGCCTTGAGGCTTCCAATCCATAACCAATCCAGCTTTTGGACATATATAATGCTGGTTCCATTGTCGCACATAGTATTACCACTGTTATACTTCTGACCAGCTAGCCCGCAGAGCTGAACGAATCCAAATAGGTGCCTTTGTGGGGCCTTAGGCGTAGGCCTTGAGGCTTCCCATCAGAACTCATTCCATACTCAAACGTTCTAGCCCGCAGAGCTTAGAACGAATCCAAATAGGTGCCTTTGTGGGGCCTTAGGTGTAGGCCTTGAGGCTTCCCATCAGAACTCATTCCATACTCAAACGTTCTAGCATAATCATAATATAACAGCGGTAAAACTACTAGATCAGTCGATTACTTGCGCCCCAAGTAACTTCGGACTTCTTTGTTTATCAAGGATTGTCGTGGATGGGTTAAGTCCACATAAAGTTCTTTTTTATGCCTTGAGACCAAGGACTTTTACATGATCATTCTTATATGTCCGGGAGATTAGAACTTAGATCTGATTTAAATAGTGAAGACATCTTTAAATCGGATTCAAGAACTGAGAGAGTTTCTTAATCATCATTTTACTAGAAACAACTTGAATACAGCTGAAAGTACACAACATATTGCTAGTTTAATAAATGAAAAGACAAAACCAAGAAGGGACATGCAAGGTTTTCACCTTGTCGGGCAAAACTGGGCGTCTTGCAACTTCTTGGGATTGAGGTTTATCAGGGGGCTGAGAGTTTAGAGGAAAAGGGGTTTGAGAGGTGAGTTTTTCAGAGGGAGATCGATACTACGACAAGTGTTCTAGACAAGGTAGCAGAGCTTACAAAAAGGGTTGAGTGAGGGTCGGTCCCGAGAGGGATGAAGGCTTTGGCTGACTACAGCTATTGTTTGAAGGCAAATCTGGTTTTGAGCAGAGTTTGTGCTTTGTTTGTTTGTTTGAGTGTCCTTAATCTTGATTTCTCTTCCTTCTTTTATAGACAACCCAACATGTCCTCCTGTAGCAGCAGCCTTGCCCGAATGCGGTTTGAGGGTGATGACTCATCAGCTTTTTTACATGTAATGCCACCATAAAGTACTTTATGGGCTGTGTAGCTGGTCAGTCTATACCACTTGGCCTTTGGGTAGGTGGGCAAGTGGCCTTCATGAGCTGCATCAAGTCAGATGAGGCCCTTTCCTTTTTTCCTGGGTTTCGACTGGGCTTCGGCCGAACTGCTGGGCTTCGACCGACTCTTCCTTCAGGCCTCCCTTTGGGCCGGCCCCTTTCTGGAGCCCAAAGTTTAAGTTTTTGGTCCAAACAGTGCCCCCTTCAATTGATATTTAGCCTGGAATTCCAGGCGCCAATATCAATTGAAAAGTTCTTTATCAAAACCCACAAATTTCTTACGTTTGAACTCTCCAATCCCTTGTGACCATAGCAAGAAATCCCTCTGTAACTTGAAAAATCCCTAAATTTCCTAGCTATCCCTCTTCTCTTAAATCCTTCAGATTTTATCTTGATATCTCTTACCATCGTCATCTCCTTTGGTGCCCCCTCTTCAAACTTCATCAAATGGCCTCGGGATCTAGCCAAACTCAACCATCCTACAAATCTGGCGAAGGAATCGCCACCATGCGTCGTCTACTCAACGGGCTTCATTGCCCTCTGGCAGGTTTGCATTCCGAGCTTTTCTTTGATGTGCATGGGGTACAATCATTGGGTCCCGCATGGATCTCTCGGGTCCCTTCTGTTATAGAAAGCAACATGCCCAAGGATAATTGGTTTTCCCCAAATCCCTTTTTTGCTGAGTCGGGCATCTCTTCATCCAAATGGTCGTCATACCGTCGAGGTTTTCCTCTGATGAACGACCCTACTTGGGCTCAATGGATTGATGAATTGGAGCCCACTTTTAAGCAGAAATGGATGAATAATGGAATTTACGAATTAATCATGCTCTCGAAGATTTCCATTATCCCCAAGCCTGAATTACTTGCTTCTGCCCTCATTTTCTGGAATTCGGGCACGAATACTTTCGACTTCCGTATGGGCCCCATGTCTCCAACCATTCTTGACATGGCCCAGGTCTTTGGTTTAAGGCCAATGGGCAGGATAATGGATGTCACTCAAGACTGGGTCTTCTCCTCTACTACTGGAAGCTCAAGCTCATCTACCATCTTCCTTCATTTGAACTACAACCCTGCAACCTTCAAGAGCTATGGGACCTCCTTCAAAGGCTTCATTCCTTTTGTAAAGGATAACTTTGGGGCAAGTGCTTCTCGGGTGGATAAAGATCAAGAGCACATGTATTTCCTCATATACTGGCTCAACCGGCATGTCTTCCCCAACAAGTCTAAAGGGGTGAGGGTTGAATGGATCCCTTTGGTAGAAGCTCTTCATAATTTCGATGATGTGGCCACTGGCCCATTCCTTCTCTCCCATCTTTATCACCTTCTTTTTGAAATGACTCAGGGCGAGCCATTTGAGACTAACCTGAATGGGCCTATCTGGATGATACAAACTTGGCTTCAATGGTACTTCCCAGAGTTTCGGGCTGCCAATTTGGAGTTCCCAGAGGGTGTGGCCTCTGCCCGAGTCCTGGCTGAAGCTGCCCATATAGATCACTCCACCTTTGCTTGCTTCTATTTCTTCAGAGTTTGTAGGACTCAATCAGATTTGGAATGGGGTGCATCGGTTCTGAGGAGATACCTTTGGTTTTCTGACCAAATTTTTCAAGATGCTCCTGGTGAAGATGCAACCCCCTCTTGTAGGGAAAAATTCATTAGCTGTATTCAACCGAGAGACCTGGCCTGGGGAATTCGAGGTAATAGATATGAACAAGGTCTGGAGGTGTATCATCCTAACTTTTGCAGCAGGCAGCTAGGATTCAGGCAGGCCATACCCGTCCCGTTCTTCGATTCTGTCCATTGCGTTACTTCATTTCGACTACAAATTCCCTCTGAGGCGATCTTCCGAGCCGCCCGACGGAGTCATGACGTAATGAGTCAGGCTGCGCGAAACTCTATTATTCTCAACTTCGAATGTACTTCACTCTTTTCTTCTTGGTGGGAAGGCAGATGGTCCAAGAAGTACGGGGGAGATTTGAAAAAGGCTCATGATCGTCTTTTCAGTCAACTTCCTCTTAAGTTGTACCCCGGCTCGGGCGAGCTTGAAAATTGGAAAGAGATGATCCAAGAGAAGAATCAGTCACTTCTGATAGGTACTTCTTTTTCAATCTAATTTTGCTTCCCCTCTGAAGCCCTTCTATCCTTACTTTTGCTTGACTCTGCAGCTCAGTGGATGTTGAATCGGAAGCCATTGAGTCCGAGGATGACTCCGATGATGTTGTAGTTCTTCATGGGGCTGCTGCAGAGGCTGAGAGACGCGAAGCTGGGGGAGGTGCAGATGTTTCAGAATCCCTTGGGGATTCAGGAGCTGAAGAGACATCTGAGGCATTTATTAAAGCACCCAAGCGAAAGAGAGCGGCTAGGATTAAAACTTCGAATCCTGATCCTGCACCTCTACCTAAAACTACACGACCAATCCTTACCAGAAAGAGTAAGAGAGCCAGAACTACTGCTCCTCCTATGTCACCAGCCCTATCTGCTCCAGTTTCTGAGGCAGGCAGAAAGAAAAAACAGTCTTCAAGTAAGTTTTTTTCCTTCTTCCCCAAACTGCCACCTCTCTCTCATATCTAATGACTTCTTGTTTTCTTCGAGAAACAGGACCTCAAGCATCTAAAAGACCACTCATTGCTTCTAAGGATGAACCATCAAGAGCTGCCATGCACAAGAAGGCTGAGGATTTGCAAAAAACAGCTCTTACAGAACTTAAGGTATGACCTATATTCTTCCTGTACACCCTTCTTGCCTTCATAGAGCCCTAAATCTGTTTATTTGAGTCAGGCCGCAAGAGAAGAGAAGCTTCTTCCACCCGAAGCCTCCTCACCACTTGCCCGAAAAACCAGCCTTTCTCTTTCTCAGGTTAACCCTTCAGAAGCACCTTTTCTTTCTTTCTTGAGTAACTTGATAGTTTCTGGACTTAATTCCTGAATCTTTCTTTTCTTCCTATCTGTTCTTAGGCTGAGGCATCTGCCTCCTTGCCTAGTCATGGCCCTCCTCTGAAGCCTATGACTTCTTCTACTACTCTGGATGCAACCCTTTCCTCTCAATTTGATCCATCTACAGGAGTTATGTTGCACTTCGTGGATGAGGATAGTAACTTGGTGAGTCATTTTTTTCACATTTGAAATTATGTACACTGCTTCCCAATTAACTCTTACTTTCGTTCTTCGCAGCCTTCTCCGGTATATGAGCCATCTCCTCCATCAGTGGTTTCAGATAATGAACCCGTAGTTCCTGAGATCCCTGTAGCTTTAGAGGTAACAATCTCACGGGTATTTGCTTGCCCGACAGTTAATGAACCTCATTCTCCTCCTCAAGACCAAACTCAGGTATGGGCGTATTTTCTTCTTGTTGTTTTTTTTTTCTTTACTGACAATTACTGCTATCTCTGGGCACCTCTAGGGCATTGGCACAGGTTCAGGTGGAGCTCTTTCCTCTCCTGCTGGTGGTGAAGAGTCCCCTCCCCAACAAGGAGTTAGCTCTCTTCCTGGTGAAACCCCCGGGCTGAGTCAGGTACATTTATTTCTCCAAAGCATCTTTCTGCCTCAAACTGTATCCAGATTGTTTCTGACCTGGTACTTTTGGCTTTCGCAGCAGGCTCCAACAGAAACTTCCCCCCTCACTTGGTCCGTAAATCAAAACGCTCTCATCCTCATTTATCTTCTGGCGGTACTGAGATTCCTTCTTCTGGAATTGAGCAGATTGGGCAGGCGGAGATTGCACCCTCAATAGGAATTGCTTCATCAGAGGGAGCCGTAACGCAGGATCCTCCTCCTGTCCCATCTTCAAACCCTGCTAAGTTACCCAAACTTTTTGAAGCACTCGGGCGTCTTGAGACATGGTTGAAATCTTCAAGACAATCTTCAGCAACCTCCATTTCTTCAAAGCAACAGCGAATCTTTCAGGAATGGGCAAGGAAGGATTTCACTGCTTCATTCAGCCTCAAGGCTCTTTGTGATCTTGAGAAGGTCGTAACTGAGTCTTTTAAAACCGGTCGGCTATCAAAACCTCAACATGATTCCTTTATTTCTTTCTTTGAGAACTTGAGGGCTCTCAGGGAACAATACCAGAGAGCGGACAGACAAGCTAATCGGGCTAAATGCTTTATGGAGAAGGAATCAAGCACCTCCACTCAAGTTGATCGGTTGATGGAAGAAAGTTTGTCGACAAAAGAGAGGGTCAGAGTTGTTACTTCCGAAATCCAAAAGATGGAGGAACAATTGGTTACTCTTAAAGCGGAACAAGCAACTCTCCTAGATACCCTTGAAAACCAAATTGAGGGAGTGGAGAAGTCAAACTCGGAGTTAGAGCAAGTCTGGTGTCAACTTGTAAACAGTCATACTGTTTTGACCAAACCTAGCAGGATTTTTGCCATTATGCAAACATATCATTCTCGAATAATCACCCTATGTGAAGATGTAAATTTTTTAGAATAGGATGATTTGTAATTCTTCTCTTATTGGAATGAACATGTATTTTGCTTCCTGCTCCGCTCTTGGTACTGTTTGAATTGACCTCGGGCAACTCGTTGCCCCCCTTGTTTATTTTCTTCTGCTATACCGACTGGCGATCCTGGTCCCTTTTTTAAACGAGGTTGATCATGCTGATAGGTGCCTCCGGGAAAGAGTTTGTATCTACCAACATACTGGTTTGGGGCTTGTCAAGTAACAACTTTCCCTTCACTATCAAGTCCTGTATCCAATCTCTAAACTGGACGCAATTGACTATAGAGTGGTTGAAGGTATAGTGTAGCTTACAATACTTCTTCCCTCTGAGTTCTTCTGGTTTAGGCATCTTCTTGGTACTGTCGGGCAAGATTACTCTTGCCCGCACCAGTTCTTCATAGATCTCAGGCGCCTTGGTTAGATCGAACGAGTAACTCTGGTACTTTGGTGGTTTCATGGGGACGAAACCACCGTCGTTCATCACGACCTTCTGATCTTTGACGGGTTGGATTAGCCCTTTCACCGTTAGTGGTTTAAAAGGTGTAGTCATTTCAGCGGCACACACATCAATGTCTTCTTCATCATGGCTACCCTCTTGCTCTAGCCCGCTTTCTGCTACTTCCACTCGATGAATTGCAGCTTTATTTTTGTAGAAGGAAGGAACTTTGGAAGCATGCTTCACTTGTTGCTCCTCTTGCAACAACCTCTCATACTTAGTGGCAGCTATTACCATTTCTTGCAGCTCGTTGAATTGTGTATCATAAAATCTCTTCCTCAAAGGTAATTTCAGAGCCCTTTGAGCAATAGATATGAGCTGTGCTTGGTTGATGGGGAATTGGCATCTCATCCTTGTTCTTCTGAACCTCATCATGAAGTCCTCAGTAGATTCATGATCGTATTGCTTAACTTCAACAAGGTCATTGATGGTCAGTTCTGGCTCTATTCTGTAGAATTGTTCATGGAAAGCCATCTCCATTTGTCCCCAGTTGGCAATAGAGTTGGGGGGTAATAGAGAGTACCATTGAGATGCTAATCCTGCTAATGAATTCCCAAACAACCTCAATTTGTAATTTGGATTGTCCTCATATGCCACACAATGATTGGAGAATTTGAAAATGTGGTCTCTGGAAGACACGCTGCTATCTTCACCTGTGAATGTTGGGAATGCAGGCATTTTGAAGTTGAGAGGGAATGGATTTAGCTCATCAATATATTCAGGGTACGGCTTTTGGTAAGTGACCTTGAATATTGGGCGACCCCGCGGTTGAGCGTTTTGAGCCACTGTCCTTCTTAGCTCAGCTAATTCTTCCCTCAGCTGTTGAGTAGCTGAATTATCATTATGACTGACAAAAGTAGGTTCAACCCTTGGGTTCCGGTCATTGCACGTGCTTGCTTCTCTCCTAGGCTCGGGCTTTCTCCAGTTAGCCCTTCATCCCTTGTTAGTCAACGAGGGTGGCCTGTAAGGTGGAGGTTTATCTGCAGTAGTGGTGGCTTCCTTTCCACTAGTTTCTCCCATTATAGCTGGCATTCCGTACCTCGTTCTCTCTTGGTCACTCTGCCCCCTATTATTAAATGATAATAATGGGAAGCTGGGAAACTCCTTCTCCAGAGCTGGCTCTATTATTGGTTGACTCTCTTCAGGAATCACCTTCTTCTTTCCTCTATCTTTTTCAGGAATCACCTTCTTCTTTCCTCTATCTTTTTCTTCTTCCAATAGTGGGAATAAGGGAATGATTGGTTCATTTCTCATAATAACTTGGCTCATCCCGCTTCCTTGAGTCCCTTTTGGAGTAGAGAACTCTAAATCAAGCCTTCTCTGTAGATTCCCTGTTAGTGTACAGAGTCTGCTTACTTCCCCCTTGGTTTCCAAGGAGATTCTTTCCATGCTTTTTAGCACTTGGATCATAGTAGTTTTTAGTTCTTCACTAGTTCCCCTTCCTTGTGATTTCTCAGATGCGGTCGGGCTTTCTAGGACCACTTGTCCTGATGGGGAACAAGGATTTTCTGATTGATCTGCCATTTGTAGAAGACCTCCCCTTAGATTTGTTGCTAAGTTTATAACTTCTCTCTCGTGTGAGTAGGCAAAAACAAAGCTTTTCAAAATCATTTCATTTCTCAAAAGTTCTAACCCCTCGCCGTAAAACCTGTATAATTTCCCAAAAAATAATAATAATAATAGTAAGATGTATCAGAAATCATACTCAAGATAAAAATCCATAGCAGTATACCATCTCAATGCAATGCCATAAGTAATCCAGACAAAATATATCAATATCAAATATCGCATAATCCAAATCCCTCTAACTCAATCTGTACGGCTGAGTCTATAGCTCATAATCAATCTCAATCATATCAATTCAAATCATGCACACAAGTTGGAACCACCTAAAGTGGTTTGTACGACAAGACTAGGTGTAAAATAAATATGCTCTAGTGCTACGATCATGTGAAGATTGTGCGAATGATCGCGGGTCACCTACAAGTTGAAACCACCTATAATGGTCTGTACGACAAGCATGTGCACCTAACTTGGATCCAATGTGAGCATATGGTGTAGGAGGTGAACTTACGTGAAGGGTTGTGCCCTAACTCTGGGCGGGAGCACTAACACCGGGGTGCAGGTTTATGAGCTCTCAATACATCACATCATATCTCACATAACTGAAGTAATCTCACATCTTTAATTTATGAACTTACTTGGCACTTACATGTGCGTCCGCAGCACCAATCATAAATATATGCAACTACTAATACATAAATAAAATAGGCAGATACTTTGCATGGCATTTCAAACGTATAATCATTCAAATTCATTTTCTGGGAAAAACTCAAGTATATAGGTATATACGGAAAACCAAAAGCCCACTCACTGATATGTCGAATGGTCGTAGCCCCCGAGCCTCGATTGATGATGCTCGTCCTCATGATAGGTTTCACCTATATGCGAAATAACTGAATAAACGTTATTTAAAGCATATATACAAAACTAGGAAATAACTTCTCAAACATTGCTCAAATGGGGTATTTGAATATACCACCATGACCTACTCAACCTCAAGAACACCCCCAAATTTTTAGAAAAAAACTTCATGACCGCACGCGCCCTCACACGCAGGCACGTGCCTGGCACACCTAACGGTGTTAGGGAATATTCCGTCAAAAATCAGAATATGCCGTTAAAGTTACCTGACGGTGTCAGAATATTCCGTCAACTTTGACGGAATATTCTCATCCTTCTTCCTTGATTTGCCAGAGTCCGGCGCCGGTCACAGCTGCGATCGCCGGAAACTGGGAAATTTTAAAACTTCAATATCTCGCTCATTTTTCCACCAAAACTCACGAAATTTGTACCAAAATGAAGCTTAGGACTAGAAGAACAAAACCTTACCACTTTCAAGCCTTGAAATCCACGGGATTTCGCCGAAGGAACCTCGATATTCCGGCTAAACTTGAAACTTGTCAAACTCAACTTCCCAACGTCCAATTCACTTCGTTTTTCTTCTCCGAGCTTCGTGAAGATGTTTTAAGGCTCCCTAGCAGCTTAAAATCCCCTAAAAACTTCGAAATCACGAGTGCATGAACAGTAACCCAAAACTGGGTTCTCGGGAAAATGAGGTCTTCACGTTCTAAAAACGGTATAGATGTGTTCCTGAGCTCACAAGGAACACAAAGATGACTTCAAAAATCTTGATCTGTGAAGAAATTGCTTGGTTTGAGGTTTGTCCGTACATATTGTATGGAAAATGGAGAAAGTGTGTGTGTGTGGTCCAGTTTGCAGCCAACCAAAACAAAAGAAATTAAAACCTAAGTCCCAAATAGTTCCAAAAGTCTAGGAAAATAGGAATTGGACCACAACCAAAACATATCACACAACACACCTCAACGTCTAAGGGTACTTCAGACAATTCACACCATCGAAAAATTTATTTCGGGACGGGCTGTCACAATTGCCAATTAAAGTGTTTTCAATGTTATGATTGCTATGATGAAAAGGTTTTATATGGAATTTTAAAACAGAAATTTTATTTCCTACAAGGAGGATTTATTCCAATGTGGTTTTTTTGAAGTCAGTTTTCAGATTTGCACAAAGCTTCTACTACATTGGTGCACTTTGCCTAATTGGACGTTCATGCGACTAATCGAAAATCTTTATTTATTGAGAGTTAGTGCGTATAGTTGATGACTGCAGGCTACTTATGGTGAGAAATTTTTAGGTGTTCCCGTCACCCCACATCACCATGGACACTTGGTGTACCCATCCAATCAGGGGATGCCACGTTTCCCATTAAAGAATCTTTCTGATTTATTTTTTAAGAAAATCAATTAAACAAACACTTTAATGGAAAACGTGGCATCCCCCGATTGGATGGGTACACCAAGTGTGATGGTGATGTGGGGTGACGGGAACACCTAAAAATTTCTCAGCCCTCTCGACGTATTACAAACAATTCGAGTCGTGTATTTTTTAAGTCTCACTTCATATCATTTTTGTAAAATATTAACCAGAATCAGAATTGATTAAGACATCTAATTGTGTTTAAAGAAATTAACAAACATAGTACTCAAAAAAAAAATTAAAATTTCAACATGAGAATTGAATTGGTAAAAGGTTTCAGAATGAGTTGACTTTTTACAAATGTGATATATTGATGGAGAACTAAAAACAGGGTTTTCGAATCATTGTAAAAATATATTTAAAATGGGGATCTCTTTCTTGTAGGGTTTTTATATATGTAAATCACGTTTTACACTTTCCAAATTTATTCAGCAACATTTTCCTCGTAACGTTGAGGTTCTAGAAGTAACCTTCGTCTTTTTTTCTTTTTTATTCAATCAATATAGAATCGAACTCTTGTTGTAAGTGTGATATTTCTTTTCGAAAAGTCTCCATATCGGTGGTATTCTATGAGAAATGATAATCACACATCGTTTTTCTCCTCCTACATACCTCTTTTCATTTTGGCCGTATCAAACAAAAACGACAGACAAATTAAACACGAGTGAGAAAAAAAATGTTGGTATCATATTCCCTTTTCTTTTACTCCTTTCAATCCTGTAATTTTTTTGTTACATCCAGCTTGTCAACTGAATTGATTCATTTGTTAATCACAATCATTCTACAAAAAAATCATATAAAACAATGTGACATACTTTACAGCATGCAATCATGCCCTTTCACTGAAACATAAAAACTACAAAATACAAACATTATTAATAGCTCCATTTTGTTTCCAACTCCTGCAAATGTAACACTTACAACAAAATTTTATACACTAACTTCTCCCCAGCAGCTCTACAGAGCTACATTATCAACAAATATGGAACCAAAGAAATGAAACTAGGATTCGGGCAAATGTCGATTGGTATATAACCAAAGTTGTAAACTTACAAACATAAATGTTTTGAATCTTGACAGAAAACTAAACAGCATCAGTGCCACCTAGTTGGATCGAGACGGTAAATCAAAATTGTCAGACGAAAAAGAAGAGGAGAAAGAAAGAATTATATCTTAACCAATAGCCGTAAACACAATTCACCCGGTCCCTCAATGACAACGGACCTACTTGGGAGAGCGATTATCCATACTAGGGAAAATCTTAATACCGTTTATTAGTTTGCTTATATTACAGTCAATGAACCCCAAAATGACTGCTAAAAAGCTGAAGGCATTCATTTTTTACTATACTGATGCTTTGGCTTCGTTTTGTAGAATGTCCAAAAGAAAATTGCTTTTGAAGACCATAAAATGCCACTTACATGCTGAGCTTGAACTTATGAAGCTTCTTGAGGCTCTACTTTAGTATCATCGTTGATCACTTAGAAGTGGTTGTGATGCAGGAGCTGCACAAGGAAATAATACCAGTAAGTACAATATGGAATGAAAATGTATTGGTCAATTTAGCAAGGACTGCACATAAGAATTCTAGTCACCCTCCCAAGAACGAATTTTTGACGTCTATGATCACCTGAATCGAGGCATGCATGAGAGGGTGCGTTAAGCATAACTTTATATACAATTTACCTCCAAAACTTTGCTCACTGGATACAGGTACTGGTTTGCACATCTTCTCAGAAATTTCAGCTATAACCAAACGTGATAAAAGAAGCGTCGCAATAAGAGCACAAATCATTAACATCACAAATACTGCATCCCATCCCTTTGTTGAAAGGAAACCAGTAAGAAGAGGGCCAAAAGCTGCACCAACTGATCCTGTACCATCAATTATGGCGGTAACTGTTGCCAGTGCTCGAGAATCCCCTCTAAGGGAGCTGTGCGTACCAAGGTCTGCAGAAACTGCAGTGGTGATAAGTGCATAGGGCCCATTAATAAACAAGCCAGCAACCATCATAAGTGCAATGTTGGCATTGTGTGAAATGCTGCCATATTTCCGATATAAAAGCATTGCCGGAATTGCAAAAGACATGAAGCCTGCTGCCGTGGTAGCTCGAGCATTAAGTTTATCAGATATGTAGCCAGCAAGGATTCCACCAACTATGCCTCCCACATCGAACAAAGTGGAGAGATTTCCAGCAGATTTCACAGAAACATACTCTCCCCCTATTTCTGCAAAAGCATAAGAGGGAACAAGATGAGGAACAAAATAACAGATGCATGAACACAATTTAAAATAAATACCTCAAAAAAAATTATATATATATATATATATATAACACTCTGCTGTCACCTTGCCAGTTCATGAGCATTGTTGCAATGTGATATAACATTAGACAACAAAGATTGATCAATTTCCAACTGCAATGTAAAATCAACACTTACTAACAAGTAAGAACAGTGTGTGCGAATTAGGTTCTAATAGACATTACCATCGACAAAAGAACATCGGATCAGCATAAATAACTAGGTACGCATGAGACCAGTATCCACATTAGCAGCCTCATCAAAAGACATGTTTCCTCTGTTGTTACTAGTACTCAAACAATGTTGGAAACCAGGTGAACCGCACAAAGATAAACTTTTGCAGGCTACTAGGACTCCTTATTTGAGTACATGCTTATTCTTTGCAAATCATCTGGAAATCATATAAAGGAATTGGTAAAAATTGCCCTCAAAAACCTATTACCATCTACAGGGTGTTTACAGAGAAAATAGATTGGCCACTCCCTCTCTCTCTCTCTCTCTCTCTCTCTCTCTCTCTCTCTTGGAACTTGTTGAAATGAAACAAAAACCACAAGAAACATGAGAAATTTGTTAGACAAATACCCTCCCTCACTTGCAGCTCCATCCTATACATGGAAAGGCAAAGAAATACAGACGGAAAGAGGCATATAAGTGCAGCCTTGTCAGCACCTTTCAGAACAACAAAAAGATGGGGAATGGCAATTGGAGGCTTCAAACCCAAGTCCTTCTGAAAACCAGAGTTCTATGCCATTTTAGGCAATTAGATAAGAAAATTAACACATACAACTGCATAGATTAGAAAGATGGAGACATAAGTAATATGAACTCTATCAACTCATAAGGAAGTTTATTGTGCACTTGTAGTATAACAGAGAGGCCCTAGACCCTAAGCACCAATCTTCTGCCAGCATGTTCTTGACTATAAAATTATAAATAACAACCCACGGATACTGCAATGTTTATAATCTTCTTGTTCCAGATTAAAATAATAAAAATACAAAGGCAGAAGATATCTGAAAATGCAGATGGCATTCCCAAATCTTATAATTGTTACGTCATATCAGTCAATTCAGATTATATATAAAACTATGAATGTTATATTACCTGTCTGACTGAGATAAAATGGTAGCCAGTACAGAAATGTGTAGGCCACAAGCTTTGAGAAGAAGAGGCACAACGCAAAAGGTATAACTCCTGGTATTGTACAAGCTTGAATAAGTCCAATACTTGTCCTACTCACAGACCCAATTCGGCGAACAGTTTTTGTTTCACCCTCGACAATAAATCCTTGTTTTATATTAGCTTCTTCGTCATCGGCCGTTGCCTCCAAATTAGGAGCTGAATTTGGCGGGAAAGAAAATCCAATATCTTCAGGATAAGCAGCCAAGAAGAAGAAAACGATTACGCCTCCAACTGCTATAAAAGCACCTGGAACAATAAAGCACCAACCCCACCCATAATCCAGAACACTAGCAGCAAGAAGTGACCCACTTATATTCCCAACCGAAGTATGCGCATTCCATATGCCCATTATCAAACCCCTCTTACCCTTTCCAAACCAATTACCAATCACAGCAACAACCGAAGGCCAACCCGTTGCCTGGAACAACCCGGCAATCATTTGCATCCCAAGATAGTAACCAAACACATGGATATTCCAAAAGTATCCCATCCCAAACAGGGCAACAAAAATGCCACTCCCAATCATCCCGGTCGTCAAGAACAACCGGAGGTCCAATGTATCTCCCAAATGCCCAGCAACATACATTCCCAAAGAGTAACATGCAAGAAATGCAAGATCAATCTCCCCCAATTTCGACGTCCCATCGGTTCCGTTGAAGGGGGCCCAACCCTTGTCTATCCTATAATTCTCATTGCCCCCAAACTCTCTCTTGACAAAGACTTTGCCAAACAAGGGGTCCAAGCCATTGCCTTTATTGGGGTCAGGATACAAAACACTTTTAACTATACTACTGGGTTTTCTAGATGCATGGTAACATGTATAAGCTATGAAAGTAACAAGCAAAATCACATATCTATATGTAGAAAGACTCCAATCTTTGCCTCTAATGCTTCTAATCAGCAAAATCCCAGGTGGGATTCCTCTCATTGTATCAGAGTTCTGAGACATTTTAATTCCACAAAAAAACCAAAATCAAAACCACCCAAAATTCCTCACAAGACCTTCATATCGCATTCATTTTCAAATTCGAAAACTACCCAGAACGCAAAATTGCAGGTTTCATGCGTCAAAATATCAGAGCAAAAGCGTTAGAGAGAGAGAGACAGTAGGATGAGCTTGTTGATTTGACGAAGAAGAACTGAGGCCTTAAGAGGCCAAAAATTCAGGCTTGCATCGCTGAGAGGATGAGAGGGAAAGCGTAGAGGGCGGGGAGGCAGAGGGAGGACAAGTGGCGGGATGTGAGCAATGTAATGGAACTGGTTTTGCTGTGCTTGGGCGCCACGCTTTCTTTCCAGAGTCTGAGACCGTGACGATTGGTGACACAGTGGATGATGGAGTGTTTGTATTTGCTCGGCCGCGAGAAACGCGTGGCGGTTTCTGTTGGGTTCTGTGAAACATGAATCACGCATGTGTGCAAAACTGCAAACAAATTTATAAACTCTAAACTATCTCCAATAGTTCGGATAAATCTTAAACCGCTCAAATCATTTTTAATTAGGGCACACCTAACTTCCCTTTTTTTTAACAAATGATATTATCTACTTATAGTTTAGGAGTGTAGTCAAACTCAGATTTGAGAGGATTTTAAAAGATTTTAAAATCCTAGTGTAGTCAATTATAAGATTTTAAAGGATTTTAGAATCTATTCAAATCTATGTGTAGTCAATTAAAAGATTTTAAAGGATTTTAAAATCCATTCAAATATAAGTGTATTAAAAAAATTAAGATTTTGGAGGATTTCAATAAGCTGTGGATTTTATGGGATTTGAGAGCAAGAAGTATATATAACCAAGACTAAAAATAAACCAACCTCACTGGTAGTAATTTATAACGCACCACAAAGTAGCACACAATAATCCTATTGATTTTCCTTATTAACACTAAAATTTGTCGATTGTAGCATATGAAAATAAGGGTCTTTCCCGCAGAAGATTGTTTTATCCAAATACTTAAAATGTCACAAAAACGGGGTGGCTGTCTCCACTAACCAGCCACCAAACAATAATTATTAGACTAACTTAAACTTATCCAAATGCAACGAAATTTTATACACATAAACTAGACACACCAAGCTATGCTCACACAAATTTTTGGGATTTTTGGAGTTGATTTGCTATTTAAATTAAATCGTACAAAAACAGTACAGAAACTGATTTTAAATAATACCAATAGATTTTAATTCACAAGTTAAGAAAATGAGTTAGGGGACATGCTATCCACCACCAAATAATCATGCAAGTATGTTACGTTTCATTCAAATCCCTTTTATTTCCGGATGAAGATGCTCAAGTTGGCTCAATGTTAGAACACAACCTATTACTCTTTCTTACGTAGTATGTTAAGAGAATGGTGTTTTCAACTTAACTTAGTTCCTAACATGTAATCTAGAATGGTGTGTTCATAGATTTAACAAGTAGAAATCATTAAGAATAAAAAGAGTTTGAGTCATCACAAGGCATCGTAAGTACTGGTGTTGTCTTACTTATCCTAGAAATCGATTCACATGTTAACCACAATTAACAAGTGCTACTGTAGAATATATGTAGGTCCTCATTCAACAAGGGCAGGCAGACATATGTTCATAGCATTAAAATCCTAGATATGCTCACTATGTATGCATCCATAGAAACACATAAAGAATTTATCAATGAGATAAGTAGTGAAACAATTTTCATCCTTCCATAAAAGTCATTCAAACAAAATATCACTACAAACTTACAATCATATTCGGGGCTTCAAAACAGCCCCTAACTACTAAAAATTAGTTACACATAATTCTCAAATTAAAACATAAAATAAAACATAAGTTTGAGGAAGAATAACACCGAATGAGGAATTTCTTCCTCTCTGTGCTCTGCTGCTTCAGCCAGTTCTTCCCCGTAGTTGACCTGCCTTGCTGTCTACGCTGCCAAGGGCAGCCTTCTTCCTTCCCTTGACTTCAGTCCAGGACGTCAGTCCCCCTCTCCGCTTTCCGCGTTCCCCTGCCTTCTCTTCTATATCGCTGCCTAAGGCAGCTCCTCTTTTTCCTCCTTAGCTGCGCAAGGCAGCTGTCCGTCCCCCTTATTCTTTCCGAGTCAGCTCCTGTTTCCCCGAGGCTTGAGCTGCCTTTCTTTCTCCGCTCTCCTCTCTCTCGCTGCCTAAGGCAGCGCCCCCCAGTCTCTTCTGACCTTTCCGCCTTATATTTCTTTTTCCGTTTTTCTGTCGCTTGGTTTGCTGCCAATGGCAGCCTCCCCCCCCCCACTGGGCTCTTGCAGCTATTCCTCCCGTTTTCTTTCACAGCTGCCAAGGGCAGCCTACCCCTGCTCCTGTTCCCGCGTTCTCCATTGCGCCAGCTGCCAATGGCAGCTTTGCTTCCCACCTGCCTGTCTTCTTATTCTTCTAATTATTTTCTTATTCCTTTTTCTTTCTGTCTGTGCATGCCTTGTCCTTCCCTTTTATTCCTGCTTCTTACTGTCATTTTATTTCTTTCTCCCCACTGTCTCCTTCAGTGCTTCTCCCACTTGTCCCCTTTATTTCTATTTTATTATTTTCTTTTCAAACCACCCTCCACTGCTTCTTATCCCGCACTCTTCTCTTTTTCTTTTCTTTTATTCTTCCATTAGTCCCTGCCATCCACTTCCTTTTATTTTCTGTTTTTAGTTTTCCGCTTGTTGTCATGCATTCCATTCTTCTTTTCCTTTGATTATTCATTTGTGCCATAATGTTTTCTTAAGTTACAAAAATAAAATAAGTGAGCAAGGTAGAAATGACGAATTTATTACTTAAAATCACACTTGTGCTATTTTTATTTTCTTAGCTAGATAAATTCGATAAAATACAAAAACAAAGTAAAAAGCTCAAAAATATGAGGAAATAACTAAGAAAAGACAAGAGAATTTGATATAAAATATATATAAATATGAGCTTATCACTCACCCCCTAGGATTTCAAATCCTTTTCCATGTGGGTAGTCCTCAAATCTCTACCAACCCCAGCCACACACAGGTAACCACCATATACTTTGGTGGAATATCTTATTATGACCCTTAGACCTTAATTAGGCATGTATGATCATTGAAGGACATGATCGATATAGGATTTTGGTTAATACTACTCTCTCGCCATTCTGATTTTTTAATGTATGTGGTACTACAAGCACTACTAAAGTACCACAACGTACGTCTATGGCAAAAGGGCAGTCGATGGTGATGGTTGTTGGTGGTGTAGTGCTCAAAAACTCACTAAAGTTATGTTGATCTATCAATTGAGAAGGAGATGAAACTGTGGTTGTGTGAAAGGGGACCCGAAAAGGGAAGGGATAAAGTGGCTATTGAGTACAGTAGGGCAAGGGGAAAGATTTTGCCTTTTTTTTTCAATAAAAAAATTATATGAAAATCCACCGCAATCCACCAAAATCTACAAACTAAATCCATTCAAATTCTTTAAAATCCACATGAATTTTGTAGGAGTCTTAAATCCTCCTAAATCCTATCAAATCTATCACTTTTAAAATCTTTTAAAATCTTAGTTTGACTACACCCAGTTTATTAAAATAAATTTAGTATCTTAAGTTTAATATTATTTTATAACCAATAATTATCTTTTTAATGATAAAAATTATAATAAAAATTAAATTTTTTCCTAATTATCTTTTTAATTATACCTTTTTTGTTTATTTTTTGTTATTTTTTGCTCTAAACCTCATTCATAGATTTTATTTTTTTAATTTTTGTAATCAATCTAATTACATTTATCTACGTATATGACAGATTCTTTTTTATAATCAACTCTATCAAAAATTAATGTATCTTTTTTGTAGGTATATTATGTTTTTCTATCTTTAGTTTTAAAATAATTGTAAAAGAAATAAAGGTGGAGAATGGATAATATTGGACTTAACCTAATAACCACGTTGATTTTTGGACCCAAATCTAAATGCCCCCTTCAATTATTTAGATATAAATTATAATAAGCCTTTGAAAAAAAGAAAAAAAAAATCTTTCAGCTAGATTCCTCTCAAGAATTGAGTCTGGCTTAATTCCTTTTGGACCCACCAAACCATCACAATTCGTGTGGGCTACGCGACGATAGCCTAAAGCCCCAAACAACTCACCACATGTGCCACATGACACACAGAAGCATGGTGGGGTCCATGTAGATAGGCATGTCGACTACACACCAACGGTTCGTATTTGTTCAACGTCTAAATGGTATGATCATCAGTTCATCCAATGGTCATATTTCAAATTTTATTTATTTATTTTAAGTGAAAATATATAATTCAACAAGTGTGGTTTAATGAGATCAAATCTAACAGCAAAAAAATTCTGACGACCCAAAATTAAATATAACAGTTAAAATAATTTAAAAAAATATATATTATTTAAGTCAAATTTCACATAAAAACTAATTGAAGCGCACGAAGAGACCAAGGAATAAATAATTGAAGGGCATGAAGAGACCAAGGAAGAAATGGTCCGAATGAGCCTACTCATGGAGAAGGAAATGAAAAAGGAAGATCCAAGAGACTATTTAGAGCAAGAAAGGCTTGAGTTTGAGGTAATGAGAGAGGACCTCAACAAATATACTCCAAGGAGGAAGAAGTTCTTTTGTGATAAGCAAGCGGAAATTATAAGATGCCATGCCATAAGGAATTCAAAGGAACATTAAGCTAAAAGATCATATTTTTGGTTTAAGCACGATTTGAAAGGTCAAATTAATTAGCAAGTTGAAATAACAACAAGACCCCAACCTTACCATCATAAGGTCATAACCATTAACCTTTTCAATGAATTGTGACTGACATGCATACGTAGACTTTTTTAAGAAGAAAGAAAACTTCGCTTAGGGTATAAGGTCTAGCTTCCAGTTTTTGAGCTCCTCCCAAAATTTGAAACCTATAGCATAAGCCCTAAACTTATCTCAAGGACATTCCTAAACCATAAACCTAAAATGATTAACCACAAACCTCGACGGGCCTTCTAAAACCCTGCACTCTCAAGTCAACTCGGGGCTCTAAGGCCATCTCCAACCGAAGGGTCCAGAGGGCCGAAAATAGCCTGAAAACCGTCTCCAACCGAGGGCTAGGCCAGAAGGCTGTGGAATCTGAGAGGGCCCCACGGAATCGGAGAGGGCTGGAGGGCAGCCAGCCAGCCAACACGGGGGCTGGCCAGAAAACTGCTTAATCCTGTCGATTATAACCGACATGAATTCTTAAAAAGAATTTTGAATCCAATGGCTAGCTGGCGCCATGTACCGTTGGATTCAATTTTTTTTTTTTAGGTTTTTTTTTGGGCCTTTTTTTTTTAATTCTCAAAAATTCTATTTTTTTTTTCCTATCAATACCTAAACCATTCATTCACCATTCCTCACAAAATTTTTAAATTTAAGTTAATGTTGTTTTCATATTTAATTTGTAGTTTTTAAATTTTATTTGTAGTTTTTAAATTTAAGTTGTAGTTTTTAAATTTAAGTTGTTGTAGTTTTTTAAATAATAAATTATGTTTGGCCCTCGGTTGGAGACGGTTTTTTGTGACAGTGCTAAAACAAGCCCTCTGGCCCTCTGGCCCTTGGTTGGAGAAGGAGGCAAATATGGCCCTGTACTGTTCATTAAAATATTAATATCTTGGAGGATCTTGGAGGGCCAGAGGGCTAAAACGAGCCCTCTGGCCAGCCATCGGTTGGAGATGGCCTAAGGGGGCTTACAAAATTCTAAAAGAAACAAGCTTGAGAACAATATGGTAACCTCACATATCTTTTATTTAGTTATAGGCTCACTTGCAATCAAATTTGTAGCTTATTTTAGACTAAAATAATTAATTGGTGCCGCTTAGTACTACGGTCTAGTAATGTATTTCTTTTCACTTCTAAGTGAGAGATCTTAGGTTCTAATTATTGGTTATAAAATAATATTAAACTTAAGATACTAAATTTATTTTAATAAACTGGGTGTAGTCAAACTAAGATTTTAAAGGATTTTAAAAGTGATAGATTTGATAGGATTTAGGAGGATTTAAGACTCCTACAAAATTCATGCGGATTTTAAAAGAATTTGAACCATATTATTGTTAGTCCATTATGAGATTAAATTCATCACTCCTCTTAATGTAGATAATATCGTTTGTTTAATAAATAAATAAATTGGAGCGTAAATTACAATTCTTATATAAATATATAAAAGTTAGAGAGATAACCTTTATATTGAGTGGAACGAAGCAGAGGTAAAATATCACACTGTAATTAAAACACAAGGGGATGGCAAATTAAAGAGGGAGGAATAGATGATCTTATTGAACTTTCCTTCTTTCTGATGTATTCTCTATGTGTACATTGATAGCAATAGGAGTGCTCTATTTATAGAGCAACTCCCTACGCACATTTCTTACACTTTGAAAATTTACAGCATACATGTTGAAAACTATGATCTCCTGCATCCAAAGTCAATTACAATTGGCATGGGTATTGTAAATGTCTGTGTGTGTGTTGAAAACTCTACTCAATGTTTTCAATTTCTATGTGGGCATTCAATACCGACTAGTATTTTCAACAAATTCTTATTAAAAAAAAGGCCTAATCGGATAAATGGTCCCCGTGGTCATAAGGTATTCGGATGATAGCCCCTGTGGTAAAAAAATTCGGATTTAAACCCATGTGGTCTAAGTCTGTTAGGATTTATGCCCTTCGGTTAAATAATGCTGACGTGGCTGCCACATATATGCCACGTGGCTGTCAAATGTCTGCCACGTGGCAAAAATAATAATTTTTAAACTTTTTTTTTTTAAACCTGAATTTTTACAAAAAAAAAAAAAAAAAAGAAAAAACCCAGAAACTCCCCCCCCGCCCTCCGCCCGTTCCCCCACCCTGCCGGACTTCTTCTCCTTCTTCTTCTTCTTCTTCCCGCCGGAGACCAGCTCCCCCCCCCCGACGGAGCCCTCTCCCCGCGCGACCCACCTCCCTCTCCTTCTTCCTTCTTCTTCTTCTTCTTGCTTCTTCTTCTTCTTCTTCTTCTTCTTCTTCTTCTTCTTCCCGCCGGAGACCAGCTCCCCCTTCGCCGGAGCCCTCTCCTCGCGCCCTCCTCCCTCTCCCTCTTCCTTCTTCTTCTTCTTGCAGATCTGGTTTTTTTTTTTTTGTAAAAATTCAGGTTTTTTTAAAAAAAAATTAAAAATTATTATTTTTGCCACGTGGCAGACATTTGGCAGCCACGTGGCATATATGTGGCAGACACGTCAGCATTATTTAACAGAATGGCATAAATCCTAACAGACTTAGGCCACATGGGTTTAAATCCTAACAGACTTAGACCACAGGGGTTTAAATCCGAATTTTTTTACCACATGGGCTATCATCCGAATACCTTATGACCACGGGGACCATTTATCCAATTAGGCCTAAAAAAAATAAACACATGATTGTCGTACGTGCAACGCACGTGATGAATAGATAGAACGGATAAGGCCACCTTCGTCCTCCTCTTCTCCTTTCCTCTGCGTCGTAGACTCCATAGTTAGACCAGTCCATCCTACTCACTCCCATGACCTCTACTCTCTAACTCTTTCTCTCTCGCCCTTTCCTCATTTACCACAAACCCTAATTCCTAAATCATGGGCTCCAAAATTCTTCCACAGGTACTCTCTCTCTTTGTCTCTGTGTGTGCGTGTGAATTGTAGTAATAATTTCTAGAGAAATTGATGATTTTATGGTTTTGCAGGCTCTGCTAACAATTCCAAGAAACCCTAACGAATTCCCGCCAGTAAAGCTCGGTTTTTCAGCTGCTCTCGCTCGCCGCTCTTCCAATTGCTCTCGGGTTTCGCTCTCTAGGGTTTCATCGAGCTCAATTGGGTCCGTTTTCAGTCCCATTGTTTCTGCAATGTGGAAACGGAACCTTGTTGTGAGGGCCGAGCCGAGCTCTGAAGGTGAAACCGGAGCCACCGATGATGCCCAAGAGAATGAAGCGGCTGGGAGCGGAGAGGCCTCTGTGGCCGTGGTAGAATCAGAAGCAGAAGCAGTGCTGGAGTCTGAACCCGAAGAGCCAAAGCCGCCGAGAAAGTCTCGGGTTAAGCTCGGAGATATAATGGGGGTAATTTATTCCCTTTTCTCTATTTTGCTGCTTTGCTTGGTTGATGTGAAAAGTGCAAATAATAAGTATGAAGAACTGAACATAATTTTGAAACCGAAACCGAAACCGAAATTATGTTTGGTGAAGTAATGTGGAAATGAAAATGACATCAAGGATGTGTTGAGTTCTGATCTCAGCAAGATAGTAGTTTAAATAAAGGGGATTGCCTGGAATGTAGATTTAAACACGGTATTTTGAGGAAAGCTGAAACACTAACTTCCTTGTTACTGTAAACCTTTCTTAATTTATTAGTCATTTGTTTTTTCGCCTTTCAACCGTATGGTAAGTGAGAATAATGTTTTCCGGAATTCTTCTGTTTGGTTAGATATTAAATAAAAGGGCAGTTGAGGCGGCAGAGCAGGAAAGGCCAGTTCCGGACATTAGGACTGGAGATGTTGTGCAAATTAAACTGGTAACAGTGGTTCTGCTTTATTTCTTCAGATTTATACCATACCGCATTGAACCTGTTGTGATTCTTTTTATGTGTATGACTTACAGGAAGTTCCTGAAAATAAGAGAAGGTTGTCTATCTATAAGGGCATTGTCATTTCTAGACAAAATGCTGGTATTCACACAACTATTCGCATTCGGAGGATTATTGCTGGCATAGGGGTTGAGATTGTGTTCCCGCTGTAAGTTTTCTTTTGTGTTCTGCATTTTGTGCTTGATTTTTCTGCTGAATCTATTGTTTATAATACCCCCTTCACAAATAACTTGTTGGGCTATACATGATTCCCTGGATTCTGATGACATGACTCTGAAGAAGCTAACATGTGGAAATCCATCTGGGATACTTATTGTCGATGTTTATTTATTAAAAGATTTTCAAGAGTCTAATGCATTACAATCATACATTTCCTTTCCTCGAAATTAAACAACTTGATCCATCTTTGTAGCTGGGTGCATAGGTGATCAAAGCTTTTCAGAAACATGCATAACCTAGGAGGTTGTAATGCTTGGAGGAAAAAACGTTTATGCTAATTGTATTTATTTTTTTTTTGTTTTTTTGTCAAAAATGCTAATTGTATGATTGGATTCTCTCATCCCAAACACCCCAAATGGCTTTCTTTTTCATATTTTTTTTTTTGTCGACTTTTTGTACTTAATAATATATACGAGAGAAGAAAAACCCCTTACTTTAGTAGAATATGCCTAGATTTCAGTTTTGACTTCTTGATGATGATGCTTAGGCTCGAATGAGTGTTAGATTGCTTACTGGTAATTTCCCCCCTTAAAGCCTTCCCTCGAGTTTTGAAATAATTCGAGCGTTATAATCATATCTTCCGTGAAGAATATATTTTATATGATATGTTTTTTATTTTTGTTGCTTGTTATTTCAGATACTCACCAAACATTAAGGAGCTAAAGGTTCTGAGTCACAGGAAAGTCAGGAGGGCAAGGTTGTACTATTTGAGAAATAAGCTTCCAAGGCTATCGACTTTCAAATGAGAAATAGTACGCGGCTCTTCTTTGGTTGTTTTCGGTTTCAGAGTAGTCTCATGAAAACTGTCACATTGTAAAAAACTATATGCATCCAGGAATCCATTTAGTGTGATATGTGTATCAGTTCTCCCCAATATTTTTTGTATCTACTATAGCAATACTAGGTTGTTTTCGCCTTTTCGTTCTCATGCTGTTTCAGTTGATTAATTGGGAGGAAATCGGTGTTCTTTTGCATGTAAGTTATGTTTCCTTCCCTCCTGGAGTTCTTCCCTAGCCTTTGGAAATCTCTCGTGTTTGGAAATGGAGGTGATTTTCACATACCCTATCTAGCCATCGGATTGGAGAAATCAAATAGAATCAATGGACATGATTTAAAAGAGATTTGTGAGAAGCTGAAAGGAGTGTTTTATCTTTTTCCATTTGGAAACTACTTGCAACCTATGCCATGATCAGTTTAAAATTGAGTGCTAGAATTGATACTAGCAATTTGACATTAAATTATTAATAGTAAAAGCATAACGTGTAAAGTTTTTTGAATGAGGTAACTTAGTACTCCCGATCTAATGATATTTTTCTCCACTTGTAGATGAGAGTCTTAAGGTTCGAATCTCGTAATTGGTGAGTTCGTAATAGCCTTCCACCCTTTTTTGGTTTATGCCCGAATATGCAATCATCAGACCGTAGTACTAAGTGGCTTGTTAGATTAGATGTTGAGCTTTGCATGACGGCGTGAGTTCAAACTCCGTCGATGGCTAATCTAACATCTTTTTACTACCATGATAAAGAGCCACTTGCGCCTTAAGGTTTTATTGACATTCCATAATTTGTTTATCATAAAAGAAAACATTAATGGAATTGAATGCCAATGATTAAATTGATTTGCAGAGGTAAATTTCAGGAACAACTTCAATTGATTTGAAAGGTGAGACATCAAAATGATGAGTTAGTCATATTCAAGGGACTGATAAAATCCTATTAAGGTGGGGGAATTGTTAGCTCTAAAATCAAAGTTTTAATCCCTAAGGAATTTCTTAATTTATACTAGCTGATGAGCACACACTCTTTGTGTGTGAACAATTTAATTTAAATTTTTGTTTTTTTATTAAGGAGTGTGATTAGTTTTTAAAATTTTAAAAAGAGTATGAAAAAATGATGGTAGGACAATTTCTCTTAATAAGTGCATATTTTATCTTAATATTACATAATTACTGTTTTGTCCTCCTTATGTAAATATTGTGTATGAAAAGTGAGGGTAAAATAGGAAAAATAAGAATATGATTGTCATTTTCTCAAAAGATACAAAATTACTATTTTGCCCTCATTATGTAAGTATTGTGTATCAAAAGTGAGGGCAAAATAGGGAAAAAGTGGACAAAAAGTTGACAAGGAGGGTTCTCTTAATAATAGTATAGATGATTATAAATCCAGATAAGTTAATTATGCTATGTCATTTTAACAATTGTAAACTTCGTCCAAATTTTAAATTTACTTCTCTTATCTAAATAGAGGATGTAAGTGACAATTAAAATACCACTTAGTACTACAGTCTAGTGGTATTCTTCTCCATTTATAAGTGAGAGTTCTTAGGTTCGACTCTCACCAAAGATGAATTTCAACTACATTATTACAAACTCATTATGAGGCTAAGTTCACCTCCTCTTTTGTCGTTTGTTCAACAAAAAAAATCGAATAAGACCAGTATAAGGTTGGCACAAAGGTTGTATCAGCTTTTCTCTCCCCCCATGAGTGTTTGTTTTCTTATCATTCCCTTAATCCCCTCACCATTCAAACCTTTATTAATCCTAACCAACCCATTCCACTTTCTCTCCCTCGTGAAAGTCTGTTTTCACTCCCTTAATCCCCTCACCAAAACCTACCCAACCAACCCATCCCACCGAAATTCATATTTAATCCCACATGTCGATTTCCCTTTTCCAATCCTTTTGATGTCCAATTAGGTTTGCATCTAGCGGTACCCAATCAACCTCACCCTTAAAACCTTAATCTTTGAATCTGGATCTACGCGTTGTGGGTCTGGACTGCATAGATAGGAAGGAGGGGTCCACTGAACCTTATAACTCCAGAAGGAAGTACCAAGAACACATCATATCTCGAGAAGGTTAGATTTGAATGATATGACAAAAGGAATTAAAGTAAATACCCCAACCCACTTCGAATGAGCATTTACCCCCAACTACCCAAGGTATTCATGGCGATTGAGGAAAGCCCAGCTACTAGAGTACCTAACAGACCAGAGAATAAATGTTCTAAACCTCCAACAAACATGTACTTACAATCATCTTTTCTTCCTGTGGTCCTACTGTTTTTACAAAAAGATTCACCACTATGTGAGGCAAGAAGGAAAATTGAGGGTTATTCGTACAACAAGTATCAAAGCAAGCAAACTGTTTGCATGTCCTACGTACTCGTGCAAACAATCCACCCAAGTCGACAAAGTCAGGGATTGATGGCGAATCTGGAGGTTGAGGAACTTATGGTCCATCTTGAAAGATCCATAGAGTTGGCAACTATGGAAAATGGGGTCAAACTAGTGGGGAAGGCTCTGGTCAACAAAAATCTCAACAAATGGGGGGTTAGAAATATTCTTCGCACTGCGTGGAAGGAAATGGGGGACATATAAATTAAATGGGTCCAGGAGAATACGTTTATCATTATTGTGCAGGATGAAAGTACGACAACAAAAATCCTTAATCAAGTGCCTTGGGCAGTCATGAAGCAAAATTTCTCTGTTCAAAGATGGCCACCATAACTCGCTTTGGAGGAAATATAGTTGGAGCTTGTTCCTTTTTGGGTCCAGATACATGGGGTCCCACTATACCTATGCTCGGAAGTAAATGTCAAGCGACTTGCAAGGGAAATTAGGGAATTCCTGAAGCTTGAAAACCCGTCTACTGCACAGGGTTTCCTCAGAGTTAAAGTAGTAGTGAACACGTTGAATCCTCTAATCACTGGTTGCTGGCTGCCCAGAGATAATAACGATGATACCTGGATTGAGTTCCGCTATGAAAGACTCCAGGATTTCTGTTACCGATGTGGTAGAATTGGGCACTCGAACAATGAGTGCTCTTTTGAACCCACGAAAAAGGGTGTTGCAGGGTATGAAGATTGGACCAGAACGGTGCCAATTCGGGAGATGACGGAAACTCAATGATTCTTATATGTCAGTTCGGGTGATCATAGATGGGTAGGAGTTCGAAGAAGATGAGTAAAGTCCATCGCCCAGAGGCAAGACTAGAGTAAGGCTGGGGGAGAAGAGATAGAAACTAAAAGCTCGACTGTGCCTTCTCCCACAATAGAGACAAGTGGAAGGAGGACAAGTAAGAAAAGATGGCATATAATAGATAGACAAATGGAAAGTACACCGTTCAACCCGGCCCAATGGGTTTTGAATGAAAGCAATTCTCAGATAAACCACCATGTGATATTGGATTATGGGCCATCGGGCTCCCCAAACACTTACATTATGGACCTATATAAAAGGTAAGCCTGAATCTCAACGATTTAGATTTAGGAGATCCCAGAGGAGATTAACTTCCAACCATTGGGGGTGTCTTCGATAGGAGACCATTTACAACTCTTCCAAGCCTCAAAGGGAAAGGAAGTGATAAGCGAGGTGAGTCATTTGAAGATTTCATCCCATATACCAATGGCGGATAATGGAAATCAGAGAGTCCAGCAAGAATGCAACCCCTAACCTCGTGTGGATTTGGGAGGCAGTAACTCCAAAAGGGGGCAAAGCCCTAGGAGATGGACTTAGCATTGACTCAGTCCTCGCAAAAAAAGAGCAAACGCATAGAGGGATCCGAAAGTATCATTGAAAGGAAAAGGAAAGTGGCAGAAAAATTAAGGAAAATAAGTGTAAGGGAAAGATGCTTGATGATGGAACGAGCGATCTATGTGGATTTGCAAGAGATCCCAGTGGAGTACCAAGACATGTGGGATTATATGAAGGCAATAACGAAAGATGAGAAGAAGGCAATGAGCATGAAGAAATAGGGAAGTTATTCCCAAGACAGTGGAGGTTGGTCTTCAACAGCCACACGATCACTATGATAATCCTGTTTTGGAACTATCGTGGTCTTGGGTCGAACACGGTAGTTTGGGCCCTTCATGGGCTAATAAGGAAGTATAGGCCCTCTATGATTTTTCTCTCATAAACAAAGATGAAAGATCATAGAACTGATGGTGTTAGAAGACCAATGGCTTACTCGGCTGGCTACAATATTGCTCCGATTGGGACGGTTGGAGGTTTGAGTTTATGGTGGGATGAATTAGTTGAGGTGGACATGGTGGATTCATCAAAATACTTCATTGATGCCCACTATAGGGTTATGGAATCACAACATGTTTTCCAACTAACGGGGGTTTATGAAACCTCCTACAAAGCAGAGGATGCAGCTTTCTGGCGAGGTATGATCAATGACTTCTACCCATCTACCACCCATTGGATTTGTGGAGGTGATTTCAATGATTTTCTGTGGGATTGGGAGAAGTCGGGAAGAGCGGAGGTCTGACATAACATGTATAGATACCTTGAGGAATTCATGAACAATATGGAATTAATGGATCTGGAGTTTAACGGCCCTAAATTTACTTAGAAAGGGCATCACCAAGGTTAAGTTGTTGAGGCTCGATTGGATCGTATCTTAGTAAATAAGGAGTGGCTAGATTTGTGTCCTAATACCATTGTTACTCATGGTACTGTATTGTGTTTGGACCATAGCCCGATTGTAGTCCAAGGTGAGCCTAGTTTTGGAAAGGGCAAAAGACTATTCAAGTTTGAAGCTTACTGGTCTAAAGAGACTGAATGCAGAGAAATTATGAGGAATTGCTAGGAAATGCACTGCTTGGGAGATAGCATGGATAGATAGAACAAAAGAGTGAATGATTGTTGTTCAAAATTAATCGATTGGAGCGGGAAAAAATTCAAGCTCAAGAGGCGGCAAATTGAGGAAAAGTTGACACACCTTAGGAAATTGTAAGAAAATTGGGGAAGGAATAAAAAGCAGATTGAGGATCTGTCACTGGAGGTGGATAAGTTGTGGAGGCATGAGGAAAGCTTTTGGCAACAAAGATCGAGAGTGAAATGGCTTCAAGAGGAAGATGCAACACACTAACTTCTTCCATTAATCCACCTTGCAGAAGTGAATGAGGAATAAGGTGCTCAAAATTGAAGACAAAAATGGGGAGTGGATCGAATGTCCTAGGAGAGCGAAGGAAACTATTGACAAACACATATGAACTCTTCCCTTATCGCCTCGGTCTCTACGAATGAGGTCAATGATGCTGCACATCAAATGGGGGGATTAAAGGCCCCCAACCTTGATGGCTTCCAAGGCATTTTTTACCAGTCATTGGGAAATCTTGCGAAAGATATCAGTTGGTTGGTTGATGATCTTATGAAAGGCAATATCAATCTCAATTGTATTAATTCCACACATGTTGTCATCGCCCCTAAAGTCCCAAATCCGGAGTCTATTTCCCAATTCCGCCCAATCAGCCTCTATAACTATTCTTACAAAATATTGTCGAAGGTCATGGCAAATCGCCTTAGACCACTGTTGCCGGAGCTGATTTTCCTTTCGCATAATGCCTTTGTTGTAGGACGACAGTTTCAGGATAATATTGGCATTGCTCATGAGCTCTTCCATTTCCTTAAAACGTGATGAACAAAAAGAAAATTCGAGCTCGGGGTCAAATTAGACATGCACAAGGCTTATGACAGGGTATAATAAGACTTCTTACTGGCTGTCATGGAGAAGATAAGGTTTGATCAAAGCTGGCAATGTCTTGTCTTCAAATGTATTTCGTCGGTTGACTTCGCCATTCTGTTAAATGGTCAACCTGGATAGAAATTTGCTCCCTCTCGTGGCCTTCGTCAAGGCGACCTTTTATCCCCATATCGTTTCCTATTCATAAGTGATATACTATATCTGCTCATCACGCGGGCTTGTGAAGACAAGTTGATTGCGGGGGTTCAAATTAACCCTCATGGGCATGTTATTTCCCACATCTTCTTTGCGGATGATACCTTTTTTCTTTAAATGTTGATGTGGTAAATTGCAACAACCTAGTAAAGTTAATAAACCAGTATTGTGAGGCCTCTGGGTAGCAGGTGAACCTCTAGAAATCTAGTGTTTTCTTCGGTGCCAATGTCCCGGCGGCCTTATTGGAAAAGCTCGGTCGCATTCTTCGGATGCCAATTGTTGATGACCCAAAGACTTATCTTGGTATGCCAGCCATGTGGGGAAGATCCAAAAGGAAAGGGCTGACTTATGTCAATGAGAGGATTTTGGGGAAAATTCAGGGATGGAAACATGCAACATTATCACAAGCGGGTAGAGAGGTTTTGATTAAGGATGTGGTCCAGGCTATCCCGGTCTATCCGATGAACCTTTTCAAATTTGTTGCTACCATTTAAAAAGAAATGGACTCTTTGATCTCTAACTTCTGGTAGGGGCATAACAAGGAGGATAAACACATTCACTGGGTCTCAAAGGATACTCTCGGGCTACCGAATGCGATGGGGGACTTGGGTTCAGATGCTTCATGGATTTTAATGATGCTCTCTTGGCGAAACAATGTTGGCGTCTCATCCATGAGCCCGATTCCCTGTGGGCGAAGGTTCTTGGTACTTCCCCCACTGTTCTTTTCTGGATGCCAAGCGGGGAGGCCGAACGTCTTGGGCGTGGTCAAGTTTACTTACGGGACGTGGCCTTTTGCTAAGGGAGACCCACTGACAAGTCATGAATGGGAAGGAGATTCGAGTTTAGAGTGATAGGTGGCTGCCATCTCTTCCGGTTGGACATCTAATCCCTATCGAGTCGATGCAGGTCAGCCGCAACACCAAAGTGGATTAATTAATTAATCATAATAGTGGCAACTGGGATATTGACTTCTTAAAACCATTTATTTCGATGGTTGAGTATAAGGCAATCCTGGAAACTCATATTGGCGATCTCATGCTCTGGGACAGGTTAGTGTGGCCTCTAGATAAAAAAGGGTTCTACTCAGTTAAGTCGGGCTACCACCAGGTGCATTCATGGGTGATTTCAAGGACCAACCTCAGATCGTCATCGTCTATAACCATCAGGAGGAATCGATTGAGCACTTTTTTCTCCTTTGCCCGTGGGTGGAAACTATTTGGTTTGGTGGAATCTTAAATAACAAGGTAAATTGAAATGAGATCACAACGTGGACGAATTGCTCTTTCGCAATTTTCAGGGCCAGGGATAACTCAAGGGCCAATAAAGAGAGGATCCTGACTTGTGTTGCTTTCTCTTGTTGGCATATTTGGAAGGCTAGATTATGTTTCCTCTTCCAACAGAAACAAATCATCATGTCCCAGGTGTTGGCGGCTATATTTACAAGCATCAGAGCTTTCATGGAGGCTTAGAGGGCTCCCACCGGAAGTGTGGTATAGTGCAGACTTAGCAATCCTGTGCAGGAGCGCTGGATGAAGCCGAGCCATCCATATGTAAAAATTAATGTCGACGCGAGCTGGGTGGTCGCCAAAAATGAGGGATTTGTTGGGGTAATGGTGAGGGACTCTTCTGGCAGCTTCATTGCTGCTCACAGATTCCGTATTAATGCTCCTAGCATCGATGCTGTTGAGGCGATGGCCATTCTGCATGGATGTGATTTGGGTTTATCCTTGGACATGAACCATGTGGTTGTAGAATTTGATTCCTTGAATTCCATTTCGTGCCCGAGGGGAAAGATAACAAATGGTAGATAGGAGGCGTTTCCAACCTTAGCGAGGTGCAAGAAAGTCGGGGAATCCTTCCATGACTGTCGCTGGTCTTGGACTCCAAGGTCAGCCAATATAGTGGCTGACCATTTGGCGTCGCGAAGTTGCGTGGAGATATGTGACTTTACTTGGCTCGAAAGACCTCCATCTTCACTTGTTCATGTACTAAACAAAAATGGACTACCTTGCCCGCATTAACTTTGTTTTGGTTGTGCAAGGGGTGACGCTTGTTGCTTTCTTTGTAGTGTTGGGTTTCTTTTTCCCCTTGCACTTCCTGGTTTGTTTTTTGGTTGCTTGCCTCGCTGTGGGCTTTCATTGTAATCTTTGGCATCTTTGCCCTGGTTATATAATTTCCAGTTCTCCCAAAAAAAAAAAGGTCGATTGTAAGTGGTTTGAGCCGAGATTTGATGTGCTCGATTAACCATTGCTCAGCCTGTGACAAGCATGTTACTTGACACCTATTCCATATAACATAAGCTTTAACAGTGTTAAGTTTACAGAAAAAATAAAACAAAATAAAAAAGGATAATGCTAACGAGATTAAATTTGTTGACAAAATTTGTAAACTAAATGATTTGTCACCAATCGGAATGAGCACGCTTATTGTGTACAAATTTAATTTCCTTAGCATTACCCAATAAAAAAATACCATGAAAAACTTGAATTTATTACTCCGTTTAGTCTTCGGCTCCATCATTTACCTCTCCAATTCAAATTTAAATATAAGACCATCTCCAACCAAAGGAAAGCCAGATGACTCGTTTTAGCCATCTGGCCCTCCAAGAAATTAATACTTTAATGAATAGTGCAGGGCCATATTTCTTACCATCTCCAACCGAGGGCCAAAGAGCTAAAGGGCCATAGAGCTCGTTTTAGCCCTGTCACAAAAAACCGTCTCTAACCGAGGGCCAAAAGGTCATAGGGCCAAACATAATTTATTATTTAAATTTAAAAATTACAACAACATAAATTTAAAAACTACAACTACAACAAATTAAATGTAATATAATTAAATATTTAAAATAAATTGTAAAAGGAACATGCTTATGAAATGAACTACAACTACAACTACACCCATTATAATTGTCCCACATCGGGCGTGGGAGATGAATGAGCAAGGAAACATGCTTATAAAATGAACACCCCAACTTTGATCAAATCACCTTTCTCGGCCCAAAAAATCTAAACCGATAATTAAATATTTTTTGCCCAAAAAAAATGTAAAAAAAATTAAATAAATATGACGTCATCATATGGCCCTGCTCGAAGCTGGCTGGGTTGGGCCAGCCGGTTAGCCCTTTGGCCCTTTTTTGTTCAGTAGGGCCCACGAGCCCTTTGGCCTGGCTCTAGATTGGAGACGGTTTTCAGGCTATTTTTGGCCCTTTGGTCCTCTGGACCCTTCGATTGGAGATGGTCTAAAGGGAACGAAGCGGAAATCGGGATGCAAGGAGAAAGAGAAAAGAGGGGGACAGAGATCTGTTGCGGTTGCAATCGGCGACCGAAGTGGCTGGTGGTGGAGGCCAGGTTTTTCTGTAAACTCATGTTGTGTGAAGGACGGGTGTCAAAGCCTCAAAACAACATGTTTGTCACACGATAGGCATTGTATATTTGGGCACAACAGATCTCAACTCTAAAAAATGCACCCCACACAAAAACTTTCCCCTTCCTTTTTCACATTAGAAGCGGGCGTCACCACTCTCTTCCTGTTGACACATGCCCTTCTCCATTCCCCTCTCTCCCCTGAGAATTTATCAAATATAGCCACAAATGAACTCTTAATTTTAAAAATGTTACTTTTTATGAAATATTTCAAATATATCTAAAATTCCACCTAAATAGACACAAATACCCTCAAATTTAACAATCAAATAAATTCAGGGCTTTTTAACCAAAATGATTTGTGGCATTAACATAACTCCTTAATCTGATCCTTAACAATTAATGATAATTAATAGTAGTGCTCTTGAATTTGTTTATTGTGAATCATTTTAGTCTTTCTGACACACCCCGACCTATATCGAGGCATGCTGGCCGTCACGTGAGAGTGACGTAACCATGTGCACAGTGCGGAAACAATATTAATATAAAGAAATGCCAATAAATAAAAACCAAACCAACTAGAGCACTAAATAAGGTAAGGTGTAAGTGCGATGATCAGAGCATAAGTAGCCTAAGTATAGTCCAGTAGGATGAGTACTAATTATACAATATCAAATATGGTCCTACATTAGTGATAATCTGTCAGAACTGCTGTGAGTTCCTCGTGAGCCAACAACGAGCACTCCTACCTAAAACCTGGAGGGGCGCAAAACAGAAAGTGTGAGTGGGCAAAAAAAACAAAACTTTCCAAAACCATTTCATTTATCAAAAGTAGTAACCCCTCGCCATAAAACCTGTATAATTCCCACAAAATAGCATAAACTATTATATCTCTAAATCATATTCAAAATAACAAATCCATTGAATATACCATGTCAAATCTCATAAAGAAATAAGTAAGTCAGGTGCAATTAATCAATATGAAATAGTAAGCCAGCCGGAGTCACCTAAAGTGACCTGTACGGCTGGGTCCACAACTCATCAATCAAATTCTGCACACGAGTCGAAACCACCTAATGTGGTATGTATGACAGGCTAGGTGTAAATAAATACGCTCAAGTGCTAGAACACGTGAAGGCTGTGCGAAGTATCGCAAGTCACCTACAAGTCGGAACCACCTAATGTGGTATGTACGACATGTTGGCACCTGCCTTGGATCCAAGGTGAGAGTGTGGTGCGGGAGGTGAACGATCACGTGAAGGCTAGGCCTTGTCCTTGGGCGGAGCACTAACACCGGGGTGCAGTATAATAATCTCGAAATATATCTCAACACTAATGTAGTCACCACCATCACTACCATTAATATACTCACCTGAAGCTTACCCGAGCGTCCATAGCGTCGAGTAACAATATATATATAACCATACTAATGCACAATTAAACATAGGGAGCCTTTGACATGGCATTTCAAAATATAAAACCATTTAATTAAGTTTTCTGGGAAAAATACCAAGTATATACAATATACTAAAAACCAAAAGCCCACTCATTGATATGTGGAAGGGTTGTAACCCCCGAGCCTTGCTTGACTGCGCTCGTCCTCAGGATAGGTCTCATCTATATGCGAAACAACTATTTAAAGCAAATAAACAAAACTAGGTAATAACTTCTCATACATTGCTTAATTGGGGTATTTGCATATACCACCGTGACCTACTCAACCTCAGGAACAACCCCATATTTTTAGAAAAAATTTCTGACGTCCGGCGCGCCCTCACGTGCCGGCCAAGGCACAGCCAGACGCGCGGCCCACGCGTAGGCACGTGCCTGGCACATTGACGGATTCCCTAACGGCGTTAGGGAATATTCCGTTAAATAAAAGCATATGCCGCTATGTTTACCTGACGGCGTTAGAATATTCCGTCAACTTTGACTGAATATTCTCCTCCTTCTTCCTTGGTTCGCTGAAGTCCGGCGCCGGCCATCGCTGCTATCGCTGGAATCTGGAAAAAAATTTAAAGCTTCATATCTCCCTCATTTTCCCACCAAAATCCATGAAACTTAAACCACAATGAAGCTTAGGACAAAAGGAACAAGTTCTTACCACTTAAGAGTCCTAAAACCAAAGGGAAGTCGCCGGAAAATCCTTCGATATTCCGGTCACTCCTACAACTCGCCAAACCCAAGCTTCCCGACGTTCAAAACCATCCAAAATTCTTCTAAAAGCTTCGTGAAGACGATTTAAGACCTCCAAAAAGCTCAAAACTTTAAGAAACACTCGCGATCACTTCGAGTGAATAGTGTACCTCCTCGGAGCTTCTTGGTTCTTGAGTTCCCGACGTCCTCACATCCCACCAAGGGTATGGATGAGCTCCTGGACTCGCAAGGAACACAAAAACCAACTTCACATCCTCGATCAGTGCAAGGAAAAACTGGTTTAGCAAATGACCGTACGGTTGTACGGAAATGGAAGAAAATCCTAGAGGGAGGAGATAGAGGGAGTCAACGGGATTGGTTGGTGTGTGTGTGTGGTCCAGATTGCAGCCAATCAAACAAACTTTAAGTCTTTTAGTTCTAATTGGGTCCAATTAATTAGGAATAGAACTAATTGGTCCAAAACCTTAGCCCATTTACACACACACAACTCAACGATTAAAGGGCATAATAGAAATTTCCATGCTCTCGAGGATAAAATAATATATACGTTCGGGACGGGCTGTCACACTATCTTTGAATTTGTCCATTGTGATCATTTTATTTTTTTTTCGTGAAAAATCAATCAATTGTTTTATTAGTGTGATGATGTAGTACCATGTGGGTCTCACAAATACAATCATATAACGACATGTGGATTAACTTTAAAAACTATTTTTATATTTAAAACTAAAAATGATATTAGTAAGACAAACGGTGTTGAAGGCATAATTAAAATTCTGCTGCTCCCACTTGAGGTAATCGCGGCAGCGTTTAATGTCGGTGATGAGGGGGTCGAAGGGGATAGGGTTGTGACGGTGGAATGTAGAAGCAAAGGTGAAGTTGGACCGGAGCTTGAGACGACAATAGCTAAAAAACCTTTAATTTATTTAATTGTTAAATTTGAGGGTATTTATGTCTAATTAAATGAAATTTTGGATATATTTGAAAGTTTTTATAAAAAGTGACATTTTTGAAATTAAGGTTAATTTTTGGCTATATTTGATAAATACACCTCTCCCCTCGCCTTAAGCTCCGCCACTTCTATCGGACCCTCTCCCCCTCTGTCTTCCTCTGTCTGTCTCTCAAATCTAATTAGGAGGTGAGTTTTGGTTTTGGTGTTGAAGCTCGCTCGGACCGAACCCGATCTTGGTGGCTGAATCTCCGAAGCTGAGGTCGAATTTGCAGTTGGACCGAGCAATCCGTACCCTCTTCCTCTCCCTGCGTTCTGCCATATGTTAGTTCCCAATTCAATCTCTCTCTCTCTCTCTCTCTCTCTCACTAACACATACGCACATTTTCTTTCACAAACACCTTCTCTCTCTCTCTCTCTTGCTTTCTCTCTCTATGTCAACCATGTACTCGCAGAGGCTTTAATTCTCTCTCATCTTTTTGTAACTGTTGTTCTGAGCTAGGGTTTGTTCTGGTAATTTGAATGGCAGGGTTTGAGATTGTTTGGTGAAATTTTGGAAGAAAAAGAAAGAAGCAAAATTGTTTTGCATTTTTGTCGGTGGACCATCATGAGTGCCGGTGGTGGTAAACAGATGATTTCTGTTCTTCCTGATGAGCTCAAATTCCTATGTACTCTCTCTCTCTCTCTTTCCCTCGCACTACCCATATACGTACATGCATGCCGCTCTGGGTAATCCGAAGGGTTTATAGTTGAATTATTTGTGGGAAATTGATCATGATTATACTGAATTGATCGTGGAAAGATGATTTTTTGGAGAATTTGAGGATAATTGAATTGCATGAACACAGAAATACTGGAATTTCCTTGATGATGATTGTGTTTGTTTTTCTGGGTGAATTGAAGGGGAAAAAAAATCATTGTTGTTGGTTTTCTTTTCTTAATTAAGATTAAACAACAGATTGTTCGACTATATTTATGGCTCATGAAGGTTTATGATCTTAAAACATTTGCGTTATGAAGTGACGGTAAATTTATGGTTGAACTGATTACTCAGATGATCGTATGCGTGACAAATGGAAAAAATTTGAGGGGGATTTCTTTAGTTGATACAAATGATGTGTGCCTGACCTCATATCCGACACCAGTCCTTTTTATTGATTGTTATTTTGCTTCTCTTGTTGGGTACCTCATGGCCTCTGGATTTGTATCCTTTTAGGTTTTTGAGCTTCACCTGTTAACCTTTGTCTTAACTGTATCCCATGAATTTGCTTGCCCTAAGTTTCATACTTATGTTCTGCTCTATATATACACATAAATAAGACACACATATACCTAATTACCTATCTATGCGTATGATAAGCGGTTCCAGCACTCCTCCGGTTATTGGAAGGGTTCAAATTGAAACAATTCCGGCTAATAGGGTGAACCTCGTAAATACATATTGGACTTGTACATAATTTTGATTATAGTTAGTGCCATGTCCAGGCAATTTCTTTTCAAATTCTGGCATAGAAAGTTTCTTCTTTTCTTGCTAATGTTGTTGGATAAAATACTAATTAATTTGACTTTCTTGATCAGTTGAGCTGGAAAAGCAAAGCTTTTGTGATCTAAAAGTTGTCAATAACACAGAACACCATGTTGCTTTCAAGGTTCCAATTTTTTTCATAAATGAATTTAATAATAACTCGATGTTTATTCAATATAGAAATCGCTAGTGCATTTTTTTTTTATTGTTTTCATTACTCTTGTTTCTAGGTTAAAACTACTTCACCTAAGAAGTATTTTGTACGGCCCAACACTGGTGTTATACAGGCTTGGGATTCATGTGTAATCAGAGGTAATACTCTTCTCATCACGTTTTTACAGTTTTCATTTGCTTTATAATCTTATTTCTTCACCTTGAAAATCAGAAACCTCTGAGACTGCCCAACAAGTGGTATCCAGTATTTTTGAACCTCTCAGGCAATTATTTCAAATTGAAAGTTCATAATCTAAGATTGTATTATGGCCAGTCATAAGAATGTAACATATTGTTCATGTACCGTCTACAAGTGTTTACTATACTCACTTTGATATCTTTAAAAGCTTTTGTAATAATGGCATCCAACTAACTGCTGGGTGTGCAGTCACCCTCCAAGCCCAACGAGAATATCCTCCAGATATGCAGTGCAAAGATAAATTTCTTCTACAAAGTACAACAGTGCCTCCAAATACTGATGTTGATGACCTTCCACAAGATACTGTAAGAATTTTAAGTTGGACATCAGTCACTCTGTTTCACTAGCTTGATTTTTCATTTTAAATAACTACTTGTTCTTTAATGTTATTATAGTTCACTAAGGAAAGTGGAAGGGTTTTAGAGGAGTGCAAGCTTAGAGTTGTGTATGTTGCTTCGGGCGCTCAAGGAAACTCAGAAGATGAAGCTATGAGGAGCTCCATGCGTAGTCTTGATACTAATTCTGTGAGTCTTGTGGTGCTTTCCGTTTGGGTTTTCTCAAATGTGTTTGCGTTTTTGCGTAATAATGAATCATGGATGTACATCTTATTGTTCTGGGCTTAGGGAAGTTCTTTAATCCACTGCTTCACAAACTTAATCCAAAGATTGTGTTGCATGTTACATTTCATCACTTGCAATACAAAGCGTATTTAGAAAGAAAAAAACATCAAGTATTGACTTCTAGTGATTAAATGTGGTCGATGAATGAAGTGAGTGGTTTAGCATGTTTTAATCACAATTTATTAGGATTTGTTCGAAGTTTATTCCACATATTAGATATCTGCAGAAAAATCGTATGTCTAAAAATTAATAATAATAAAAAATTACGAAATCATGTGAAGCTTGAACCATCTGACTTGTTTTTGGAATTATATGAAAATTATGTGCTCCCATTTGTTTAGTTGACTTTCTTTCCGTGCTTACTGTGAACTTGTAGCAGTCCAGTATAAAATGTCTTGATAGGCTTATTGCAGCGATTCATAATATATTTGAATTCATTTCATATTCTAACACTTTAAAATTTGTTTTACATGTAGAATCAGGCTTTTCAGCGCCTGAAGGAAGAAAGAGATGCATCTGTTAGACAAACACAGCAACTTCAACAGGAACTGGTTAGTAGATAATTCTTCTTCTGCTTTCTCTAATACACACATATACAGAAAGACTCGATTATTAACCTAAGTAGCTTATCCTCGATTGTTTGATCTTTTCCTATAGCTAGAGATCAACCATTAGAATTTGGTGCTTTAAAACCGAGTCCTGACAATCGAAAGATTTTAATATCAAATCTGATGGTCCATGATTAGCTACCTGCTGCTAGAGTCACGTGCAGCATGCTTGCACACACACACATATGTAATACAACATTAAGACAGACTTGTCACAACTTATAAAAGCAGGAAGAATATAATTTTATTAGGTGACCTCAGGGATTCCGGAAAATTGAAGACGGGGAGCTATTTGTGGTCAAATAAAATTGGCAGTATTTATAATTTGCTTAATGCTCAGAACACTACCGGAAGTTAATGACCTGGTATCTGTAATACGGGTGAGGTTGATAGGAGCTGAAATAGGCAGTGGAAGTATAATCATATAAACTATATGGAAATGTCCTTCAGAAGATGGTTTAGATAAATATGTCAAACGATTCAAACCCCGCTCTCACCACTGACATTCGCTTTTGTCCAGGATACACTGAAGAGGCGAAGATTTCGGAAGGGTGACCCAGGCTTTTCCTTCACCTTTGCAACTTTTGTGGGACTTATTGGACTCATGGTTGGCTTCCTTTTGAACCTTTCATTGTCCTCACCAACTACAGAATGACTTCGACGCTTTTATTCAGGACATCAGGAAACGTTTTCTTGACAAATTCATTGTATAATTTATTTATGTTCCGTTTGCTGGAAAGTTTGCTTTACTTCATTTTTTGTATATTGATGATTGTTGCAAATTTGCATCATGATTAGTTGATTTATTGAATATGTTTCTGTTTCACCATCGTGTTCTATGTTCCGTAATCCGTATGCTCGTTTCTGACATTGTTCGGAAGGTCTCCCGAGAAAAACTTGCGTATCACATGTTGCTTATCCCTTTACTACATGCAATGACGTGTGCCCTGGAAGTTTCTCTCACTGCTTCCCGTCTGGTAAATTTGTTTGCAGCTTGAAAGAGTAAATTGTAGCAATGGTCATTTAACTTTAATTCAATTGGAGCAATGGTCCCTCAACTAAAAATCCATTACTATTGATCCCTCAACTCATCAAAACGTGCAGCTATGGTTTCTCAACTAAAAATTTATTACCATTGATCCCTCAACTTTAATCCAACTAGAGAAATGGTCATTCAACCTTAACCCAATTGTAGCAATAGTCTTTTCAGCATAACTCATTTTGACAAAATTCTGACAAAGTTGACGAAAATAGCTACACGTTTTGATGAGTTGAGGGATCCCAATTGTATAATGGTCATTCCAACATAACTTATTCTGACAAATTTGATGAAAAGAACCATATCTACACATTTTGATGAGTTGAGGGATCAATGGTAATGTATTTTTAGTTGAAGGACCATTGCTCCAATTTGATTAAAGTAGATGAACCATTGCTACAATTTACTCCAGCTTAAAAACACCCTTTTGCAAGTTACTTGCATGCTATGTTTCTTGCTCAAGATCTTCTGTAAATCTTCCCAATGTGTGATATTCATATACTAACTTTCACCACGATTCTGCGTCATTGCACTTTATTGACATTAGCTCAACGGAAATGCTAAACACACATCATTTTCTCCTCACACATCACCCTTTATTGTTGCCCACTAAATTGAATAAATCAAATGAAAAGAAGTAGCATGATTAAACAAAGGTGTGTAACAATAACTTAATAGTATTAATTCAATTATGCACAAAATTTGTTCCACCCCGACAGTTGGACGCAAAAAAACCTTAAAATCCTGTTTTTGTTAAATCACAAGAACAGGACTGCAAACAGATATTAATCCTAAACTACAGTAGTGAACATAAGCAACAAATTAAACCACAGTACACATTGCTGCCCTGTGAAGAAGTGAAAAAAAAAAAAAAAAAAATCCACCACTAGGAGATGTTTGTGGGAACGGCATGATTAATCCAACTCTAAAAATTTTAAAAAAAAATTATTTAAAAACTTACAAAGTTCACACTTTAAAAATCTTACAAAGTTCAACACACTTACTAATTAAACATTTAAAATTACCCTAAAATTATAGCGATAATGATATGTGAAGATAAGATGAAGAAAACATTAAAAGAATAAAAAAATATGTTTGTGAAATAGTAATCATCATTGCCTTTGCCCTTCTTCTTTCCAACTGGTGGACTTGCACGAAGACAATTACATTTTAGAGTGAATAGTGAGGCAAATCCGTTGTCCTTACTCTCCAATTGTCATTGCCCAGCCCTCCACCAACGGATGGAGATGCTTTTATCAGAGAGAGAGAGAGAGAGAGAGAGAGTCATATACCATCTGAATCTGGATCTGGGCCATTCAATCATGTTTGGACTTAAGAGGCCCAAGTTACACTTATTTTTTTTTTTTTGCTTCTTAAAGAAAGAGAAAGAGTGGAAAATGGGCGGGAACTCTTCAGGTGCTAAATCTCAAATACTGCACGTGCGAAAATTGGCGCCCATCTTTTCCCCTCAAATTCCAATCCCTCTCTCTGTACGATCCAAATCTCATCAATCAACCATGGAAATGGCGACTCGCCCCACCGACTCAGCTCCCATCACGCCAACCATCTCCGAGTCCGAGAAGGCCTGGCACCTTTTCTCACTCTTCTTACAACTCGGCCGCCCGACTCACCTCTCCGAGCTCGCCTCCCGATGCAAATTGTTCCCGGCATCGCCTCACCTGGTCCGATCCCTTTGCTCCATCCCGCGCTCTCCCCTCTACTTATCGGGCCAGCTCTATGTCACGCCGTCTCTGGCTTCATTGGCAACTTTCCTAGAGTTCTTTTCACATCGCAGTGCCGGGGATGCAGTGAGAGTCTGCTTGGGGAAGCGGAAACGGGCCGTTTGGGATTTCGGATTTGGGCCACCGGCAGAAAAGAGATTAATTCTGGATTTTGGAAATGGTAACTGTTACATTTTTAGTTGTAGTTTCTAGCTTTTTGTTTGCGATTTAGTGTATTTGGTTGGTAATGGTGGTGATGAACTGCAGTGAATGAAGAGTGTAGAGCGCGGAAGGCAGTTCGAAATACTCGTTCGAAGGTACGATTAAATTCGTAATTTCTGCTTTTTTTGTGTTTTTTTAATTTAAATTTTAATCTGGAAATGTTAAACTAACAAAAGAAAAAGAATCACTTTAATCAGGGAATTTGTAATCTAAGAGAACACAAAAATATGTTTAATTTTTGCTCTCGTTTTTTTAACGGAAGACTTGGCGCAAAACCGAGCGTAGTGGGGTTCTAGTGTTCATAAGGCTTTGTTGTTGTTGATGATAGAGAAATATGTGCTCATGTATATGTGTGTGTATTTATATATGTATACATATGTTTTGACATTTATCATCTTTTATATCTTGTTTGAATTTGAGGTTTTTCTATTTCGTTTGAAAGGCGATTCTTTGTATAAATAAAGTGAAACAAAACATATTGCTTTTCTGGGAAGCTTGTAATTCAGATCAATTTTTGCAGTCACATTCTCATATGGCTGACTACTACTTCTGCAAATACATAAATATGCTACAAAGTTGGATGACACTAACGGTGAACAAATCGACGTTAAGTTCTTCGTTCTTTATTGATTACAGAACCGAACAATCAAGTTCAGGACTGAACAATGTTGATCATGTTGAGGAGCAAGAGGAGGGCACCAATATAATTGTTGAAACGAAGGTTAACAGGCCGGTAAGTGATTGTGTAGTTGGTTTAGAACCGGTTCTTTCAATCATGGCATCCGATGATTTAGTCCTTTATGAAGGAGCTAACATACATGAGATGGACTGCAGTGGGTATTTTTTTCTGGAAGAAATGAAAGAGAACAATATATCACCAGTCGCGGATGAGAATGTTAATGGTAGTTGTAAAGCTACAAATGTTGGAATCGTTGAAGTTGAAAGAATTGTTGGAGGTGAGGAGAAAGAGTTGTTAGTGGCTCCTCGCAGCCCTAATGGAGAGAGAGAAAATTTCTCCCAGCCAAATACTGCTAGTTATGATATGTTGCCTAGACGTAAGTTCAAAAGATTGAGAAAGGCAGATTGTGAAGATATGATGCCTCTGAATAAAAAGCAAACAAGTAGACATGAGACCAAGATCATATGTTCAGCTACTGAATTTTATATTTCGCAAAAGAAATTGTTGAAGCCCTCCTCCAAGACGAAGGGAATTGACAAGGATAAAATGGCTCGGAGACCGCAATCACACAACTTAGAGCATGACCAGGCTGTTGCCACTCCCCAAGAGAACCAGCAGCGTGAAACAAATCAAAAGCCAATCAGCATAGTACAGAAATTAAAACGGAATTGTGATGGCATGCATATTAATGAAAGAAATGGACGCCATAAATCTGTTTCTCCTAAGGTATGCTACGCTTCTGAAATATAATTCTTCTCTCTGTTCCAATGAGTGCACGTATGCTTTTCATTTATGATCTTGTACTTAGTAAGTATCTGATACTTTGTAGGATCAACCGGAGAAAAAGGAATTTCCAATATTTGAATCTTATGTTGTAGAAGAAGAAGAAGGTTCAGGTATATAAAGATCTGACTAGGTTGGATTTTTCACACCCCTTTCAACCTCTTTGTCGTTAATGATTTTCTTATTTTGTTTCCCAAACTGGTAGGCGGTTATGGCACTGTTTACAGGGCACGGTTAAAAAATGACGAGAAAAAGGTCGCCATTAAGTGTAAGTAATTTTTAATAATTAAGTCAACTTTCTTTTTCCTAGAAACTGCTAGCTTTTCACTTGGAGATTTTAAATAAACATCAAGCGAAAGGAAAGGAATGGAAGGGAAAGCATGTACCCAAATGTTATAGCCATCCAGTGACACCCCCAACTTTCAGTTATCTAATAAACTTAAACGCTCAACTGTGCACTGTCATCATATGCTGCCTACGTGCCTTCTATAAATGTAAATACATTGCAACTTGGCTAATTAATAATGTGTGCTTGTTGATATATTCTGGATAATTTATGATGTAATTTAGGTGAAAGAATGGAATTAAATTAAGTTGGGTGTGAGCCCAGTTGAAAAGAAAAAGTGGAGTTGCAATCGGAAGTGGTTTGCATTCTGCATATCGTGTACTCCAACCCGTTTAAGGATGGAAAGGGTTTATAGCTGCCCCCCAAACCCCCTTATAGTTAGACTTAAAGTGGCCTACTGGAAGGGGTTTCAGGTCCAATGGGAGGGTGTTACTCATACCCCCTTTGAGTTGAAGCCAAAAACAAGTTTCCTAATCTCATATTTCTTTAATTGCTCTGCAGGCCCGCATGCTAATGCTCATAAGCATCATGTTAACAATGAGTTAAGGATGCTGGAAAGGTTTGGGTAAGTGTTTTAAACTTCAAGTGCAAAATTTAGATCTTTGGCGGCATGCAGTGGTGAGATTTTACCTCCCAGTGAATTTTGTATTGTAGGGGCAAAAACTTTGTGATAAAATATGAAGGCCATATCAAGAATGAAAGTTCCAGTTGCTTTGTACTGCAGCACGTTGAGCATGATAGGCCTGAGGTGATTATTGGACATTTTCTTAATTCTTCTCCACTTCTTTTGAAGCTTTTGTTTGACATTGATTTTACTTTTAGGTTTTAAAGCAAGAGATAGGTCTTTCTCATCTACATTGGTACGGCTATTGCTTGTTTAAGGCACTGGCAACCCTTCATAGACAGGTAACTACTGTTGTTATGCATATTCTAGGAGGATTCAAGAGCTTTTTGTAAAAGTTTCTAAAATATTTTATTATTGCATTCACAGGGAGTAGTACATAGAGATGTTAAACCTGGAAACTTCCTTTTCTCTCGAAGGGCCAACAAGGGTTACCTCATAGATTTCAATCTTGCAACGGTTGGTCATACTTGTCCCCACTTTTTACTTTATTTTTAGTTTGCTTCTTATTTTTCTGTTGCAACCATCTTGAAATTTGCTGATCTATTAGTGTTTTTACTCAATTTTATTTTTCCTTTTCTGACAGGATTTGCATTTGAAGCCTGGAACAACTCGTAAGCTTTCGTCTCTTCCATGTAATAGATTTATTGTTGGCATGGTTTTAGTTATTGAGCCTCAATGTTGTTGTGTTACTGATTATATAGATAATCAAGTGTTAAACAAGTGCTAAATGATGGTTACGAGCACCTAGATACCGTTTTGCTTTCAGTTTAATTCAATCTCCAGACTCTCATTTTTGCAGATCAATGTATGTGGAGAATTAGGAATAAAACAATAGCATTTTGCATATGCATGCTAAATGTTTTTTTGTTGAGTTTCTGGTAGAAAGAAAGTAAAATTAATGAAGCTAATTTTCGCATTTTCACAGGCAAATTAAAATCTGGAGATGATGCAAATTGCTATGATGAGAAAATTACAAAAGCGATATCTGTACCTAGAACCCCACTTCAGAAGTTGTCCACTCCTAAGTCTTCAATAATAGCCAATGGGGAGACCAAAAAAGGTCTCAAATCCACTTTTGATCTTAAGGACTTGAAAAAAAAGGCTTTCAGCCAAATGAAGCCCTACAATTCTTCGGGTAGCTGGAGCGTAATCAAAAGTCAGGGTGCAGATGGCTCAGGTATAACGTCAGTAAAGGATGTGAGTAATATCAGGACGACTTCAGTAGAAAGTCTGATGGAACCCTTGCCATCCCAAGGAAGGAAAGAGCTCATCAACATAGTACAGGAAGCAATGCAGAATCGAAACCATATATCATCAGGTGTTTCGGCTCCTATGAGAAAGAGGATTCCTGCCCCTCCTAGAAATGAGGATGACAAGCTTTTCTGTATCACTCCGATGCCTCTGCACTCAACTGGCAATGGTGTTGGTGGTGCAGCCTTGATCAGAAGCAGAGGTTTGTTTGTTTCATCAATTTGGAGTCTTGGACAATCTGGTTGGACTAGCAAATTTCTTTATTTCTGTTTGTCATATTTTTTGTCTTAGGGGGTGGAAAGCAGAAAAAAGAAGGTCCTTGTGCTGGAACTAAAGGATACCGAGCTCCGGAGGTGAGGATTCATATACTTATTATGTTTACCTCGGTTTATCTACGTAGCCTCAGTTTAATCCTGCCATTACACTGTAATATTGTTGTAACTTGATGCCTTGTCGGAACCTCACCGATTACTCGTAATAAGGAACCTAGCCAAGCAATAACCAACATATTCCTTGTGACGCTTTGTAACTCAAGTTGTTAAAAACATTTACCCCTTCACCCGATGTCGTGTGCTTGACTCTCCACACCATTATGTCATTTGTATACAAAAAGGAAAAGGCATACTTGTGAGTAGGTCAACCGTGAACGGTGAGAGTTGGAAGATTAAGGATAGATGCAATATGTTCTTTCAAAGTATCATCTTCTTTTTAAATTTACATGTAACTTGAAACTTTCTGAAGGTTGTTGCAACATAGCATGGGAAATAGACTATTAAGTTCCCTCCCAATTTTTAGATTTAGATTTTCAGGTAGTTGATTTTGTCGGAAGATACATTCTATGGTAGCATATGGAGTAGTTGAGTTGCACATGGAATTGAACCCATTTATTTGGATAGTTTTATTTCTCTATTTTCCTAAAAGATGTTTGATTAATCAAATAAATTGGACAAAATAGTGTCATTTTGATAATTTCTAGTAAATGATTGAGACCACCTCTTTCATTTCTTGATTTTATTTGTCATAATCTGTGTGGTTTATGCAGGTTCTCCTGAGATCCCCACATCAAGGCCCCAAGCTTGATATCTGGTCTGCCGGTGTCACTCTACTCTACTTCATGATTGGCAGAACGCCCTTTGGTGGCGATCCCGAACAGTAAATACCCTTGCTTCGATGCGTAATCTCAATTCTCTTCATTTCGTATAAAACATTTTGCTAACCATTCCCATGGGTGTTATGATCAGGAACATAAAGGACATAGCAAAGTTGAGAGGCAGTGAAGATTTATGGGAAGTTGCCAAGCTACACGACCGCGAATTATCATTTCCAGTGGTATTAATCATTCATAACTTCCATGTAGTAAATAATATTTCAGTCTGCAGAGTCGTTGAAACTGCAAAGTAATATTTTGTCACAGGACCTCTATAGTGCAGAGTCTTTGCCATCTCTCAAATTGCAGGATTGGTGTAGAAGGAGCACAAAGAGGCCGGATTTCTTTAACGAAATCCCTAGACCGCTTTTTGATCTCGTGGATAAGTGCTTGACAGTGAACCCGAGGGTTAGGATAAGCGCAGAGGAAGCACTTCGACATGAGTTTTTTGCTCCATGCCATGAAGAGCTGAGAAAGCTGAGGCATCAGAGGCTGGTGCTGTAACTTGCGCAAGAAATGGCACCAGTTTAAGATGCACAAAACATCATTAGGACTAATCGGCTGGCATTAGAGTCTTGGTAATTTGCATCCATGAAAAATGTTGTATAGTTACAGCCTTGTTACACTATACGGTGGGGGAGTAAGCTTAGTTTGAACTCGTTGTCAACCAGTTTCAAACTTGAGACCTCTTACTAACTAGTGAGAGGAATACTACTACACCGTATAACTAAGTGGCGTAAAATATGTAACTAGTTGGATTATGTACTGCGATAGAAATTGAAAATCATTTGCACATGTGCTTGTTCCCCTTGCAAGATTTCTCCCTATATTGCTTGTTTGATAATTATTTCATTTTTAACTTTTAAATTCTATTTTTTGTGCACACAATTTAAGAATTAGATATATATATATATATATTATTATTTTCAAATGATAAATTTTATACAATCAAGTCTAATTGATAAGTTCATATCCTCAGCAAGAATATTAAAATATATATATATAATTTTATTTTTTTTTAACTTTTAGTTTCCTTAATTTCTTCTTTCTTTGTCATCCTTTCTCTCACCATATCACATTTTTCTTTTTCTGCTCTTCTTCTCTTGTATATATAAATTTTTTTTAAGGGAGTTTCAACAAAATATTTTCGGTATTATTTATTTTTAACAAAAAAACTACATTTTTACATTTTCTTGGTACTATTCACTATACATTTATCTGTCATTTTTCATTAAAACTAAATTTTTTTTGAACTTTTCGTTAGTTTTCTTTATTTTTAATCTTTTCAGATTGTTTTGGTAATTAAGACATTTGTATTTGACTCAATGTTCGGTTTAAACCGTCCACCTCTTAATGGGGACTAGTGTTGTTCTAATTACTAATTACGTATCGTTTTCCTTAACCAAATTTCATTAAAAAAAAATTTGTGACGCAAAATTTAGTTGAATTTGTTTGGTTGGTCAAGAACTAAATTGGTGACGAAATCGGACAAACGGGAACGCGCCACGTCATGTTGCTGATGTGGCAAGATTCAATTGGCGGGGAGGACACCTGTCCCTCTCACGGATGCATTGCTTTCGTGGCTATTCCTTGTTTGATATTTTGCTTAGTGAGAAAGCGATGTCAAGTTTGACAACAAATTGAATTAGATTTCATGGTCGTCATGGAGTTGGGTCAAAACACCAATCCACGCGGAAGACTCCAGTATCCACTGGAACTATCTTTTCTATTTCCCTATATGCCCTTCGATAACGCATATAATTGCTAAAATGACATTCCTCTTCTTTTATTATTTTTCCTTGCCGATAGTTTAAAATTTATGGGTCAAATATCACCATTTTTTTTTTTTTTTTCATAGGTCCCGATGAGAGAGTATAGGAACTGTGTAATCCAAAGATATTAAACATTTCAATGTAATTGTTTCACATAATTCTTACAAAGAGGCTTGACTCCTTAAGATTGAGGAGTTCCTCAAAATAGTTTGTGCGCGATTTACTGAACTTTATGCTTATAATTAACACACTTCATATTATAAAGTATTATGTAAAGATTATCTTTGTAAAAAATTAATTAAAAATAAGGCCTTCTAATCAATTAACTTTTGCAAATAGATATACGGTTTTTAATTCTTTTAGTGAATCCATCAATTTTGTTCTTATACAATTCGATGACTAAACGATATCTTAGTTTATAAGTTTTTTACAAAAATGATTTTTACAGAGTTCAAATTCACCCCACCCACTTCCCTAACTAGCACTCCAAGTTCATACCCAATTTAGCCCCTCCCTCAACCCACACGACCCATAGTAGGAGAACTTTATTTTATTTTATTAAATGATATTATCTACACTAACGGGAGAGAGGGTGAGTTTAGCCTCACAATAGGCTAACAATAATGTTTTGTAATTAACTTTATTTCGCAACTCCCATCTTCCATCTGCCAAACCAAAAATAAACACACGAATATTTTGTAATTTTTTTATTTAAAATATTTAAGAAATAACATTATTACAACTTAAAAGAGTCGCCATTTTTCCGGATCCAACGACTCCGAGGCAAAAATTTATGGGTCTCATCTCATTGCACACCACAAGGGTAGAACGGTAAATGAACGCTGCAACAACTAATTAGAATTCATAGAGAACTAGAAGTTTCCAGGAAACCAAGTCACCGGAGGGAGGGCCCTATAAATTCCACATCCCCGTCCCGCACCCGCTTTCAATTTCCCACTTTTTCTCTGCAAATTTTCTCGCTCGCTCGTTCTTCCTTTCTTGCCTACCAAGCAACTATGGATTCCTTCACGTCTTTCTTCGATTCCCAAACGTCTTCGCGAAACCGCTGGGCTTCCGAGTCTCTCAAGAATTTCCGTCAGATCTCTCCCGTCGTTCAGAATCATCTCAAACTGGTACGAATTCCTCTTTCTCCGAAGGGAATTTCAGTTTCTTTGGACTCTGTTTGGTTGCCGATAAAATTTCGTTGTGTTCTTCTGTTTTCTAGGTTTTATTCTCTGCTTGTGTATTAGACTGAGCAATTTAGGCGTGGTACGAATTCCTCTTTCTCGGAAGTGAATTTCAGTTCCGTTATTCTGTTTGGTTGTCGAGAAAATATTGAGAAAGAAGAGAAAGTTTCATTCGATTTTGCTCTGTTTTCTTAGTTTGATTCTCTATTTGTGTACTAGACTGAACAATTTAGGCGTGGGGCGAGAACTGCTAGGGTTTTGATTCCCCTTCAATTTCTCTTGATGATTACAATTATGTGCTGCAAAAATCGTGCTGGATGTATTGATTTTGATATCTAGGGTTTCGTTTAGGTTTAATTCGTTAATATATACAATTGGGAGTGAATTTTCACTTGTTTGGTTACCTAGAATCAGAAATAGAGATTCATAGCTTATGCGGGTGTTATTTGTTATTGTATGTAAACATTGTATGGTATTTGTCATTCGTTATTTGTGGTGGAAACGAGAAATCAGAAAGAGCAGGGCTCTCCCGTGTTCTTCTTTCACTGTGAAGTTGCCTTTCTTGGATGTTTTGATATCGCTGATTACTCGAATGACAATGGAATGTATGAATTTTCCCATTTTACTGGTTTTGACTTTCTTTGATTGGATGGTTTTGGCTGGGGAATTTGGTTTGCCGGATTTTGCGGTTGTGTGCAAACCATACCAACTTTGATTTACTGATTGGTAGCCTAAATCTTGCAGGTCTACCTCACTTTATGCTGCACCCTGATTGCATCAGCTGCAGGAGCCTACCTGCATATCCTGTGGAATATCGGAGGCATGATCACCCTTCTTTCTTGCATTGGATGCATGGTGTGGTTACTCTGCACACCAACCTATCAAGAGGTAGGATTTGTTAAATAAACTCTCTTTATCTTCCCGCAGTTATGTATTTGTGTTATCGCAATTTTTTTTAATTGTTTTCATGTTTTGTGTTTTTTTCTTTGAGCAGAAGAAGAGGGTTTCTCTACTGATGGCCGCTGGTCTCTTTGAGGGGGCTACTCTTGGGCCTTTAATTGAACTGGCCATTGAGATTAACCCGAGGTACATATGTGTTAGCAGTTGTTTTCTTTATTTGATTGAATGTTCGAGCTCAGTAGCATGAAATGAAACGACACTTCTGGGACCACTGTTATTCTTATTTCTATTATTTCTGTGCTGTAATACTTCTTTCTCTTAAGAAAGAAGTGACTGTATGTAGTCGTTTCTAAACAAAATTATGTATTAGCTGTTAAGTTTGATATTTTTTTCTCCCTAGGGAAATTCAATTCAAATAGCGTCCTGATTTTTTGTTGTTTTCTTTTGAGCCAGTGTCTTGATCAGTGCATTTGGAGGAACTGCTCTGGCCTTTGGCTGTTTCTCAGCAGCAGCCATGTTGGCAAGGCGCCGGGAATACCTTTACCTGGGGGGTTTGCTTTCTTCTGGCCTTTCTATGCTAATCTGGTTACAGTTTGCTTCTTCTGTCTTTGGGGGTTCTGCAGCTCTTTTCAAATTTGAGGTAAGGAATTATCAATTAGTCACATTTTGCGTATAAAAGCCAAAACAGGGTGATATATGCAGTTATCTAATCGTTCTCTGAAATTGTGTTGCAGCTGTATTTCGGGCTTTTGATTTTTGTGGGCTACATGGTAGTTGACACCCAGGAAATGATTGAGAAGGCGCACCATGGTGACCTGGACTATGTGAAGCATGCCCTGACCCTTTTCACTGACTTTGTTGCTGTGTTCATCCGTATACTGGTTATCATGGTAAGTTGTCGTTAATGCTTTAAGAGCAAAGTCCTCTCGGTCTTGTTTTCTATCGTATTTATGATTGTTGGTGCTTACACCATCTCCTCTTCTATTTTATATTGTGAGATGTTATCTGTTAGGCTAAATAGACCTGTTAACTAAAACAGCTATCGTTTCTTTACCGCAGTTGAAGAACTCGGCCGAGAAGAATGAGAAGAAGAAGAAAAGAAAGGATTGATGCTCCTCCTGTAACCCTGGTGATGCAAAGCAATGCAAAATGAGATCGTCACTTGTCTATATAGAGTTTTCCATGTGACCTCAAAAACAAAATGTGTAGTTGATAGTGATTGTCTAGTGTTGCTGCCGTTAAACTTCTACTTACTGTTTTGAATGACATCGTTTTAATTTGTGACGAAGTTTATTGTTGTGTTGTGTTGTGTTAATAAATTGGCTAGCTCCTCCATCTGCGCTACTTGTTTGGTGGTATAGCAGGTTTCCAAGTAGCGATTTTGATACTTCCAAGTCCTTATGGAACAATTTTCGCCACGTCCAGCAGTTGAGCGTGGGCGTAGCGAAAATCCGGATTTCGCAAGACTCAAATTTTACAATGAAGATGGTGAGAAGTAGTGATTTATATTATGAAATTTTACGATGCCCTGTTGTCTTTGGGAGATTTCGCAAATTTGTTGACACTAGTTATGGAATAGCATGTAACAGTACCTAACTTTAATGGAGTCGATTAGTATTAAAATTATTATTGGCACTTCAAAAATTTTATTTTACACTCATAAATGTTTTTATTTTTTGCCAAAAAGAGAAAGTTTGGGAGTATTTTAGAGTGTTAATAACAATTTCTTTAGTATTACGGTTTAGCGGTTGTTTTCCATTTGCAAGTCAGATTTGAATTTCGTGAATGACAAGTTTGAAATTATACAATTAAAAAACATAATTTTAACAGGTCATTAATAGGTATTGTAGGCTAAGATGGACTCGTTAATGGGTCCACTTGTTAGAAACATGATCTGCCGGGACTCATCCCGGACACTGTACGTATTGGTGTTTTGTCGGGTAATTGTTTTGAAATATGATCTGCCGGGGCCCGGGACTAATCTATTGTAGGGATTTTGTTGTTCCGCTTTAAAGTGTAGTAAAGATACCCTTAAAAATCTACCATGTGCAATGCAAATACTGTTCATTTTAACGAAAAATCATATTTTTACACTAAAATGTCAACCCTGATACTATTCATTTTACCATTTATTTTGTCCTTATCGTTAAAAACCCAAAGTTTTCAAGCTCTTTTCATTAGTTTTTTTTTTTCTAAGGTGACAAAATGTAATTGGTTAGTTATGTAGGTAACATTAAACATATGGGTAAATTTCAGTTTCATTTTCAGAATATAGCTAGAACATTCAGGGCATGTTTGGTACTCACTTGAATCCAATTTTTTCAACTTAAAAACAATTTTTAAGTTTTAGGCCTTAAAAACTTGTTTGGTAGAACTATTTTCAAAAATTGAACTTAAGACTAACTCAAAAATATAGTTTATTATCTAAAAATATAAAGGGTGAGTTTTTAGAGTTTTTAAATTTAAACTCACTCATTTCTTTTATTTCCCTCCCCCTCTCACTCCAAATCTATCTCTCTTTTCTTCTTTCTCTCTCCTTTTTATTTTTTTATTTTTTATATTTTTATTTTTACCTTTCTCGTCTTTCCTCTAATCTGTTCTTTTCATTCTTTCGGTTCTCTCTCACTTATTTTCCTCACTATCTCGTCGGATCCTCTCTTCTTTCTATTTTCTTCAATCATCTCTTACTTTCTTTCTTCCTCTCTCTCCTCTTCCTATCTCTCTTGCGACCCCTCTTTTTAGATCTCTTTGTTTGGTTTAAGTAATAAGATTTAAAAAAATTAAATTGCAAATCAATCAAGTTTTTAAGTTTTAAAAAATAATTGTTTTCAAGAAATGTTCTTAAGAAATATTTTGAGAAATGATAAAAAAATTTAAATAAGATACTAAATAGACCCTCGTATATTTACAAGATTTTAAATTTGTTTGAACTTTTTTATACATCAAATTTATTGTTCATTCTTAATATTTGGCATATGTTTATCTATAAATTCAATTACTTTTAAAGTGTATAAGTATGTTTTAACCATTTTAATACAGAAGTATATGATTAATATGAAAATAATGAACTCAAAACTAGCAATAAAATACAAAAAATCGGACATAGAAATGGACATCTCCGACGGACGCCCAAGCAAAAGCCCTACTCTGCTTCCTCTCATTTCCGTATCCTCCAGCAAAGTAGCCAGCCATTGCTCCCGCTCCGCCGCCCGTAAAGGTCAGAAACGTCGAACCGAGTTTCCGAATTTTCGTCTGTTTGTATTTTCTCTGATTCCAAAAAGTATATATTTCTGATTGTCGGTCCATTAGGATGCTTTGAAGCCCTAAATTTAAGATTTGATTGCGTTTGAGCTGAAATCGAAGCGTTAAGAGGTGGATGAGAAAGTGAAAAATTATGAATAAGCTGATTGAATTCGGAAAGAAAGCTCTGTTCTATGCGAGGGTTCTTTCCGGCTACGAAGAACGGAGAATCCGATCGTTTCGGTTGGAGGTTGAAAAGCGCTTGAAAGAGGTCAGTTTTATTTATTTATTTAATTTTTTCAATTTTATCGTTTTAGCATTTTGTTGTTGATCTTGCATTAGTCCGGTCGACGCTGTATTTGTTCCATAATTGTATGAAATGGTGGGCATATTATGTGGAGATTATTAGGCTGAGATGAAGTATGATGACAATCTTTGTGGACATGTGAGTTGAGTTCATCTTGTTCCTTTTCTTTGAGTGCTAGAATTCATCGCTCAGGCGGTGTTTGGTTACTGAAATGAGCATTGAAATGAATTCAATTAAATAAGAACGGAATGTGGAGAGAGTTATAGGATGGAGCAGGGAGAGTTGAAAATTTGTTGGAAATGCGTTGGTCGGTTTAATCATATTGGAGAATGGGAAAACAGTACTTCAGTTTTTTTTCCAGATCCAATAAGGACCTACGGTCCCGGTGATGTACGTACATGTCAGGCGTCTGTAAATAGCTGAGATTCATAACCATAACTTAGGTCTTTATCTTAGGTTCTTGTTAGATCAGGACTAAACATAAGGTGCACCCAAAATTATGAGCATTTTGGAAGAAAAGTATTAGATATGCATTTCATACGCATTCAAAGATGAGTTTTTTGCTTGTGTGAGGGAAGCATGTGTATTTTGATTTTTCTTCCATGACCTTCTTCGTTTGAGACTTCATTACTTTCTGAAATAGTGCCACCATTTGTATTCCTTTCCCCTCGGTTTATTTATTTATTCTGGAAACGGTTAATGTGATAGAATAACTTTCTGGTATAAAAAGACCCCTTGAACGTAGAGGTTAATGCCGAAAGTGCAAATGCATAGGCATTAGGCATTCTTTCATCCGGGAAATGTACTACTGTAATATAGGCTTACCTTGTTCAAGTACTTTGGCAAATGATTATGAAAATTCCCTGGAAACTTTTTTGCTGTCTTGTGTGTCCACGATGTTACCGTCAAAAGGATGAAGGGACATACAGATACAAAGAAGAAAATTTTACTCCTAAACCCTGAGTTTATTTTCTGTCTGACTTTTGGTGATAAGATAAAAGTTCAGCAGAATAAGTGGGATTTTAATTGTGGAGGAGCAATTGAAACACATCTTTGTACACCAATTTCTTATTGAAGCATTCTGAGAAAATGAAAGTGTTTGGCTCATCAGTCAGTTACAAGCAACTTGATTACACTCAGAAGCATAATATTTGCTTTATGAGCTCTAACATATATGCAATAGATGCAAGTTATGATGGATTTTTTTCTTAAGAATTAAGCAGCATGTAATAGCTTATATATGGATATCTTACTTTGGTTTGTACCTTCTTTTCTTTCCCCAGTCGCTTCAGTCTTATTCAGATTTAGCGTTCACTACCTCTAGTAAATAGGATTTTCACATTATCTGTGGCATTTGTTGCCTTAATACTTTGAGTACTAATTACTGTATCCATTTCTTTTATTTATCGACTGTCTCTCTCCAGGCAAATGCACGGAAGTTAGCCTTAAGAAAGATTCCTGAACAAACTATATTATCGGAGGTTCGCCGTATGGTTGAGGAGATGCAAACTTTAAATAGGAAGCTGGAAGAAACTGTAAGTTTTATTGTCATTGCTGAGGCAGTGAGGCCATTTGGAAACAATTCACAAGTTAACCTTCGGAAACATTAGGGAATATGGCCCAAATATACTTGTTGATTTGAAACAGATGCTTATCCCGGCAATATAGAATGTCGTGTTGTTTTAATTTGTTTTTGTCCTTTTGTCTGCTGATGTACCAGGAGGCTCAAATTGAAGAGTACTTCAAGCCGATTGACAAAGAGGCTGAGATGATTATGAAAACGCAACTTGAAGGAGAGGAGAGGACAATGAAGGAGATGATGAAAGCCATGCATCAGCAGGCTTTGCTTGAGAAAACAGAAGCGGAGAAAGAAGCACAAAAGAAATTGGAAACAGACCAGAAGAACCAAGAGTCAAGACCCAAGACCCAGCATCTGCCGCCGCCCCCTTGAAGTTTAGGTGAGATGATTTCGTAGTACGAATATAATGTAGCTTTAGGATGATTCCTGCAAGAGCGTTTTATCAGTTTTGACTGTTTCAAAAACCGTGCTTTGATATGAATATAAACGAAGTACTTAGTGTACTTACAAGTTTGACTACTTGTTTGATTATAAATTGGGTTTCGACCCGGCTACCGAGTATTTATATCGTGTCACCGTCACACTTAACACGCTTCTCTTACCTTGCTTTCGTTTCTTCCCAACTTGTAATCCAATTTCAAATGAAGTATGTGGTGGTTGAAAATTTGGCTGAAGTAATTGCAGGGCTGTACGGAATTTCGAAAACACCTCTTGCCCTTTGGGAGACTAGGGCGTGCGGTCATGGCTTCCACTCAGCCCTTGTTCCTTAGGTCACAAGTCAATCAACTGTGAAAGTGCCATTTTGCCCTTTTTACAGGAAAGAAAATGGTATGACCATACTCACCATACTACGTAAATTTAAAGCCTTTTTAGGGTTTTTTTTAGTTTGACTTTTACTTTTGAGTAGAACTAAATGAATGAAAATATGATCTTGGAATATTGGAAACATTAACAAAAATGAAATTAGCCTGGTCAAGTTTCTTTTTAAACTAGGGGCCATGTTTTTCAGTTAGGGGTAAGGGGGGTAAGCATTTTACTGATATTTATTTCGAGTTTTTGTTAAAACGCATTACAGCGTGTTTGTCGTCAATTCTTTCCTCTCGAAATGATATTTATTCTAATAGAAAATATCGAGGATGGTTAATTTTTCCATCCTAGTTTTGTGTATTTGTCGGACGCAGGTCGTCTTTTAACCGAGGTTGTACTTTGCTTCTTGATTTTCACGTATGAGTTTTGGATGGACATTATTAACCATCCCTTGTTTGTAAAGCCTTACCTTTGAAGAAGTTGAATTTATACGACGTCTGGAATTTCTAGTTCGGTATTGTTTGTTGGCGTCTGTGTGATTCTGTTAATTGAGACTGTAAAAGCCAACTCCAATGAGTTTAATTATTTTATTAATATGTGCAATTCGTGTTTCAAAAGTGTGATAAAATAATAGCGTTGCTTTGCAGCACAAGTCTTTTCAATTGAATCTGATGGACTCTACTCATTCCACTTTGTCTAACATGCAATTGAAGCGGTACATAGGCGGAGTGATTTTCGCATTATTTTTAGCCTCGTCATAATTCCTTTTCTATTTCTAATTATTGAATTAATTGAATCAAACTTAACTACTGGACAAGACTAAACAAGATGGAAGTTTTACTTTTGACTGCAAGTGTTGGAAATAAAAAGTCTTCGCATAAGTAGGTCAAAGACTAGTATATAGAGTGCAAATTTAGTGAGAACGGGGGCTCAAGTAAGATAGGGTGAGGATTGGAGACCATGAAGTATCAAAGAGCGAACGTTTTCGTTATCTTAGATCTATCTTGCAAAATAACAGAGAATTAGATGGAGATCACAACCATAAAATACAAGCTGGATCGATGAAGTGAAAGAGTGCATAGGGTATTGTGCAATCGTCGTATGCCACTAATGCTCAAGAATTTTTTTTATAGGACGGTAATAAGGCCAGCAATGCCTTATGACACGAAATGTTGGGCGGTCAAAAAGCAACATTTCAAAAAATGAGTGTAGCATTCCATTAGATATGTGGGCATGCGAGAAATGATAGGATTAAAAATGAGGATATCTGAGGTAAAGTAGGAGTGGCTGTAATTGAAAATAAAATGAAAGAAAATTGGTTATGATGGTTTGGACATGTGAACCAAATGCCTACCAATGCTCCGGTTAGAAGAAGCGACTATAAGATGGAGGCTTAGGGCAAAAAAGGTGGAGGAAGACCTAGAAAGATTTTGAAAGAGACTATAAAAAAAGATATGGAGTGTTTGAAGTTAACAGAAGACTTTGTGTAAAACTGAGTGCAATGGCGTTTGAGGATTCATCACCACTTAGTGGGATAAGGTTTGTGTGGATGCAAATTTCTTCCTCCTTGATCTTGGACAATTTTGCGTTATAATTTAGAGAGAAAGAGTGTTTAGAGAATTTTGGGATTTTTGCCGAAGTGTTGGAATTGGCTTTTTTGGTGAGAATGAGAGTATATTTATAGGGATAGGAGGTGGCTAGGGTTTTTTGGGTTTAATTTAGGTTTAATTATGAGTTACAAAATTGATTATTTGTATAAATGGGGTAATAAAATGGAGAAAAGTGAAAAAGGTTAGGAAAAGGGAGGTGGCCGGCCTCTTAGTAGTTTTAGGTGTGAATGGGTGTTTTAATTGATAATTAAGGGATTGATTAGGTAATTAATCCCTTAATTAATCAATTTTTAGGGAATATGAAGGGAAAATATCATTTAGCTAATTGATTAGCTAAATAATGGAATACAAAATATATAGAATAAATTAGGTTTTAGGAATTACCTTATAGAAAGGATTTGATGAAATAGGCTTTAAATTGTTACCTATTTTGGGCACTTTTGACTTGGTTTAGGGAACTTTTGACTTGGTTTAGGGATGATTGCCCGCTGCTCGCGCGTAGGAATCCCAGTATATCTTAAGGGTATTTTTGTCCTCTTTTACCCAAGAATCCACGTGTCGCCTTGTGATTATTTTTGGCTCCACAAATGCCCCCACACCTGTTGGGCTGCTCGCAAGAAAGGGCAGCAGGTGTAGAGATCTTCTTGCTTTAGGAAACTTAAGACTACTTCCTATTTTGATGTTGATTCTCTCTTTAATAGGAAATTAGATCATTCTAGGAAAGGGAAATAAATTTCTCTCAAAGCCTATTTAAGTCCACCTTAAGTGGGTTATTAAATCAACTTTGGAGAGCGATTTATTCTACCCTACAAGAGAGAGATAGCTTAGAGGATATTTGTTCCCCCTCCTCTAGCAATCTTCTACATCTTGCCCGTGCAAAATACCGTCTTTCATTGCTTTCTTCATCTTCTCCGTGCCGCACCGATGTAAGAAAAATTTAATTTTTCTTCCCTTCTTCTTGGATAGTGCTATTGCGGGGCAGCCGTCGGGGTGGTGCGGCACGTCGGCTGGCAGGGGCTAGGAGTTGGCTCAGCATGGGCCGAGGAGATGTCGTGGCAGGGACCACTGCTTGGGTAGCTTGGCTTGGCTTGAGCCAAGGGTAGCTTGTGCGGCTGGGGTCGCGAATTGTGGCACAGGGGCGCAGTGCTAGGCCAGCCGCATGGCTCATGTCCTTTGGGCTATTGAACCTGACTCGGGCCAGGCTGGCGATTGAGAGAAATAAGGAGATTGTGGGTCTCATGGGCTGCTGGAATGATGGGTATGCAGGCCTCCTGCTTGTTGGTCCGAGAGAAAAAAATTAGGGATAAGCCAATATAGGTTGAGCTCCCATGCTGAGTATCGTGAATGGCATTGTTGAAGGTGGAAAGAAGAGATCTTCCCCGCCGTAGATTCAAGATCTTAAGCATGTCGTTTCTGAGCTTCGTTCTACTGCAAAAGATGAAGAGTTGATTGTTGCTTATAACCAAGTGATCCACTTCAAGAGAATCGTCGATAGGCTTGAACCCCAAGTGTTGGAACTTCAAGGCGTACTGAAGATCAACGAAAGTCTGAAGAAGGAAGTGGATGAGCTGCAGAGCATCCACGTTGGTCTGCTCGAGGAGGATGAGCAACTGAAAGGTGAAAATGCTGGGTTTGGGGTTTCGAGACTTTCTCTATTTCTCTGAAAGACTTGCTTGATTTTACTTTTGAGGCTTCTATTGGTGAAGTAATTGGAGAAGTTAGTGGCCAGGCTGGGGCAGCCGAGGGTGAAGCGCCGGATGATATCGCTGCTAAGAGCGTCGCGGCTGCTGAAGGTGTGGCGACCGAGTAGTCGTGGGATGTCCAAGCTGCTATAGTCTTCTAGATAGCCTTTAGGATTTTATTTGTTTTTCCTTGTAGCTCTTGTTTTGCTTGAACTCCTTCGACCTTTGCTAGTTGTTTATAAACATGTTTTCCTTCGCTTTTCTTCGTTTTTGCTTCTTTTGTTCATGCCCTAACCTTTAGACTTGATAGACCAGTGGCAAGCATGCTACTTTTTTATAAGCAGACAAGCTCGCGTAGCCTATGCAGCCGTAGGTGTTGGTGTAGAACTTTGCAAAGTTGTTAGCCATTGGGTTGGCAGCCGGATGCCTTACTTACAGAAGCAGACAAGTCCGCGTAACCACTAGGTTGTTAACCTTGACTTTCTCCAATTCCGTAGGTTGCGTAGCAAGTATCACAACACTTTACGACTTGGTGTAGGTTATTCCGCGCTTGGCAGAGGTGAAGCTTATCGACTACGTAGCATGTCGGCAGTGGATAAAACTTCGTATATGCGTGCTAGCTTGTTTAACCTTTCACAAGAATGTGCGGTTGTAAAAGTCTAGTGCGGCTTTACTGCTTGAAGGGCAAGCCGTAGGCAGTCTTCCGGAATCCGTAGGCTACCTTAGTGCACTCGGTAGTAGCTTTAGGATTCCAGGGCAGCCGTCAATCGGATGTACTGCGTAATGTGCCATCTCCGTCTCTAGGGCCCGGTTCCCCACGGATTAGGCCAAGAGACCCAAAATCCTTCAGTTAGCTAAGCCTTGAAAAAGACCATTGCGGCTACTTCTAGGAATCCCGGCGCAAGCCATCGTCCATCTAGTTATACTAGGGCAGCCCGGCTCATCCACGTCTGGATATTCGGAGTGTAGAGTTTATCCTCCCGTTCTTGGAGAGCTGACCCATGTGGGTGTCGGGGAATTGGTTTATCCACTCGCGTTGGAGAGCAATTAGTTTACCTTCTCGCACTGGAGAGCATGGTTGGTCCCTCGGGGGGTGCAATTCCTGCCGTAAGTCCCTAAGAAGGGCGCAGTCTTCTTTTGAAGTGCATGAGTGATTAGTTGTTGTAAGCATGCAGCCGAGCCAAGTTGTGATTACTTCTAAATTCCTCATTGAAAAACGAGTGAAACAAACGAGAACTTAGCTGTAAGGTAGGAACTGCATAACAACTAGATAGTCCTCAGCTTGTGAGGTGGTGCCCGTCGAGCTTCTTGAGTCTTCAGGTTTTGATGTAGCGGGAGGTCACACATGGTACTTCTTCAGATTGTAGGTCATCCACTGCTTTTCGATCTTTTTGCCGTTTCATGGTGGCGAGGGTGTAATTACTCTTTCCGCCTACTCTGCTGATCTTGTGCAGATTTTCCCAGATGAGATTCGTCTTTTTGGAGCCTTTTCTGTAGGCAGTGATGAGGGCTTTTCTGCGCCGTCGACATGCAAATGTCAGAAGTCTCCATCGGGTGGAGTAGGCGCGACTATAGTGTGCTCGGCTACTTCTGAGGCATTGTTGGGCCGCTCTGTTGCGTCACCTAGGCTTGGCGTGAAGGCGCAGTAGGGAGCTGTGGAGATGGGGCCATGTCATACGCAGCAGGAGATGCTCAACTGCCGGTATTGGGCCACTCTAGAGTTGAATCATTGAGCAAGGGTCGGCTAGGGCCGTGTGGTGCGCAGCAAGAAGTGGTACTTAACTACCGGTACATGTTCCTCCTATGTAGAATCTTTTAGGGTGACGAGGACAAAACTTGCTTCCGAGTGTGTCATTCCAGTGTTGCGTTCGTCAGAAAACTTTACATCCGCCAAGGTCTACGCCTTTATCGTCGCGCGTCTGGATTGGGAAAAATAGTACGTCATGAGGATGACTGCATGCGTTTGAAAGTAAAACTTTATGTTTCCGGGTTGCAACAACTATCGCCAAAGTTAGCTTTTGAATTTCTGATAACATCAATGAAAGCTTTTAAAATGTGGAATACAACTGATAGCATCGATGATGGCTTTTAAACTGTGGAATACAGGTAGTCGGGCCCCCAGCTCTTCTCGCATGATGGTAGAGCTTATTGCTACTTTAGATATCGTCAAACATGTGAATAAGTCATTCGCTGCTTCTAGGGAGGTGATGTCGGGTACTTCTTCAAGTCCTTGAATGTGCATTGGCGAGCCTCATCCCAAAGTGCATGCTTCTCTGCCAAAGCAAAAAAGTCTGCCAGAGTTAGATCTTCTTTCATGATCAATTTTTCGAATAGCGGGTGGTCTGCTGGAAGTTCTTTTTGGAAGGCTGCTCTAGCTATCGAGTCGTTGCATCCGACTATTTTTTCCTTCTCTACTTTGAACCTCCTCACATAGTCGCGAAGCGACTCGTTTGGGTTCTTCTTGACGTCGAACAAATGGTCAGACTTCTTTTTGATCGAGCGATAGGATGAATATTCTTTGGTGAAAACCAAAGAAAGTTCGTAGAAATTCCGGATGGATTGTGGCGGCAGGGTGTAGAACCAATCTTGTGCCTCGCCTTGTAGAGTGGTGGCGAATATCTTGCACATGAGATCATCGTTGTTTCGATAAAGGATCATTGCGCTTCGGTAGCGCTTTAAGTGTCTCTTCGGGTCTTCATCCCCTTTGAAAGATGTGAAATGTGGCATGCTGAACTCGCGTGGAGGCTCTGCCTGCTCGATCTCGTCCGTGAAGGGTGACCTGCTTATGTTGGTCATGTTTCGTCGTAGTGCCTCGTCGGTGACCCCGTTGCGTTGGAAATCATGCAATCGCTTGGTCAAGAGTCTCTCTACTTCTTCCTGAATTTGCCTTTGTTGAGGTAGCGGAGCTCTCGGCTGCCCCAGCCATGACTTGCTGGTCTAGGCTGCTCTTCCATGTGTTTGGCTCGTTTATGCCGCAGATGCAGTGCATGTGGTGTGTTCCTAGCAGGTGAGCGAGTTCTTCGCAGGCTGCTGGTTGAACTTGAGCTGGATTGAGTGACTGCTTCTCTCCGTCCGTCGTGCTGCCTATTCCGATGTGAGGTGGATGATGCTCTTTGCGGGCTTAGCCGTGAATGAACATTTTACCCGGAAGGTTACTCATGTTGACTATCGGAGTGTGACCCCAACCGTGAATGTATGCTCATCCGTGGGCCTAGTCGAGAGTGCACGCTCCTCCGCGCGCTAAGACGGGAGTATACGCTATCTCGGGGGCCCAATCGGGAATGTACACTACCCGAACGTTCGACTCGTGGCTGGTCGAGTGGATGCTTACCGGGACGCTGCTGGAAAGGTTCGTCTGCCCTTGTCCTACTTCGGGATACCCTGTCCGGGGCACGTTGGATCCCGATGTGTTGCAAAAGTTGATTCACCAAGGTTGTCTGTTGTGCAAGGGCGATCGTCAACTCTATGACTTGTCGAGACAAGTGTTGTTCGCCATTTGGATTGGAAGAGCTTGGAAGGAATGTGCCTCATTGGGCAGTGGAAGGGTGGTAGACTCCAGGCGTGAGATTTGAGTTGGGAAATGTCAAATCCATGAAAAAATGTGGTGAGAATGCCCCCGGCCCGATGGTAGGTCCGGATGGTTGAAATAGTCTTGGGTCGACTTGGGCTGCTTGGAAAGCCACGGGAGCAGGCTGGGCCGTGAGAGTGGGCTGCTCGACTGGAGCTGGCTGGGCCACGGGAGTGGGCTGCTCGTCGGGAGCAGGCTGGATCACGAGAGCAGGCTGCTCAGCAGGAGCAGGTTGGGCCGTGAGAGTGGGCTGCTCGACGGGAGCAGGTTGGGCCACGGGAGTGGGCTGCTCGTCGGGGGCAGGCTGGGTCACGAGAGCAGGCTGCTCGGCAAGGGCAGGTTGGGTCTTGAGAGTGGGCTGCTCGACGGGAGCAGGTTGGGCCACGATAGTGGGCTGCTCGTCGGGGGCAGGCTGCTCGGCAAGGGCAGGTTGGGCCACGGGAGTGGGCTGCTCGTCGGGAGCATGCTGGGTCACGAGAGCAGGCTGGGCCGCGAGAGCAGGTTGCTTGGCGGGAGCAGGCTGGGCCACGGGAGTGGGCTGCTCGTCGGGAGCATGCTGGGTCACGAGAGCAGGTTGCTTGGCGGGAGCAGGCTGGGCCACGGGAGTGGGCTGCTCGTCGGGAGCATGCTGGGTCACGAGAGCAGGCTGCTCGGCAGGAGCAGGCTGGGCCGCGAGAGCAGGTTGCTTGGCGGGTGATGCATGTGAATGCGAGGCTTGGGCTCGGACGCGTGCAAGCTTGGATGGCACGGCTTAGGCCGTGGCCTTGGTGCCGTGAGCCTTGGATGACACGGCTCGGGCCGTGGTGAAGGCACCATGGACCTCGCCACGAGTGGCTACCGAGGTAGCCACCGTGGTGGTTCCCGTGGTGGAAACTCGTGGTGGTGGTGCTGCTTCACTTATTGTCGCATTTAGCCTCACGGATCTCCGCAATCCCATTTCTTGAACATTAGAATTTTCACTTGTGGAATTTTCTAAATTTCTAGCCATTATATTTTGCTTATACGTTTTATCAAAGAACCTTTGCAAGTAAAAAATTCTAATAATAAGAACGTATGAAAAATATTCAAATGGACAAGAAAATAAAGAAAAAAAACATTTTTGTGCGAGAGTCTTCTACGAGTATGGATTTCAACTCTCAATGAAAACACCAATTTGTGGATGCAAATTTCTTCCTCCTTGATCTTGGACAATTTTGCACCTACAAAACAATTAACACCTTAGGTTAAGGCCAAAAGCCTCACGCGCCCACGATGAATGGGGGGGGCTTTGGCCGAAGAACCTCCGATGCCAAAGTTATAATTTAGAGAGAAAGAGTGTTTAGAGAATTTTGGGATTTTTGCCAAAGTGTTGGAATTGGCTTTTTTGGTGAGAATGAGAGTATATTTATAGGGATAGGAGGTGGCTAGGGTTTTTTGGGTTTAATTAGGAGTTACAAAATTGATTATTTGTATAAATGGGGTAATAAAATGGAGAAAAGTGAAAAAGGTTAGGAAAAGGGAGGTGGCCGGCCTCTTAGTAGTTTTAGGTGTGAATGAGTGTTTTAATTGATAATTAAGGGATTGATTAGGTAATTAATCCCTTAATTAATCAATTTTTAGGGAATATGAAGGGAAAATATCATTTAGCTAATTGATTAGCTAAATAATGGAATACAAAATATATAGAATAAATTAGGTTTTAGGAATTACCTTATAGAAAGGATTTGATGAAATAGGCTTTAAATTGTTACCTATTTTGGGCACTTTTGACTTGGTTTAGGGAACTTTTGACTTGGTTTAGGGATGATTGCCCGCTGCTCGCGCGTAGGAATCCCAGTATGTCTTAAGGGTATTTTTGTCCTCTTTTACCCAAGAATTCACGTGTCGCCTTGTGATTATTTTTGGCTCCACAGTTTGTTGTTGTTATTGTTGTTTATGATTTCTCTTTGAGTTTTCAAACTTTGCCACTTGAGGTTTTAACGTTGTCAAATTCATAATACTCCAAATACCTTATTATTCTCCAGAAGGGGGGGAGGGAAAAAAAAAGTATCTACAGTAAAACCTCAATAAATAAATCTTCAATAAAATAATAACTCTGGTTAAATGATAAAATATTCTAGTCCCTACTCAGGCCAATGTACTAAAATAATAATGTCACTAAATGCATAAGATAATACTTTTCTATAAAATACTTTAAGGCCTTACAGATATATAATTTAATAATTAATGAAATACGCACAAAAAATTAACAGGTAAAATTTCATAATACGTACATAAAAGAGTTAACACATAAATTTCCATAATACATATATGTAGGAATTTTTTACTTAACAATTTACATTTTCTCAATTCAGCTCATCCTTAACTGCAAGTGGCCTTCTACCACAGTGGCAGAGAAGAGTGTTGCCCTTGCACCACGGTGTGAGTTTGAGTCATGTCGTCTTTAATCTAACAAATCTATCATTTGACATATAAAAAAAACCTCATCCTTAATTTTTTGCAATGCATACACCACATTCATTTTTCACCTCATCTGACAAATAATATGTTGACCTTTTAAGAGCGTTTGATATTATTAATTGGCTGATGGAGATCTGAAACTTTTGTTGAGCACATTGCCACTAATCTTTTCTACTTGACGAAGGATGCTCATTTTTATACTCCACAATGCTCTCCTTATCACATCAGTCAATCTTGATTTTCTCACTCATTTTAAGGGAGTCTAAGAGATTACTTATTGTGGAGCAAAAAATAATCACGAGGCGACACGTGAATTTTCGGATAAAGAAGACAAAAATACCCTTAAGGTGTATCAGGATTCCCACGTGTGAGTAACGGGCAATCATCCACAACCAAGTCAGAAATGCCCAAAATAGGTAACAGTTCAAAACCTATTTCATTCCATATATTTCTTACCTCTTTTAGCTAATCAATTAGCTATCATTACATAACCTTCAAAATATTCATTCCAAAAATATGTTAATTGGCTAATTAATGGATTAATTACCTAATTAATCCATTAAATGTCAATTAAGTCACCCAATTAACCACATAATATACCCAAAAATCCCAAAAGGCCGGCCACCCTTGTTGATCTCATCATATTTACCTATTTTATCAATTAATTAGCTAGTTAATTAATTATTCCCATTCTCCTATAAAAAGACTCATATTTTCTCCAAAACACACTTCCAACTCTTGCTAAAATTCTCTAGAATTCTCAAACACTTTTTCTCTCTAAATTCTAACTTTGGCATCGGAGGTTCTTCGGCCAAAGCCCCCCCCCCCCAATTCATCGTGGGCGCGTGAGGCTCTTGGCCTTAACCTAAGGTGTTAATTGTTTTGTAGGTACAATTTTGTCCAAAATCAAGGAGGAAGAAATTTGCATCCACACTTATATGGATATTATGTTCTATGTACATGGAATATCTTGAAACATGTATCTTCTAGTTCTTAAAATGTCTCAAAATTTAAAAAAAAAATCATACATCTTTTTTATTTAAAAAAAACATGTATTTTTGTCAAAAAAATAAAATAATCTCTACTAATTAATAAAACTTTCTTTGTCAACCAAAAGATGATGAAAAGACAAATTAGTCTTCTATCACACAAAAAAATGATGGGTAATAATGTAATTTCACAGGTCCAAATTTTACTGTTTTTTATTGAAGCCTCACCTACAGGTGATGTTAAAATACCTCCAATATTTATATATAAAAAAAAACCAAAAACAAAAATCTTCCACTCCCTCACGTTCTCTCTCTCCCTCTCTCCTTCTCATTTTCTAAAAGAATGTGTTCATACACACAAAGTGTGTAGACAAATGCTAGTAAACTATAAACAAAACATAAAGTTCTTCTTAAATTAATAAATATTCATATATTAATAAATAGTAAATTATTTATTATCGATATAATCATAATCTCTCTAAAATAATTTTTCTCAGTCTTTTATTCGTTCATAGAAATTTTACTGCAAATTCAAAATAAACATTTATTTTCCAATTTCCAACACAAACTAAAAATTGAAACAAGAACCGTAATTTTTTATTTTATAAAATTGTGGGTTCAAACTTAGATTAAAACCCTTGTCAAACTTTTGTATTTAAAAAGGACAACACCTAAACTTGGAGTCTTTGACCCTCCATATATATATAAACAATATAGATCAAGAATGGAGGATGAAGTCATGAAGGCATGTAGGCATTTACGTTAGGTATCCATACATTACGATTGATAGAGAAAGGCACTTAGCTACTTTTGAGTCTTTGACAGTTATTGGTTAAACAAATTAAACAATATTAAACAAAGGGATAAACTCTTTTTCTTTTCCATAATATGCTGATTTTTTTTTTCATTGAAACCTTTCCAATTATAGTGGTCATGTATATAGATAAACAAAACCTTGATTTCTTCCTACTTCTTAAGCTTGGGTGTTTAGTTTTTTTACTAATATTAGTTATAACCACATCTGAAAGTAGTGAATTATCTTAGTAAATATGAAATTTTTTTAGATCCACTGTGTCATGGATTCAAACTCTATCTCTCCCTGTAATTTAGATGTTTTTCTAAACAACGATATATTTATTTTAAGGTATGAGATATGAACTGGTACCACGAGATTCGAACTTAAGACTTCTCACTTACATGTGAAAATGAATATGACTAAAATTGCAGTATTAAGTGGCGTAATTTAGATGTATTTAGGGCATGTTTACGTAGGAGTAATGGATTTGTAAGAGTATAACATTTTCATTCTTGTGTTACTAACAATCAAGAATTCGAAAGGAATGAGTATGAGTTTCATTCACATGTTTACTAACAATTAATCAAGGAATGAAAATAATAAATGCAGAATGGTATCTCATACTTAAAAAGTGAAGGTATAAGATTACTACGGAGAGTTGTTTATCTCATACTCAATCATTTATATCCACATCCCTTTATATATTCATTCATTTTCACAATATGTAAACATATATAATTTTAGTGTAAATTATCTTATCGTGCGTCAAAGACTATCTCCCCCAATCTATAACATAAAATATCTGATTACCACCAGTTCTTTTTGAATTACTTTAAGGGCTGGTTTGGTATTGCTGTGCTTTGAAAAAAAGCTGCTGTGAGAATAAGCGGTTGTGCTGTGAGAATAAGCGGCTATGAAATAAATCAGCAGAGTGTTTGGTAAATTTTTTTGTAAAAGTGCTTTTGGAAAAAAAAGCAGTCTAATAGTGGGTCTTTTCATTAAAGAAGCACTGTAGCTCCGTGTGCTTTGAAAAAAAGCCAGTTTTCCAAAGCTACAAATAGCAGCTTCAGCCTTTTCCTTTGATTTCAGCTTATTCTCACAGCAGCTTCCAAAATAAGCCATTTTTTTTCAGTTTACCAAACACCTAAATCCCTCACAGCTTTTTTTCATGGGTGCTTTTTTTTTAAGCACCTCACTCCCAAACTAGGTCTAAGTAAACAAAAGCTAGTTTGAATAAAGTATGCAGTTTGTGGTCGCCCGCGGCCCGCCCATGCGTAACGTTCGTTCAGATGGGTAGGTGTGGACAGTGGCGAAGCTACAGAGGAGCAAGGAGGGGCTTTCGCCCCTCCCCTCGCCGGAAATCAAGCATAGGAGAGGTGGTTCCGCCCCTCTGGTCCCGTCGGAAATGATGGCTGCTCAACCCGATCTCTGGTTTTCTGGGTTTCTGCTGCTAAGCAGCGAGTGTTTTATTTATTTATTTTTTAAATCCTTTAGCAAAAACGACACCTTCTCGTTTGATGATTTTAAAAAAAGTAAATAGGACGACGTCGTTTGAGTGTTTAGCCCATTACCTCTTCACCTCGTTTTCCTATTTCCAGAACAAATTAGAGCACATGACAGCACCCTATACGCCTCCCCTCCTCCAAACGCCAAACGCTCAAAGGTTCGTTCTTTTCCAATTCAATTCGTTTTTGCGCAAATGGGTTTTTTGGGTATTTGAATTTTGTGTTTCATGTACGATTTCGGGTTGAAAGATTTGATTTATTTTTGTTTTTGGTTCACTTGGGGATTCCCAATTGCCTGATTGATCGGTTAATATTGAAACCCTAGGCGTCTGATGATATGCCGTCAAACAATGGAACTAGGAGTGGGCCGTTGGCAAAGTTTGATTGTCTTCCTCCACTTATCTCTAGGTGTTTGATAGTCTTCCTCCATCTACCTCTCGTACTACTTTTTGCTAGTCTTTCTACGCACTCCATGTGTTTGTTTTAATGCCTCAAAGAATTATCTGACGAATTAGTCCCCAGGGGCAATGTGAATGAAAATGAGAATGAAATGGCGGTAATTCTAAGTATACCATTGTTGATGTTGAGGTGGCGAACGAGGAAAGTGAGGGTAATAAAGATGAAAGGGAGGTAGCAAAATATTCAGTACAAAGGTATTAAACTTGGTCTAAGGGATTTCGTTTTCTACAGTGTTCTTGTGCGCAGAGCTGCAATGCATGACCTTATGATTGTGTATGCCTATTATCTTGCCATTATTTTGGGACTCAGAGTGCACTCTTATTTTGTGGTCAGTGTACCATCAAGCTTTGCCAGCTTTGCCCATATCTATCATCTTGGGTATCGTTTTTTACTTCTCTACTCGGTTATTAATGGAGCCTTTTGTTATTGAGACATCTACAACTTGTTGATATTTTGATAGTCCATTTGTTTTTGGTAAGAGATAGATTATATTTAAGAGGAAGCTGATGTCCTATCTATCTTTTGTTGCTACTGAATTCTCTATCAAATGGGTTTCCAAATTATAAGTTCATCGATAATGTCTATTGGTTTGTAAATAGTATATAAAAAGGATTTGGTTGTCTAAATTTGTATTGAACAAAATTAATATTGTTCATTATTTAAAAGGATTTGGTTGTCTAAATTTTTTGGGATCTTTTGTCCTTTTAAATTCGGCCCCTCCCCTCGATAATTCCTGGCTTCGCCACTGGGTGTGGACTGGCATGAACCATGATGCAACCAAGCGCTATCAATGGGCTCAATATGGTCCTGTTAAACCAATGATCTCCTTCCACGTGTCATTGCTTTCCGGGTTTGCAGTGGAATGTGGCACAAAGTAGTGATGCATGAGATGAGATGAGATGAGATGAGGCAGTGTGGACTTTGGAAACCCTAAAAGCTATCGAGAGTTGGAGTCGCGACACCACTTGATTGAAACGGTAAAAAGGATGCTTCAATGGCTTTAAAATCTAATCTGGGGAAAAAGCAGGTTGCTCACCTTCCTAGTGCGCACAGGCCTTTGCCCAATATTTTTCCACCCCACGTAAAACTTATATTCCAATTCAATATACACGTCACATAACGTTAACGCAGAATTATTGATACGAAAAATAACGATAAAGACTTTGTATCATGTAATTTATTCTTCAAATATTGAATTGAATCTGTTTAACGCACTCAGAAATATAACAAAATATAATATTAGAAAAACACATTAGGTACATTGTTAAATCCGTCAATCTGAACGGGTTATATAAGGATCTGGAACAAGACTACTTTGCATACAAGTTTTATCTTGGAAAGCTTTACATGTGCCATGAAATAATTTGGTTTCCACGTCAAGTGATACTCTGGTGGAAGAACAATTTTATTATTATAAACTCTACGTATAACGAATTACAGTTTAGGACATGAAAAAAAAACCTTTTTGTAAAGGTGTTGGTACCATTTAATGTGAGCGTTAGTAGTGTAATACAATTACGTTCAAGTATAATATCTTATCTTTATAATGTAATATGACACTCACAAGGCAAATGTCGACCTTGTTACTATATAAATTATGACATTACTATTATTATGTAACCTTGGAATGTAACTTGAACATAGTGTAGCCTTTCATTTCTTATAATTCACAAGTTGAATGTTAACCTCATGTTGTAACATTGTTATAAGTTAAGCTAGGGAGGTCATAAGTGAATTGCATTGTGTAATTTCACAACGTCCCCTAGTAATAACCTACATCCATAGTGTAATTAGCAACATCAGTAGTGTAATGCAATCACGTATAAATATTATTAACTATAACATTGGTATCGATGAACTTTTTTATTTATCAAAGGGTACCGTAGATTTTTTTTTTTTTTTTAAACAAGCGATATTGAATAGTGAAGGAGAGGTCAAGACTTCTAGGGATTGTGTTATTTTACTTTAATTTCAATTCAGCCAAACTAATAAATATGATTTAATGAGATTTTTTTTTATTTACAAGTTAAACAGTTTAAATTTGAATCTCATTTATAGTGAATTCGATATCAATTTTTATCTTCACCTCTTAATGTAAATATGTCAGTGTATTGAGAAAACTATGAATCTCAATGAAGTTTAAGACCACATTGTCTAGACCAATTCTAGTTTGAGCGAAACTTATTTTGTGAAACAAACGCTCCCCAATATTAAAATATAATATATAAATACAATTTTCAGAGAATATCATTAGTGCCCATTGTTTATACCGGAAGGAGATTAGAGTGGGTCCCGAAGCTCCCAATATTAAAGAGTCGGCTTTTTTTTTCCGTTATTTATTCACATAAGTACTCACATGTGCCTCAGCACATGGGTCCAAACATGCACCTCTTCTCTGCTCTTTACACTTGGCATGTACCCAAGTCGCACTAGTGGACCTCGTCGGACCCGCATACTGTAGACTTGGATTCTTCTCTGGGGCCCACTATGTCTCATCTTTTACAAGTTCTGGCTTTGTGAGTGCTCACATCATATGCCACCTATTTAAAGGAAAGGAAACTACTAAACAAAGGAAAAGAAAAGAAGGTAGAATTGGTCGATGAAGGAGTGAGTTGTGAGTGTGACTTCTAACTTGGGATCCATCAATGACTAAATATTTACTATTTTTTTATTTTTTTATAATTTTATATACCTTATATTATAAATTAATGTAGGGGATTTTGCTTAAGTATCCCTGGACTTATAAGAATGTGTGATATTATCACCTGAATTTTCTATTTTTATTTTTTTTTATCACCTGGACTCTTTCAATTTTTGGAATATATCAAGGTGGGCATTTGGAACCGAAAAATAAAACCGAAGCACGAACCAAATTGAACCGTTCAATTTTTTTGCGGTTTTGAAACGGTTTCGGTTTGAAACCGAACCGCAATATGGAAAAACAGTTTGCTTTCGGTTTTGAACATTTAAAACCACATCGTAAAGTTAAATAAATATTTAATGTAATACAAATATTAGGTAATTTGTATTGTAGGCTGGCTTTATTTTATTTTTTCAATGTGTCTTGTTACTTTTGTAAGCTTTCTAAAGTTTATAACAACCAATGTAATTTATATTGGGTATGTATTTGTACTGTGTAGAGTTGACCAATTTTAAATCAAGTATCTCCTCTCTTACTTAGACCCAGCAATTTCTTACACAATTCATTAACACGACACATAAATGACATGAAAATAACGAGTTACGGGTCAACGCGATAACTAATCAGGTTGTTATCAGGTCACACAATAAGAACTCGTTAATAACGGATCATTAATAGGTTTACACGAAAGTGACATGCGGGTAACCCATTTCAACACGTTAAGAAAAAAAAAGTTATTTTGATGATTTCAATTCTTTAAACTACTAAAAAAATACAATAGTCATAGTGTATGTGTGTGTATATATATATTGTATTAAATATGTATTATTGTATTTGTCACATCCCGGCCCGGGCCCCACCACATCCCGGGCTCTACTCCGCCGTAGCACGATATTGTCCGCTTTGGGTCCCGACCACGTCCTCACGGTTTTGTTTCTGGGAACTCACGAGCAACTTCCCAGTGGGTCACCTATCCTGGGAATGCTCTCGCTCAAACTCGCTTAACTTCGGAGTTCCGTTGGAACCCGAAGCTAGTGAGCTCCCAAAAAGCCTCGTGCTAGGTAGAGATGAGAATATACATATAAGGCTTATAGGATCCTCACCCTTGGGGCGATGTGGGATCTTACAATCCACCCCCCTTAGGGGCCCGACGTCCTCTTCGGCACACATCCAGCCAGGGATTGGCTCTGATACCAAATTGTCTAACTTCTAATTGAGTCCAAAAACTTAGGAACTTAACATATTGGTCCACCTCTAAAAGCATGTCACACACAAACACATCTCAACATCCAAGGGCAAAATAGACATTTCACGCCATCGATAAAAAAATAATTTGGGACGAGCTGTGACAGTATTATTCTATATAAATTTAAAACATTTAAATTTTATTTATTTATTTATTTTTATAGTATACTATAGGCCAAGAGTGATATTAAAAATTATAAAACACGCTAAAAATAAAAATATCAAGTAATTTAAAAATATCAAACACATTACAAATTATAATAATTAATTTATAAGTACGAACGATGTGAAAAAATATGCAAACGCTCGTGATCGCATCCTCTAAACTTTAAGTATAGGTACAACGTCGTTTAAAATTTTAAAACCACACAAACCCTCATGAATAATATTTTAAGAGAGTTCAAAATAAATAAAATTCATAATCATTAATGTACAAGTCTAAAAAATGTGAAAGCATATATAAACGTGCAAGGTTCCTCAACCTTGAAACGCAACTTCATTCATTTTGCATATTTTTTAACATTTGGTATGTTGTAGTAATATACTAATATTTTTTTCATTAGGCTCTTAATTTGGAGTATGTAATACGTGAAAGATAAATATATTTTTTTATATTTTGAAGTAATATTTATGTGATAGTGTGGTATGCATATAAATATTATATTTTCCATTTTTTTGGGGTCAAATTATGTTTTTTCATTATTTATTGATTTAAAATATATTTTCTTTAATAGGTAACAGGTCGGATCATATTACCTGATAATATTAACGGGTCGATTTTGAGTCGGGTCATATTACCCGTTTACTTTAATGGATGTTACACAATACGACCCGTTAAGATATCCAGTATGTCATGAAAACGACACGAACATGGAAAACACGACATGAATGCCATGTCTGTCTTACTCTTAATCAACAATCACAATTACAAGCTCCAAGGCAATCTCAAGCTTCTAGTTCACAAGGTTCAATGGCTTCTCATCCATCGGTTTCACTTTCACATGGTCCAAAGTCTTCCCAAGTATCACCTTATCAAGCCTGTTCAAAGCTCAAAGGCCTCCTCAATCTTCAAAGAGCAAGTGTACAAAAAGAAAGGGAAAGAGAAAAGTTGAACGATGCAAAATAGTGCTTGAAAAGTTAAAGCACTATTTTGCATGAACAATTTTATTTTTTTCAAGCATTTTGATTTTGAAGTTTGTTTGAATTTTAGTTTTAGTATGGTAAACTTAACTTTTTCAACTGGGTTGTACTAAAGTAATGTCATAACTGGGTTGTACTAAAGTAATGTCATAAGGCATTTTGGTGTTGAACTTTACTTCAAGTTGAATTTTAGTGTAGTGATAATGCACTCATTATCCTCCACCCCTCTTCACTTAATGCCAATGTAGATGCCAACAATCAATTTGCACTTCAATTCTTCAACAACTATTAACAAAATCAAACTTGAATCAACTTCTCCTTTTCTATTCATGATCTGACTCTAACGTTGCTACAAAAAAATGCATTTTGCCTTCATACAAATTGATCCTGGCGAGCTCTAGGAAGTAAATGGACAAAAATATACCTCCGTGTGAGGGGCGCCTAACATGTTTTAACGGAAATCTGAATAGAAAATAACGTAGGTGGTAAATTCCAACAATTAAGAGAATTTAGGTGGTAAAAATTAAAAATTGAAAGTTTAGGTGGTATTGGCCAAGGAAGAAAATATCGGTAATATCGGAAATATCGGTAGTCCGAAAACACGGAAATATCGATGGAAATATCGGGATAATATCGATATCGATAAAAATTACATGGAAACCACGGAAATTGTAAGAAAAACTTGGAAATTTTTATTGAAACTTTGCAGGATGTTTATTTAGTCAATTATCTATTAGTTTATCACAAAAAATTAGAAGGAAATGCATTGCATGATGGATTTAACTGATTTAAGTTGATTATATAGCGAGCTGGCAAACATTGTGAGTGTAGAAAATATGCAGTAATTAATGAAAGAAGTTTAAACACACCATAATCATTTATATATAATGAATTAGTACAATATTTTACACTTTATACATTGCATAGTAAGATACATGAGTGACTAAGTACCACATAGAGTTCCTATGAGGTTCAAAATTTTCACTATCATCATCTCTATGTGTAGAGTAAGTGTATTGTGAAGAGTAGTCAGCAATCATGGCAATGACTTTCAAGAACCGAAACCCAAAAGTCAATAGGAAACCGAATACTTCGGTATTTTTCGGGATTTCGGGATTACCAAACAAATGGGATTTGGAAACCAATCCCATATCGAAAATTTCGGTATTTTTCGGGATGGGATTCCCGAACTTTGGGATGGTTTTGGTTTGGGATTTTCGGGAATTTTTTCCAACCCTACATGTAAGTGACCAAATAAAAATTAGAAAAATTAAAAACCACATGCCATTGACTAAGTAATTAATTGACACAATTTAAAATATAATACCACAAAAAATTTAGAATATGTGCAAATTTGTTTCTTGCAAAAAGAATTCAAAACAAAACCATATATATAAATATTTTAGCATGTTTTCACAAAAACATAAGTGGTATAGTGTTCAAGGCGCTGAAGGAGTTAGATGGTAGGGGTTCGAATCCCTCTATGTGCATGTTTGAGACTTTTCAGAAATTTTCAAATATTTTTAGGTTCATCTCGCGATAATATCGATATTATCGCGATATTATCGATAATATCGATATTATCGCGATATTATCGATAATATCGCGATATATTAACGATAATTAAAGGAATGCTCGCGAAATATCGTTATATGAAAAAAACGGCACACATGTTTGCAAGTTCAGATGGTACTTGTACAAAATCCTCATTAATGTAATATAGCACATTTTCTCATTCAATCAATTTTTAGGGGTGTCTTGTATCTGGAGTTTGAGGGGCTTTGCTTGATTTTGAAATCTAGATGTGTTCAATATAAAGTTTTAAGGAGTTAATAAAAGTCATCATGTATTGAATAAAGACTTTTAAAAAAGTCTATAAAATTCTTGTGGTACTTAATTATGACTTTTTTTGTGTCTAAAAAATCCAGGTGTATTCAAAATTTTATTCATTGTAAGGATTTAAAAATTCATGGATTTTGATGGACTTTTAGTGCTTTTATGGTAAATTTGTTGTCATCATATCAAATTCAACCTCCCCCCTAAGATTTTGATGGATTTCATTGTTTCTCAATTCTCTAATGATAAACTTCATTGCCCACCATAATGCAATGACTATTATTATTATTATTACCACTTCCACCACCATCTCGCCAACACTGCCTTACCGTGACCACACATCCGCCCCTACAACCACTACTATGCCAACACCGCCTTATCATGACCACTCATCCACCCCTACAACCACCACTATCACCATCGCCACCACCACCATCACTGCCATGAGTATCGTCGCCAACCCTATTATAACCAACACTGACACCACCATCACCATGACTGCCGCCTCTACTATCGTCATCACCACCCCATCCCCCAAACCCACATCCCTACTCATCCACCACCCCAACAACCCAGCCACCACAATCAGCACCCATATTATGATCGCCGCCACTAAAGGCATCAACTTTACTACCACCATCTTGCTGATAATCACCACTGACACTTCCACCACTATCGTTGCCACCCCCACCTCATAAAACTACTTTGTCATGGTCATCATCTCCATCTCAATAGTAAAAACTTAAAAATAATAATGCTTATTAATAAATTGGTCATTAAAAAGTCTATGACAATCCATTGAATTCTAAAAAGTTCTAGCATTAAACTCTCTAAAATTATGGTAAAGTTTATCATTCAACTCATTCTTTTTTACAAAGTAAAAGTCTATGAAGTTCTAAAACGTTTATAATAGTCAGTAACAGTCTACTTAAATCTGTGAACTTTAGTTTTAGTATGGTAAACTTAACCTTTTCAATTTGATTGTACTAAAATAATGTCATAAGGCATTTTGATATTGAACTTTATTTCAAGTTGAATTTTAGTATAGTTATCATGCATTTTTTTTCAATTGGGTTGTATTAATGGCATAAAGTATTTAGTTTGTAAATGGTTTGAAACCAAAACCAAAACCGTTTAAAACCGAACCGCAACCAAATGATTTGGTTACATTTTTCTATTAAAACATATGTAACCTGTTGGATATTTTTATCAATTAACTTCATGGGGCTGTCTAGAATCAAATTGGCTCTAAGATAAATTGCCTGAGTCAATATGACGCCAAAATTGGGGGTTAGTACAACCCCAATTCGGTAATTCCCTCCACAAGCATTTGAAAAATTAATATTTAAATAATTAATATGAACCACACACTCACTTGCTGACCTGCAAAAAATATCAGGTAAACTCACTGTAAATGAAAGACTAGATTTTTGCAAAATTTCTACGTATGATACTTGTCATTCCATAAAGCTTAAAAACAACATAAAATACACAATTTTCTACCCAAATCTGAACTCATTATCCTCCACCCTCTTCACTTAATGCCAATGTAGATGCTAGCAATCAATTTTCGCTTCAATCCTTCAACAACTCTTGACAAAATCAAACTCGAATCCAACTTCTCTCTTTCTGTTCATGACTTGATTCTAACGTTGCTACAAAAAAAATGTCTTTTGCCTTTGTAAAAATTGATTCCAGCAATCTCTAGGAAGTAAATTGACAAATATACATCTCCATGTGAGAGGCGCCTGACATGTTTTAATGTAGGTGGTAGATTCCAACAGTTAAGAGAGAATCTAGGTGGTAAAAATTAAAAATTGAAAGTTTAGGTGGTATTGGTGCACATGCTTGCAAGTTCAGGTGGTACTTGCGCAAAATCCTCATTAGTGTAATATAACACATTTTCTCATCCAATCAATTTTTACGGGGTGTAATGTATTTGGAGTTTGAGGGAATTTGCTTGACTCTGAAATCCAGGTGTACTCAAAATAGAGTTTTAATGAGCCAATAAAAGTCACCATGTATTGAATAAAGACTTTTTATGACTTTTAAAAAGTCTATAAAATTCTTGTGGTAATTAATTATGACTTTTTGTGTGTCTATAAAAATCTAGGTGTAATCAATATTTTATTGATTTTAAAGGATTTTAAAATTTCATGGATTTTGATGGACTTTTAGTGCTTTTATGGTAATTTTTTTGCCATCATAACAAATTCAACCTCTACTCCTATGATTTTGATCGATTTCATTATTTCTTAATTCTCCATTGATAAACTTCACTGCCCACTATTATGCAATAACTATTATTATTACCACTTCCACAACCATCTCGCCAACACTACCTTACCATGACCACTCCTCCACCCCTACAACCACCACCGTCACCATCGCCACCACCACCGTCACTACTATGAGCATCATCGCCAATCCTACTATGACCACCGCTGACACCACTATCATCGTGACCGTCACCTCTACCATCGTCATCACCACCCCATCACAAAACCCATATCCCTACTCCTCCACCACCCTAACAACACCCCGCCACCACAATCAACACCTGTATTATGATTGACGCCACTAAAGACACCAACTTTACTACCACTATCTTGCTCATCATCACCACATGATACTTCCCCCACTATCGTTGTCACCACCACCTCATAAGACTACTTTGTCATGGTCATCATCACTATTTCAATAGTAAAAACTTAAAAAAAATAATAAAGCTTATCAATAAATTGGTCATTAAAAGTCTATGACAATTAGAATTCTAAAAAGTTCTAGCACTAAACTCTCTAAAATTCTGGTAAAGTCCATCATTTAAATCATTATTTTCCACAAAAATAAATCATTAAAGTCTATGAAGTTTTAAAACGTTTATAATAGTCAGTAAAAGTCTACTTAAATATGTGAATTTATAAAACTCAACAAAAGTCGATATAAATCTTAATAAACTACACCCCCTTAGTCTCTTAAGTGTCATTGTTCAACAATTATGTGCCATGTGTTAAAAAAAGTGCATTATTTGTCTAATAGACAATGACACATTATAAACTGTGACATGAAAAAATCTCTCATCAATATGAATGAGTTTTTATGTTCATGTACTTTCATATGGCATCAAACTGACTTGGATAAGTCCAACTTATGGTGGGTGAAACCAAATACAAGGGGGTTTGTTGTTTCTGTGAGTAGTGCCACACAACACAATCACGTGTTCTGGGAGAGAGCAACTTACATTCCATCAATATATTGACTTTGTAGTGTCTCGTGCCAATGATATAACTTTATGTGAAGAAAAACTTACACATTGCGTTTTATTATTGACATGGAACATTACAATGACTATGTACTCATGTCATATAAGTCATTCTTAACTCGAGTGTTTAATGGTAGAAATTCTCTTTAAAGTGACAATGTAGCATAACCAAATCTACATTGTTTATTGCACACTGAGAAAGGATTGTAGAAAACATGGAGTAGGTAAGATGTATTGTGTTAAGGGAAGTTTGAGAATCAAAGGGTGAGGATTATTGGATGGAGAGTTTTTCTGATTGAGTCCGATTGATAAAATGAAGGGCCTTGATGCATGGATTCAATCTGATTAAAAGGCTCAATGTATACCAAACTGAAAGCACACATATGCTTCCAAGCAAGCTTATAAGAGTGATTATGAACACTCTTTCACTATTATTTTATAAATAATAAAAAGTACACATCTAAACTAACAATAATTTTTTTCAATAAGATTTTACTGGATACAATCGTTCGCGAACCATTGGTTTACGAGTTGTGCTAGTTTGTGAGCACTTGATGCATATCAAGCCATTGAGTTGTGTTAGCTTTCACGTTCCGGACTAAATGTTGATCAGTAATTCATGTTTAACATGTCCATACATGCAAATATTAGCGTTTTTCTTGAATTATATTCACTCATTCATAAACTACTTCACTGTAACCTTCCTTTTCTTACTACTTAATTTATGAAAATGATTTCTTTCTTTGTCAATAAGTTATCAATACAAATGAAGGGGGATATTTTATTCATTTAAGAAAAAACTTAATGGAATTGGTCATTAAGATTTGGAGAGTTGAATTCCTCTAATCTTATGTGCATATTAGAAGATATGGTCCTAAGCCGTCGGATTAGAATATGATTTCAACAGGGCGTGGGTTGTGTGTATAAGTTGGGTATAGGTCAAAATCTTTTGAAGGACGGACCATGCAATCAGATGGCCAATGTTGCTCCCAACTATAGACCCAAAAGAGACGGCAAAGTTTCCCGTACTTATCTAGAAAGAGTTAAATAGATCGGGTTCATTGTCACGATGACATTACATTCGTATAACAAGATGTCATGTGGTAAGATAACTCAATCGAATGATTGTATTGAAACGCCATCGTGGTGGTGTACCCGTTGATGCTGTACAAATTAGATCTAATGGGGCCCATAGTTAACAAAAAATTAATTAAATAAAAGAGGCCACATGGCACCAAATGGGAGAAAACTTGGCTGCTGAAAAAAAATCAGTAGCACTCCTACTGCTAGCGAATCAAGGGTGGACACGTGTTCAAGTTGTGATTAAAAAATCAATTACTGTCCATCCTTGATTCGCTAGCAGCATGAGCTGTTGCTGATTTTTCAGCAGCCAAGCTCCGTTCCACCAAATGAGTCAAATTCATGAGATACCCACTATGCATCATGGAACTATCCTCTTTATTTTTCACAAAAAATTGAAATTAATTAAATAAAAGTATTTTTGAGAAAAATTAAATGAAAGTATTAAGCAAGAAAATAAAAATAAAAACAGGGGAACTTTTCTGAAATAAACCGGAAATTTCCCTTTCATGCAGTAGTGCTTTGCATTTTGGGTTCTGTAGATTACATTATGTGACCACCAGAAACAGTAACAGTTGACAGCCATCTGGATCACCGTCGGATTACAAAAATCAAGCCACGTGGCTAACATCTGACGGGGCCCTCACTTAACATTTTCCCCTAAATTTAAGGTGAGAGGTTACTGTTGTGATTACCAATGGTAGTGTGACAGGTTATTTTGGAATTTACTGTCTTGTGTAATAAAGAAACATACTAATATTATCAGCATCATGTCATCACAATTCACATACACATAAAATACCAAAAAAGTGAGTACAAAATAAAAACCGAAGCGGAATGGTTTTTGCATTTACAATATTTACCTTTCGTTTTTTTATTTTGTTTTCTCTTCTCTCTTCACGTAATTCATTTCTCAAACGAAAAATGAAAAAAAATGGAATGAGGAAGAAAATAAAATGTCAAACGGACCCTCTTTGTTTCTTTGTTTTTTTCGTTTTCTTTTCTTATTGGCTACGGCTTATCTTTTTTCTTATTAATTTTATTTCTCTAGTCAAATTGTTTTCTCAAATTTTGTTTGGAAGCAAAGATTTTTATGGCTGTAGTCAACAGGAAATATGCAATAATAATATGTCTTTACTTTTACCCCTCGTATCACAACAATTACTGGTTAAAAATAATTAAAACAAAAAGATTTAATTCCTCCTTTTTTTAACATTAACATTAGTAATAAAAAGGTTGAAGAAATCTTTCAATGTCAAAAAAAAAAACAAAAAAAATTTAAGCAAAGAAAAGAAAGCTCAACATTTACTTCATATACAATACAACAACACAGACACACAACTCAACCTCTCTCTCTCCCCTCTCTCTCTCTCTCTCTCTCTCTCTCACATTTCATCTTCCCTTTTCACACCCATTTATGAGATTCCTGTAATGATCTTTTCTCTTCCATTGGATTGTACAGATTCCCAGCTAAAACCCCATCTAAAAAATCCCTGAATTTTCCTTGTTTTCCATATTTTCTGTGAATTTTTGGGACTAAAAGACATAAAACTCTTCTGGGTCTTTTGGCTTTTGCTTTCTTCTGCAATCTCTCTCTGGGTTTGCTGCAGAAAAGCTCACTGGTATTGTATGCCACCAAAAAAAAGTTGGAGAGAATAATCATCTTATTTATGTACAAATTTTGATTATTTTTCACTTTTTAGCCCAATAAATTCTCTTTTTTTGTCTTTCTGTAAATTTTGGTTGAATTTAGTTTTTTTTTGAGTTGAGGAAAAGAGAGAGACATGGGCAAGCAAGGACCTTGCTATCACTGTGGAGTCACAAGTGAGTTCTTGTTTCTCCATTTTTTCTTTTTGCTCTTTTAATTTTGAGCACTGAAAAAAAATTGGGTTTCATTTTAATTGTTGTTCGGAGTATATATTTTGTAACTGATTGTTATGCACAGAAATGAATTGGAATCGCAGAATAGAAGAGATTAACTTTGCGAAAGTGTGACGAAAAGTGAAAACCTGTCCTGTTTGCCTATGAATTCACTACTTCCAGCATCCTTGTTTATTTGAATTTGCTGTACTGGGTTGAGTTTGATTGTATTCAATCACATTTTTCAACCCCTTACTTATTTTGATTGGGTTTTGACTCTCACTCGAATTTCGACATGTCCTGCAATGCATATTGGGTTTGTAATCTGTTGTGTAATGAGGAACTATAGAGTAATGTCTGATTTTGTATACTTGCTCATTGCTCTTGAGGTCCTTATGATCCCAAAAATACTCAGTCAGAGCAAATATTTGTGTCTGTAAAATGATTCAGATGTCAACGAATGTACGTTTAGCAATGCCCATGTTTCAGTTTGTTTATCCATTCCATATGTTAGTGACAGTGTTGTTTCCCACACTCCTTGTTAACCATGTTTCCAACTATGTAGTATGTAGTAATTGGATTGTTTCTCTAGCTTTCGGTCAAGTTTCCTGTGTAATTGTTCGAAAATGTTCTACTATGCACTATTTTGTGGAGTCAATCTATTTGAATGCTACTTGTTTTGAAGTTTAAACCTTGAAACTGATAAGTTGCACTTGAAATTATATGTATTGTAATAGAGCTAGTTTCTAGTTGAAGTTACACCATTCCTTGTCATTCCCCAAAGTTTTTGTTCCAGTTTCTGAACTCAGTTTGTAGTGCATTTGTTGCAAGTGTAGTCGCTGTGACTTCCAAGATTCTTATCTCCTCAAAATTCAACTCCAACAACTCTATTCCGCCTAATAAAATGAATCCTCATCCATGTTTTTTTTTCCTGAAATGCCATTATCTTTTCTCTGTGACTAAAATCTTTGTTTAGTGTCTTCTATGGTTTAACTTGTAAGGTTCGTGTTCAGTCTTGTCATGTATAATCAGTAGTGTAAACAAGGGCAGTAGCTTTTTCATTTTTTGTAGAAGTGAATTTCAGGGCTACTACCCGTACTGAGCACAGGAAAAGGGTGGTGTTGATTGTTGAACGTTACACACTTGTTGTGCCTTGGTTAGCCTTTTGAAATTCTGCCAGTATAACTAAAACAGGGTAGCCTTCATTTGTCCGTAGTCCCTATCTGTCGTTTGTGAATTATTTAAAGCAATTTGTGTGTACTTGTTTTTTTTTATTTTCCGTTACATAGATACGACAATTAACTTGGAATAGATATGTTTTGAGAGTAATGGCAAGTGGCAACGAGTAGTTTTTCCATTTTAAGAGAAATAATTAGGCTCATTCAAATATATTTAGCTGCTTTACATCCTGTTTTCATCTGTATTAAGTAATTTTCTGCGTGTTGAATGCTGACAACCGGGCATTGAAACAGGCACTCCTCTTTGGCGCAATGGACCACCCGACAAGCCAGTACTTTGCAATGCATGTGGATCTCGATGGAGGACTAAGGGAACACTAGTAAATTACACTCCTCTACACGCTCGAGCAGAACCTGATGATTATGAAGATCACAGAGTTTCTAGGGTGAGGAGCATATCTGTAAACAAAAGCAAAGAAATAAAACTGGTTAAAAGAAAGCAGAATCCTGAGAGTATGGTGATTGGAGGAGTTAGTTCTGATTATTCCCATGGTTTCCGAAAGATAATTGAAGAAGATAAAAGTAATAGATCCAGTTCTGGGTCTGCCGTGTCTAACTCTGAGAGCTGCGCACAATTTGGCAGTGGAGATGCTAGTGATTTGACAGGTTGGATACTTGTGACAGTTAATATTCAATTCAAGATGTTTGAACTTTCCTCTGATTTTTCTATCTATGAAAAATTAGTCTACTTCGATCTTATTAGATTTAAGGTGACAATTACCGAGAACTGTGAAAGAAGGATGAAACTCATGCCCAATGTAGTAGGTTTTAGTGGTAGAGCACTCGCACGCCCACTAAAAGAAAATATTCACTGGTCAAGTGATTTCAGAATCTCTTATTCAGGCAGTTGGCCGCCAATACTTTGTGCACATCTAATTATTTCTAGGATTGGCCTCCAATCCTTCGTGAAATTATCTCTCATAACGTAACCTAATAATTCTTACTGTTCTTAATCATTTGAGTGATCTTTTCCAGGTCCTGCTCAGTCGATGGTATGGGACTCAATGGTACCTTCTAGGAAAAGGACCTGTATAGGCCGTCTTAAGCCATCTCCTGTGGAAAAGCTCACAAAGGATCTGTATACTATTTTACATGAACAACAGTCTTCCTGCTTCTCCGGGTCTTCTGAAGAGGATCTGCTTTTTGAGAGTGAAACGCCAATGGTTTCTGTTGAGATAGGCCATGGAAGTGTTCTGATTAGGCATCCCAATTCAATAGCACGAGAAGAGGAATCAGAAGCTAGCTCGATCTCGGTTGATAATAAACAGTGCCTTGCAAATGAGGTTTATTCCCGTTCTGCAACCCTTTTTGTACATAATAATAACAAGGGTGTCAATATGGCCAGTACTGTATCTGGAAGGATGAATAACGTTGCAGGAGAAGGAGTGCAACATGAGTCACTGAAAAGGTAATACTCTCCTGTACTATTTAACAGACTTTGATATGTGCTCTTGTCAATTATATGTCAAAAGGACAAACATGAGTGATATTGCTCAACTACGATGCTTTGTACATGTTGATAGGTGTTTGTAATTATCAAGCTCAGAAAGAAATTTAGGACTTTTGGTTAAGCAACTACCTTAGAAACACAAAGTAACCGACCTTTCTGCGAGTCATGGATCATTGTTAAGCATCTAGTGGTAGCAGGATGGAAATATGGCTTTTCTGTGACAAATTTGTATATGAAGTATCTGCGTGCAGTTAAAAGTAGCAGATACTTTGGAGAAAGAAAGGTGATGTAAAATCGATTTCTCACACCATAACTAATACTGTTATCGTTTGGATTTGCAGGGATAAGTCTCAACTTGACAACTCCCAAATCCTGGGAAACCATAATTCACCACTGCGTCATGTAGATTTAAACGTAAGTTGAATTGTATGTTACAAAAGAAAGCAGTTCCCTCAAATTCCTTGTTTTTTGTTACTAAAGAGTAATGAGCCTCTTGACAATATTCTCCGTTAAATTTATGTACCCTATATCATATTTCAACAAGTTAATGAAAGCTTAGTGATGTGACTTGTTCCATGTATGTGTAAATTTTCACCCTAACCAATATTGTGATTTATCAAACATGTTTAGGTTGTAAAACTTACAACTATTTTCCTCTTGGCAACAGCGACTGGAGTTTCTATTATATTTTCAAGCTCATAATTCATCTGTTTGAATAGTTGTCCTTCGTTCAATTTTGAGCGCTTACATAGTTTCAGTCCTTGTTTGGTGCAGGATATTTTAAATTTTGAAGAGTTTACGAGGCAGTTGACGAATGAGGAACAACAGCAATTACTGAAGCATCTAGCTCCAGTTGATGTTGTTAAATTTCCTTATAGGTTAGAAACCTTGTATGATTTAGTAGCATATTTTGTGGTTAACCACTGAAGATCGAAATCCATGAATAGTTTACGAGTATAGCAGTGAACCATATATAATTCCAAAAGAAATTTATCAATGTGTGTGACATTGCAAGCTTCATATGGGCTTTCAGATCCCAAAAATATGAACCATCGCATGTTGTTACATGATTAAATCATCACCACATGCTTAAATTTAATTTAATTTCTTGTGGAATGTCATTATGGTATGTTTTAGGGACAGATTAGCTACCGAGTTGAAATTTACATTTGAGAATTTACGAAGTTGGACATATTGACTTAATAAACGACATTCATGGTGGTTTGTTTGTTTTTTGTATGTGCAGCCTCAAAAGCATGTTTGATAGCCCTCAATTCAGAGAGAACTTGACTTCCTTTCAGCAATTGCTAGCAGAAGGCATCTTTGATATCTCCTTCCCGGGGGTAAAAATCGAAGACTGTAAGACTTTAAAAAGGCTTGCATTGTCCAATTCTCCAAAATCTAAATGGGTTGAACGCTATCATCTTCTCAAGGTTTGAGCTCTTCTAAAATTTGAATATCATTACAAAGGAATTTCAAAGTGAATTTACAGTAGTTGCTATCTATTGTTTTCCACAGAAATGTAAAACTAGCTCTGGAAAGTCTGTTGTTTCTGGGCTTAACATGGCATCTAGTAATCCTCGACATGTCAAGAGACTGTGGGACAACGAGACTCATAGTTTCCCAGGTTAGCTGAAAGTTCTCCTCTTTTCTTATATTTAGTTGAATGGTGGAATTCTTGCCTGTATATCTCTTTTCGATACATAAACATTACATAAGATCAAACAAAAGTGAACATCTTAGTAACATAACATTTGCAAAAGATTGTCTACCTTTTTTTTAAATTTCCCTTGTTTCTATGCACTCACTTCTTGGGAGGACTGCTGGAATACACAATCCTGAGTTTCACTTTTATTAAACTTCTATGGTTATCATTACGGGGGTTTTGTATTTTTCATGTGCACGAAGTATCATAGGTCCATAGAGTGCTGTTGAACTCTTGGAACTAATTCCAACAAAGGCATGTTTTATAAGAAAACAATCGTAGTGTATTAGAGTTCAATAACGCACTTATGCTCACTCCTGTACATTGAATGAACTAAAATGGTACGAAACCTCTCATACTCACACAGCCATGTGCTTGAAGAGCAACTTCACCACTATCTGTACATGGAATTTTCATCATTTAGCAAAACAATTCTTCAATATAATGAAAAATTAGAACTATTCTTAACTATCTTGCATATTTCAGATGTAAAGATTATGAAAAGCCCCAAAAGGATAATTATGAAGGGTAGCTATGAAAACAAGTATCCCATGGACTACGATGGAGGTTCTTGCTTTAGTCCAAAAAGCCTATTTGCGTTGCCTACTGATGGGGGTTCTTTCCTAATGGATTCTATGAATTTTGTTGATGAGAGTTCTGACCAGGATCTCCTCCTTGATGTTCCGTCCAATGGCTCTTTTGCCCAAGCAGAGCTCCTTCACCCAGCCATGAGTTTTGGTGCCCCACAGGCAAGCACTAGTAGTAGCTCGATATACCCACATGTACTCCATCCCTGACAAGTTTGGAAATGTCATATGCTATGTCGATGAATACAACTATGTAGGTACTGTATACCTTCGGCCAAAAGCCATGACAGGGTTCATGTATTTTGAATGGTAAAGACGTGACTGAGGTTCGATGGTTGCTCTCTTTTCCCCCTTCAACTCTTTGAACCTGAAACTCTTGAGGGATGAAAATTGGGTGGGTTTTTTTGTATAGGTTGAGAAACAGGTTGTAATATAACTTATATTGCACAACTGCTAAGTTCCTTAGTTTTTGTATGAATTCTCTAGGTTGTTTTTTTAATTTTTAAATTTTTTTTTTTTGGTAATAAGTCAGATGCTATTTTGGTGGCTTTGGTTGTTGCTTATTAGCGTTGCTGATTGAACAAAAAAAGAAAAAGGGTGAGAGAAAACAAATAACTTTGCGTGGTGCATGTGAAAGGAAAGGAGTGGACATTTAGCCTGCTTTTATGCCTTTTTCGAATTGTACAATTTTGTTTGACTTAGATGTTTACGATAAGGTTTATTTCGTTATCCAACAATTCACTCCACTAAGGTTTGTTAGTTTGCTACTTTTCTTAAAGGTTTAAGGGAAGAAATGTTCACGTCATGAGATAGACATTGAAAATATACAATCGGGAATAGCCAAGAATATTCCAAACTTAGAAATTTGGATGTGTGACCAAACTTAGCAATATCAAACAAATAGTGCATATTCCAAAACATATGTCAATTCTTTCCAAAAGATGAACCTTTCCAAATTGTGCAACTTCAAAGGAGGAAGATACGGCAAATTTGGCCTTTTAAATAGAAGAAAAGACCAAGAAGGTGATATATACATGCAATACAAGGAGATGCAAGCCAATACACAAGCAAGATGTTCATACAAAAATGGTTCCATGTGCCCAATAATACACCATACATGAGCAAGATGTTCACATAAAAAGGTTCCACATTTACAACTTCCAAAAGTCCTACCTCAGTTGCTATGCTTCTGTTCTTCAAGGTTGGCCACCTTCTTCAAATCCGAACCCACCTTTCGGCCACCACGCCGGTTGGGGAAAAGTCATGCCTCTGCGCCTACTTATCTCCAAGAAACTACATTTGCCAATCTCTTTGTTACCATTATCATCACCATTATATTTGTTTTTCAGAAGTTTCAACACATCCAATATAGAAACCTCCTTCTTCTTCCCCTCCTTGCCGTCCATCGCACTCGACCCTGCCTGCCCACTGATCGATGGAGGCAGCTTCCGCCGCATCCACAGCTTCTCCATTCGGCGCAATTCCTCAATAGTCACATTAGGTATCCTCTTCATTATGTCTTTTATGCTTTCCTCTTCATCACTGTCCGATTCAGATTCTTCAACACAACTCTCACTCTCGTCTTCAGAAGAGTCCAGCTTCCTCACCTCCAATTCTTTCTCGCTCGACTTCTCATTGGCGCCGTCAATTTCAAGACTTTTGTCTGAATTACAGCCGTGACTGTGCGGAACCGTTGCCTGAAACTCCGATTTCCTCAAATCGTGCTCGGAAACCCTCAATTTCTTCAACGGCGACTCCAATTGACCGCGTTCCGAAGCCAATTCTGCTATGAAACCCGTAACCTCCATCGTTTCCGCCTCAGAAAACCCTAGATCCGTGTCCCGCCCCAAATCAACCGCAGCCGCACCTGCGGGGCCATCCGTAAAACCATCGCCGGAGGGGACGGCTACGCCGCGCCCGTCTCCGGCGTCCTCGTACGGACGATCGTCATCATCGTCGCTCCGATCGACTTCCGCTAGCGGGGTTATACCATCTGAGGCCGGTGGATGCGAGTCTTCGGGCGGGGTCTGGAAGACGTCTTGGGACGCTCTGTTGTTGCTGGTGCTGCCACTGCAGATGGGATCTTCGTCGTCCGAGATCTCTGGAGGCGAGACCATAATGATTGCGGTGGAGATGACGTCATCTGCGGAGTTCAAGTCAGACGACGAGTCGTCCGGAAACCGGAAGGAATCGTCGTTGTCGTACATGAGGCCGCCTTTCTTTGGGGTGGGTTCGTTCGTCTTCACTCCTGTCCTTATGAATGGTCTGCAATTTTTCATTTTTATTTATTTTTTAATTTAATATTTGAAGGGTTTTGGTTTAGGAGATTCCCGCCAAAGTTTTGATCGACGGTGGAGGATGACTGATGAGATGGGTTTAGGCGGGTTCACTTTTGGATATTTAAAGGTGGCGGGCGCTTTAATGCTTAAAGATGGATATGTTAGTTTGGAATTTAAAGGATTTTAAAAGACTATTTATAACTGACAAATTTTAAAGGATTTTAATGGATTCCATAATTTTATATGGATTTTGGTAGATTTATATGAATTTCTATAATAAATTTCTATAGATTTGTGTGACAGCATGTCCCGAGATTTTCATCGGGAAATGTGAAATAACAGAATTACCCTCGGACGTTATTTGGGGTGTGAGTTATGTTTGGTTTAATTTTGGGATTTTTGGAACCAATTAGAACTAAGATTCTTAGTTTTGGTTGGTGGTTGTTTTGGACCACACAAATCCCTATCACCATCTCTCTCTCCTATCCCGTACCTTTCTCTTTCGCAGAACTCTCTCTCTCTTCCCTCACGTACGGACCACACCCAAAGACCCTTAAATTTTTACAGATCGAAGGTGTTGAAGGTACCATTGTATTCCTCGTGGTGTGGCGAGTCCAGGGGTATCATTTTCAGGTAAGAAACCTTTCGATTTCACGTCGAAATATGAAACTCCGAATTGAGCACTGTTCACGAACTTTGTAATGGTTGGTTTTTAGGACAATTCAAGCTCACAGTGAGCTCTAGGAGGTTCCCACGAAGCTCGGGGACGTTCGTTTGGAAGTTTTGGACGTCATGAAGCCCTAGTTCGAAGGTGGCCGGTTTTGGTGAAATTATCCCGACGAGTTTTCGAAGGATTTGGAAGTTTTAAAAAGTATAGCCTTCTTCCTCTCGAAATTTGTGAAGTTTTGGTGAAAACTTCGTGGAAAAAGGTGTAGAAACGAGTGAGAAATTGGCATTTACAGGTTTGCCCAGTTTCCGGCGCCGACGAGATTTTCCGGCGTCTGGAGGTAGGGGATGACGCGCATGGGGGCGCGTGCGACGATGAAAAATTATTTTAAAAATATCTCGACGTCCGTGACGTCGAGTAGGTCACTGTGGTATATTCATATACCCAAATTGAGCAATGTATGAGAAATTATTAGCTAGTTTTGCCTATGTGTTTTAAAATAACGTTTTTATAGTTTATTCGCATATAGGTGAGACTTATCCCGAGGACGAGCGTATCCACGGGCGAATCGGGGGCTACGACCCTTTGACTTATCAGTGAGTGGGCTTTTGTTTTCAGTATATAATTATATACTTGATATAATTCCCAGAAATGTGTTTTAAATGAAAATATGCTTTGAAATAATATGCCAAATGCCATTATATTTTGAATATGCATTTCATGGTTGCATATATATATAATTGTGGTGCTGTGGAGGCACATGTAAGTTATGTTTGGTATATGTGAACTATGAACGGCTTGATCCCTGTTTAGGGTACGTAGGCAACCTAACGAAATGTTAAGTGCAGCCATACAATATATGACATGAAATAAATGAGATATAAGTTTATTTGAAGAATTGAGTAGTGTGATGAACATGTTTGGTTGGATATATGAGATGTGACTGAGAAACGATGAGCTCACAAACCTGCACCTCAGGTGATTGCGATTTAGCCAGAGAGAGTTGGCACAGGCCTGTAAATTATGTCACCTCCCGCACCATATGCTCACATTGGATCCAATTAGGTGCACAGTCTTGTCGTACAGACCACTATAGGTGGTTCCGACTCGTAGGTGATCAATGTATTATCGCACAGCTAGTATTGAGAAAGTAGAATTGAGCATAACTGTATCTCACCCAATCTTGTCGTACAAACCCCTTTTTAGTGGTTCCGACTTATGTGCAGTATATTGCCGTATAGGTCATAGTAGTGACTCTGGCTAGATTGAGTTTGAGCTATGAATTTAGCCGTACAGACTACTCATGAGTCCCGGCTAACATGTCATACTTCTATGAAATCATTATTTCCTGGATTGTTACTTATTATACTTTGGCATGGCATACATATGAAAATGATTATGTGAAGCATGAATTGAATGGTTATGATGTCAGATATTTATATATGTGTATATGCTTACATCTTGATTCTGGGAAAATAATACATGTTTTACAGCGAGGGGTTAGATATGTTGATAAATTAAATGATTTTGTAAAACATTTGTTTTTGCCCACTCACGTTTTCTGTTTTGCGCCCCTCCAGGTTTTAAGTAAGATTGATGTTGGTGGCTAGTGAGGACGTCGGCAGTTCTGACTTATCCTTATAATAGTAGGACATTCCTGGTACTGTATAACTAGTACTTGTCCTACTGGACTGCACCTAGACTTTATGCTCTGATTAGGAGTGTTACTGTTGTACTTAACTCCTACCACTTTCAGTTTCGAAGTGCACACTAGTAATATGGTTTTTAATTATTCGTATGTTTGCTATATTTATCGCTTCTGCACTGTGCACATGTCTACGTCACTCTCACGTGACGGCCAACATGCCTTGACCTCGGTCGGGGTGTGTCATTTGTATGAACTTCTCTTATGAATTACGTAGGATTTAAAAAGATTTTATGACACCAAAAGAATATATAACAGTGGATATCATACTAGTTCGGACTTCAACAACTTAACTTTCTCCAACACGTTTGAGATATGATGCTTCAATGTCTTGGAAAGATGGGAAATATATTAGAAATGAAATAATAGCCAGGCATGTCTTCTTGTCAATAAGTTTCTAGGCCTTAATGGAACATGGCATTGATAGTTCTTCTCACGATAGAAACTAGATTGGTTAAGTAAAGTTGGTTAATATGACAGGCAAGGCAATTCACATGAAATCGAAGCTAAGGCTACTAAAACAATTAGAAAGTTAATGTCAAAATGCAAGAACCCAAATTAGGCAGATTGGATTACACTTGGACTTGAACTTCTATAACCTATTATTAACCCTAAAACCTACCAAGCATACGTGCCGCGCAGGCCGAGTAATTAATAAACTAACTACGTCATTTGGTTGTGCGCGGGGCGTTGGGCACGCTACTAACTTCTTGATCTTGCGACTGCGGCCGAGGAAGGAACACTTATCGACCTTCAGGTTCTAGAGCCTGAAGACAAGGCTGCTAGTTCTGCGAAGTTCAATTTCAAATTCAGCTTTCAATGTGCCGAATGTAGTAACTTGGTAACACCTCACTTCGCCGAGAATGTTAATGAGACGACCTCTACCAACAAGGACTCGGAAATCTTTATCGACCAAGACTTGGATAAATAACCAAGCGGCCTCAAAGCAGTGTTGTCTATCCAAACTGAAGGTGCTCCTCGGTCGGCTGATTATATGACTCCAGTGCTGTCTATTCGAATTGAAGATGTTGTTGGTTGCCTTCACAATGTTGTTTATCCAAACTGAAGATGTGTTGGCGGGAAGAAAGGAAAATAGGATAAAATCTCAAAGGTTGTTGAGAAGCTTTGCGCAGGGCAATTTGTGTGTTGATTTGAAGAAGGGCTTTTTACGATGTGCGTCGCTTTGTATTTACAGAGCTGATGTACTTGCTTGGCGCGGCCTGAATGATAAACAGAGCATTTCAATTGCACATAAAGACTCTGTAATGGAATATTCTGATAAATAAAATGATGACCATATGCGAATCTGGACGACAAATTGGGACTCTGCATGTTAATCCATTTCATTCCAACTTTGACTTATCTTTTATCCCATCATTGAATTAGTTGGACAATCACACACGGTTCTATTCATTTCCCAAAACAATCACCTTGCTTTTCTGAATGCCTATATGCCCTACACATTGTAGATGACTATCCAATTTGCTACTGGAATTCATCCCATCTGCAAGTTACCTATACATGCATGAAGACCATGCATCCCAACAATTCTGATCAACCTCCTTGCTGCTCCAATCCGATGACAAGAATCCCAAGCCCATTTGAATCGCACTGCTTGCTTGGAGATATAATTTGCATCTTATTATCCCATTTCAATCCTTTATCCAAAGAATAATAACAAATAATGAATAACAACATGCTAGCATGCGTGATCTTAGGCCTGGTTAGGTGACATCGGTATCACAAATGTGATTGCATTCGAACACCTTGATATTTTACTCATGTGATGATATAGAACTCTGCACATTCAACAGTGTCGATTATTTGTACCGATGGTGTAATTTTGGGTCCAAACATTGCCCCCCCCCCAGTTTCCTTGAGCTTTGACTTGTAAGCTGAATAGTTAAGGAAAATAATTGTTTGTAGCCAGCAAGATCTGGTCGTATCGTTGAAAAAAGAAATTTTGTTTCCCGGCAATAAAATCACCTATCTTCTGCCAACGTTGTGGTCTCTCTTTGTTGCCATCACTCTCTATACAAGGCTTGGCAAAGACTACTTTGCCAATATTTCTCAACCAAAATTCATGCCAAAGACAACATCCTTGAAAAACCAAATTGACCCACAGAATGGCACATAGAGATCAACTAAACGACACCGAGAATGATGTTAAGTTACCTCCATATTCAAGTAGGCTTTCAAGGGCACAGACTCCAAAGTTGGCCTCAATTTTCTTTTATTCGGCCAAATCTCCATTGTGGGGATCCTAGCCGAATTGCAAAAACACTACTAAACCACATGGCCTTGTTGAATTAGGCAAGCAACAAGGCATCACATATTCTTTCTTCGGCGAGGCTTAAAAATGAATAGGCCTCATGCCCAGTTCGGCAACTTCCACTTATTGTATCTGTTATCGACAAAAGCATGGTATTTTCCCAGTCGAGATGTACACAAGACCAAAAATATTGGCGAGCTCAACGAACGCCCATCAAATCAACGAACACATCAAGCTTTTCGTTCGTCTTCTTTTTGAGGCGGTGCGTCAAAAACAATAATCACCAAGTGATCTCTGTTTTTTTATTGATGACCAACCACCTTGGCTAGCCTTTTACTTTAGATATGTCATGCTATGGAAGAGGCCCCATGATTTTACCATGATAACCTGTACCGAGTACCAGTTCATGCTCGCCGAGCTTGGCAAAAAAAAAAATCCGTCCTATATTATCCAGTGTATGGCTTAGTTGAGACTTTATCGACGAGTTCAGCAAATACATGTCATAAAAATCTCGATTGTGACAACAAATTTTCTTCATTGAAAAAGGTCATCGGCACGTAGATAACAAAAGTTAGCTGAAAGGCCAAGAATTGATCAGAACAAGCTTTCAAGCGTTCAAGAAAAGTTGGCACATTATCTTGGTCATCTTCTTCATCCAGTGGAAAAAGAAAGGGAAATAAAGCCCAGGAAGAAAAACCAATCTTTTGGTATTACCACTACACCATTAGCATCTTCCTGATTCTAAATTTGCTGGAACTTGGGCCTTTCATTCCCCACATTCTGACCATAGAATGGGAACCATTTGAATGCTACCGAATAACTTTTTCCTTGGAAAAATGACACCATATAGATTTTCATTTGCATGGCACCATCGAAAGCACAATGCACATAGCAAGCTAGCAGTGTCTGCCCCCCTATTTTATTGGCATCGGCTCATAAAGCCAAATGATTAAGAAAATAATTTATTCATTATATATATATATATTAGCAAACAAAAATAAAAGTGGTCGAACCATAATCAGGAGGAGGTCAACGATGCTTTACTATGAATCGAGATCTTTGTATATCAACGTTTTTAATCGGATTTTGCTCCAGGCTGAATAAAGAATTTTCCCCAAATATTCTTGGCTTGACGAAATATTTTTTATCATCGGCCATCGAATGTGTTGAACAATTATTATGCCCCCCAAGCATAATTACTTCGTTAATTTCGGCTTTTAACTCAAATAACTTAGCCAAACAGGGTTGCTCCATAACAGCTTTATCGCCTATAACCATATCGACTGTCATGGTTTCAGCGTCTAAGACCATGTCTTGGCCCTGTTCGTCATTCGAGCACTCCTCTGACGAATAATTTTCTAAGTCGGATTTTAGCTCAAAAACTTGAACTTTTTCTTCTAGGCCTACCAAACTTTCAGTATCGACCGAAAAAATAGGTGGCCTATCTTTTTCTTCGACCAAATTAACAATTTTCTTAGGCTGACGTTGCGGCCGGAGTGGAAAATTGCCCATCGTCCTTTTGAACCAACCATTCTTCAAATGGAATTGATTTAAACCTAAGACCGAAAGGCGTTTTCTTATCAAGCCACTCATAAAATCGAGCTCTATCTTCATTTAACCATTGATCTTGTAGGTTGTGATGAACGTTCACCTTTACCATTTGAGAGAAAGATTTTTGCCTTTCTTCACATACTTTAAGGATCTATTCCACATCAAGTTGAACTAGGAATGCATCCAATCGGCTGAACGGAGCCAGATTGACATCTTGATATATCATATGAACTTCGTAGTTTTAGCACTGGGTCCCACTGGATGTGCCAAAATGTTGACCTTAAAAACTATCAAGCCTACATGACACATGCCAAGTAATTAATATGCTAACTACGTCATTCGGCTGTGTGCGGGGCGTGCTAGCTCGTCGGTCGGGTTCGACCGGGGAGTAAAATATGTTGATGTGGAGTTGGGCGCGCTGCTAACTTCTTGGTCTTGTGACTGCGGTCGAGGAAGGAACACGTCTCGGCCTACGAGTTTTAGAGCCTAAAGACAAGGTTGCTAGTTCTGCAAAGTTCAATTTCAAATTTGGATTTCAATGTACCGAATGTAGTAACCTGGTAACACCTCACTTCGCCGAGAAGGCTAATGAGATGACCTCTGCCAACAAGGACTCGGAAATCCTTGTCGACCAAGACTTGGATAAATAACCAGTCGGCCTCGAAGCAGTGATGTCTATCCAAACTGAAGGTGTTCCTCGGTCGCCTGATTCTACGACTCAAGTGATATCTATCCGAACTAAAGATGTCGTTGGTTGCCTTCACGATACTGTTTATCCAAACTGAAGATGTGTTGGCGGGAAGAAAGGGGAAGAGGATAAAATTTCAAAGGTTGTTGAGAAGCTTTGCGCAGGGCAATTTGTGTGTTGATTTGAAGGGGGCCCTTTTACGATGTGCGCCGCTTTGTATTTATAAAGCTGATGTACTTGCTTGGCGCGGCTTGGATGATTAACAAAGCATTTCAATTGCACATGAAGACTTTGTAATGGAATATTCTGAGAAATAAAATGATGATCATATGCGAATATGGACGACAAATGGGGACTCTGCATGCTAATCCATTTCATTCCAACTTTGACTTATCTTTTATCCCATCACTGAATTAGTTAGACAATCACACACGCCAAAACAATCACCTTGCTTTTCTGAATACCCATATGCCCTACACATTGCAGATGCCTATCCAATTTGCTGCTGGAATTCATTTCATCTGCAAGTTACCTATACATGCATGAAGACCATGCGTCCCAACAATTCTGATCAACCCCCATGCTGCTCTATTCTAATGACAAGAATTCCAAGCCCATTTGAATCGCACTGATTGCTTGGAGATATAATTTGCATCCTATTATCCCATTTCAATCCTTTATCCAAAGAATAATAACGAATAATGAATAACAGCATGCTAGCATGCGTGATCTTAGGCCTGAGTAGGTGACCTTGGTTTCACAAATGTGATTGCATTCGAACACCTTGTTATTTTACTCAGAACTCTGCTCATTCAATGGTCTCGATTACTTGGATCGATGGTGTAATTTTGGGTCCAAACACCTATATAAAGAACAATTTGGCATGAACCCAAATTAGGGTTCCTCTTTAAGTAATTAAGCTTGGATTGAAAGTATTGTAGGGACCATACAAAATAGAGTGAGTTATTATGGGATGGAAGAAATAGCGGGCCTAAACAATCATCACAAAGTCGCAAAGTCGCAAAATCTGCGATTTGGCGTAAACAACAGTCATTACTTACACACCAACAACAGTAATAGTAATATGTGAAATAATAAAAATAAACCATACAAGAATTTGGAAGAGAAAAGCAATACGTTAAATAATAAAAATAAACCATACAAGAATTACGAACTTTGTGAGTTTTCATTTTGTATTTCTTTTTTTATACATGTTTTCTACATCTCCCTCACCACCACTCCTCCACTCTTCTACATCACCAGTTTCTCTCTTGTTTTTCCCCTTTAATTATAACACAAAAGGAAAAATTACAAACTAAAAACAAATTGGACTAAAACATGTCCCAAGTTTTAATTCATACATTTTCTTTCATTTCTCTCTCATCAAACAATAATAAAACACGTGCAATAAAAAATGCTTGCTGAAAACAATTGTAGGAAATAAAATAAAAATAATTACAGTGCACTCAGTTACAATATTAATCCTTAAAATTGAAAATTAACAAGAAATAGTGAAAATATCATGGTCGAATATGTAATTTTGGTAAATCATAGATTTGATAAGCAATAGAAAAGCTAATACCATCTTCCTTTTTATCTTGGCCTTCAAAGGCCTCTCAAACTAGCATATTTTTCTCAACCAAACCAAAAACTAAAGAAAAACAGATCATGATATGACTTTTTTGTAATTGTGCACAAACAAACTCAGTCTTGAGGTCTTTTTTATAGACGAAGTGGAAGGCTCTAGAACGACAATTTTGAAAATAAACTGTGGACCTAAATCTGTGTGCGTGAGAGTTCAAACACCACATACATATTTGGGTCCAGAGTTTATTTTCAAAACTGTCATTCTAGAGCTTTCCACTTCATGTATTAAAAGGACTCCTAGACTGAATTTGTTTGTGCATAATTACAACAAAGGAAAATCTTGACCTGCTTTGCCTTGGATTTTGGTATTGTTGAGAAAAAGATAGTTTGGGGTGAGGTTGAATCTTTTGAGCAAACATATAGGAAATGACCGAATGAGTAGCTCCCGAACCTTAAAATTCTAGCAAGATGGCCAAGAACATTCAATGTACCCATAATCAAGTCAGGGTTACCCTGAGCATCCTGCAAGGTGATGTTGTTGAGGCGACCCTACGTTTGTTGTCTACCTCCTCGATCCCTGTTTACCTTGTTTCCACGTCGCTGATTACCTCGACCTTGGTTGGTTTGATTAGTTTGCCTAGTTGAGCCGCCACTGCTAGAAGCTACATCAACATTCTGGTATTATCCTTCAGCATACCACTGCACTTCGCCGCCCTGATACGGCGTATAAGCCCCTGGTGCTGCAGATAGCCGCCCTGGTAATAAGGAACATCAGGCGGGTACTGATACACTCCTCCTGGATACTGAGCTACGTTGCCTTGGTAGTGGAAAACACTACCCTAACATGTTTGTTGGTAGGTACCAGGTCCTGGAATCTGCTAAAGAGGAACTGCATGTGGTACAGTAGAAGGTTGAGGTTTCTGATTCTGAGGGCATTGATTAGCTTTGTGCCCTATCTGACCACAAGTATAGCACCCACTATTTCCCTTTTTGCACTCACCGAAATGACGGTTATTGCATCTGCGACAGAGCGGAGCACCAGAATTGCTAGGGTTCCTTTGATTCTAAAAAAGTGAACGGCCGGTGGAATTGCCGCCTCTTCACGATGTATTGGAACTTGAACCACCGCTCTACGATCTAGAATTATTACCGCTTTTCTTGAAATTCTGAGTCCTTCGAGGACCAAATGATGACTGCCCCCTGTTATTATTCCTCTGGTTATTATTGTTACCCTCTTCATCATCGTCATCATCAAGAGCATTCTCAGAATCTTCAACGCAAAATAGAACCTCAAAGAATTCTTGGTAGGTAGAGCATGGAGTAGAAGTTACCAAAGAATGCAGTCGCTTACTAGGTCCCTTCTTAAAATAACGGAGCATCTCTATGGGATTCCCAGCGATCTCGGGACAATAACAGGACAAGTCAGTGAATTTTCGGTGGTACTCTGTGACTGACATTTTACCTTGCTTCAGCTTTGTGAATTTTTCTCTCTTTCGATCCTTGTACTCCGGAGGTGTGAATCTAGCCTCAAATAGACGCCTGAAAACATCTCAATTCATGGCATCTTAAGCAGACAACGGGCGTGACTCCTGAGCCCACCATGATCCAACTCCCAGACGAAAGAACCAAGTTCCTGTCACGACCCATCTCTCCTCTAGAAGATTCCCCTGCCGCTGCGTAACTCGGAAAATCTTCTCAACATGATCGTTCCAAACCTCGGATTTCTCAGGTCCATCATTGCCAAAAAAAATTATTTATCTGAAGATGAGATACTATCTCTAGGGTAGTCTTCTAGGGAGGACGAAGTGTGGAGTGAATGGCTCTAGGACCTATAGCACATAGGAGGAATGCAGGACTGCCAAAATCTATGCTCTGATACCAAACTGACACACGCCGACCGGAGTCAAGGCATGTTGGCCGTCACCCGAAGGTGACGTAACCAAAATGTAAGTGTGTAAAAATGTGAATAAATTAAAACAGAAACTAGGATTTATTTAAGCTAATAAAGTGTGTGCGCAATAGCGAGAAGAACCCATAAAACACAAATGTTCAGAGCATAGATGACAAAAGAGTGTGCAATCGAAACTAGTTAAGTACTTAATACACAACCGAAATTAGTTCCTACATTTATTAGGGGTATGTCAGAACCGTCGGAGATTCCTCATATGGCACAAAGAGTTCAACTATCTAAGACTTGGAAAGGCAAAAAACAGAAGGGTGAGTGGGCAAAAACAAAGGTTTATAAAACACATTTATTTTCTAAACATACTAACCCCTCACTGTAAAACATGCATAGTTTCCAGAAAATCATACTACGTATAAGTATGAAATCAAATGCAAATCAACAATAATTCCAGAAATATGCCAATCACAATATCTCAACAGCAGCATAATAAAATCAGAAACTCATCGATCTATGCTAGCACACAAGTCGGAGTCGCCTAATGCAACATGTACGACTGAACTGATGCTCATTAATCTATGCTAGCACACAAGTCGGAGTTGCCTAATGCAACATATACGACATGACTGGGTGTAATCCTAATATACGCTCTAGTGATACAATCACGTGAAGACTGGCGCTATTCGCGGTCAAATACTAGTCAGAGTTGCCTATTGCAATCTGTACGACATGACTGGCACCTACTTGGATCCAAGGCGAGCGTGCGGTGCAGATGTGAACATACACGCGAAAGACTGGCCCTGGCCCTGGGCGAGCACTAACATCGGGTGCAGCAATGATGAGCAAACTACATAAATATAAGCATGCCATAACGATTCAATAATTCTAGTCAACACAATAAACTTACATGCGCATCCTGTAGTATTATTTTAGCATTTCACAACAGTACAACATTTCTTATAACATTATTTAATCATGGCATAATAGACATGAATCAATTCAAAAACATTTGTGGAAACTATAAAACTTTATATATCATATATATAAAAACAAATGCCCACTCACTGATACGTGATCGGATCGTAGCTTCCTTGCCTTGCTTGACCTCGTACTTTTTCAGGATAATTTTCTCCTATATGTGAAATAACTAAAATAATTAATTAATTAACACATACACAAAGAGGCTGGGAAAAACCCCCATAGTTTGCTCAAAAGGAGGGTTTAAATATACAAAAATGTTCAACTTGACGTGGACCCATACACGTCAAGCACACGCCGGCCAGTGGCTGGACATGCCACCAAGACACGGCCACACGCCTGGGACACGGCAGGCACGCGCTGACAAAAGCTAACATATTCCAGGGAATATTCCATCAAAATCTAATGGAATATTTTGTTAAGTCTAACGGCATTAGAATATTCCGTTAACTTTAACGCAATATTCCCCTTCTTCTCATGTCTTCCTCCGCCGTCTGGTTAGTCGGAAACTGGGGAAATCTTGCCGGTTTCTGGAAAATTTTCAAAACACCCTAACTTCTTCATTTTTCAACCATTTTTAACGAACTTTGTATAGATTTGAAGCCCGGGGAGATGAGAATAAGATTTTACCTCTTAAAAGTCCAAAAGGTGGATGGAAGTGGATCAAAATCCACACGACACTCTCGAACTTATTTTCGTTGTCTCAAACCCGAGGGTCTCCTCGTCAGCTCCACTTCAAGACTAGGCTAATGGCCTCGGGGAGTAACCTAGAAGCTTCCAAGACTCCCAAAATCGTGCAACACGGCTGGAAACACGTCCGAGTAAAACCCAACGAGTCGGAGCTTCGGAGTTGACAAGTCAAAACTCGATCATTTTCGAATTGGCTTGTACAACTGGGTTCGTCGGTTCGAGATGGGTGTGATGGTGTGTGTGTTGCAGAAGGGAGAGAGTCATAGGCGAGGGAGTGAGAGAAAGAGAAGGTGAGAGAGTGAGAGATAGCTTTTTGATTGGGCAGAGAGGAGAGAGAGTGATTTGATTGGTGGAAAAGAAAGAAAATCTGATTGGGTGAGGGAATTGTGGAAATGAACTGATTGGTGAGGGGAATGGGTACACAGGTCAATTTAAGAAGAAAAACGTTAAGGTTTTCGGATTTTGTACAGTAAGTCATACACAAAAATCCATCACCTTATCAAAAAACAATGTTTCCAACACTGATAATTAACACACGTGTGTACAACTCTACCCTTTGTTAACGTACTTTAACTGTGCGTAACTTTTTCGTTACAGATCCGATTTGGGTCTAATTCGTGCTCACGCGATCGTAACAACGAGTACTAATTAATTACGATAACAAGAAAAACAAATTAAAGCCGAATAACCACGTCCATGGCACTTTGCCCACAAGGGCATAAATGTCAATTTACACACTCGAGGAGAAAGTTACATGGAAAATTAGGGACGGGTCCTCACAACATCAACATGAGTGATGCACAAACAATGTTATTTCATCTTTCACAAGTATCACAATATATTCTCAACAAATAGCATTTTAGCAATAATTCCATAACCAATAACAAGTAAACACTCAATTGAAGCAATTAGCCAATAAATATCCAACCACATTAATCAACCAAACAAATCGAGAATATTATTTCAAGAAATTTAATAAAATCAATTTCCATCAAGGTCTGCCGTATTTCCCCTACCTGAACTCCAAAGCTAAAACGAAGATCCACATCACTACCGCAATAGCTAGACTCCATGTACTTGAACAAGCTCCTTGATCACGCCTAAATCACCATGTATTTCTTCCACCCTATTTCTTTTCTAATCTCTCTCCAAATAAACCTATATATATATATAGACTTGGCAATTCCTTACCCGACCCGTTAACACGACACGTAAACGACACGAAAATAACGGGTTATGGTCAACACAATAACTAATCGGGTCGTTATTGGGTCACACGATAAGAACCTGTTAACAACAGGTCCTTAACAGGTTTACACGAGAGTGACATGCAGGTAATGTCACATCCCGGCCCGGGCCCCCACCACATACAGGGCTCGACTCCTCTGTAGCGCGATATTGTCCGCTTTGGGCATCGACCACGCCCTCACAGTTTTGTTTCTGGGAACTCACACGAGAACTTCCCAGTGGGTCACCCATCATGAGATTGCTCTCGTGCGAACTCGCTTAACTTCGGAGTTCATACGGAACCCAAAGCCAGTGAGCTCCCAAAATGCCTCGTGCTAGGTAGAGATGAGAATATACATATAAGGCTTACAATATCCTCACCCATGGGCGATGTGGGATATTACATGTAATCAGTTTCGACACGATAAGAAAAAAAATATTTTGATGATTTTAATTTTTTAAACTACTAAAAAAACTTATTGTAGAATACAATAGATATAGTGGATATGTATCTATTGTTTATTAGTTATTATTGTATTATTATTGATATAAATTTAAAAAATTTAAGTTTTATTTATTTATTTATTTTTATTGTATACTATGTGCAAAAAGTGAGATTAAAAAATTATAAAACACATTAAAAATAAAAATATCAAGTAATTTAAAAATACAAAACACATTAAAAAAATTATAATAATTAATTTACAAGTGCAAAAAATGTGAAAAAATATGCAAACACTCGTAATTGCATCTTCTACGCTTTGAGGATGGGTACATTATCATTTGAATTTTTAAAACCATACAAACCCTCATGAATAGTACATTTACGGGCGTTCAAAATAAATATTTTATTTATTCATTAATGTATGAGTCTAAAAAATGTGAAAGCATATATAAATGCTCGTAATTGCATCCTCTACGCTTAGACGATGGTTACATGGTTGTTTAGATTTTTAAACCCTCCAAATCTCATGAATAGTGTTTTTTATTTGAGTGCAAAATTAATAAAATTAATAAAAAATGTAAAACAAATAAATATTTGATGCATTATTTTTTGTGTCTTGAAGTTTTTTGTTTGAGGGACATTTCTATCCAATTATTTTGGTGAAGCTTGGGACACCAAAAAATATTGTTCATTGAGCCTTGGCTGTACATATAAACTAGCATTTATGCACGCGCTCACGTGCGTGCAGAGGTATTTATTTGAGGGGCATTTATGTCCAATTAATTTTTGTGAAGCTTGTGACAGCAAAAAACACTGTTCATTGGGCCCTTGGCTTTATATATAAGAAGATAAAGATGTAGTTTTCATATTGATGGGGTCAACATATATCGCAAGTCATTAAACCAATGTGCCAAACAAGAAGAGGTCGTGCTCCTAGTTTGAAAATTTTGGAACAAGATTTTGGCATCCATCTGCTGTCGGAAAAACCCTCCTCAAACAAACACGCTTGCGGGCGCTGCACCACCAATTGTGGCGCGTTCATTGGACTGGCTGGCTTAATTTTTGGGTTCCAAAGAAACTGAATTTGTTTAGCTTATGAGATAACCTTAGGTTCTTATAAGCGTTTTCTATAGGCTAACAATCGGGAGTGTTTAGAGTCGCTTGTCGTTGAATGGGTTTAAAAGGTTCGCCATTGCACCCGAGTTCTTGTTCTGGGCCCGGTCCCCTCCTCCCTTAAGGAGGAGCGAACAAGTGTGTTTCGAAAATCATTTCGATACAGAAAATCATTCAACACGTATAAAAGTTAGAGAAGCTAAACAAGGACCACGCCATTTCGCTACAGAAAAAGTTTGATATGTATGTTCCGAAAATATAGCCATTACAACCATCCAGTCACCTAATCATACAAAACATTTCACGTTTGTGTGTTCAATGGGAAAGCCACCATCCCTTCTCCATCACACCCAAACCCACTCCCTTCAACTAGAAAACCGTTTGCCGAAAATTAGAGTTTAATAGCAATTCCCACACACAACTACTCGAACAAAATCCTTCATCTTTAGCGCATGGAACGAATATAAACTGTAAAATCCTCTCCGAGCACAGATTCGCTTCCCACCCTTCTGCTTCAAAATCAGAGGGTCAAATGGTACTCCACGCATCTTAACCCTCTTGACTTTCATCCTTGACTAGCCTGATCATGTCATCAATTCGGAGAATGGTAATAGCTGCTTCAGTTGCAAACTGCCAAACAAAAAATGTTTCAGGTTAACAAACATTGCAAGGCTGTTAATTGAACAAGACTTATCCAAAATTATTACTGATTTGTATCTAGGATTTTGTACCTGAATTATCTTCACTTTACTCATTGCAGGCTCAATGACTCCGGCTTCAAGGTTGTTACGAACTTCTCCCTTTAATAGGTCTAAGCCCATGCTGCCACAATTTTAAAGCAATCCCGATAAGTATGCAGTCACAGAATGTGCAATCTATGCATCCAAGACAGAATAATTTCAGTTGAATATATAATCACAATGCCATAAAATTCAATATAAAGACACACCATAAACAAAGAGGACTACGGAAACCAAAAAGGAAATCAACACTGACAGTAAGCATTCCCCAAAAGAAAAAAAATGTGCAATCGGGAAGAATTGCCACGGCAATAATCAGAATACCTAGAATAATCCTTATCCTTCTTGTCAGTCTTGGTTGTTGTCTTGGTTTGTGCCCTGTGGTGGTTGGCCCGTAGTATTGAAACTAGATCTGTAGAATCCTTGGCAGCATTGACGGCAAGCACCTAAACCAGATAAAAGTCACAATACAAACACCATTAACAGACAAGAATAGCAGAAAGACCACTAAAACACAACATGCTCTAAGATGTTTAGAACCTTTGGTATAATCAACAAAGCTTCAGCAAACTCAGCAATTGCCAACTGCTCACGTGATCCTAATGTTGTAGCAAAACTCTCCAAATACACAGACAATGCGGACTCAACTGCACCTCCACCTGGTACCACCTGTATGGTATTATACCAATGAATGTAAATAACAAGAAACTCATAAAGAACCCACGATCATCAAGCTCAGTGGTGAAACCTTCCCAGTTTTATCTTTTTCTTTCCATTGAAAAATACATTTCAAGTTCTCCCACACCTCCCCCACCCAACACACACACACACACACACACACATGCACTCATGATTCGGAAGAATCTACAAAAAAATTGCATTGCACAAATCAAGTAAACAGACATAAAATCCATTTCTCATGAAAAGGTACCTTATTAATAGCAAATAGCAGCAAAAATAATTTGGTTCAGGAGAGTGAATTTAAAATGTTCTGATCCTTTTCTTGTCATTGATGTATTAAATAGATGTTGCTATGTGTTATCTAATCGAAAAGCCAAAGTAAAGGGAGGAAAGGGACAAAAGCATCAACAATCCAGTTGCTGATATAGGATCTACGATATCTTTTAAAAGAAAAGGACCACAAATACTCAAAGAAATGTATTCCATAACTTTCTTGCAATCATAATAATTAAAGAAAAACAATAATTAATTTATCACCACTACCAAACAATGCACACCATTAAAAGAAAAGATCACCAACCCATTTTAAAACAATGGAGAAAGAACTCAGGAAGTGCCAAATTTTACCATGTTAGATTCTAGAGTCCTCTTGACAATAGACAAAGCATCATGAAGGGCTCTTTCCATCTCATCAAGCATATAGTCATTTGCACCTCTGAGGATCAATGACACCTGAAAATAATATATTGAAAAAATCAGTCCATACCATATGATTATAGAAAATGAAATACTCGTGTAACTTCATTACTTCTTGAATAGATTGGTCACGGTTATGCGCACTTATCTAAGTCATGTCCTACACATAAATGCATAAACTTCACAAAAACTTCAGGAATAAGAACTCAAGTCAAGCAGGGAAAAATGTTAAAAATTTAATTGAACTCACTCACCGCGCTGTTATTTTTTGTTCCTTTTATCAAAATCACATCATCATCAGAAATGCGCTCCTCCACAACTTCATCGGCAGATCCAAGAAGTGACGTATCAAATGTTTCCTCCCCTTCCATATCAGCGAAAGTTGAAACCTACAGATTAACAAACACAAGATGACATAGTTATACAGCATATGGACCTACTTTTTGACAATAAAAAACAAATACAACATGAGTGAACAAGTAGTCCACTGATTGATTGTTTTCAATTAAGAATTGTTTAGTAGTATACCGACGTATTGTTTTCAAGAGTCCACTGATGTACTGTTATCAAGTATTCCACCCTAAATTTGGGTTTAGGTTCTTCACAAAAAAAATTTACATATTCATGTATTGTTTTCAATTTATAGGCTGATCAGGATATGACACGTGATGATTCCAAAGGAAAATTACTCTGCAAGACAATTATATTATTAGAGAAGACATGAAGAATATTACCATTGTTGCACCTGTAGCCTTAGCAACATGGCGCATATCTTCTTTCTGAACACGTCTTACAGCGATAGCCCCAGCCTCCACAAAATACTGAAAAAACAACCAAGGATATAAAGTTAATGCAATTGATGAGCTTAATACACCCGGTGCATTGATAAACACTCATTGTAGATAGATTGCACACTAACAACAGTGAAGCCACATAGAAGACTACATATACCCACACCGCCAATATATAAATCATATTTCTTTGTATACCGAAGAACAACAAAGAAGTTAAAATAAAGACAGTACAACTACTCGTTAGTTTCATAACATGGTTACTTTGAGACCTCAAGCTTCTGCATTTTTGTATTAAACAGCATATTTTATAGTCATAAAGATGTATTGAAGTGGATAAGAGTAACATATCATAAAGATCATACACAATTTTCAAATAAGAGAGGAACCTACATAAAAAGTATCGCCAAAAACATTAACCGTGAGTGTTCAGCCATTCAAATCTTTGGCCTGGTCCAAAGGTGTATGACCAAGCTAACATTAACCATAATATAAATTTAAAAAAAAAAATGATAATAAGGGATCTGCTATTGGCACTCCATCAAAGTCTTCCTGCACTCCTTAGTGACAAACAAAATAAAAGGGGGAGGACCGCAGGATGATTTTTTTGGAGTGCTAGTAATCTAGAACTGTAAAATTGAATATCAGTTGTGGCTTATCTAAAAAAGTTAGAGAAACAAATCACAAAAGAATCTTGCCTTGAGTGCCATGTCGTCAATCCCCTTTGTAGTCAGAATAACATTTGCTCCAGCTTTCAGAAGTTTTTCAATACGCTCTTTTGTCATATCAGCTTCTCTGTCATATCATCAATACATTACCAAACACACAATAAAGCATCAATAGATGGCTTTTTAACATAATGACAATCATCAATACAGAAAAAGTGATTCAAATCCTTTCCCAAGTGTAAGCAATGATCAGTAACATCCTTAACTTCCCAAGCCTATCTATTTGAGGCAGTTACCATTATGTTCGAGGATTCATAGCAGTTTTTGAATCCTAGGTACATTCCATAATTCAATATGGGCCTAATAATTTCAATGATTAAAGGGTGATTGAGCCAAGTCTTTTTAGCGGTATGGAGAAAAGGACTACATAATATCACAGCAGAATCGCCTATTCTATACCACAGCATGCTAAACTGTGTTCATACCCTCCAACAACATGCTATGGACAGGGTCTGCAAAGCTGCTTACGTGATATACACATGCAATGATATGATGTATAAATTAAGGTCGATCATCTTATCACCTTTGGCGAATTTTTTCAAGCTCCCTGGGATCACTAACTAAAACTTGGACACCCATTTGCATTTTGGTTTTCTGAAGATTAAAGTCAAGACAGGCAATCTTTGCAGGGGAAACTCTAAGTGGCATTCCTTGGGCAGCACGGCCTGTATTTAGTGCATAACCAGTTAAGAGATAGCTATCTCTTGCACTTTTTCCATGAGCTTTCAAAACATTAATCCCCTGAAAATAAAAAGAGCAACTAAGACAAAGTACTAAAGCAATAACAAAGAAAATATAGAATAATATAAGGAAGCATATGAGCACAGGATGGAAACTTCACGACCATGTGTATACATAACTACCAAGTACCAACCTTGATTGGGTACTTGACTTCCCCCCGAGCATTGGTCATCTTTACAGCTTGTACTGCATCGACAACCTAGAAAAAGCAATTGTATACTAGGATCGTTAAAACACGCACAGAAAAAAAAAAAAAAAACCAAAGGGTTTAACTTCTGCTCCTGAAACTGCAGATAAGATTTGCCAACTATTTAACTTTACATGAGAAAAGGAATTCATATGAGTGACAAATCCAGCAACATTAGCCCTTACGAAAATAAATTCAATTCATGTAACATTCATTTCTAACGAAATATAAATTCAAAATAGCATACCATATTTGCAAAGAAGTCACTGTCACCGCCTATCAACTTTGAGGACATGCTTGTCTTTGCACAATTTACTAGAGAATCTTTTCCAAGCTTGTCAACCTAGGAAAATCAAGGTACAATCAATTAAACAAACAGGAAATTTTTTTGTATCAAATGTTTTACAAATGAACCACACATTTCTGTATGTCAAAGCTTAATGCCTAGAGACTATCAATGAATTATGACTATGAATGTACGAGCAGTAAGCCTTTTTGGCAAGAGTCAATTGAATGTCCAAAACTATTAATTTCTTTCCACACCATATGCGATCCTTCCAAACCTCTAAAAAAATTCAGAAAAGAATTCCCACGTATTCTGTACAGCCAAAGTGAAATTTATTCCAATAACAAGAGACCCTTTTACTGCACACATTGAAAGAAGAATTTACTGGAGGAACCTTACCTTCACAGCTAATTTTTCCTCAACATATTTGCATGCTTCCCTCATAGCAAGCTGCACAGAGGGTGATACGGTCAGACATAAGGGGTCCAAATACAAAAGAACAGCACCATGTTATAAGCCACAAAATATTTTACAAGCATATGCTGTTGCTAAATATTGAATCAAAAATAGAAAAAGAAACAAGAAGAGGTGCTCACTCTGTAACCACTGATTATGGATGTTGGGTGAATCTTATTCCTTACAAGATCATTTGCTCTCTGCAGAATTAGAAGCAAACCGTTGATTACCCAGTTAAAAAAAAAAATCCTTTAGAACATAATATTGCTTCTAGAAAAGCATGTGGGGTGAGGAAAAAAAACAGATAGGATTACCTTAAGCAACTCTGCAGCTACAATCACCACTGACGTCGTCCCATCTCCAACTTCTCGATCTTGGAGCTCAGCCAAATCCACAAGCACCTACACATGTATAAATGCATTGTCAGACACGTATAAACGCATCTATATCATCATATTTGCAAGAAATAACCAACTTTCACACACCTTGGCAGCAGGATGCTCAACTTCTAACATCTTGAGTATAGTAGCTCCATCATTAGTAATAGTCACATCACCAATATCATCGACAAGCATCTGAAACGACCAATCAATAAACATAGTAAACTAGCTGAAACCCATGCATACATAATTTATAATATTATACAATTAGGTATACGATTTCACTAGTGATTTTAAGCATCGACTCCACTATGAGGGGCCCGCTCAACTAGCTGAAACCCTTCCATTAGACAAACATCAACTCCACCATTGATTTTTAAGCATACAAATTCACCATAAGGACAACAAATAAAAGAATGAAACTCCATACCACTGTTTAGGAGTGATTAGGGCGAGCCAAATCGCTAATAGAGTGCTTAGAAAAAATTGAAGAGTGATTTATATAAGAATTAAATCACTTTAAGTAATTATATGAAGAAGCACGAGCAAGTTGCTTCTCCTTGGAAGTGAATTTTTTTAGAAAAATAAGGGAATGTCATAGGGTTTCAATAAAAATTTTGAAATTACCAAAATCACTAACGAGTAAAAGCACTTCTACAGCAGAACTATTGATGACAAATCAAACATTGACTGAAAATTTTGAAGCTTTTAAGTAGTAAAGGACACCAAACAACGTTACTAGAAGTATAAAGTAGTAATAGCCCAACTGAAACCTTAAACGCAAATAACATCTCAGATTCATACAAATATACATATATATATATATAGAGAGAGAGAGAGAGAGAGAGAGAGAGAGAGAGAGAGAGAGAGAGAGACCTTGTCAAGGCCAACGGGGCCGAGTGAAGATTTGACAATGTTTGCAACAGCTTGGCAGGCCATCACTGTGTTCACCAAAACAAAGTCGGACAAAATTAGCAGCATTTCAGTACGAAACCCTAAAATGGAAAACCCAGAGGGGAGAGAGAGGCAGAACCATTTTGAGTGCGGACGTCCTGACCGTACTGACGGTCGCCCAAGATATCGGGGGTCTGAGAGGACATGGTCATCGAAGAGAGAGAGAGAGATGGAGCAGAAACCCTAGATAAACCCTAGATCGGATCTTTGGAGGAAGAAGGGAAGAAAACGAGAGTAGTAGAAGGTGCTTACTGTAAAAAGTGAAAGTGAGCCTCCAATGTTCACAATTGCAAACACATAAAATTTTGCTTCGGCAGCTCAAAACCGACTGCGCCAAATCGGAAGGGTTTCGTTCGCTACGACGTCGTTTTAATCTCTCTGCCAAAACACCAAAGAGAGTCCAGTCCAGTCCACTTTAAACCAACAACAAAAAGCCCGCTATTCTATATGGGCCTCACTTTTTGAGATTGTTCTTTTATTTTTTATTTTTAGAAAAATAAGGCAACTGGTTGCAAGCCACTCATTTCGAATCAGGAGAGTCTATACCGAATTTCACCCTGCCTCTGGCCACAATCAAGCAGACTCAACATCTCGAAGTATCAAACCCAAGACCTCCCACATTTATATATTTATTGAAGAGTCATAGTCCACGTCCTTATCACTGGGCCACTTGATGTGGTTATCAAGCCAACTACAAAAGGTTTCTTAAGAATCAAGGAGACTAATTTAAAACTTAACTTCTTCTCCAACAGATGATAGAAAAGGCTTATGGCTTAATCCATGTGGATGTTGTTGGTTCTGTTTATGCTATTTGGTTCCCTTTTTCTATCTTCATGTAATTTTTCAGCAGTTTCCTTAACAATTTGAAATGTATTTTTTTCTATAGTATGATGATTTGAATTGTATTTGCTATTTGAAAAAGGATTTGCAAAGGAACCGTGCTGCCATGGATTCATTTGCCAAGGAACTGCTGCCCAGGATTTGTAATTTGGATCGTGTTTTTTTGTTTGCAAAGTGCCAAGACGTTTGCATTTTGATTTAGTATAGGAAAATGATTTGTTTTGTTTGTAATTTTGTGTAACCATTTTAGAATGCATATTTGCCAAAAACAAGTAAAAGCATGCAAAAAAAAAAAAAAAAACCACATTTGTACGAGAGAATTTATCAATAATATCCAAAATTTAACACTTAATTTCATAAATGTCATTTTTTTATAAATTCTTTCAAATAAAGCAGAAAAAACCACTTAAATATACTTAAATACCCTTATAATTAAAACCAACTAAACATAAGAGATAATACCCTATTAGATCAGAATTAAGGGAAAATGAGAGGCACATTTCATGATGTCAACCCAACAGTAACTTGGAAACAAAAAGAAGTCCTCAGATGAAATTGAGAAACTCCATCTCACCAAGAAGAGAAGAAAAGAAGGAAGAGTAGAGGGTCTAGGCTTGGAGGAGTTTGAGTTGTTGTGGACAAAATCAGACCATGGGGAGATGGTACGGGATGCAAGGATGTTCGAGGCTTCCATCTTTCCATTTCAAAACCTTGGGTTCCTAGCTCCCCAAATTGCGCAACTTAACATCAACAAGAGGTCGAAATTTGGGGATGATTTGTGGAACACAGACATGGATACGGCGATATGATACGATACAATCCGTTTATACGAAAAATCTCTAAAAAGTAAGATACGATGAACGATAGATACGGCAATTAAAATTATATAATAATAAACAAAGATAAAAATATATAATTTAGAACATATTTTGATAAAATAAAAATATATAACTTAGAACATATTTTGATAACACAAGATCATCCAAATTCAAGTTCATTTGATTTGTTGGAGAAGAAAAGTTGGAAATCTAATTCCCTTGGTATATATAAAAGAAGGGTGACAATTTTATTCATAGTTTCAATTAGAGGTTGGCTATTCATAATTCATATTTGTTTGTACCATACTTGACCAATCCCGAAACTACCGAGTACCGGTCAACGTTATACCGTCAAGGACCCAGAAGAGTTTCCCTCCAACCAGGAGGGCAATCACAGCGCGACACGTGTCGACATCAGAAGCCAATCATAGCGTGACACGTGTTAACATCGGAAGCCAATCACAACACGACACGTGTCAATGTCAAAACAAAGCTAGAAACTCTCTTCTATAAAAGGAGATCATTCTCCCACAATATTTCCTAATGTCATTTGTACTAAATCATTCACTAGTACTCACTAAAGGAGAGCTTGAACTTATGTACTTGTGTAAACCCTTCACAATTAATGAGAACTCCTCTACTTCGTGGGCGTAGCCAATCTGGGTGAACCACGTACATCTTGTGTTTGCTTCACTGTCTATATCCATTTACATACTTATCCACACTAGTGACCGGAGCAATCTAGCGAAGGTCACAAACTTGACACTTTATGTTGTACCAAAGTCCTCATTGATTTTGTGCATCAACATTTGGCGCCGTCTGTGGGAACGACACTTATTCCCACTCTCTTCAGCTTTGTTAAGCTGGTTTCCACCATTCGCACACTCTCTTTTGACCAGGCATCCCTTTCCAACATGGGGAGTGAAGGAAGCCACAACACACAAAATAACACCCCTCTTGCACCTGGTGCAAAGCAACGAAAGAAGGAACAAAAGAAGTTTGCTCTTCAGGCTAAAGTCGATGAGTTGGAGGCTCAGAACAACAAGATAGCGATGAAGAATGAGATCCTCCAAGAGCAGTATAAGAAGGTCTTCGAGATGCTCTACGAGGCTAGATATACTAAAACACACGAGCTTATCACCCCTGTGGAAGTCAACTATCAACTGGGTGCCCCCAACACGGAGGGTCATTTGCCCTCGACATGAGTATTCCTGTTGAGGAGCGAGCTACTCATCGAAATGGCGACCAACATGAGACTTCTCTCGACCTAGCTGCTTCGACCCGAAGCAGGAGGAGTGGAGGAAGGCACCTCCTTACAGAAGGAATGGAAGGATTGAAAACCATATTTCGCGACTGTCGAGACTTCCTAAAGCAACGTCGAGACAATCCCATCCATGTAAGCTCGAAGATCAATGACCCAAGGGTCTCTGAAAGACTCGGTCCCCTCCCATGTCCCAGGCCGGTTACCAATTTGGGGAAGGGGCAACAAGTCCTAGAGAAACACGAAGGTATATGAGACTCAGAGATGTTCCGACATACATACCTTGGAAGTAAGTACGGCGAGTCCAGGGAAAAATCACATGCTCTTGATCAAACCTTCCTATTTCCAAGAGGAGATAGAGATTTAAGAAAGAAAGCTCCAGTGGTACATGACTCCACTCAAGACTCTCTTGTCCTACAGCTCCTTAAGGAAGTATACAAGTTGAAGGCCAAACGACAAGCTGAGATACCTGATTGAAACCAACCTAGGCCTGGCCCTCTTACAAGGAGGATCCTCGACACCCCCTCCAAGCAAAGACAAAGCAGAAGCTTGGCTTGCTGATGAGTAGATTTTATATTATATATTTTACCCTAATCTTAGTATATTTTGGTTAATATTTTGGAAGAATTTTGATACTTTGAATTGTATTTTCAATATAGGACTTTCGACTTCCTCTGGAGCAAAACAGGATCAAATGGACGAATTATGGAGTAATTCCAGTTTGAGAACGTTCGTGAGTTACTTAGCTTAATCGTATCAAAATTTGGGATTTTTCCACCAAGCGGTTATTTTCTGGCGATAAAATAAAGGAGCGATGCGCAGTGCTGGAAAATGACGTTTTTGGGCTTAAATTGCGTTTTTGGAGCCCAAGATGACCTCGGATGGGTTCGTGGCCTTCTGGAGAAGTGTTCAGAATATTCCAAACATTGAATCCAACTATATTGGGCCAGTTTTGTAGCAGCTTATGGGTCCAAAACGTGGCTGTTCATATTTTAGGCGAATTTTACCATTTAATTTAGGGTTATGTTTCCTATTTTTTTGGGGATTATTAATTTTAGTTTCCTAGGGTTTGTGTGGGTGCTAAGCAAATATATTGCTTGGCCGTCTACAGTTTTTGGATACGCTTTGTTTTATGCAATTTTGGAGACAGAGAGAATTGTTAGGGTTTTGGAGACTTTTTACTTGAAGGTGCTTTCAATCATTTTCTTGAATATATTTTCTATGATTTTAATTATGAATATGCGAAACTAATTTCTTTTGCTAGGGTGAAGCCTTGAGCCTTAGCATAAATATGTGATTTTTATTTAATTGCTTATGATTGATTGCATGCTTACTTTGAATTGTTAATCACCGGGATAAAAACTATCTAATTGTTTTAATGCCTGATCACCATTAAGATATTTAGAAAAGTAATTTGATGCAATTTTGGTCGGAAGGTTCCCTGAAATTGACGCTGGCTTCTTGTGACTAATAATTGTAATTTCACTTAGGATGAACATCACGTCTTAAGGATTGCATGGTTTTTCAAAGGGTTTTCATAAAGCATAATGAGTCTTTCATGTTCAGATTTGATCCGAACGTCCGGACGGGTTGCATGTTAGATATACGTTCTATGTTGGAGGTTCCAAGTAGAATATGAATTAGGAAAATCTAACCTTCAAAGTGGCATGTGTAGATCATAAGTAATTGGTAAAAGTTCATAGGATTGCTAGGTGATAGTGAAACCCTAGTGCTTTCTTAATTTGATTCTCCCAAAACTGTTTTCTTTTATCGCTAGCTCTAATATTGCAGATTGTTTATTTTAATTCATTAATTTCGTTTTTATTTTAATTAGGTTATAAAATCAATCACCTAAACTTCTACTTTACAATAATTAAATGGAATCTGATTAGTTTCGAATTATTTAATAATCCGTGTGGAGACGACCTTGCAAGATCTGTTTATACTACAATAACCTTGTGATTCTTGCAAGTAAAATAGGAGATTTAAGCCCGTTCACATGAGTAGTAAAATCCCTATCACTTGCAACTCTATACTGGAAAGAAGGACCCGATTGAACACCTTAACCTCTTTGAGTCCACCATGGCATACCGGATGCACTCCGACGAAGAGCGATGTCTTCTCTTCCCCTCCACCCTCTCTGGCGGAGCTCTAAACTGGTATTCCCGTCTTCCACCTGAGACGGTAAACTCATTTGAGGAATTGAGGAAACTCTTTGTTTCTCAACACATTTTCCAGACCGATCGCTTGCACTCTGCGGATGACTTGTACATTATTCGCCAGAAGCCAGATGAGTCATTACGTATGTATGTTGGCCACTTCAGCCATGAGTATTCCCGTTGTGCCGAGGTAGACGACAAGACTGCCCTCAAAGCCTTCACGGCAGGCCTACGTGATTGTTTCTTTAAGTACATAATCAATGCCTACACTTGGAAGACTTACTCTGAGGTGATGGCGCATGCTTATAACTAGATCCGACAGTTTCTGACACGACACAAAAATAACGGGTTTCGGGTCAACACGATAACTTATCGGGTCATTATTGGGTGATCCGTTAATAACCCGTTAATAACGGGTTCTTAACGGGTATACATGCGAGTAACACGTGGGTAACCCGTTTCGACCTGTTAAGAAAAAATTTATTATAAAATACAATAGCCATATTAATATATACAATATATTCTATATTAAATATATAGTTTTGTATTATTATTCTATATAAGTTTTAAAAAAAAAATTAATCATTATTTATTTTTGTTATGAGAGTTCCTTATTATCATTACTAGGATAAATTTTACTTAACATGTTGTTGTCCAAAATTAAAATAAACTAATATAGTATTTGTATAGGTAAGAACTAAGAAGACATACATACAAGTATGAAAAATGTGAAAGAATATATAAACACTCGTGATTCATCATTATTCCTTTACGAGTAGATAATGGTTACACTTACATTATCGTTTAAATTTTTAAAATCCTCCAAACCTTCATGAATAATGTTTTTTATTTGAGGGAAAAATTAATAATTATTATTGTATAAGTGTAAAAAATGTTAAAAAAAAATATACAATCACTCATAGTGACAAACTTTACAACTTTCATGAAGGGGTCAGCTTCGAAATCAAACACTATAATTCATAAACCTTAAATTTATATTTAACCGTCGATTGTCATTTACGCTTTATTCTTCTTACTGAATTTCATTTTTTAAATTTTCTTTTTTGAAAACATGATCATCTGGCGGATGTAAGAAGATGAACTGTTCAGATCTTTGATATCACGTTTCGATATTTACGGTTAACTGAAATATGAGTCGATGTCATATAGTTTGTAGAAACTTTATAAACATCAAACAATATTTTCACTAACCGTAAAACTCTGAATATAATATCAACGATCTAAACCGTTCATCTTCCTGCATCCTTTAATAGATCAAGTTTTCAAAAAAGAAATTTTGAAAAAAAAACAAAATTTGATGAGAACAAAGAAGCGTAAATGTAAACAACAATCAACGGTTAAATTTTGATCTATGATTTATATGATTATAGTGGCGAATTTCAAAGTTAAGCTCTTCATGAAAGTTGTAAAGTTTGTCATTACGAGCGTTTCTATATTTTTTCTATATTTTTTTACACTTCTACATTAATTAAAAAACTATTAAAGAATTTAGGTAAATGAAAATATACTTATAAGAAAATTGCGTTTTTATGTTTTGGATGTGATAATATGGTATGTATATACTTATTTAGTATTATATTTTTCATTTGATTATTTATTGGTTTAAAATATATTTTCCTTAACGGGTAACGGGTCGAGTCATATTACCTGTTAATATTATCGGGTCGATTTCGGGTCGGGTCATTTTACTCGTTTCTTTTAATGGGTGTTACACGACACGACCCGTTAAGATATCGGGTATGACACGAAAACGACACGAACACGAAAAACACGACACGAATGCCAGGTCTACTTATAACCATGCCTCCGCTGAGGCAAAGACATACCAAGAGAAACCCCCAACAACCATCCCCTATCAGCAAGTGGGGAATGGAAGCCAGACCCACCCAAATGAGAAGACCTCAACCTTCCAAACGGCAGCGGTGCCTCCCCCTGCCTTACTTAATACTTTGCCAAGTCAACAGACATATCAATCTCAGGACAAAAGGAAAGATTTTGATCCTCACCAGTCTCATTTTAGTAAAAGGAGTAAGGGACACTACCCCAATAACCAAGGGTATTGCCACGATAATCCCCGACCCCAGGCAGTCAACACAGTGGGTCAAGTACGTGTCAGGACATGCCCTACCCTGAGGTATGAGGCATACACACCTTTGAACGCCACATGCGTGGCCATTTACCTTAGTATAGCACACCTGATACCGAAGCCAAAGCTGAGGCACCCGGATTACAAGCCCACGAAGAACACGGGCACGTTTTGCTGCTACCACGAGCATAACGACCATGACGGCGAGAAGTGTATCACCTTTCGTGATCATATTGAAGCTTTGGCACGTGAAGGAAAAATTGATCAATTCCTCATTCACCCTCCAATGGGTAACTGTAACCAACGCCAGGTGAATGTGATACATTCCATAAGTGGTGGCACACCCATATATAAATCTTCCAATAGGGCCATGAAAAATAGTGAATGAGCTTTAAGGTCTGGCCACCAAGTGTTTCACGTGGAAAACATTAGGGGAGGCAAGTATCAAAAGCCTAACTGGGATCCAATATGTTTCTACCCTAAGGAAGAAAGAGGTATCATCTACCCTCACAACGACCCATTGATCGTGGAAGCTCACATAGCCAACTTTGAAGTACGACAAATCCTGGAAGACATGGGGGCTTCGGTCAATATCAGGTTTGCTGAAGCTTTCAGGGCACTTAATGTAGCTGAACACTTGCTCGATCGCTCGATTTCTCCTTTGATAAGCTTCTCCGGTGATATCGTGCAACCTTTGGGGAGCATACACTTACCTTTCACCATTGGTACATGCCTTTACACAACTATCATTACCACTAACTTCCTGGTGGTTGATTGCCCAACGGCATACAATGTCATATTCAGACGCATAGGCATCAATGATCTCAAGGCCATGGTATCCACACATATGTTGTTGATGAAATTTCCAACCCCCTATGGTAATGCTTACATAAGAGGAGATCAACTTAGTGCACGATCATGTTACAACACTTCGGTCAAGCAACAACACCTGCATGTGCCCAAGGAAACCCTTTCTATACATGACCAAGTCATAAAGATCAGCCCAGACGAAGCCAACTTGGATCTTCAGGGTGGCAACAGTCAACCCGATGATCATCGAGATGACTCTTTCACCCAGCAAGCACAACCCGCTGAAGAGTTGGAGAATGTCTCTATCTCAAAAGATTATTCGGATCGCATGGTGAAGATTGACACCACCTTGTCACCACCCATTCGGTTGGCATTGATCTCTTTTTTGCAAGAGAACACTGAGGTCTTCGCCTGGTCATACGAGAACATGCCAGGCATCTCTCCCGATATCATCTGTCATCGCATAAGTATTGACCCCAAGACCAAGCCAGTGAGACAGAAACGAAGATCTTATGACGCTGAACGGTACGAGGCAATGAAGGCAGAAGTTGAAAAACTCAAAGGCATAGGCTTCATCCGCGAAGTCAATTATCCAACGTGGGTAGCAAATGTTGTCATTGTTAAGAATAATCCGACCAAGGAAAGTCTTCTGCTCCAAAAGGTCTTGTGGAGAATGTGTGTCGATTACACCGACATAAACAAAGGATGCCCGAAAGATAGCTTTCCTCTTCCGCTCTTAGACAGACTTATAAACTCTACGGCAGGGTGTGAACTCCTAAGCTTCATGGATGCTTACTCAGGATACAACCAAATCCTCATGAACCCTCCGTACCAAGAACACACAACCTTCACTACTGACAGGGGACTATATTGCTATAAAGCCATGCCCTTCGGCCTAAAGAATGCAGGAGCGACTTATCAGAGACTGGTCAATTCAATGTTCGCCGAACAGATTAAGAGAGCATGGAAGTTTACGTTGATGATATGTTAGTCAAGAGCAAACATGCTGACCAACACATCATCAACCTATCTGAAACTTTCACCATTCTGAAGAGGTATCGAATGAGGTTGAACCCCAACAAATGTGCCTTCGGTGTAGGCTCTGGCAAATTCTTAGGCTTCATGATAAGCCAACGAGGCATTGAGGCTAATCCCGAGAAGATCAAAGCAATCATCGACATGAAGGAATCGGTAACTTCAAAAGACATCTAGAGCCTTACTGGCAAGGTGGCAGCCTTAACTAGGTTCATCTCTAAGGCCACAGACAGATTTGCTCTTTTCTTCAAAGCACTTAAAGGAAGTAAGAAGTACATTACATGGACTGATGAATGTGCCGAGGCATTCAAGAACCTCAAAGACTACATGAGTAAAGCCCTTCTGCTCTCCAAACCTGAGGTTGGTGACACTCTCATTATCTATATGTCGGTATCAGCTTCAGCAGTAAGTTCCGTTCTCATTCGAAATGAGTCGAACGGCCTGTCTACTACGCTAGCAAGGCCTTACAAGATGCAGAGACACGATACTCCAACATTGAGAAATTGGCTCTAGCATTGGTCATGTCTGCTCGAAAACTTCGCCCTTACTTCCAAGCACACTCCATCATCGTGCTTACCAATCATTCTCTTCGACAGATACTCCAAAGTCTTGACACTTCCGGGTGAATGATCAAATTGGCGATAACATTGGGTGAGTTTGACATCTCCTACCAACCAAAGCCAACTGAGAAGGGCCAAGCAGTGGCAGACTTCATCGCCGACTTCACATATCCTGTTGACATTGTTTCTACGCCTAAAAAAGTGGTTTCATTACCCTCGGAAGCTCAAAAAATAGAACCAACAGCCCCAACATGGAGTCTATATGTTGATGGCTCGTCTAACCAACAAGGTTGTGGAGCATAACTAGTCCTTACGACCCCTGACAAAGTGGCGATGGAGTATGCTCTTCGTTTCAAATTCAAGGCGTCGAACAATGAGGCGGAATATGAAGCCCTCCTAGCAGGCTTACGTTTGGCCAAACACCTTGGGGTTAAACGAATTGATATCTTCAGTGACTCCCAATTGGTGGTTAACCGGGTCACCAACAACTTTGACGCTAATGATAGCTCCATGGCAGCATATTTAGCACAAACACAATTGTTGCTCAAGCACTTCCACTACCAGATCACCCAAATTCCTCGAGCGACAAACAGTCATGCAGATGCTTTGGCTCGCCTCGCCTCAGCGGTGGAAGACAAGATTGGGAGAAAAATTCAGGTCGAATTATTGGCAGCACCAAGCACCATGGCTGCGGAAGTGTGCAACTTACAACAGGGGGATAGTTGGATTACCCTGATTTATAGATTCCTTGCTCATGGCACCCTTCCAAATGACAAAGTCCAAGCTAAGCAGATTCGATACAAGGCTACCCGTTACTTGATCATTAATGACCAACTCTACAAGCAAGGTTTTAACCTACCATACCTAAGATGTCTTACGCTCGCAAAGGTGGAAACTGTCATTCGGGAAATACATGAAGGAGTCTGCAGAGATCATGCTGAATTTCGATCCCTAGCACACAAGGCTTTTCGCCAAGGATATTACTGGCCAACACTCCACCAAGATGCCATCAGAATATCCCGCTCATGTGATAAGTGTCAACGATACGCAACTATTCCTCACTCCCCTTCCGAGCCGCTCACTCCTATGATCAGCCTTTGGCCCTTCGCCCAATGGGGACTTGATTTGATCGGCCCAATGCCTGCAAGGAAAGGCAAGGTCCGCTATGCAATCGTTCCAGTTGACTACTTCACAAAGTGGGCTGAAGTAGAACCCTTGACAACCATTACTGAGGCAAAAATAGAAGACTTCGTATGGAAGAACATCATTTGCAGATTCGGCATTCCCAATGCGATAATCATTGATAACGGGCGACAGTTAGACAACAATAAGTTCAAGATGTTCTGCTCTAAGTTCAACATCAACTTATGTTTTGCCTCCCCAGCTCATCCCAGTCTAATGGACAAGTCGAAGCCATTAACAAAATAACCAAGCGAACTTTGAAAACCAGCTTGGACAAGGCTAAAGGTTGTTGGCTAGAATTTGTACCCCAAGTTCTTTAGTCATACCGCACTTCGTATCGGACATCAACAGGAGAAACCCCATTCTCACTTGCCTTTGGTACATAGGTAGTTGTCCCAGTTGAGCTTGAGCAAGCAGCGTTCTGAGTCCAGAACTACGTGCAAAGCGAAAATGACAAACAACTTACCCTCAACTTAGATATAGTCGAGGAACACAGAAACCAGGCTCACTTGAGGAGTGTCGCCTACAAGCAGCGCATCTCCAACTACTATGACTCAAGGGTCAAACCTCGTTCTTTCAAAGTGGGGGACTGGGTATTGAAGAAAATATTACTTTGCGACAGAGTCCCGAGTGAAGGAACACTTAGACCAAACTGGGATGGACCGTTTGAAGTTGTTGGCATCAGTCGCCCTGGCTCCTACAAGCTTAGAAGCTCCGATGGCAAGACCCTTGGCCATCCATGGAACGCTGATCACTTGAAGTACTATTACAAGTAAACTCACATTGTACAAGTGTTAAGCTTCAGCCGTTCGACATCCTATGTAACGAAGACTATTTGGCATGAATTCAATAAAGATGTGATTTAGACAACTCGATCCTAATCCTCTTACATTCCTAGCAATGAAACACTCGGGTTCAAAGCTTCAACATGAATGTTTCCAACATGAAACAAAGTCTAAGTATATGTCAACAAGACTGTACAAATAAACGAACAGCTTCACAGTATATTCGTTCAATCATACATTCTAACACATTCATACATAAGCCAACTGTGCTTCGAAAGGGTTCAACATACTTTGTGTCATTCGACACTTGTTACAATGTGCCTCGACACCTTGCTCTTATTCTCACCAACCAAATGATGAAATGTGAAGAATGAACTCATCTTCATGCCACCAACCAGGTAATGAAATGTACAACCCGTACTCTTCTTTATGCCACCAACCAGGTGATGAAATGTACAACCCGTACTCTCCTTCATGCCACCAACCAGGTGATGAAATGTACAACCCGTACTCTAATATCATTTGGCAACTTGCCACTCATGCCACCAACCAGGTGAAGAAGGAACTCATTTTCATGCCACCAACCAGGTGATGAAATGTACAACCCGTACTTTCCTTCATGCCACCAACCAGATGATGAAATGTACAACCCATACTCTAATATCATTTGGCAACTTGCCATTCATGTCACCAACCAGGTGAAGAAGGAACTCATCTTCGTGCTACCAACCAGGTGATGAAATGTGATGAAAGGTGATGAAGGAACTCACCTTCGTACCACCAACCAAGTGATGAAAGCAACTCACCATTCATTCCACCTACCAGAAGACGAGCGGTACAACTTGTACATGTGAACTTCTAGCATTCACAAATAATAAAAAACCCTCAAGCTTGACAACTCAACTAGGGGATCACTTATGCCCAATAAGAGTTATAGTCACCAACAAAGTCTTATTGCAAGCCAACAACAACTTCAGTGCATGACATACGAAGATCAAGCTATTCAACCCTCTTGCATCTGCTTCAAACATTTCTCTTTTGTAACAATGCAAACACTACAACTCGTAGAAAGCTTCACACACTCTTGATCAAGACAGTGTGAAGCAAAACCAATTTATGGTGCCAACAAGAGCTTCATCAAAGGAGTTCAACCACAATTCTCAAAAGCTTCACACACTCTTGATTAAGGCAGTGTGAAGCAAAAACAATTTATGGTGTCAACAAGAGTTTCATCAATGGAGGGCAACCACAATTCTTAAAAGTTTCACACACTCTTGATCAAGACAGTGTGAAGCAAAACTAATTTATGGTGCCAACAAGAGCTTCATCAAAGGAGTTCAACCACAATTCTCAAAAGCTTCACACACTCTTGATCAAGACAGTGTGAAGCAAAACCAATTTATGGTGCCAACAAGAGCTTCATCAAAAGAATTCAACCACAATTCTCAAAAGCTTCACACACTCTTGTTCAAGACAGTGTGAAGCAAAACCAATTTATGATGCCAACAAGAGCTTCATCAATGGAGGGCAACCACAATTCTCAAAAGCTTCACACATTCTTGATCAAGACAGTGTGAAGCAAAACCAATTTATGGTGCCAACAAAAGCTTCATCAAAGGAGTTTAACCACAATTCTCACACACTATTGATCAAGACAGTGTGAAGCAAAACCAATTTATGGTGCCAACAAAAGCTTCATCAAATGAGTTTAACCACAATTCTCAAAAGTTTCACACACTCTTGATCAAGACAGTATGAAGCAAAACCAATTTATGGTGCCAACAAGAGCTTCATCAATGGAGGGCAACCACAATTCTCAAAAGCTTCACACACTCTTGATTAAGACAGTGTGAAGCAAAACTAATTTATGGTGCCAAAAAAAGGTTCATCAATAAAGGGCAACTACAACTCGTAGAAAGTTTCACACACTCTTGATCAAGACTGTTCGAAGCAAATTCAATTTATATGGTTCATCCAAACCTTCGACTACTACAAGGTATGACTTGCATCACAATCTCTTGCTCAACAGTGTGGAAGAAAAATTTGTATATGTTGTCTCTCCCACATTTTCAAATTTCTAGTTTCCCAAAAAAAAAAAATGGAAATTGGGAAAATTCAACAAAGCTTCATCAATGGAGGACAACTACAAATTCTCAAAAGCTTCACACTATCTTGATCAAGATAGTGTGAAGCAAAATCAATTCATGGTACCCAACAAAGCTTCACCACAAAAGCTTAACCAACAAAAGCTTCAACAAATGGAGGGCAACTACAAATTCTCAAAAGCTTCACACTATCTTGATCAAGATAGTGTGAAGCAAAATCAATTCATGGTACCCAACAAAAGCTTCAACTTCAAAGCTTCACCTACAAAGCTTCAACACAAAAGGTTCACCTACAAAGCTTCAACTTCAAAGCTTCACCTATAAAGCTTCAACACGAAAACTTCACCTACAAAGCTTCAACACGAAAACTTCACCTACAAAGCTTCAACACAAAAGCTTCACCTACAAAGCTTCAACTCCAAGGTTTCACCTACAAAGCTTCAACACAAAAGCTTCACCCACAAGAGCTTCACCTACAAAAGTTTCACCCACAAAAGCTTCACCTACAAAAGCTTCACCCACAAAAGCTTCACCCACAAAAGCTTCACCCACCACAAAAGCTTGACCCACAAAAGCTTCAACATAAAAACTTCACCTACAAAAGCTTCACACACTCTTGATCAAGATAGTGTGAAGCAAAATCAATTCATGGTACCCAACAAAGCTTCAACCTTAAAGCTTCACCTACAAAGCTTAAATATATATATTCTGAAATTCGGAAATTCGGAAATTCGAAAATTCGAAAAAAATAAAATAAAACAAATTTGCCTAGGCCTCATCTTCTTTGGGCCTAACAACTTTCATAACAAATATATATGAAGGAGGAGTTTTGGGCTACCACTTAGAAAGGAAATGCCTCATTCGTCAACTCCCTCGACCGGAGACTTGGGGGACTCCTACCTTATGCTACTGCACCTTGATACTCGGAAGTCTCACGACCACTCAGTGACTTAAACTTTTCAAGTCTCCAACCGAGAAGTTTTCCTCACTCAGGAAATTAAGGGAGCACTACCTCAACATACATGCTTCACTCACAAAGCTTCAACATATAAGTTTCAACAAAAGAAAAAATTCAAAGAACTTAGTGAAGAAGTCTTTGATGTATTTAACACAATACGTTGAAATGAAGCAAATCTTATTTATTAATATCTCCGATAAGTTACAAATATGTACATATACATGAGTCAAATAAACAAACAGGAGGGAGCCTTAACAAAAGTTGCTCAGGAGAAGTCTCAGCAGTCGGCAGAGCCCCAGGAAGAGAAGGAACCGAACGGTGATCATTCGGAGCCTCAGTACTGGACAGAACCCCAGAAGGAGGAGACATTGGAGGTTGATCATTTGGAGCTTCATTACGTTGTACAGCCCCAGAAGACGAAGACAATAAATGCCTTTGGAACAAACCCACAAACCTCTGATGATCAAGTAAAATCTGACCATCAAATTCTTGCATCTGGTCAAGCTTCCTCTTCATGTTTGTAGCATAGTCATGTGCGAGCCTGTGCAACTGTTTATTCTCATGCTTGAGCCCTCTAATATCCTGTTTGAGACTTATCAATTCAGCCGCCAATTATTCAACTTGGCGGGTTCGAGCAAATAGGCGTTAGGCCATATTAGACACAGAACCTGCACACTGAACACTGAGAGCCAGAGAATCCTTAACAGCCAACTCATCAGACCATTTGGAAAGTAGTATGTTATCTTTGGGAGTGAGAATGTTCCTGGCCACCACCGCAACGGTCATATCATTTTTCATCACAGAGTCCCCAACGGTAAGAGAACCAGTAGGGGATAAGAAGGATGAGCGCCATATGTTGTCTTGAGAAGGCATGGCTGCCTCTTCACCAAAGTTCAAGTCAAAACGACGGTCGGATGAGCTAGACATTTTCAGAAATTATGAATGAGAAATGAGGTCCAATAAATCTCTGAAGTACGAAAATAATGGGAAAATTCCTACAAGCAATAACTCTCTGAATGTACTTCTTGCACATAATTGGTGCCCCTATAAAAGAAAGGGCAGCAGGGCCGTTTGTTCAAAAATCGAAGAGGCACCATTTTCCGGATTTCGAGAAGCATATTTTCCTGAGTAAAATATGTCGACAATCCCCACACGCAACATCAGCTCCTCGGGTACCACAGATAACTTTGCCAAAGATCTCTGACAAAGTTTAGACACATAAATTTTGAAGGTCCAGCTACCATACCATTACCCACAAGGGTAAAGGAATAACACCACTGCTTGATAACTGGAAAGTCCCTATGTGTGTCAACCTCCGTGCTCCGTGGCAAGGCAGACTGGCAAAAATGCCCAACCTTTACTCACATCGAGAAAACACTCCCAACATGATTACTTTCTCAAAAATCGAAGAGGTACCGCTCCCCGAATCTCGAGAGCCAGACTCTCACCAGGATCGCTTTCTCAAAAATCGAAGAGGCATCGCTATCCAAATCTCGAGAGCCAGACTCCCACCAGGATTACTTTCTCAAAAATTGAAGAGGCACCACTATCTGAATCTCGAGAGTCAGACTCCTACCAGGATCGCTTTCTCAAAAATCGAAGAGGCACCGCTCTCTAAATCTCGAGAGCCAGATCCCCAATAGGATTGCTTGTTCAAAAATCGAAGAGGCAACGCTTTCCGAATCTTGAGAGCTAGATCCCCAACATGATTGCTTGTTTGAAAACCGAAGAGGCACCACTCTCTGAACTTCGAGAGCCAGATTTCCTTGGATAAAATTTGTCTGCAATCTTCACACGCAACATCAGCTTTCCAGATACCACATACCACTTTTTCAAAGTGCTTTGACAAAGTTAAAACACGTGAAGCTTGCAGCTCCGACTACATTGCTATGACCAAGAAAGGTAAAGGAATAACATTATTACTTGTTGTTAGGGAGACTCCTATATATGTCGACCTCCATCCTCAATGGACAGGCAGACCTGAAAAAATGCTCAACCCTTCTTCATATCGAAGAGGGCACTCCCAACGAAGCCTCTCGAAATACTCAGCTTTCTTCCCCCCAATAATACTTATGCAAACCAGCCACACCAGAGCAAGAGTATCTCATATCATCAGGGTCAAAAGCAAGAGTATCCCATATCATGCTTTTTCCCTGTCTTTTCCTTTGCTCTTGTTCTTACCTGCTAGACAACGAGAAAGAGAGCAATCAGTCAGCACTTGGAATCAAGCTTCTAGTCAGGAACTGACTGCCTGGAACCCCTTGCCTGATTACTTACCTGGCATTGCTCTCGAGTACTCATCTTCAACATCTTATGCTTCCAGAGAAGATACCACATATGCCTGAGGAACATATAGGGCAAGTGAGAAGAATACAAAGAAGCATGTGGAGACAAGCATAACAGAACACATGCCGATACATCCACTACTTTGTCAACAGCAAAAGTATCCCATATCATCAGGGTCGAACGTACTCTAGATTTGATGGACTTGTTTTGACCATCAAATTCTTGAGTCGGCCTTATACTATGGAGGAAACCAGAAAACCGTCCAGCCCAGTTCAAGAATAAGCATGTGGAAAGTTACTTCTTCAAAAGCAAAAGTATCTCATATCATATCTTCTCATTTTTCTTCTCTTTATCCTTCTTGCTGCCTGCAAGATAGAGAGAATAAGAACAATTAGCCAGAACTCGAAATCAAACTTCTGATCTGGGACTGATTGCTTGGAACTCTGATTGCTTACCTTGTCTGTCACCTCTTTCGGCAAATCTCCTAGCTCGGCGACTTGGGGGACTCCTACTACATGGTTTGTATCGCGCTTGACCAAGCCTGAAGCTACAAGTAAGCTTCAAGTCAAATTGATACATTACCTTGTGTATCTCCACCGGTTAAAGATACCACCCCTAGATGAAGGAAAATTACTTCCAAAAAAGATGCCACATCTACTTATGAGACAGATAAGGAAAGTGAAGACGATACCACACTTCGGTACTTAGAAGTTTCGTGATTACTCAGCGGCTTGGATCTTGCAAGTCCCCAACCAAGGAGCTTCCCTCACTCGGAAACTTAGGGGAGCACTGTTTGTACCATACTTGACCAATCCCGAAACTACCGAGCACCGGTCAACGTTATACCGTTAAGGACCCAGAAGAGTTTCCCTCCAACCAGGAGGCCAATCACAACGCGACACGTGTCGACATCAGAAGCCAATCATAGCGTGACACGAGTCAACATCGGAAGCCAATCACAACACGACATGTGTCAATGTCAGAACAAAGTTAGAAACTCTCTTCTATAAAAGGAGATCATTCTCCCACAATATTTCCTAATGTCATTTGTACTAAATCATTCACTAGTACTCACTAACGGAGAGCTTGAATCTATGTACTTGTGTAAACCCTTCACAATTAATGAGAACTCCTCTACTTCGTGGACGTAGCCAATCTTGGTGAACCATGTACATCTTGTGTTTGCTTCCCTGTCTCTATCCATTTACATACTTATCCACACTAGTGACCGGAGCAATCTAGCGAATGTCACAAACTTGACACTTTCTGTTGTACTAAAGTCCTCACTGATTTTGTGCATCAACAATATTCATTGATTTCAAATAAAGCTCCGTCTCTTATTATTTTTTTCTTTTTAATTTCTTATTTGAAAGTGTAAAGGTAAAAGCATGATACTTGTATCCCAAATGTGGGATACATGTATCCGTCAAGTTAAGGTGTGTCTGTTGATTATGATATGTATTTGACGAGTATTCGAGAGTATCCGGCAAGTATCATATTCGAAAAGGATCGAACAAAAGATACTCAACCAAGGTAAAGTATCCGTGCATCATAGGGGATGATAGTTCCTCAAACAAAGACGCAGAGGAGATCTATTCAATTGTTTTGGTTTTTCTATGTAAATGGGTTTTGGATGTTGAGGGCGTTTAGGTCTATTCATGTGAAATTTTTGTTGTATTTGAATTTTTTTATAAAAAGTGACATTTATGAAAATGGGGGTTAATTTTTGGCTATTATTGATAAATTATCTTTGTACGAAGCAAAAGATTCGTTCATACCATACGTAGAGTTTGTAAAACCACGACTGATCATGAAAGAAATGAATGGAAAAAACAACATGTCGTATCAATGGATAATTATGAGAATATTTCATTCTTACTGAATAGGTCCAAAATCTTATTTAAATTGTTTGAATTCTTGTCATGTTACAATATATATATTTGGTCGAGTGAATAAATGGGTAGAGAGCCCTACTATGGTTCCAAGTATATATCCTGGGAAACATACAATACTCTACTTCATTTAATATTTCAAAGATCAGGAGTAATTGAAAAAGAAAAAGCTAGACCCAGTACAGTATGTATCCCGTAGAATCCTGAATCCAATGCTAATAGTATGGTATTCGGAACCATAAACACGTATGAACTGAACATAACCTGACTTTAACCGAACCATATAATTTTAGTAATAAATTTAAGTAGATCCGTACCAAACCGAAGGTTTGAAGGTGAAACCGGGTCGAATCGAGGAAGATCTATAACTCAAAAAATAATTTTTTTTACCATTTATATAGTGACACGTGATGTATCAACCGGTCACATTGAAAAATTTTCCTTCGGATTTGGCAAAATTTTATTTTGTTAGGTGAAGAATGGAACCGGAAGTCTGGAATGGGATTAACCAGTCCAGTTTGCTTACGTCACACTGGATTCAGCACGCAGATGGATAAATGATTTTCCTTCTTCCTTCAACTTCAAATATAAAATATATTAAAAAGAAATAGAAGAAAAAGAAAAGAAATAGTTTTCTTCTTCCTTTCGTCTCTCTGTGTCTGTGTCGACGTTTGCGAGGGTATTGGTGAAAAGCTAGAAGATGAAGCTCGGCTTTGAAGAATCGAAAGCGGTGTTTGGACTGCTCAGAGCAGAGCAGCGCCCGATCGAAGAGATCGTCTCTGAGTTTAACTCCATTTTCTCCCATGGCCGCCAATTCATTCCCTGCTTCTCTCTCTCCCTTCTTTTACAGGTCTGTCTGTCTCTCTCTCTCTCTCTCTCTCTCTCTCTCTCTCTCTCTCTCGTGGCGCCTGCTTTAGGACAAGCATTGAGAGGTGCCCAATTTCATGTCTTTATAGAATTGAAAGAAAAACCCTAGATCCCTAACCATCATGTTGCTAGGGTTTTATGTGAAATGACGTATCAATTATGGGGTTTTCATAATTTGAATGTATGATTATGAACACCCAAAGTGATATTAACTGAAAACTTTTTTGTGTTAAAAAAATGCTATGCTTCGCAGGACAAGAAGATGCTGAACTCCTCTCAACGTTTGATTGCGTTCACTATTCTTCAGCAGGCATATTCGTCCCAGAAACCTTCTGCAAATCCGTTCTTTAGTTTACTTATAAACGTAAGCATTGCACATTTTTCTTTCAAGAATCGGCAGTCTTGGTTGCTTTGGTGTTCACAAACAATGATCGGTATCTGATGGAAATCAGTTTCTTGGTATCTATTTGCTATGCATGTTGCACCAGTATCCATAAAGTTGTAAGGAACCTAAATTTTCTCTGAAACGGTTCTTTTGAATTATTTACCACGATATCAACCTCATCCTCGATGCTGAACTTTATCACACCTCAGATATGAAACATGACCGAGAATATACCTACATGTATGCTATCTGCTCATTGTTTAAGAATCAGTCAAGTATTAATTTAAATTATGAACAAAAACTGATTGTTGTTTCCTTTTATTTTCCCTGATGTGTCCAACGGTTTTATAATCTCTGAAATAGATCTATTGCTGATCTTTCACCTTTTTTATTATTGAATCACTTGAATTGTTCGGTTTGTTTATTCTTATCAATTAAATCACCCAAAACAAAAAGAAATACTTTTATGATATATGTAAAAGAAAGGACTCAACTCAACTAAGACACTGGCTGTAACTGAATAAATTGGTTTGAAGGCCATACTTTCAAGATTCTAGGGTTTGGTTGGTCTAATCACCTACGTGACCGTTTAGATCAATTCTGGGCTGATAACTTCTACTATCAGCTTCAGATTTCTATATGAAGAAACTACTAGATCACATCAAACAATGAGAATGTAAATATGGAAGTATGAAAAGTTTGATGAGCTTGTGGTTTCAAATTATTTATCATTAATTTTCATTTCAATACTTCTACTTGTTATGATTCTGTTACCAATTTGAAGCAATAGTTAAGCAAGTGACAGACCATTCTTTGAAATGACATGAGATTGAATCTATGCTTAACAGTTTATTTGGCTCTTAAGTTGCTTTCTTGATACTTTAGTACAATAACATTGTAATCTGCTTTCTTATTAGAAAAAAACTTCAATTTGTTAGTGTGAGCTTTTATGCTTGGGTTGCAGGCTGCATGTGATGTTGAAGTCGAAAAGTATGAGAGGGCACTTGTTCTGCAGCTATTACAGCTATTTGATTCTGATGGCTCTAGTGGTGGCAAAGAGGTTCTCCATTATTTTTTAGCCTTTTGATTCGTTAATCTGAATTATGTTGTTCATTTAGTTTCTACAAACTTTTACTTTTCTGTTTGTACCTATGATACAAAACTGCAAACCGACATGAATCTTTTATTTTCTTCCTTTCCCCTAGGAATGTTGCTCAATTAGCATTACAAATTTACAATGAATCCGACTTAACCTATTGGAAGTGTGTGTGTTTTTACTTTTTAGTGGCAATTAGCAGCTAATGTATATGTCATGTAAATTGTTAACATCAGAACTGTTCTACTACACTACTTTGAATTGTAACCAGCAAAATTTTTGTGCTTCCTCTCTTGCACAGTAGTAACAGCTTTGGTTACAAAAGAAATAACCCTTTTGGAAGCCCAAGACTAAGGGGTGGTTTGGGAGTGAGGTGCTTAAAAAAAAAGCACCCATGAAAAAAAGTTGTCAGGGTTTTAGGTGTTTGGTAAACTGAAAAAAAGGGGCTTATTTTGGAAGCTGCTGTGAGAATAAGCTGAAATCAAAGCAAAAAGCTGAAGCTGCTATTTGCAGCTTTGGAAAACTGGCTTTTTTTCAAAGCACACGGAGCTACAATGCTCCTTTAATGAAAAGACCCACTATCAGACTGTTTTTTTTTTCAAAAGCACTTTTACAAAAAAGTTTACCAAACACTCTGCTGATTTATTTCACAGCCGCTTATTCTCACAGCACAGCCGCTTATTCTCACAGCAGTTTTTTTTCAAAGCACAGCAATACCAAACCAGCCCTAAGCCTGTTGGCCCAGGTCTAAGCATAAGGCCTTTCTGGTCGAAGATGTTGCATGTGGCGTATGATGTTCAATAGAAAGAAGATAAAATAAGACAGGGTGAATCTATTGTTAATGTATTAAGAGTCAATGCATTTAGAAAAAAGTTTAAGTTTTATAATTCCTAATTTTAATGAGTCTTTTTTTTTTTTTTAAATTTTAAGTAAGCTTGTAAGTATTTTTTGAAGCCACTGAGTACTATTTGTAAAGCAAATCAAAATTTGGATGTCTGAAATTGAAGTTTTATCTTGCAGCTGTTGGCTCATCAAGTTTTGATAAAAAAAAAACCTCATCTTGTGTTCATTCCTATATTGGTTATTGTTGTAAGATTCCTTTTGTAGATTCTTCTCTCAAAATTACAAATTTTGTCAGATAGAGAACTGATCTTCCTATATCTCACTAAGCATCCATATCAGCTTTCATTTTCTCAATAACTCCACAAGGAAATAAAAACCCCATCAGGAGACTTTGAATTCTTGTTTATTATCAGCTCAAGTTTTTCAACCTTGGTTGTTTTTATTTGCAGGATGCGTTTTTTTATAAGTAGTTGTCATTGATATTCGTTGTACATGTAAATGAAATGTTAGTATCAGAAACTATTTTAACTACACCAGTGTGAACTGTAACCAGCAGCTGTATTACTTTGTTTTGTTACTGCCTCATCATCTTATCTTGAATCCTTTGAATCCTTTTTAGCAAGATTATGTTTATATGAAGGAGAATCGTCTTTTTCAGATACTTAAACAATCTGCTGCAGAGTACATCAAAAGTTTTGATCCTTCAGTACATGTAAGTTATGTAGACCTATGTATAGTTTACTATTAAGTTTACTAACAAATAGTAATCTTTCAAGCCTACGCAGGATCCACTTGCATTCAGGGATTTTGTTAAACAGTGTGTTGAGAAACATTCTCAGTCTATGTATATAATAGATATTTTTCAATTGTCCTCACTGTCAGGCATTCCCGCAACAAGAACAGTTGCAGCAGCAGTATGCTGATAAAGTTCATCCAGACCGGTTTATTTCTCCATTCAAGGATGGTTCTGTCAGAAATGTGGTTGCAGACCCTGATGTTCCTCATGGTTGTGATGTTAACTCATTAGAGTAAGACCCTTAACAATGGATATATTTTTCTTCTTCTTTGCTCTTTCTGCACTTGACATTAGGATTCATATTCTAGGTTTGATCTACAAACTGGAACAAAACCTAAAATTGGATCTGGAGATAGAGACGAGACAGTGCTTGGCTTGCTATCCAATTTAGCGCTGGAAGGGTTAGGTCCACACTGGAACAGGCCTATTCCACCAAGGCTCCCAGTTCAGGATGATGAAGTAAGACATAAGGGTATATTTATTGATTATTTGTAGCGAATTCTTGTTCACTTGATTTCGCTTGTCAAACATGTTTCAGCTAGTGTGGCTCAACCCTGTTGACAATCATGAACTTTTATGGGATGATGGCATGTGTTTTGATACTAGCAGAGGGGCAGCTGTCAGGGACTTGATTGCAAAAGCATTAAAAGGACCAATTGCGGCTGCACAACAAGAGGTGCCGACATGTATATACAGCATACCCTTCATAATATTTAAATATCTTAAGCAATATAATCATGTTTAATATAAATATGCATTTATACTTCTATGTATCAGTCCAAATGTTGAATGACTGATTATTTTCATATTGTTTAGTCAAGTCATATATTGTGTCTCGCCTTTGGGTGATGTTGGTCCTAGGATTTAGTGTGTGAACCATTGTCGGGTTGGTCTAAAAAGAGAAGGAGGAGGGGGTTGTGGGGGCGGGGCCCTGGGGTGGCGGGGTGGGGGTGGGGGATGACATTATTGATGATGAACCATCTTTACCCCTTCATCAGCCCATTCTAGTGATTTGGAAGGCTGAGGTCCCTTGTAAGGTTCATGCTTTGCCTTGACAATTGTTCATGGGAAGAGTATACTAAAGATGTTGATTAACAAAACGGCGTAATGCTTATATCTGACCTTGTTTATGGGTAAAAAGAGAGTGAAGAATATTGATCATCCTTTCCTTCTTAGCCCAAATGTAGAATGTGGAATAACCTTTTTTAATGGGAGGTTGAATTGGGCACTCTGGCTTCTTAAGAAATACTGTGCTGGTGGAAAAAGGACATAAGCTCTGTGGAATTTGTGTTTTAGCTATTCTTATATTTATTTGGTTGGGAAGAAATGCTAGAGTTTCCAATGGAGATGGGTTTTTCGTTATTGGAGAGATGACCTTTTCGGGCTGCATTCTTGTCTACTGATGCAAAATTTGCTTTCTCGTGTCTTTATTCTGAAAGGGAGAGGGATAAGTTTGGAGATTTCGAAGAGAACAGATAGCCTGTATTAAATGTTGTGATGAGGTAAAGTAAATTTGATAGTTATAGAAGTGGGAGGAAGCAGTGTGGAACAGGATCTGAAAATAGATTTAAGTACAACAAGACTCTGAAGCAATACTGAGATTGGGCATCAGAAACCCCAAACAGTGGGCAGGGTTAGAACGTAGGTCGCCCAATCCAGCAATGGAATTACTTATTGTTATTACTGTTATTGTGATTTTTTATAGGATTTTGGCCAGGCTAAAAGTCACAGTGATGCCTGGCCTCAGAACAAAAGCGCTGAAACTTGAAAGGAGACCCTTCTTGTTTGGACCCCAAGGTTTATATAAAGTACAGATCTACTAAAGCTTAATTAGTGTCAGGACCTTGGAGTTTTGGAGTCAATTAGAAATGATACCTTGTAAGCATCTTTGACTTTAGTCTTATGTTTGAACCTGGGGATAATATGTGGCTAGGGTATAGTCTAGTTAGTAGTTGCACGTCTGCTAATGTGGTGGCCCTAAGGTCTCATTCTCCCTCCCCCGAATATTATTCCTGCTAAAATAAATTATTTATGATAAAGGGTTTTTGACGGCCTCATTTTACTGAGAAGTTCATGTTATTTCATAACCTGTTACGTCTGTCATTTTGAAGGAAGAGATGACCTAATGCTTGCCCCTTCCTTGTTCAGCAAGTCTTTTCGGAGTTGGCAAATGACCTGAAACTTGTATATCACTGTGGGCTGACACCAAGAAAGCTACCGGTAACTGTTGTCACATAACCATCAGTCATCAACAATAAATATGATTTAATCTAATACTTGTATAATTCCTCAATTATTGTTTTCAGGAATTGGTGGAAAACAATCCCCTTATTGCAGTTGAAGTCCTCACCAAGCTGATAAATTCCCCTGAAATTGCAGAGTATGTTTTTGGTTTCTATGATTTACTTTGTGTGTCAAATTATACAGAGAATCAGAGATTATTTTTTAAGCCTGTTCTTATTATTTTTATTTTGTTTGTAAACTTTTAAGCCTGTTCGCTTCCTCATTTTCAAGCCTTTTACGCTTTGTAAAACTTTTATTTGTGGCCACAGATACTTTACAGTGCTTGTCAATATGGACATGAGTCTGCACTCTATGGAAGTGGTGAACAGGCTTACTACAGCAGTCAAACTTCCTTCAGAGTTCATACACATGTACATAACAAATTGTATATCATCCTGTGAGAACATCAAGGTACTTGCTTCCACCTTGCCCTGTGGACTCTGGTTATCGGTATTCTGAGATTCAAAGGCACAGTTCAAGTCTTGATTTAGAAGCTATGTAGTGAAATATGTCATGCAAGGGTTTAACTTAAAAAATAATTAAGAGCCTGCTTGAGCACAAGGAAATTCTGCGCTCTTTCTTTAAAAAGTATACAAATATATAGCATCCTGCTTCCCCCTATTCTTTGCTGAAGATGTTCAAATGAGGACTTATCTATTTAAGGTTCGTTTTAAGGCCTTGCATTTTTAGGAAAGTTAAGCAAATCAATGTGTTAGTGTTTGCTGATTGAACTCAATAGTATAGGTTGGTTTGGTTTCCTTAGTTGAAGATGCGAACAGATACGTGCGTTTCTCTCTTTCTTCAATTAGGCTGGCTTTTACTGTGGTGTAAACTATTACTTGTTAAAGTTGTTGTTTTATTTGGTTTTCACTTATACGCTTGAAACAATATTACTAGGGTCACCATATGCATGCTTCACCAACTATTTTAATTATAATTCTTTCTTCCTCCGTCACTCTGTGTGAGAGGGTATTAAGACAATGGTTTTTGGTCGTTGTTACCAAACTCTTATTTTGTAAACTTGTTAAGCAGTTTAAATTTTTTTACTACCAGGATAAATACATGCAGAACAGACTTGTGAGACTAGTTTGCGTGTTTCTTCAGAGCCTTATCCGAAACAACATTATCAATGGTCAGTGCCACACTTTACTTTCAATTTAATGTTATCTTGGTCGTTTGATTCAGATTGAACACACATGCTTAATGTAGAGACAGTAAATCGGATGCAAAGTACATTAGTTGTAAGAACAATTGAAGCAACACGTGAACAATTTTTAATCTCAACGTTATGTTGCTTACTTTTATTAATGGTTCTCATTGCAGTTAAGGATCTTTTCATCGAAGTCCAGGCCTTTTGCATAGAGTTCTCGCGGATTAGGGAAGCGGCGGCGCTCTTCAGGCTCCTAAAGTCCTTGGAATGAATATGTTGGTTTTTTCTTCGCAAGATTGCTACTCTTCTATGCTAAGAAATTATTTTTCTGTATGTTTTGCTCTGCCTATTTTCCGCTCAGCTTGTAGATAGAGAATGTCTTCATTTAGATTTTAGAGGTCAATTAATGAAATTTTCTCCTTTATGCTGGCTGTGTTGCTATTTTTTCGCTTAAGTATGATAAAAACAGAGTAATGTTATTTAGATGCACAAACCTAACGCTCAAATATAAGCGGGACTTGAATTACAAAAATATTTTCTCCGAACCCTTTTCTATCACCGTCGTCTCCTGGAAATTGCTGATTCTGGTGGTTTTAAGGCTGTTCCTCACCCCAAGCTCGCTACCCAACTCTCAGGATTATTGCCGATCGATAAACCCTGAAAAGTCTCATTCTAATATACATACATATATATACATACATATATATACATATATGTTGTAGGCCTATTTAATTGAGCGATCTAAGGTTTAGAGAGAGAGAGGGAGGCCGGCCACTTTAGAGAGGAGAGATTGATTTAATTGTGAGGTGTGTTTGATTCACCTTATTGTGCCTTTATTTATAGTAGTTGGAAGGGTAAATACCTTTCCCTTTATGATTACAACATTTAATAGGTAATCTAATCCTAATAGGAATATATAATACTTTCCCATATTCTCTAGGATTTACACAATCACATTCCTATTCTAAATAGAATTGCAACATTCCCCCTTGAGTGTGTAAATACTCAACAACCGCATCAGATCTTCAGCAGAGAAGGTAGAATAGTTGATGAAGTCATCGGCACAACGGGTCATCGCGAGTCTCAAATTTAATTTGAAGTATGCATTTGTAAAAACTCACAAAAACCTCGCTATGGTAAAACCAACCCAAGGAATGGGGAAAACCCATAGACTAAGGAGAAAAGTAAGAAAATATGCATAATGTCTAAAACAATCGTCAAACTGGACGAATGTAGTGAACTCAACGGAGTATGATCATCCCAGAATGGGTGCCTCGTTAAAACCTAGTTAGGTAGCAAAAACCCAGTGGGAAAAATGCTCATAATCGTAGGGAAAAAGAGTACATTAAGATCATGTGAGTATGCTTCTAGATACTCCCCCTGAGTTAGACATAACTTCTTAAATAAGAGAACTACAAGCGATTTAATTCTGATAATTTACGCATACTGATTCCTTGGACGAGCTTCTGAAATGTAGACTTTGGCAATGACTTGGTGAAGAGATCGGCCAGGTTGTCCTGGGAACGGATTTGCTTGACTTTAATGTTCTGATGCTGCTGCTGTTGGTGTGAGTAAAAGAACTTTGGCGCTATGTGCTTGGTGTTGTCTCCCTTGATGTATCCCTTCTTTAACTGCTCGATACATGCTGCATTGTCTTCAAAGATCGTCGTAGGAAGGTCAACGACTGATGTAAGACCACTAGTGCTTCGAATTTGTCCCATCACTTCTCTCAGCCAAAAGCATTCACGCGATGCTTCATGCAGGGCGAGAATCTTAGCATGGTTAGACGAAGTCGCAACTAGCGTTTGCTTGGTAGACCTCCAAGAAATAGCGGTGTCTCCAACGGTAAAGACATAACCCGTTTGAGAACGTGCTCTATGTGGGTCAGACAGATATCCAGCATCTGCGTAACCAACAAGGCGAGAATCAATCCTAGATCCATAGGGGGCGGCAACACTAGGAGATTTGTGGGTATAGAACAAGCCCAAATCCGTAGTACCCTTGAGGTAGCGGAAAATGTCTTTGACACCATTCCAGTGCCTGCGTGTAGGCGCATTGCTGTATCTAGCCAATAGATTCACAGCGAAGGAGATGTCGGGTCTAGTGCACTGAGCCAAGTACAATAAAGCACCAATTGCACTTAGGTAAGGAACTTCGGGTTCCAAAATCTCTTCCTCATCCTCATTTGGACGGAAGGGATCTCGTTTAGCATCTAGAGTCCGAACGATCATGGGTGTGCTCGAAGGCTTAGCTTTATCCTCATTAAAGCGACGTAACACCTTTTGGGTGTAGTTCGATTGATGTACTAAGATTCCATCTGAACAATGCTCGATCTCCAGGCCGAGGCAATTTCGAGTTTTCCCAAGATCCTTCATCTCAAATTCCGATTTCAAGTGTGCAGCAATTTCCTCAAGCTCTTCGGGAGTACCAATGAGGTTCATGTCATCGACATAAACTGCAACAATTGCAAATCCGGAATGTGACTTTTTTATGAAGACGCATGGGCATAGTTCGTTGTTTACATAGCCCTGACTTGTCAAATATTCACTCAGACGGTTATACCACATCCGCCCGGATTGTTTCAATCCGTAGAGTGACCTCCTCAACCTAATTGAGAGTGTTCCGTGGTCTAGAACTATTTGAGCCAGTCAATGGAAGTTCTTCTGGAACTTTCATGTATATTTCCGTATCTAGATCCCCATAGAGATACGCGGTTACCACGTCCATAAGTTGCATATTCAGTTTTTCGGAAACTACCAAACTGATAAGGTAGCGGAACGTTATAACGTCCATTACGGGGGAATATGTCTCCTCGTAATCAATTCCAGGGCGTTGAGAGAAGCCTTGCGCTACGAGGCGTGCTTTGTATCGCACTATTTCATTCTTCTCATTACGCTTCCTCACGAAAACCCACTTGTAGCCAACAGGCTTCACGCGTAGTGGTGTAGGGACGACAGGTCCAAACACTTTACGTTTCGCGAGAGAATCAAGTTCGACCTGGATTGCTTGTTTCCAGTTTGACCAATCGGTTCTACGTCGGCATTCATCGACGGAACGTGGTTCAATGTCATCGCTAAGTATGATGTCAGTAGCTATTGAGTACGAGAATGCGTCGTCGACAATCATCTCATTCCTATTCCAAACCTCATCCAATACTGTGTAATGGATCGAAATCTCACGATTCTCGGGAGGCCGGCATGTTTCATCTGAAGCATCACCGTAATCTAGAATAACCTTATGCGTTGGAACGGATGAGTCAGCGATGGTCGGATTCAAACTAGGGTCACTAGTTGGTGCCATTTTCCTCTTCCGGGGTTGTGAATCATTTGAACCAGGGGGTCTGCCACGCTTCAGGGTCGAAGCAGATGATTGGCTAGCCGCCAATGTACCATGCTGTGTGGAGGGTGCGGCCTCCCCACCTTCGGGGACGGCTCGGCCTTCCCAGACGGGCTGTTGATGTACACGGGGTACATCTATCCTTGCAGGTGTGTTTGCAGCGGGTATATGTGATCTTGTCACTTTTGCTAGATCATTAAAAGCATTCGGCATGCTTTGAGCAATGCTCTGAAGATCTATAATTCGTCGCACCTCAGTTTTAGACTGGGCAGTGCAGGGATCTAAATGAGACATAATGGGAGCATACCACGACAATTCGCAGCGTTCTACAGGAACGTTAGCATGCTTATCTCCCCCTAACGACGGGAAGACTGTCTCATCAAAGTGACAATCTGCAAAACGTGCGGTAAAGAGATCTCTTGTCAAGGGTTCTAAGTATCAAACAATTGATGGCGAATCATAACCGACATAGATTCCCATTTTTCTCTGAGGACACATTTTGGTACGTAGCGGCGGCGCTATTGGCACATAAATGGCGTACCCAAACACCCGTAAATGCGAGACGTCAGGCTCGTATCCAGTGACCAACTGTAACGGTGAATGTGGTTGGGTAGTGATGGGCCTTAGGGGGACCAACATAGCTGCGTGCAATATTGCATAGCCCTAGGTAGATACCGGCAGTTTGGTTCTCATAACCAAAGTCCGAGCTATCAATTGAATGCGCTTCATGAAAGCTTCTGCCAGGCCGTTTTGGGTGTGAACATGGGGCACATGATGTTCCACATTAATCATTACTGACATGCAATAATCGTCAAAAGTCTGTGACGTAAACTCTTCAGCATTATCCAGTCGAATCGACTTAATCGGATAATCAGGGTGGTGAGCCCTTAGCTTAATGATTTGAGCTAGGAGTTTAGCAAACGCGGAATTGCGTGTGGACAACAAGCAAACATGTGACCATCTTGTCGATGCATCAACCAACACCATAAAGTATCTAAATGGTCCGCAGGTTGGTTGGATAGGTCCACAAATGTCCCCTTGAATCCTCTGAAGAAATTTAGGAGGGTCTTGATTAATCTTTGTATGGGAGGGTTGAGTATTCAACTTCCCTAAAGAACATGCTATGCATGGCGGGACTCCAACGTGTGGATGTAACTTATGCCCTTGTGAAGATTTGAGGATACGACGCATCATGTCACGTCCAGGATGTCCCAAACGGTCATGCCAAATCAACAAAGTGTCCTGGAACGCATGCATAGGGCCGGCCATACTGTGGGCCTCTATGTTGCGAATGGTTGTGATGTACAACCCACTCGGCAGACGTTCCAACTTCTCGTGAATATGCTTCTGGCCATATTCGTATGAAGTGATACAAAGAAATTCAGAACCATGATTTTCAGTGGTTTCAAGATGATATTTATTATCTCGAATATCTCTAAAACTCAGCAACGTTCTTCTGGAACGTGGAGAATAGAGTGCCTCCTTAATGGTCAAGATGGTACCATTAGACAACATGATACGTGCCTTTCCGTATCCTTCAATCAGGTTGGATGAGCCTGAGAGAGTTGTCAAAGGAGCTTTCTTGGGTATGACGTTAGTAAAATAGTGTCGTTCACGCAAAATGGTGTGCGTAGTTGCACTATCTGCCAGACAACTAACTTCCCCACTAGACATACCTAGAAATAAATTGATTGAATTGGTCACATGCATAAATATAAGTCCATTCATTCAATTAAGCAATTCGAGAAAATAATATCCATTCCAATAACAATCCATAATTCAAAACAAACCAAAACCAAACAAATGATTCCAAATACATAGAAAATTTGTTCAAAATTAAACCATAAACCTAGCAAAATAGGGGGGTAGGGGCCGGCCACTCCTAGTGGGTTCGGCCACTAGGGGCTAATGCCCTAAAACATGTCTATTTAGTCTTCCATAGGTGATGATGCCTCCTGGAAGTCTGATATCTCCATTGATGTGGTTGCATCGTCCGGATGATCCACATGTGCAAAGTTAGACTCACGACGGGAATGATACTTGGCAATAGCCTCAGGGGAAGCTAGGCATACGCGTGACCAATGATCCTTTGATCCACAGCGATAACACATATCCAGTTCAGTAGAAGCGGCCTGAACGGGAGCTTTGCCCTTGTTCTTGAAGTTTGGGACCTTAGGTGTGAGTGGTAGACGCTGCTGGGTCGCAATTCTTCCCTTAGGTGCGGCACTCTGTTGACCTTGGGCCCGTGGTTGGGCTTGCCGCCCATTTCCACGGCCATGACGGTTCTTTCGTCGTTTATGGCTGCTAAAATTGGTCGCATATGCTTCAGGCGCAGCGTTCGAGCCAGTGGGTCGAGCTTGATGATTCCTCATCAAAAGCTGGTTCTGCTTTTCAGCAAGAAGTAAAACAGAGATCAAATCTGAAAACTTGGTGAATTTTTGTGCCCTATATTGTTGCTGTAGGACAATATTGGTGGCATGGAAGGTCGAATAGGTATTCTCCAAGAGATCTGATTCGGTTAGTTCCACTTTGCAGAATTTCAACAAAGAACGGATTCTACAAACTTCAGAGTTGTATTCATTCACGGACTTAAAATCTTGGAAGCGAAGATACTGCCAGTCGTGTCTTGCTTCAGGCAAGTATATGTCTTTTTGGTGATCGAAACGGTCAGCCAGAGCAAGCCAGAGGGTGCGTGGGTCTTCCTCAGCGAGATACTCAGTCTGCAATGCATCATGGATGTGTCTTCGAATGAAGATCATTGCAGTAGCCTTCTGAGCTTCGTCGACAGGTTTGTCGGCAATAGGTGTCTCAATGGTGGCTCTAATACCCTTTGCAGTGAGATGGAGCTTCACGTCTTGAACCCACTTTAGATAGTTTCTTCCAGAGACTTCGAGAGCGAAGAAATCGAGCTTGTTCAAGTTCGACATGTCCCTAAAACAGAGGGAAAAACGTGATTTAGTCATATGGTAAGCCATAGACATATATCGTAGAACATACAGGTTCAATAGACATGTATTAGTTTAATTTATGCATGAAAACTTCAGGTTTCATGTGGTATGTTTTGAATGAAAACTTCAGGTTTCAAAGGCACTAATTTTGAAACTACAGGTTCAAATTAGTTTTATGAACGATTAGTTCATAATGAGAGGTTCCTGCAAGAAACACAGAATGCAATATACTAACTAAGTGTAGTGGATTTGAGTTGGCTTAGGGAACTCAAGTGTGAGAGCTTCGGTACTACGAAAGTATGTGACGGTTCAAAGTATAAAAATAAATTATTGAATCGTTAATGTCCAAAAGTGATCTTCAGGTCAATAATTTTGGATTCATTATCAGATTAGTGGACTGCAGGTCACTTTTAATTAATTCAATAAATCGGGCCATGCATGGTCGATTGTAGAAGCAAAATAATATTAACATACTGGTTAAATTATTTAAAATGCTAAAATAATAGCTTGTGGGTGGAAAAATGCCCCAAAATAATTTGGGCATGGGTGCCGTGGGTAAGGGAAGGCACGGGGTGCCTTGAGTAAAAACGGCAGGGCCTAACAGGGCCTAGGGTATGGCTGCAGGCCACGGGAGGGACAAAACCCCCAGCCGTAGCTGGTTTAGGTGTTTTGGTCCAAGGGGTCACGGGGGCAAGCCCAAGGCTTGCGGGTTGGTTACGCAGGGAGCCTAGCGAAGCTGGGGCCTTGATTTTGTGGCGCAAGAGGCCCAGCCCGAGGGCTGGCTTTGTGTGCCTTGTGTGCATAAGGCGCCTAGCCGAGGGCTGACATGTTTTTGATGTAGGCCGAGAGAGGCCATGGGTTGCAGGCCCAACAAAGAAACCAAAATCAGGCCGAAGACTGTTTTCCTTTTTTGGCACAGGGATGGTGCGATGCACCAAATCCCATTCCCCCCATTTTTTTTTTTCAATTCCCTTTAGGTTTTAGGAAAAACCTAATATGCTTCTAATTTATTTTTATACATTGACTCACAAATTCCACATAACAATTTAATTGTGCGATGCATGAAACAAATATATATAGTGACAAATATATGAACATATACAATATATATATCGGAAGGAAAATATAAACATAGGGGGTTCATGCATCATGGGGAATGTTTTCATGCTTCATGGGTCGTTTCAAATATCTTCCTTTATTTTAAGCGTACCTGAGCAGCAGAAAACGAATAAGCCTTTGAATGTGGTGGATGATAGCCTCCTCCTACGATGCTTCAGTTCCTCAGCTTCTGGCAAGAGCGTGCTGATAACGTGTTGTAGGCCTATTTAATTGAGCGATCTAAGGTTTAGAGAGAGAGAGGGAGGCCGGCCACTTTAGAGAAGAGAGATTGATTTAATTGTGAGGTGTGTTTGATTCACCCCATTGTGCCTTTATTTATAGTAGTTGGAAGGGTAAATACCTTTCCCTTTATGATTACAATATTTAATAGGTAATCTAATCCTAATAGGAATATATAATACTTTCCCATATTCTCTAGGATTTACACAATCACATTCCTATTCTAAATAGAACTGCAACAACTATATATTTTTATAAACTATCATCCTGCATGATAAGCAATCATCGGCCCATAGCAGTGACTTGGTAATCAAAGGCTTATCACATGGTGGGAAAAAGAAAAATGTAGCTTTTGAATTTGAAGATGAGTATTTATCATCAACAATCCATATAATTTTTTTTTTTTTTCGAAATGGTAACCAGACATCCTTTTTTTTTTTTTTTTTTGTACATGCCCATGTATAATTCTGTCTGTTGTTTTATTTGATTAATTTAATTTAATTTAATTGTCAAAAATAAAGAAGCATTGGTGGAGAGAGAGAGAGAAAACGAGTGTAATTATCATTTGGGTATTGTGAAATTTCTCTTCCTAATATTCAATTTGATGATTTTTTTTTTCCTTTTCCCTCTTTCATTTTTGCTTAACTAATGGTGCAAACCAGACCTTTGTATCGTTTTTTGAGAAGAAGTACGATATTCATTGAAGATTGAAATACGTACAAATCGAGGATATGGTGCTTACATTGGGCCTCAATAAAAACTTTGTCAGGGCTTTCAACCCGATTGAAGGGAAAAAGAGTGTCACCAAAATTAACTACAAGTACTATCCTCCAATAATAAATCGGAAATTACATTATGAGGCTCTTCGAACCAAGAAACTGGGTGATCAATAGTTAGACTAAACCTCGCAAGGTGATGAGCCACCTTATTCGTCTCTCTTCGACCAAATGTAATTTTCCATTGCTTGAAATCTTGCAGGAGGTGCCTTGTATCCACAAACAGATGCCCGTAATGACCACTATACGCTCCACTTGCATTCTAAATTGCATAAATCACCTACAACGCATCCCCTTCCACCTCGACCTGTTCTGTGACCCATATGCGCAAGAGCAGCGCTACTGCACGTGCAACAACAGCCTTTGCGTGTAATGTTGATTGCATGCCTTCCTCCCTGCTTACCTGTGCCACCATAAAACCTCCCTCCGAGTTTCTAACTACCATCCTAAATCCTCAAATCGACCCATTTTCATCCCATGCTGCATCAAAATTACACTTTATCCACCCAGAAGTTGGAGATTGCCATTTATATACTCTTGCTGAGGAGTTTTGCGGTGCAGCATCATTCCATTTTTTTAAATTCGGCCAGCCACGTTTGTGCTTTGATTTGGGTATCCAACGGAGAGACATCAACACCATTCCAAATAAAACCGTTAGGTACCTTCCAAATATTCCAAACTAGGACAAGTAGCAACTCAAAGCTTTCATTAGATACATTCTGCGCCATATACTCCAGCCACCATCCGAACCCCTCCTCACTTCTATGAAACGAACGAAGTCCCAATGGACTTCCAAACCAAACAACTGCCACTCTAGGACACAACAATAATGCATGTGCTACTCTCTCCGCTTCTTTATCACAGAAACCACAAGTATCCTCCGTAAGTACGTGTATGTTCTTCACTGTCATCGTCATCCTCCACCATCAATGATCTCACCGTAAGATATGGGTGCACCCCCATCGGTTTAAGGTTGAGAACTTTATAGAAGTGCTCCCGTGGTAGCCAGCTATCCCCCAAAATGTGTATTCGTAGACCATCCCCCACCCTTAATCTCGCACCTCGAAAAATAATTATCCAAGATGCTGCCACACTGCGCCAACAGTAAGAAGAATTAGGTTTGACTGGATCCTGCAAGAATTCTGATGTAAGGTAGTACCGGGCTTTGAAAATTCTTGCAACAAGAGAATTAGGCTATTGTAGTAGTCTCCACCCTTGCTTCGCAAGCAAAGCAAGATTGAACGTATATAAATCCTTAAATCCCAAACCACCTTTACCTTTTGGTTTACATAACCGCTGCCATTTCACCCAATGTATTATATGTTTACCTGCTTCCATTCCCCACCAAAATTGCGCCACCATTTGGTTTAGCTCTTCATAGAAGGATTTAGGCAACAAGAATGTCTGCATCATATACAATGGCACTGCCTGTGCAACCATTTTTATCAAGATTTCTTTACCCGCACTATTCAACAAAGATCCACACCACCCATTCAACTTTTTCCACAACCGATCTTTAATATAAGCAAATGTATCTTTCTTGGACCTACCAATAAACACTGGTAGACCAAGATACTGGTCATGGTACTCCACACGCTCCATCCCTAGGCAATCACCTAACAACTGAGCATCCATCTCCTTGAGATTACGACTAAACGCAACAGTACTTTTGGGACCGCTTGCCCAGAGGCCCGTTCATAAGTACATAATGATTCCTTCAATTGCAAACACTCCTGAAGAGAACTCATGGCAAATATGAAGCTATCATTCGCAAATAGAAAATGATGAACACTTGGTGCCCCGTTACATACCTGAACCCCAAGGATTCAGCCTTGTGATTCCCACAATCAAATAAAGTTGATAAACCCTCCGCACATAAACCAAATAAGAACGGTGACAATGGATCACCTTGACGAATTCCCTGTTTCGGATATACTAGCCCCACAGGCTCCTCATTCAGTTTCAATGACTAAGACACCATAGAAACACACATCATTATCCAGTGTATCCATGCCTCCGCAAATCCCATCCTTTTCATAATTTGCTCCAAGAAGCTCCATTCAATATGATCATAAGCCTACTGATATCCAACTTCAACGCCATCACCCTATTCCACCCATTATTCTTCCTATGCATATAATGTGCAATCTCCGAAGCTACAAAACAATTATCAGAAATTAACCTTCTAGGTATAAACGCACTTTGTGAGGGTGAAATAATTTCCGGGAGAATGACTTTCAATCGGTTAGTAAGAACCTTGGAGCAAATCTTATAAATCACATTACAAAGACTTGTCAGTCGAAACTGAGTCATTGTTGTGGGGTCAAGTTTCTTTGGAATCAAAGTGACATGGGTATAATTGATTTTCCTAAGCATATGACCCGATGAAAGAAGATGCCTTACCCCATCATATACATCTTGATCGACAATCTCCCAATACTTCTGATAGAAACCCAGTGACATACCGTCAGGTTCTGGAGCTTTCGTCGGATGCATTTGAAACAACGCATCTTTAATTTTATCATTCAAAACCTGCCGTATAAGCTCTTGATTCATCTTTGCCAAAACTTTAGGAGTCACTACCCGCATAATTTCTGACACATTCGTCGCACCCTGAGAATCAAATAACTTCGAAAAATAATCTACAATCACCGCTTCCATACCCTCTTGTCTTCATACCGCACCCCGACCTAAATAACCCCGGTAAAGCATTCCTTTGTTGTCTTCGATTAGCCTTCTGGTGAATTTTTTTTTGTATTTTGATCCCCAAGCTTTAACCAATTTTCCTTTGACCTCTGCCTCCAGAACTCTTCTTCCTGTGCTAGTAAGGATTACAACCGAGTATTTAATTCATGTCATTGTGTTATAGTTATTTCAGCAAAAGGCCTTCCAAATAATGCATTCAACTTATCATCCGTTTCTGAGATCTCCCCTGGAATTGAACGCTTCGTTGTTTTTGCCCAATTAGTCAATTGTATTCGTGTCGCCTTAATCTTCTTCGTGACTCTAAACATTGGTGAGCTATGAAACTCTGTCGCCCACCCTTATTATACCGAAGCTCCACAACCCTCTTCTACCGATCACCCTTCCTCATACCTAAAGGTTTTCTTGAATCTAACTTGGTTCTTTGGCATCCATTCTAACAGTATAAGTATTGAAGGAATAGTTTGTGAAAGTTCATTTGAGCAACATCCATGCATGCAATTAACAATTAAAGGCGGAATCATGCTTGTATGCACTAAAAAACAAAACTTTACCCATGAAATTCAAGGCCTAGTTGTTATGGTGAACCAAGACTCAACTCAAATCTTAAAGAAAAGAGTTGAGAAACTTTTATACCTTTGAAACACATGTTTGCTTAGCAAAGAATATTCACCCATGTGAGGGCCTTCTTTCTTTAGTCTCCTTGCTCCTTGGCTCCATGGATGTCGATGGAGGAACTTTGCTTCTTGGCTCCATGACTTCTTGGATATGGATGAAGGAATGGATTCTCCAAGTTCCCAAGAAAGGGAACCTCTAAGTTTCCACACCAAGAAAAGCATTGAGGAAGAGATGGGTGACCTAGGAAGAAATGGATGTTAGTCCATTCTTCCTAAGGTGGCCGGCCTCCTAAGAGAAGAGAAAGCCTTTTTTTGTGTTTTTCTCTTTTCTCTCTAGAAAACCCTTATGAGGGAATGGGTTATAATTTTCTTTCTATAGCCACTTACATTGAGTGGAATAATTGAAATTAAACCAATTCTCCCTCACATTCTCTATGGCCGGCCATGTGGGTTCATTGGGGTTTCATGCCTTTTGTGTTTTCAAGTTGTCATACAACTTAAGTTATTGGACTTGACATTCGAAGCCCATTGGGCCTTGAGGCCCAAAACTAACCTGAGGTCTAAAACGAACTTATTCGTTTGATTAATTAACATATTAATTAATCCTAGCCATAAATAATTAAACCATTTAATTATCCTTACTCATCTGCATTGTTTTTTTAATCTCTACCTTGTACGATCCATTAGGTTTCTTTTAGCGAGGCAGTGGGCGATTAGAACTCTTCAAATCGAATGTGAATTGAAACTTACTTTTCAATTCTCTCTTTAGTGATTATACACCTTTAGGGCTTCCATAAACCATGAGTGACACCTAGCAGTATGTCATGGCTACCCAAGCTAATCAGAAGAGGTGGAGAACCTATTCAGTTTGGGATTACAATGCAATAAGGTCTTTCTTTAATACAATACTCTTGACCACATTGTTTGATTTGATAGTTTATTCATGTCTACTATCCAATGTGATTCTCTTACTTATATGATTACCTTGAATGTGATTTGGAACAAATTCCTAAATCTTATTCATACTCTGGCCAGAGATTCTTAATCATATCATAGAGTATTCTCCCTTAAACGGTTTGAAGGTTAGAGATCTTTTGTTGTGCATTCACTTGCCTCCATGGCTAAGTGGCTTAACCCTAACTATGTTGTGGACAACCTTTGACGGAGTGACTTTGACATAGTCAAAGATCAAGGATCTAACCATAAGACAACTATGATGCCTCAGGTTAAATGACTACTTTGCATTATCCCAGCCATGAGTTTTCATGTGACATGAGTATGAGAACTCCTTGTTGATCGCGTTCAGTGGACTCATTCTCTATTGAGCACCTACATGCTTGTCTTGGTGTTAGTCACACCAATGACTCGAGACCAGTCACTCTCTCTAAGAGAAGACATATCACATACTGATCTTAACAGACTGTCAATGCCCAATTGGCAATCCTATGATTAGGAATGTTTAGGATATGTATACGAAATAGAATGGTCTCATGAATCTAATTTCTTTAGATCATATTCTCCCAATTACATATTTCCTGGACTTATCGTTTAAGAATATAACATTCATATGAGACGACTTTAAACAATAATCTTTGCCTTTTATATTAAACTAGATTAGTTTAACATGTGAAATGTTCGTAAAGTATCATCATATGATTGGCTTTAGGGCACATTTCCAACAGGTATATGGTTTGACGAGTTTGGTTTCAAATGAGAAACTCGAAACCCAGAAAACACATCCATCCAATTCTGCGTTGCTACAACTCTGTCTAATCTTACTTTGATTCCCCCATACCTGGTAGTGACCCAAGTAAATTTATTTCCGACAAACCCTAAATCTTGTAATTGGCAGCTTGTAAGGGCATTCCGAAAACCTTCCATTTGACGTTCACTTCGTATATCACCTTATGCATGCTCCTCTGCACACAAAATATCATTGAAGTCTCCCATACAATACCACGGCAACTCCGAATTGTCACGTAGCCTTTGAAGTAAACTCCAAGTTTTGTGTCTATCCGTCTCCGTCGAAAAACAATAAAAGAAAGTAAGTCTCCAATCATAATAATCTCCTATTCCTCCAACCTCCAAATCAATATGATTAGACGAATACGACCTTAGCAAAAGGTTAGCCTCCGCTCTCCACATAGCACATAAACCCCCAGACCTTCTCAAACTTGGAACTGTAAACACAAAATCAAATTTCAACTGTCATTTTAACCTCTCTATATGCTCATTCGAACTTTTTGTTTCGCACAAAAAACTCACCATGGGATCTTTAAAGAGAATAAGTCTCTTAAGCGCCTGAATTGCCCGGAGGTTCCCAAGCCCCCGACAATTCCAGCTAATACAACTCATTGGACCTGGAGGGGCTGATCTCTGTCAGCCTTTGCCATTATAGAAGTCATTGAAATAGAAGCAGCATGCTTCTTTGTAACAGGGAGCAGCCCCTTCTCTTCCTTCTCACGCTGTCCTATTTTTCCCAACTCCGGGAGGGATAAAGCGTTGGGTTTTTTACTACCTAGTTTTGTTCCTGCGAGATACCCTTCCTCTTGATTGATAACCATGTTCAGAGCCCATGCCAAAGATAAACGGATCCAAGTTGAAAGGGTCAAAATCCATGGCCCGGGGAGATTCACCCCTGGCCCTCGCCTGCTCTCCAGTATCCCCGTTCGCCAAAGATAAAACTAAAGTCCCTACACCACCCCCCTTTGCCTCCTGGTCGACTCCATCATCTCCCACAGTCGGTTCAATCTCGGACCCAAACAACATTAAGGGCTGCTTCATATCTGTCACTATCCATCCATAAGCTCCGGGTATTGTCTACCATGTTCCCTCAGCATAAAAGGGTATCACAGCCATATTATTGACCCCGATGTCCTGATCGTAGACTGTTTCGTTCAGATTAGGTATTGAGACATTTTCTTGCCCTAGTATCCTCGTCTTCATCAGTTAACCCCCTTCCTCATCCATTGGTTCATCCACTTTCTCCGACGGCGGAGCCTTTGTTACCCAGCCACCCTACGCGTCTAAACCAAATCGTCTCCCTGCGGGACATTTATAATCCTTATTAAGCACATCCATTTAGAACCATCTACCATACAGTTTTGCCTTATTGTCCAATTGTTGTCCTTCGTATCACTCACATTGGTCTTCAACATGGTCCATCATTCCACATAGGAAGCAGGTGAGTGGTAATTTCTCACACCTAGCATCAATTTGCATCTGCGTGCCTTCCAATTGTATATTCACAAACCTTCTTAATGGCCTCCTCACATCCAGTCGCACCCGCACTCTAAGAATACTACCATATCGTTCCTCCTTTCGACTGTGGTCCATTAGGATATATTCTCCCAGCAAGTTCCCCAAAAACTTCCCCATAGGCCGCGTTATGTAGCAGAAGGGTAGTCCCTTAAACTACACCAAAAATTCTTGAAAGTAAAGCGGGATCCTAGCTGGGTAAGCCAGATTATCAGCCTCGCCAAGCACCAATAGATATTGCTTATTATATAACCAAGGCCCTACTCGAAGAATGGTGTTACATTCCTGCATGGAATTAAATCCAAATGCAAAACGATCCAAATATTAGCCATGTCCTAAAAATTAAAATAGGTTTAATTGCAATAGGTTTAATAGGTTTAAAATTACAAATTATACATGTCCTAAAAAAAAAATAGGAATTATACATTCCATTGCAGTTTTTCATCATTTAGATTAAAAAATTAGCCCCTAAGTTACTAAATAGTTTTTATTAAAATTCTAAGCAAATTGTGGCTGGACATTCCACCCATTATATTATGTTCACTAAGCCCAATCTCCAATGGCTGGCTAAATGGAATATGGCCAATTTCTCTTCTTCCTATTCTTTTATGATTCGGCTGTCTCCGCTCTTCCCTTCCAGATTCCAAGTTAGAATTGAAATCAGAGTTGTCATACATTGCAAAATTGGTTGACAAATTTTACAAGATGACATAAAATGCAAAGGAAGCATATAAAGTGGTGAGATATAAAACTCAATGCACGTCATTTATTTACACGTGAAGCTAAAGATAAGAACTGTAGTATCACGTCTACAAAATCTCATCGAAAATCTAGAGAGCTGCTCTCGAACCGATATGTTTCATTCGAAAACCATATATGAGAAATGATTAAGATTCATAAGTGCCACGCGCACTAAAATCTTATTTTAAATCTAGGCTCTAAAGATATATAATTTTGATGTACATGTATTTCTCTATAAAACTCCAATGACCAAGAAAATGGTCTGAAGGTGAATTTGCTCAAACAAGACAACATAGTAAACCCCTAAGCAGTTAGCACATGTGTTCGTGGCAGGAATTTCTGTCGGGGATGTTTCCTGGCCGACGAGCACACAGCTCCCCGAGAGGTTGGCGCCGGTTGATGCTTTATGTCGGGCTTCTGCTTTACTGGCGGGCTCGTCGGGCAAGGCTTGTCGGGCAAGGCTGAAAGAGAAGGACAAAGTTAACTTTGAAAGGTGCCTTTGTGGGGCCTTAGGTGTAGGCCTTGAGGCTCACAATCAAGGTTAACTTTTAAGTGCTCAGGCGTGCCACTGCCATCTTCAGCATGGCAGATGTAAAACGGATATTGAGTTCAGTTATATATATGCCCGAGAGACCATGTTAATTATGACAGGTGCCTTTGTGGGGCCTTAGGTGTAAGCCTTAAGGCTTCCAATCAATAACTAAACCAGTGCTTGAACATATATATTGTTGGTTCCATTGTCGCACATAGTATTATATCCATTATACTTCTGATTATCAAGCCCGAAGAGCTTAGAATGGATCCAAATAGGTGCCTTTGTGGGGCCTTAGGTGTAGGCCTTAAGGCTTCCTATCAGAATTGATTCTATACTCGAACGTTCTAGCCCGAAGAGCTTAGAATGGATCCAAATAGGTGCCTTTGTGGGGCCTTAGGTGTAGGCCTTGAGGCTTCCTATCAGAATTCATTCTATACTCTTTCGTTCTATAATAATCATAATATAACAGAGACAAAACTAAGGAATAAGTCGATTACTTGCGCCCCAAGTAACTTCGGACTTCTTGTTTATCAAGGACTGTCGTGGATGGGTTAAGTCCATATAAAGTTCTTTTTTATGCCTTGAGACCAAGGACTTTTAAATGATCAATCTTATATGCCCGAGAGCTTAGATTTTAGATCTGATTTAAGTTGCGAAGACATCTTTAAATCGGATTCAAGAACTGCGAGAGTCTTTTAATCATTATCTTACTAGAAATAACATGAATACAGCTGGAAGTAAACAACATATTGCTAGGTTAATGAATGAAAAGACAAAACCAAAGAAGGCCGGGCAAGGCTGGTCGTCTTGCAACTTCCTATCTTTGTGGTTTATCAAAAGGGTTTGAGAGCTTAGAGAAGGGGGTAGAGAGATGAGTTTACAGAAAGAAATCGATACTACAGCAAGTGTTTAGACAAGGTAGCAGAGCTATTACAAAAGGTTTGGGTGAGAGTTGATCCCGAGAGGGATGAAGGCTTGGGCTGACTACAGCTATCGTTTGAAGGCAAATCTGGCTTTGAGCAGAGTTTGTGCTTGCATTTGTTTGTTTGTTTGAGTGTCTTTATTCCTGATTTCTCTTTCTTCTTTTATAGACATTTTGGCTTGGCTTCCTGTAGCAGTAATGTTGCCCGAATGCAGCTTGAAGGGTAGTGACTCATCAGCTATTTACTTGTACTGCCACTGTAAAGTACTTTTGGGCTGATTAGCTGTCTAGTCTATACCACTTGGTCTCTTGGCAGGTGAGCAAGTGGCTCAAATGAGCTATACCAAGTCGGCAAGGAACTCTTCCGCTTTCTAGGATTCGTTTGGGCTTCAGCCACCTCTCTTTCTAGGCCTCCCTTTGGGCCAACTCCTACTTTAAGCCCAAAGTTCAAGTTTTAACCCAAACAACATGTATGTAAACTTCACAAGCCACCCATACAAAACTGTCATAAGATGATATTTATAATAGACTTGTATTGGCAACTGTAAAAAGGTCACCGTTGAATATCGATGCCACATAAAATCATCGCGGAAGTGAGACCACATAAAGTCATCGTAGGTAGATGAGACCACATAACACATCGCTCAATGTGAAAACCATATCCAGGCATCGTTGTAGCGAGGCCACAACACTCGCTAGGCGAGACAACATAACTAACTAAGCAAAACTAAATTAAACTAAGCTAAATCAAACTAAACCAGACTACTCCAAACAACTACAGGCTACTCTGAGAGCGGAACCACATGTCGACTAATTCGTGGAGGGATACGAAACTCAGACAAAAGCCACCTGCAATGGCACAAAATGGGTCTGCACCCTCAACAATTCAAAACAAACGGCAATTCCGAATCAATTTCTACATTCAAAGGAGTATGTCTGTTAAACCAGAAATGCATAGAAGGAAAGATTAAAAAAATTCAAATTCGGAAAGCAGAAACAGACGTACTCCTTTTTTGGTAATGAGAACGCATTTCATTTAACAACCCAATAAAGTATAAATACAAAAACAAACTTTGTTTATAAAGTAGCTTAATCATATATTCAAGGACCGAAAATGTGGAACTTTATTCATTCATATTATATCCTCACCAACTGAAGGTACATAATTCCCACTAATTCTTGGCAAACCAAAGCTAAGTGCACTGCTGCCTAACCAGCATCATACAATAATTAATACTTCTAATTATTTTAAACTTGTAATTAATTTAATGCCCTCCTAATCGAGCTGAATGTCTGACGGATATGCAGCCCCAGCCTCCCAATCAGCAGGGATGACTTTGGTTGCCTGCATCCAGTCCACCTCTGCAGTTGCCCTGCCACTCACTATTTGGAACCTCAAGGAAAGGGCACCAGTTGGTGGGTTTTGGAGGTCCCACACTGCTCCATATACTCTCCTCATTGGCCTCCATTGCTGGCGATCCTCCTGCCCCAACAAAGGAAAAACTTGTTCGTCATCACGTGTGTAATGTTACACAAATCACATTCACAGAATAATTGTACTTCTAGACAGTTTGACAAAAGAACATCACTATTCATTTTTGAATCACGTTGTATATCATATATTCCTCATTCGTACTAATAATAGAGATGCGAATGATCAATCACTTGAATTAGCGAGTCTCACCTGTTTTAGAGATGGGATTTACAATATGACGTGTAAATATATTTGAAATAGTGTATGCATATGTGCTACCATGGTAATTTGCATTTCAAATATTGAGTTGGACTTGAATTTTTACCTGCAAAACCTCAACTGCTGTGATTTCATTTATCCCAGATACATACTGAATGACTAAGGCAAAGTAATATGGATATTTACTGCCTTCATGGACCTTGAACACAAGTCTGTAACCAGAGAACCTGCAAGCGACCCTTCTGTATTCGATTTCAACGACACCGGAAGCAAATAAAACTTCAGATGAAGCTGGACTGTTTGCCAACTTTGCATAAGATCTTGGGCTGAAGATGAAGTCAGTTCTGTCGCCTTCGCCGTGGTCTGTCACCACCGTAGTTACCCCATCACTGCTGCAATGCTGAGGGATCTTGCACCTCACCTGATGAAACCACACTCAAAATTAACTACTATACTTAACTAAGCAAGTTAATTATACTTTAATGAAGGCAGCAGGCGTGATTAATTGTTTATTCTTAGTGCTAATCAGCATGATTATTACTTGTTCACATACTAAATTATTGAATTTTTTGAGGAAGTCGATGTACCTGGTAGCATGCACCACAGCCAGTTCCATTCCTGTACAGCCCAGAAACTGCGGATACTTGACCGTCGTTGACCTTTCTTCCATATTCTCCATACCCACAAGCTCCAGCTGCAACAGTATACCGTCGTGAATATAGACCATAATGCAAAAATACTATAGTGCATGCAAATGTTTTGTTGTCAGACTGTCAAACAACTTAACTAACGTGGATATGTTGATGGACGGTGAATCTAAACTATTAATCATGTTGAAGTTATTTAGAATGTGAGTGTGAGTACGCTCACATTCTAGCAACGTCAACATGCTTCTGTTAATACAAGTCTGGTAAGAGAACATTACCCTACTGTATATGTTCAATATATTTCTTTTTCATGATAAGCTAACATGTTATTTTATCACACCATCAATCAAAATCATATGCTCAAACATGATTCTACTTGATTAATGCTCTAGCAACATAACTATGATACATACACACATATAGATATAATATATGTAGTGAGAAGGCTATACATACTGGGGTTCCCGTAGCAATCTGGGCTACCATAATAGGTTGCTCTAGAGGATACATATGTGTATTGAGAGGTACATAGAGCAGGCAAGAGTACCATGATACAAAGAAACCAAGTTATGTGCTTAAGGAAAAACTCCATGTTTCTGTATGAAACAGTTTTTCCTAAACAATGCAAGTAAGTTAATTACGAAAAGTAAGACGATAATCAGATAGATTCAGCAAATGAGTTTAGGAGGGTTGTGAGAGCAAAGGTATCGTAGTACCAATATTTATAGTCGAGGCAGGGGGAGGGTGCATGCTGAGGTGGTACATACCTTTTTCTTCCACTTTGGAACTACAGCGTGAAAAAGAAATAGGAGAGCTCTGGAGTTTTGGATTAGATTGATAACGTGTACTTGAACGTGGGAGTTGGGACCTTCGATATTGATCTTTTTTGGCAGCCGGGACCGACACCAGTCTCGTTCTACAGGAGATATTTTCTCTTACAATTAAGACATAATTTCAATTCGGATACATGCTTAATAAATGGTGTTGCATGTTCTAAAGTGAACCACTAGTCTAATAGACGTTTGCCACGTAGTAAATTAGTGACAAGAGTATCTCTTGTCCCACAGTCTCACTCTGAAAAAGAGACTTGTCACTGATATATTGGACAGCTGCCTAATGTAATAAGCCTCGTCTTATCATTATTAAGTTCATCAAACATGAAATACGACCAATTTAAATAGTGTTGTCCTGTCTAGTCAGCCTTGGTCTTAGCACAAAGGATGTATAAAAACATACTACTATGTGTTAGTGGAGGGAATATTATAGATTCACAAATAGCCTAGCTGAACTTTTTCTCTCGTTCCTTGTATCTGCAAGTTTAATTAAGGTTTTCTTAAACTATCATTACATTTGGGACCATTCTCCTTAGCTGTGTAGGTTGGCCGAAAGCCAATAATTTTGCACCTTGTGTGCGAATTATTAGAAATTTAATAGTGTAATTGATCACCTCTATATGGTTGTAATTAATCGCGTAATGAGAGAGATAATTTACAATCATTGACAATGAAGTATTCCTAGAGAAAAAAAAAACCAAAGCTTCCAAAGAGGGGAAGGATTGTTTCTAAATTTTGTAGCAGCAAAACAAGTCCGTTGTGATGACATAGTCTGAACTATGCTTAATTTTCAATACACAATCACCTCTATTTTGCTCATCCCTCGTTCCAACCTTTCTCCGTTCTCTAAGTTTTTTGTTTCCTCTAGCTTTATTTCTATCGCCGATTTGGAGAACTTCAATGTGATATTTGCCCATTTATTTTTTTGGAGAAGAATTCTCTCTCCTCCAAATTTCTCATCTCTATCCCCCTTCTATTTAAATGGTCACAATTTAAGCTACGTCAACATCTTGTGTTGACTTCTTTATAGAGAAAGAAAAAGAGGAAAGTGAGAGAGGAGGGGACTGGAGGGAAGGGGATTGGAGGGAGAGAATCTCACTCCTTATTTTTGGCCGACTTTGTCTGATGACAACTACTAATCACTATTACGCGACTCTTTTTTGCTATTATGCGGAGTTAAATAATTGGGGATTGACTTTTCTCTATATCCTTCCATTGTTCTATACGTTCTTCACGGCTAGATGTGATGCGTTCAATGGATGCGTGGCTTCAATTTGTGGTGATGGTTATGATTAAAGCTTATGGATTCATTTAGGGTTTTGGGCTATGCAGGTACATGTGGTTTATGCTAGATTTTGGTATTTCGGATATTTTTTTTAGTTGTTTAGTTGAGTCTTTTTGAGTTATTGCTTTTGCAGTTATGTTGGAAACTGTGGTATCACTTTCCAAAGTATGTCACATGCAAGTCACGTGACCTACATTGATGGAAAATTGAATAAAATAGTTTTGAATCTTAAAATAGGAAAATTAACAATTTTTAATGAATTTAACAATTTATATTTTCAAAAAAAAAAAAAAAAAAAAGTTCAAAAACTTAATTTTCATTCGGATAATAACTCAAGTGGTCAATTTCAACTGGAAACTAGTATATGATCCAAGAGAATGTAATTGGTGTTTTGGGTCAAATACTGAGAGCTATGGGATATAAATACGTGGATTAATTGAAACCCATCAAAGCCATCATCATGTTTGGTTGTAACGCACTGGCCGCAAGTAGGTCTATCAGATTCAGATTAACTCGAGTGACTAAAAACTAAGCCACCAACCTCTAATTGCGTGTCGAAGTTTAAGATTAGAGGAAGAGCACTTATATTTCCCATAGCAAATTGCGTTTAGATTTTTGACCCGTTTGGCCTCAACCAACCAATACAAGACAAGTTTATTTGAAAATGTTAATGAAATGGAGAGAATCCTTCTCCGCCTTGGAGTCGAGTGGCGAGAAGAAAAAGGTAACTACTTAAAATTGTGGTAGGTTTCGAGTTTGATTTCTTCTGATTTGAAATTATGATATGGTAACAAGTTAATAACAAAAGGTGATTAATCATGTCATTCACTAACTTAACCATTAATCGTAATTAAACATGCTACCTTCAATCGTGCGACGCAGATGATTAAAGAAAGAGAAATTTTCTTCGTCGAAAATTTGGTTTTCATTCAATCAGAAATCGACCAACATCTTTAACTACACCAACACCAAGCGTACATGAAACATAAAAAGCAAAACACTTGCCTCATTTTTTTCAACTGGTTCTACACATGGTTCTTTGTGCTCGATACAATTTAAGCTATGTATTATGCATTCCTTTGCTGCACTGAAAAATGTGTTACCACTTGGAAGCTGGATGCTCAGATTTTCCCGTGCATGGTGCGAATCTTGCCTGAGCATTCTCGAAGACAATCACCGCATAAACTTCAATCTGAAATCATAAGTTTGCATGCACAACACACAATGAGACATACAATCGTCAACACAAATTTAGAACATGTAAACTTACTTGCATCAACAGAATGCATTGACATCAACTAGTCTTTGATTAAAGTATTTAGCATTTGCTGCATGGACATAGACAATTTGTGCTGTTTTGACATCAGCTACTTTTTAATTAGCACCTTAGACAAAAGCATAGTCTCTGACCTAAGCTCGTTGATCCAGAATTTATAATACAATTATGTAACAACGGGCAAGACAGAATTCACGAACCCAGTAATAACAGACTTGTATCTCAACTACAATGACGCAAACTTTCTAAACACGTATTAACTAATTTGTTCACAATGATTACACCATGGCTCCAGAAGGGAGTTCCAACTCAAAGAAAGTGACTTTCACAATAAATTGGGCTAAAAATGGACATTACTTGCATAAATGGGGCAGCCACTGAGAGCAAATAATGGAAGAGAAACTGTAGATACAATCCACTAAAATAAGTGTACGGTTCATATCCCCAGATCTTCCACTTCCTAACATCTGTCTCTTACACTTGTAAATTGGGTTCAAAGGGAAAGGGCAAAAAGGTGATGCTGTCGGAGATGAAACCAAAATTACAAGCAAAAGATACTGTCCACAAAATCCTCACATCAGTCATCTTCACTCCCAAATTTACCAATCAACAAACGAAAAAAGGCAAATATAAACTGTAAAGCAAGCGTCAACCCACCCACAACTTTAGCCAGCACCTCTGCCAAGTGTCTCCTTACTGAATCTTACGGAGAAATAGTGGTAAAGGTGGTATGGACATGAAAAGAACAAGCAATTACTTTGCAATTCCAGAACCAACTTGTCCTCAGACTAGAACAACGGAGTGGTTGAGAATTGACACCAGGAGAGATTGTGAGTAGTGAAATTTTGAAAAGGCATAGAAATGATACCAGAGAGAGAAATTTCCTAGTCAACAGAAAGTATCGATCCAAAAACCCAGTTACTCTTCCATACTACGATTTTCAGATTATTATGGCCATTGTACCATAAAATATGAGGCGGTTCCATCTTAGCTAAAAAGAGAAGTAAAATGTCGATGTTGTGGTATGATGTTATATGGTACCATCCAAGAACATGGAATTTTCCAACCTCACCAGGGGTTGGTGTGGCTGAGGGAAAGGGGAGTACTTTATCAAATAACCAGAACTTAACATGTAAAAAGTCTAACTACTAATCATAAGCATCGTTAATAAGTCTGAAAGCTTAGGACAATTGCTGACTACAGTACAATGGAACTTTGAGATTCATACTCCAACATTAGCATATGGTAAATAAATTTCAATGTAATGAAAAAACGAAAATGAATCATCCCATAACATACAATCTGACAGTAGCTTGTTATTGCCCTGTACCTGAATATTCCTTCTGATAAGAATTCCAAGTCTTCCTATGGAATAAGTTGTGCTTTTTTAAGGTCCGAGACAACTCCCCTGTCTTCAGTACTCCTTTCATTGTACAGTACCTGGAAATTAATTTGAAAATGGATGACATAAGTTTGTTATGAGTTAGACTAAAATGTATAAACTCATTCTATTTGAAATACCTTGTCAATGATGCCATATTCAACTGCCTCACTTGGACTAAAATATTTTGGACGCCTAATGTCTGCTTCAATTTGCTCAGTTGACTTTCCAATATGCTTTGCGAAGAGTTTAACCTAAAACATAAATCAGACAAAAAACACACTGAGTTGATAGGTGACCTAATGCACTTCTTTTGTTGGTATGTAAGTCAATTTCTACGCTTAAATGCAAAGTTCTATACAATTTGTCACTTCTATACTCACAAAACATACCACAATTAGTCATTTGTGTACTCACTTCAAGAATAACATTTTACAATAAGTTAACTTTAAAAGGAAAAGCAGGCTCCTCTCCATGTAGAAGATTGTGTTAGTTCTTTCTCTTTTGATCAATAGATTTGTTCCATCCCTCTATGTCAATTTCTACTTTCAGGGGTGTGCAGTGTCTAACACTGGAATGGACATGACTTGCGTAGGACATGAAAAAATACATATTTTGGAATGTCCTTTGATTTTATTGACCATTTGCATCTGGATACAGCTGGGACACGGTTAGGATACAGTTGTCAGTTTGTAATTATTTGAAAACTACATAGGTCAAATCTTAGTTTTGAAAACTGTAGTGTCAAATTATAGTATTAAAAAGATATGTTAAAGACCCAACCATCTCCCTATTCCTTCCTTCTCTCTGTATGAAAAACAAACAGGGACGTAGCGTTTTTTACTTTGTTGTGGAACTACAGGAGAAAGCCTGAGAAAGCTCCTAGAACTGAATGAGATGAGGAGACTAGAAGAGTGTACTGTAACTGACTCTATTCACCTTCTTTCTTGCATTTGCTGCACCAGCACCTTCTATCTATATTGTTTTGTGTCATTTATTATATTTAAAGCTATATTATTGTTAATTTATGATTATTGTTATTTAAGGGTTTATTACCGTCCTTGCCGTATCCATGTCCAAATTTTTGGAAATTATCCCCTTCGTATCCCGGAACCCATAGATGAGAACTGTGAAGTAGAAGCTGGAATTAATTAAGTCTTTCTTTTTTCTTCTTTTCGTTTAGATTCCCATGAATTATTACACCTGAGCTATTTTTTGAACTTGTACACAGAGTAAACTAATTCCTTGTTTAATATAAAATTCCAAAAATCAATACACATCCAAGATAGAAAACATATCACACCTGCTACAGAAAAGAGAAAATGGAAGAATAGAAATGAACTGAGCTAAAGGAAAATCTCTACCATTCTTTGAAAATTATGAAAAACCATAAACATCTAACCAGCAATTGAACTAGTCAATGAGAACAGAGTGAAGAATGGGAAGAAATATGTTTGTGACCACTAATCTTACCAACTCGTCTTTAACATTCCTCACTTCCCTTCTTGCGAGTTCAATATCTGTTGCTTGGCCTTGAAACCTTGCAATCGGCTACCGAGAGATAAAGAAAGAAGAGAAAAGTTCAGGGAAGAATTTAATACATGTATAAGTCCACTTAACCAGATAAAAAGTACAAATCCCAGCCTTCACAGTAAAAATCAGGAAACACATTAGATAATACACCGTCATGAAACTCAACAAATTAGTGATAAAGATCAAACCTGCTTCATCATGATTGTTGATGAGGGTAAAGCAGAACGGTTTCCCTTTGCACCAGCAGCTAAAAGTAAGGCAGCTTCTCCCCAAGCATTACCGACACAAAGAGTAAATATAGGAGGCTTGACATACCTGCAGTGAATAGAAATTAAGTTTAACCATTAGGGCAAAAATTCAGATCATCTCTAATATTCAGTGAATACAAACTAGAACTGATCAACACGATAATATAATCAAAATGCATGAAATAACGGAAGAACGTAAGATGGATAACCTCATGACATCATATATTGCAAAAGCCTCTGTTTCATAACCCAACTTCTCACCGCCCTGAAGAATACAAGATAAGAGTCATATAAAATGAAAACCTTTATATGGAATAAAAGAAGAAACAAGGTGCCATTTTTGAAAATCTTCATTGTTCACGGTAAATGCATCCTTGTTTCGGTCAAAATAGAAAGCGGAAGAAAAAAGGATTACAACTCAAGTAGCAAGTTATCTATCCTAAGACAACTACTGTCAAATTGATTAAACAGCATGGCTACCGCAAAAGAACTTGAATTATAATTACAGTTACAACTGAGGAAGAAGTCATGCAAAAGCAAACCAAAATTATAAAGGATAAGAGAAAATTGAAAATGTAGTTACAAGTTACACATTATTTAACTAAAGTATTCTTTCTAAGGAAGATTATCGGATGATAATACTGCTGCCACCAATGAAGACATTACCATACAATCTCACAAACACCATAGTTGCACCACAAACCTTCTCCTTTGCAACCACCATAAGTTGGCATCGCCTATGATCGTATCAGAACTACCATTTAAATATATTGGAAATTTGAAAAAATCCCATTAATGCTACTACAACTAAATCTAGCACCAACACCAAACATCTAAGCAACTGCTGGCTTGAGATATATCAGTACTACTACCAGACTCCCACACAAGTTATTTTCCTGTATTTACCGATAAATACACTCTCTAATTACTACCAACTGATGGACTGACCCATACCATATGAATAAGAGAAAAACATGGACGTCCCTACAAAAGTTACAACAGAGGTGATGCCATTTTGTCATACGACCCTCCCCAAATCTACCTTTTTTACTATCAACGAACATTGGATCACTCGTATTCCAATTATCTCCTAATATCAAGACTTAATAATTAAAGTGCATTATTAACAAGTTATTTTCCTGTATTTACCGATAAATACACTCTCTAGTTACTACCAGCTGATGAACTGACTGATACCATATGAATAAGAGAAAAACACGGGCATCCCACAAAAGTCACATCAGAGGTGATGCCATTTTGTCATACGACCCTCCCCAGATCTACCTTTTTACAATCAACGAACATCGGACCAGTCATATTCCAATTATCTCCTAATATCAAGACTTAATAATTAAAGTAGGGGTGTGCATTATTAACTTTGGTTGTGCTTCAAAGATGCCAATGTGTGCTTCAAAGATGCCAATGTGTGCTTCAAAGATGCCAATGTGTGAAACAAGCAGGCAATAAAACTAAAGCCAGCGGAAAATAAACGAAGGGTCTCGACTGCTGACCTTGGTTGTTCCAGTGGAATTTACGTACAAGTAAATGGGCTTCGTGTCGTCTTCGTACTGAAGGTAGAGAAACTCGGCAAGTATCAACTCCGTCACCGAAGGAACAAGTGACATGCCCAGGTACACTATTCGATTTTTGTACAGATATGATGCCAGGTCCGGAGGCGGCTGCTCCCATGCACTTCCTCTTTGAAATGGAATAACCTAAACACACAAATTTCAATTCGACTCGAAAATTCAAACTTCACTTACCCAATAATCGAAACCAACATTACCCAAAATCTCAAATTCCATCCAGATAAATTTGGATTGAAAATTTTCTTCTAAATCGAAAGAATCAGTAAAATGAGAGTGAAAAGGTAATTGGGGGGAGTACCATGGTGACGACGCCGCGTTTGGGTTTGGAGCCACGAAACGACGCCGGATTGAGGGAGGAAGGACGGAGCTTGTGGCCGGAGAAATTGGAGGAGAGGCTGTTGCCGGCGAAGGGAGAGAGGAAGCTGGTGGAGAGGGAAGCTCTGGGAAGGGAACGAGACGACGTCGGATGGGGGCGGGTAGTGTTTCGGGCTCGGGGAATGGTTGGCGTTGCTAACATGCAAGAGTGGAGCGCGAAGCTGGAAGCTGTGGTGGCCACCTCCATTGATGGTTTTCAAGCGGTCGTTCGTTAACTGGCGAACGCAGTAGCCAAATGGAAGAGGAAGATATCGAAACCAATATGGAGTGGGCTCGTTTGGTTTTAGGCTTCTAAAATGTTTAGCCCATTACATAGGAAATTCGAGCCCAATAATTTTTTGGCCTACTTGTATTATTAGTCCTGTCTTGATAAGGTAGTTGAAAGATTGCTCCATTGGTGAAGTCTGTTACAGTTTAGGCCAACTGAAAATTTCGTCAACCCTCTGTTAATTATTAGCACGTGAGGCACACATATTAGGCTAAAATGGAACTCTATGTTAATTGTTAGCATGTGGGGTTACATGTGAGGCTATATTTTTAATCTCACATGCGAGCCTTTATCTATTAACAAATAATTGAGAGTTGATGAAATTTCTTTTTTGGGCCTAAATCTTAAGAGACTTCACAACAAGGTCTTAAATCCTAATTATTATTTTTTTACCACAAAGGTTATCTTCCAACTATCCTATCACAACGGTGACAAATAATCAAATTAAGCCTTTTTTAATATATAAGTATATATTTACTCTGAAAAGTGATAAAATAAATTGATATTAAATTTACACTTGTCATCCACGAAATCAGAACCTAAGACCTTTTATTCACATAAGACCCTCAACTTACAAATAAAGAAGGAAAAAAAATACTAAGTACGACTGTACGAGAAGTAGTAAAAGTCCAACTGTTTGGCTATAATCATCATGAAGATGTCAATCACCCAATTATAAATAACGTTTGGCTACGGAGGCTCTGTATATGACGGTGTAACATAATCACTATGATATTTGACTCGAGTTTCATAGCTTTGATTTTAGACGTAAACTTCATCTTGATGGCTATAATGTTGAAAGAGAACTCAAATTTGATTCCCTCCTCACTTATTTAAATAAAATTAGATTTTAGGGTAATAATTATTTCATATTTTTGCTATAGATTAGTTGTCACACCCCATCCCGAAAATTCAGTTATCGTGGATGTGATTTGACGAAATTACCCGTAAGGTGACTAAGGTACGTGTGACACATAAGTTGATTAATTCATACATTCCTAAGTTTTTGGAAAAAAGAGAGTTGGATTAAAAATTGGTAATCATATTTGTGTGGTTAGGGACTTAAAGGAATTGTATGATGGTTTGTTTGGATGGACCACACACACACACGGGACAACACACTCACCCCGTGCCCTCTCTCTCCTCCCTCGCAGTTCACTCTCTCTCTCTCTCTTCGAATTGTACGGACGAACACCAAAATCCCTCAAAACATCGCGGATCGACGTCAAAAAGGTAAGTTTTAGAAACCTTGCAACCTCCTGAGTTGATTGGTACTAGTTTTAGAACTGGAAACCCTCGATATCACGTTGAAAACTCGAGGTCCGATTTGAGTATTGTTCATGCACACGTGAATTGTTGATTTTCAGGGAATTCTAAGCTTACAGGGAGCTTAGTGAGGTCCCAAGGAAGCTCGAAGTACTTAGTTTGAAGGTTTTGGACGTCGAGATCGTAGGGTTCGAAGTTGGCCGGTTTCTTGGAATTTCTCCGGTGAGATTTCGTGTGTTTTTTAGCCTTAAAGTAGTATAGCGTGATTCTACATGCTTAGGGCTTCATTTTGATATAAAATGCGTAGAAAATGGTTGAGAATTGACGGAGAACAAGGAGATTGAAAAATCTCCAGTTTTCGACACCGGCGAAACCAGTCCGGCGACTGGAGGAAGAAGATGACGCGAGTGGGGGCGCGTGGGTCCATGCCCCTCCCGACGCGTGGGGGTGCGTGCAGCCTCGAATTTTTTTTCTAAAAATACCTCGACGTCCGTGACGTCGAGTAGGTCACTGTGGTATATTCATATACCCAAATTGAGCATCGTATGAGAAGTTATTACGAATTGTTGGTTATGTGCTTTAAAATAACGTTTTTATAGTTATTTCGCATATAGGTGATACCTATTCCGAGGACGAGCGCATCCAAGGGCGTCACGGGGGTTACGACCCTTCGACATATCAGTGAGTGGGCAGTATTTTCTGTATTTACCTATATACTATTGATCTTTCCCAGAAATTGAATTTAAATGAAAATATATTTTAAAATGCCATGCATTCATATATATATATATGAATTATGTGAACTAGTAATTGATGCATATATGTTAAATGGTGTTGTGGACACACAGATGAGTATCAGGTGAGTTTTATGTTAATCATATGATTTATTGATGATGTGAATTGTGTTGAGAGCTCATAACCTGCACCCCTGGTGTTAGTGCTTATATTATTCACCCCGCACCGCACGCTCACCTTGGATCCAAGTAGGTGCATGTCGTACAGACCGTGAGAGGGTTCCGACATGTCGTACAGACCATAGAGTGGTTCCGACTGTAGGTGATTTTAGATTATTATACAGCTGTTGATGAGAGAAGCACTAGAGCGTATTCTTACACCATTCTTATCGTACAGACTACTTTAGGTAGTTCCGATTTATGTGCAGAGTAGCGCCGTACAGGTCACTGTGGTGACTCCGGTTGGTTTGGATATTGAGCTATAGAATTAACCATACAGGACCAACTGCAGGGTCTCCGGTTGATTCATTATTTCACCTGTTATATTGATGCATCCTCATTCTGTCATTGACGTTTATAGCATGGCATACTTCTGGTTTTTGGATAAAGATTGGTGATTTGAGATATATGAAGATTTATATACATATTATGTTATTTTCTGGGAAAGTATACAGGTTTTACAGCGAGGGGTTAGAAATGTTATTATTTGAAATGTTTTCGAAAAGCTTTGTTTTACTGACCCACTCAATTTTGTTTTGCGCCCCTCCAGGTTCTAGTTAGCAGTTGGTGGCTCACGAGGATTCCCACGGCATTCTGACAGACTACTTGCATGTAGGACTCACCTGCGGGTGTTGTACTTTAGTTATAGTCCTACTTGACTGCACCTAATACTTATGCTCTGAATATGTGTGTTTCACACTTAAACTCACTCTAGCATGTTAGTTGGATATTATTGCTAGTAGTTGGTTTTATTCCTTCGTATTTCTCTTATCTTTGCTTCCGCGTCGCACTTTTGATTACGTCACGCTCACGTGACGGCCAGCACGCCTTGATTCTAGGATCGGGGTGTGTCATTAGTGGCCATTTTTTTTAGCTCAAATAAATATACATAATTCTCTTCTTCAATGACCACTAATCTATAGCAAAAATATGAAATAATTATTACCCTAAAATCTAATTTTATATAAATCAGTGAGGAGGGAATCAAATTTGAGTTTCTTTCAACATTATAGCCATCAAGATGAAGCTAATGTCTAAAATCAAAGCTATGAAAACTCAAGCCAAATATCATAGTGATTTTCATTGCTCTAGTTTTCTCCAATTTTTTTTTATTTTATTTTATTTTTATTTTTTGACAGGAAAAGAGAAAATTGCAGTCAAATTTGTATGTGTGGTGAAAATTCAAAATAGTTTCTTTTTACAGAACCCTTGAAACTTGAACAAATATCCAAAAAAGACTTGACTGCATCATTCCAGTGATTTCCACACAACTATTTTCTTGCCTTGTACACCCTGACTTATTTATGGCATTTGAATTGAGTACATCAAACAAGAATTCATTGACAAAAATAAGCAAGGGCTTACAGAAGGAGAAAAGATGTGTGCAGAAATTTTTTCGCTTCGAAAATGCTTGCAAGGTTTCAAACAGTACAAAGAGGTATTTCACTTTCAACCAAACTTGTAATTAGATATGCTGGAAGGTTAAGAAAAGGAAAATGTACAATTTTTAGACCAAAAACACTGTATTTTATTTTGGCCAAAGGAAAAAGTTAGCTAATACCTCCAAGTTCAACAGAGAAAGGCTAGAAAGTACCCTTTGTATAATATTTTCCAGTGTTGGTCCTATCTCAATACAAGCTAACAACCCTTCAAGTCCCTCCATCTTAGGTATAGTAGACCGGCTCGGTAGTGAGTGTAAGCTGCTGCCACAACCAAAATATGGAAAAGCTGGTGGCTGTGGCCAGCAATATCAAACTTCCCCGGTCTCCACCGCTCAGGCACCCTTGTAGCATAAATCAATGCCCCTAGTCCATAAAGAACCCCCATTAACACCTCATAGCCGGTAGTCTGGATGGCCTCTGGCTGATTTCTGAACACTATGAGCTTATGAAGTAAAGGCACGACACCTGACACACCCATCACAAAGAAGAGAGAAGCACGATAGACACGAAACTTGGGTCCTTGAAAAAATGGGAGGAGGGAGAAAACAATGGTGGTGATACCTAGCACTGTTATGAAACTTAAGTAGAGGTTACGAAAGAAGGGGTTGCACATGAAGGAGTAGTAGACAGGAGGGTAAAATGAGGTTGTGATGAGTGCAGCAATGCCTGCATAGTCACATCTGAGCACTATGTAGGAAAGGCGCGCTGAATGGCAAGCAAGGAGATGACATGTACTGCTGGCTAGCAAGCAGAACATGGCTCCACCTAGAAATGCAAAGAAGGGCCACCTTGTTATGGAACGATTCATAAGGGGGGCCACCATGTTCATCACGTCATCTGTTATTCCATGCTGCAATTATTGAACAAACAACAAACATAAGGCTGGGAAACATGAAAACAAAAGGACTTCCAACTAAAAATTATTTTATCGTAGGGTATGTAGAACGAATTTTATTGAAAAGATTTCAAAGAAAAAATATGTATACCAGGTAACTCGGTAAAAATTTCATGCATATAAGGGGAAGGAAAAGCGTGCAATAGCATTTGAAAACCACGAAAAGACATCTTTGCATCGGAGTTGCATTTTTTTTAATAAAAGAGCAGGATAATACCAGAATAGAATTCTCTGTTTGATTGGCGTGGGAGAACCGGTCAGGCAAGCAATTGGCGAGAAGTTCCCTTATATTCCCTGAAACTGAGGAGAGAAAATCCATAGATGGAAAAGCTAGTGAAGGGAGGCAATTCAACAATTCTGGATGAATTTTGTGCAAATCGGCTCTTCTAATCATGTCAGACAAACGTTGCAGGGAAGACAGATCCATGAGGTCTGGAGCTTTTGTTGCTGTGTATATTGTTAGGAAAAGGAAAAGGAAGAACCCGATCAAATGCCTACAAAAAATGTGAAAAATGATTAAAAGCAACGGTCTTAAATTTCTCAGCAAACAATGTTATTTAAAATGAGACACGCAGCTTCAGAAAACAAAATAACCATTGGATTGTATACTGGTAATAAGTTTTAGGCACTAGAGTACTTACGTCCAGACATTAAGAGTCTCATTATGAATGGAGAAGATGCTTAGAAACACCTGCTTTAATGGCCATTCTGATCGGTAATAACCCAGAATGAACTCGTTGTCCCTTAAAAAACCAGGCAATGAATGGTATTCAATAAGCTGATACCTAACTTTCTTCCATAGTCTCTTTCCCTTTGCTTCCTTTAAACATGCTCCGTTTACATCTTCACAGTCAAATTGATTATTTAATGATCTCGTTTCTGCAACGAAAGAAACATTGAGCAGCATTTTCATGCTAAACACATACAAGACTACAACTGAAGGTCTGACAAAAACCAAGTCCAACTGAAGGGAACATGCATAGTATGCACAAAATCTATAACCGTTTCACTCTTAGTTTTTAGTTTTAACCTTTTTGTTAGGAATAGAGGAGAAAAACAAAGGAGAAAAAACGGATGAACGAAAGTGGAGGAAGGGTGGTGGAAGGAAATGAAACAGATGGATAAGCAAAGTGAAAACTAAAAACTGGAAACAAGAATTAGCTTTTTTTTCTCTTCTAGTTTTTGTTTCCTACATACTCTTTCATTTCTCGACCCCTCTCCATATACATTCCTTCTTGTCTTTATCAAGGGAGAAAAACAATGAAAACTAAAAATTAAAAACAAAATGATTATCAAACAGGCCCTAAGTAATTACAAGTGGGGTTCCCTTGATCATTGATATGCAGGCCATCCACATTCTTGCTTTCCTCCGGGGTCATATGGCCGGCCCTTCAGGCATCCCGGCAACATAAATATTGTTTCAAAGGTCCACAACATAATTTTTTTCCAATGCAATAAAGTTACGTTGTGTCTATTTTTCATTGATAAAGGGGTATTTCCATGGGTTTGCCTTTGTGTTTGCTCTAATATTGACATGATTATCCAAACCATATTGTTGGCATTACAAGCAAGCATGATCCTTTCAATTTTACATGAGATTCTCCAAACCAAGATTTTTCTTGTGAAACTTAATGCCTTTTTCTCTTTTCTCCTCACCCATAACTACTAATTTTAAGATTAGCATTTCTAATCACAAGGATTATTCTAATCTTAAAGACATAACAAATTCTTTTGACATTTTCTCAGCACATTGATAGGATTCCCATGAAAATATACAAACAGAAAAACCGAGCCACAATTCAATCATTCATATGAGATGACTAAAATCCACACCCGATAATCAAAGCATTAATATTTGAGAGGAAAATTTATTACCTGATAATGGAGAATCACCACCCATGATCAAGATTCACAACTCAAAAGAGTTTTCTTAATTTTGTTTGGTTTTGGCGTCGATGGAAACAGTGGATATTTTCTCGGGAAATGTTCTACTCTCCTGGGAAAATTGTCCACAGAAAGAAAATTCCCCAAGAAAAAGTATAAAATTCAGACATTGAAATAGTTTGGGGAGATAAGGCCCCTCACGGGTTTGTCTCGCCAAGTGGCCACCTGCTAAAACACAAGAGACTATTGGTATTTGTAATTTAATTTGAGATGTAAAAATTCTACATCCTATTTTACAATTTTAAGAAAAAAGTGATATTTACACATTTATTTTTGTTGCAGTCATATTTAGAATATGAATGTGATTGTGTAAATCCTAGTGTATTTAGGGATATCTTGGAATATTCTCCTTAGTCTATATTATCCTATTAGAGTTGTAATCCTATTACGGTAAGGATTTAACATATCATAATCCTACTACTATAAATAAAGGCACAATGAGGTGATACAACACACACCTCATAATTAAATCTCTCTCTTCTCTCTCCTGCCGCCGGCCTCTCTCCCTATCTAGTCCTAAATACAATTTAGTCAAATAGGCCTAACACGTTATTAGCACGCTCTTGCCAGAAGCTGAGGAACTTAAGGATGGTAGGAGGATGATTTCTTCTGCAAAATTCAAAGGTTTTTATTTGTTTCTGCTAATCAGGTACGCTTAAAATAAAGTAAGATATTTGAAATGTCCACGAAGCATGAAAACATTTCCCATGATGCATGAACCCCTTATATTTATATTTTCCTTTCGATATATATACACGTTTCATGCATTACGCAATTATTATTTTGCTATGTGGAATTTGTGAGTCAAAGCATATAAATAAAGGGGTGTGCTATCCACACACCCCTTTTTACTTCTCACACACCCTTTGTTAATTTCTGTCTGTTGATCTTCTTCAATTCATTCGATCCGACGACTGAAAATTAGAAGGGTGTGTGAAAAGTAAAAAAGGGTGTGTGGATATCACATCCCTAAATAAATTAGAAGCAATTTGGGTTTTTCATAAACCCTAGAAAAGTCGAAAAAAAAATATGGGAATTATGCGGCATTGTTGTGGCTCGTCGCCACTGGCACCATCGTCGACCACCGCAGCTGGCCTGCAGCCCAGCAATGTGTAGCATGCCACCAGGACGACGTCAGGACCATGGCAGCAACCCTTTGGGCTTTGCAGCGCCTACACGGACACGCCAGGCATTCGACCTGGTAGGGTTACACGAGCCTGCAGCTCAACCGAACTCCTAAGAAGGTTTGTAGCTCTCTTGGACCCGTCTACGTGTCCCTAGCCCAACCTACCAACAACCTTATGTTGCTGGGCTTACCCCGTGCCTTGTTTTTGGCCATTTTCAGCAGCTTTTGCTACTGGGCTCACCCAGAGCACACGGCCCAGAGGCCTACAGCCCTCCCACGACCCAATGACCTGCAGCCATGTTGTAGGGCCCATCCCCACATCACAGCCAGCCCACTTTTGGTTGGGCTACGTTACTTTTTCGACTCAATGCCAATTTTTGGCATCCCCGCATTCTAAATCAACAACAACAACAACAAAGCCTATATGAATCCTAGAACGCCATTGCGCTCAGTTTTATGTGTCGTTTTCCATTAGATACAAGTACTTGAAGGAAATTTTGTGAAAAACATGTTCATTTAAGCAACATCTATAGCATGCAATTAACAATTAAAAGGCGGAATCATGCTTGCATGCACTTAAAAACAAAACATTAACCATGAAATTCAAAGCCTAGTAGATTGGTGAACCATGACTCAACTCAAAACAAAGTGAGTTGAGAAATTTATACCTTTGTTGATTCCTCTTTGCATAAGCAAAGGATAATCACCCAAGAGATAGGGCCTTCATTCCTTACTTCTTAGATCCATGGATTTGGATGGAAGAATAGGTTTCTCCAAGTTCCCAAATTTGAGAACCTCTAAGTCTCCACACCAAGGAAAGATTGGAGAAGAAATGAGTGACCTTGGAGGAGTTGGATTGCTAGCTAATCCCTCCAAGGGGGCCGGCCTCTTTAGAGAGAAATGAAGAGACATGTTCTCACCAATTTTCTCCAAAAGAAACCCTAAATGAATTTTGGCTATAAAGTCATATTTATACCTTAATTCATTGGAGTGGCAAACTTGTAAATAAGTCCAAAACCCACTCCATCTCTAAAATGGCCGGCCATTGGGTTATTATTGGGCTATTTGGGCCTTTGTGAATCATTATTCATTAAGTTGCCATACAACTTAAGTCAATGGACTTGACGTTCAAAGCCCATTGGGCCTTAAGGTCCAATACTATCCTGAGGTCTTTAACGAACTTATTCGTTTGATTAATTAACATATTAATTAATCCTTGCCATAAATAATTAAACCATTTAACTATTCTTACTCATCTCCGTTGTTTCTTCAATCTCTACCTTACACGGTGTACGATCCATTAGGTTCCTTTTAGCGAGGCAGTGGGCGATTAGAACACTTTCAAATCGATTGTGAATTGAAACTTACTTTCAATTTTCCCTTTAGTGTTTATACACGTTTAGGGCTTCCACAAACCATGAGTGACACCTAGCAGTATGTCATGGTTACCCAAGCTAATCAGAAGAGGTGGAGAACCTATTCAGTTTAGGATTACAATGCAATACGGTCTTTCTCTAATACAATACTCTTGACCACATTGTTTGGTTTGATAGTTTATTCATGTCTACTATCCAATGTGATTTGTGTGCTTATATGATTACCTTGAATGTGATTTGGAACGACTTCCTAAATCTCATTCATACTCTGGCCAGAGATTCTTAATCATATCATAGAGTATTCTCCCTCAAAAGGTTTGAAGGTTAGAGATCCCTTGTTGCGCATTTAATTGCCTCCATAGCTAAGTGGCTTAACCCCAACGATGCCGTGGACACCCGCGGATGGGGTGACTTTGACATAATCAAAGATCAAGGACCTAACCACAAGACAACTATGATGCCTCAGGTCAAATGACTACTTTGCATTATCCCAACCATGAGTTCTCATGTGACATGAATATGAGAACTCTTCGTTGATCGTGTTTAGTGAACTCATTCTCTATTGAGCACCTACGTACTTGTCTTGATGTCACACACACCAATGACTCGAGACTAGTCACTCTTCCTGAGAGAAGACATAGCACGTACTGATCTTAACGGACTGTCAATGCCCAATTGGCAATCCTATGATTAGGAACGTTTAGGATGTGTCTACGAAAGAATGGTCTCATGAATCTAACTTCTTTAGATTGCATTCTCCCAATCACATATTCCTTGGACTTATTGTTTAAGCATATAACATTTATATGAGACGACTCAAACAATAACCTTTTGTCCTTTATATTTAAACTACATTAGTTTAACTTGTGAAATGTCCGTAAAGTATCATCATATGATTGGTTTTAGGGCACATTTCCAACAATCTCCCACTTGCACTAGGGCCAATCAGCTTGGTCATCAGTGATGATACCTCTTATGTAGTCATTTCAAAAAATGGCTGAGTAGTAGGCCTAGACAATGGATATCTATATGTTATCCATAAAAGCAACCTTGAGAATAACGACGTCACCATTATACATGATTCTTAATCATGTGGTTTAGTCTCTCATATGAGTTCGGATCTTGATGAGACCTTGATTCCTTGGCTTGAGCTATCGCCCCATTAGTGTCGTAGTGTCGGTACACTAGAGACACTTTCTGGTTGGAACCGAATAGAAAATTCATAAATGAACTTTCCCATCCAAACAACATTGTTGTAAGCTTCTATATGGCAATATATTTTGCATTCATAATGGAACACACTAAAGTCATTACTTTAATGTTTCCATCCAAACATCTCTTTAGTCATAATAAAGAGATATCTGTTTATCTCTTCATTCATAATGAAGAAACATCCAATGATGGATTAGATTCATAATCTAATACATTTACGCTTCCTTTACGTTACTCTAATTCTTCCTCATTCTTTGAGGAATCTATCCTTTAGTATTTCTTAAATACTTAAGGACTCACTTGACAGTTGTCGTGGTTCTGATCCTGGGCTTGCACTGATATCGTCTTGTACCTATCTAGGTACAACTCATATCAATGTTTTCATACAATATGAAATTCATAAATCACCTTTCTGCGTATGCATAAAGGATTCTATTTACGCATTATTTCTTTGGGAGTCAAAGGGCACGTTCCCTTTGAGAAGAACAACTTCCTAGTCTCACTAGAGTTGTCTTTTGATTTGAAGTTTGTCATCATATGAGAAACTTCCTAGCATCTTTTGTCTATTATTAGGGATTGATATAATCCAATTATATCTTGAAATATATCATTATAGATTTCCATCCCATGTATATAGACTATGTCTCCCATATACATTCTATCTTTATAGAATGTTTAAAGTCATAACTTTAACGAAGAAGTTTTCTTTTCATTTCCAAAATTAATATATCATATATGTGTATATATATATTCAAATTTAGGAACATGATTAACTCACACTAATCTTTTGTAAACTTAGTAAACAAAAGATTCATTTACATCTTTATGAGAAATCAAACGATTTGATCTTTATCTCATAAGACGCTTATAGCTCCCACTAGCTTGCTAAGATCCATGATGGATGGATCTCTACAACTTACATGTCTTGTGATTCATATTTTTAGACATATATATTATCAAGACTATCTTAATAACGGTTTCGAAAACCCATATTATGTCCAAACATTGAATCACTATTTAGTTGTAGCTAGCAATCTTCGAATTAATTGAAACTAAGACTACGTCAAAGATGGTTCCTTCAAAGTCAACCATTCTCTTTGATTGTAGTCACCTTAAGCTACCAATTAGCTATGAAGGTTTCATTATTTCGGGTCAAATGGTACTTTACCATTTCCTTGAGTATATATCGTATATACACTCAATGTAGTCATAAGGATTTTTCATTCTTATTTCTTTCGAATTGAGAGGTGCAACTCTATGACAAAGTCATAAAGTTCAAACCATTCAACTGAGACGGTTTATAAATCCTTCTCGACTACATTGGAGCTTGTGGTATAGGAACTAGGTTGTTATATTTGTTGATCACTATCTTGTTTCTCAAAGAACCCATTCTTTGAGTTCTATCTCTTGTTCATTTGCTCTATCTTGGGCAAATCCTAGTGTAGGATTACAATGAACTACCCAACAAACAACATTTGTTAGTTGGTTTATAGAAGTGATATCCAAAGGTTAATTTAAGGATATCCTTAAGATAATTCTCAAACAAATATTGCTTATTAGCACACAACCCCAAATCTTAACACGATTAAGATTTGTCTTTCTTTCCAACTACATCCTATGGAGTCATGAAAATTTTGGAAGATCTTCTAATTGACAATCATATTGTCTTAGAAGTATATATCCTATATATGGGTAATTGATAATGTCCAACGAACTAAATCTTATTTAAGTTCGTTCTTCTCCTTATGGAGAAATCCATTATCTTATGATGCTTCTTTCCTTGATATCTTTCAAGGAAACTGTTCTAAAGTGTTACCTTTCCTTGGATCAAATCTAAGGAGGCAAATATTTTAGACGTCTTACTCATCAACTTACATTTCTTGAATTCTTTGAAACCTTTTGCAAAGTATTCGGACTTGTGTTTATTCAAAATAAGCTATAGTCCAACCGAGAGCGATCTTCGGTGAATGTCATACAACATGAGTAGTATTATGTTGTGGACTAGTGCCACTAACATCTAAGTGAATTAACCTCAACAACTTTGTGATTCTTTCTTCTTTCCAAAAGAATAAAGATTCGAACATTTCGCCTCTATACAATTTTAATAAGAAGGTATTGGATCCGGATCTAAAGATCCAAAGCATCCATCTATGACTAACTTGTAATTTATGTTTTAGAGGTATCACAACTCAGTTGGGATTAGTCACTACCTTGCAACCTTTTGGGTTTTAAGCATCGTTATATTCTAAACAGTTAACACTACCATATCATCTCTACTATAGAGATAATTAATTAGATTACAATAATCTAATCATTCATTAATAAAGAACAATGTTTTGTCAAACAAAACATTTATCCATTTAACATACGGAATTAAGTTCCTTTATTCAATTGGAATGTAAAGACAATCTTTGTTTTTCCATTTCTTTGGTAGTTCATATGAGGAAGTAAGTACTATCTGCTTTCACAGAGATCTACATTTAATTCACGTTCCGAATGTGAAGTAGTTTCTCTTCTCTCATTTATCTTCTACTTCTTATTAGCCACACTTTTACAACGATTGTAAAACATAGTTACTAATACGGAATCAAACATTCAAGTAGAAGAACCAACTGTTTTGAACTATTCAAGAACATTTTACAACACCTTCGAAAGGTGTGTTCTTGACACTTGCAAGACATTTCTTGCAAATACCCCTTCCAATGTCCATCCTTTCATAAAGAAAGTTTGTTCCCTTGGAGTTATTTAGCTTTCTTCATTTGACTTCTCATTTGACTACAATAGTCATGGTCCCTAAACTCCCACTATCTCTCTTGAAACATATTTCAATTGTGTTATATACATCAAACAATTTGGAGAGCGTGTGGTTATTGTTCACTATATAGTTCACAATAAACTTAGTGAACCATTTGGATAGGGACTCAAAGGTGAAATCCTTGCCTAGTTTCCGTTTCTAGAAGTGGTTTAACACTTCAACACTCAATGATTCAAAATCATCATAAGTCCATGTTGATGGACTATTTTTGTCAACCAACCATTATGTTCTAAACATAATTACAAACTTTCAAGAGTTGTTCAAGGCAACTCTCATTTCTTCATACAACAATTTGTAAATGAAGAATCATGGCACATAAAGTGTCCATGCCATTGTGCTTTCTTCTCAAGTTCTTTTGTTCTTTTAACAAAGAAACAAGCACTAGTGTTTGCATTAACTAAGGGTTGTTCAAAGCAACTCTTATTTCTTCATACAACGATTTGTAAGTGAAGAACTATGACACTAAAAGTGTCCTTGTCTTTATGCTAATCTTCGTAAGTTCCTTTGTTCATATAACGAAGGAATAGGCATTGGTTGTTTGTGTTGTCCTCTTTATGATAGACATATCTAACATGTTCTTCCAATGATACATTATCAATAGGAAGATTGTGAGGATGAGACTACTTAGGTACATATACAATCCATTTAAGACAATCTTTGGGATTGTGGTACCAAGTTCGGAAACTAAAGCATTCGGCTTTTCTTTGTCAAGTTTTGGATAGCGTTTGCAAATATATTGGTAAACAAATACATAACGAATATAAATTGATTGATTTTAAGCCATTTGATCCGGGTCTTTAAATCAAATAGCACCACCCACTATTTTTGGCAAATTCCATATCCTCTCTTCGGAATTCGAGAGTTTTGGAGGAAACTCTTAGTAGGGTATGGGAGACTCACTATTACCAAGCCCACCTCAGAAGAATATCATATTGGCTAGCGTTAATAATAATGAGAGAGTACACTTACTCATTTGAATCTCTTGCAAGTACCCATCTTATTTGGCCTCTAGAGAATGATGCCTTAGAAGAATATCATATTGGCACCATTGCACTTAGTTAAGTCATTCCCACCATGCTAGTTCAAGTAGGGGTTCAAGAATGGCCTCAGAAGAATATCATATTGACCATACTCGTTGCCTACCTTCACTTCATCATATGTTTATAGGCTTCTCCTGAATGTAAGCACATACTTTGCATACCCCCAGAACTGGACGAATACGGTGTATGAGTCACAAACGATTGAAGCCCACCACGGTGGAAGGCCACGAAAGAGTGTTCAAAGCACTCTCACGCTTGTCAACTTAATAATGGTTTGGTTGAGGGTTTTTAGGTCTCATCACATATAAACATTCATTTTAATCTTATTAAAACAATTTGGTCATATTACAACTATTGGTCCATTTGATTGTTTTAGTTGTATATAATACTCCCACTATGCTTATAAAACGGTTTTTAAAGCAAGAGTATATGATACTACTAATATAAGCTTTGCATTCATTTAATGGACTATATAGTTGCCTTAGGGCCTTAGGATGATTATGAACATTTGAATAGATCCAACATGAGCCTTGTGTTGAATCTCGGTCTAGGGATGGTGATTGATTTTAGTTACGCGTTTAATCACATTAAGGCGTGTTGTCTTATTGGGCGTTGGACCCGCTACTCCATTTTCATGCATATCAAATAAAACAAGAAAGGAGTACTTCAAAGTAAAGATGAGCTTATGCTCTTTACAACATTTGAATAATACAAATTACTTTAAAGTAAAGAAGAGCTTATGCTCTTTTACAACATTTGATCAAATCAAATTACAACCAAAATCTAATCTACACATTCCCATGGTTCAAACAAATTTGAAACGGCCTTTCACATAGCTCAATTATCGTAGGCTTAGGTTCATAATCACCCTTTAATTAATTAACGCTTTAATTAATTAAACTTGAATGCAACATTGTCATTTGGTTTTTGTATCCATAGAATTGATTTAAATGGAGCTAAATGAAATGAAAATCCAATTCTCATTTAAAGAGACAAAACCATTTTGTTCTCAACCTAATTTGGGCCAATAATACAATAACCTCAACCTTTTGGGCTATGTTGCAAAACTTAAACTTTTGAGCTCATTTTGTAAAAACACAAAAGTCCACTACTTCATGTAATTACAACTAGAACTCAAAAAATTCAATAAATTCAAAAACTTCATTAAAGGAACAAAACAATTTGACCTTTAATGATTTTGGGCCTTTACGTAAATACGTAAACTTTTGGGTCAAACTACAAAATACACAAAAGTACCAAAATTTTATGTAATTGCATAAAAGACCCAAAATTACTCCCACTTGAGGGAGGGCCGGTTTTGGAGAGGTGAGTCCACAAAAATTTTGAAAAAATTTTCAAAGTCATAAAGCCTTGCAAGAGCTGCAAAGTCATAAAGCCTTGCAAGAGCTGCAAGTGGTGTGTGACATAAATGCATGCAAGTGGTGCATGACATAAAGTCATGCAAGTGGTGCATGACATAAAGTCATGCAAGTGATGTGTGTGTAAGAAGGTAAGAGAAGTACTTCTTACACACCCATCACCATTTCTATCACCTTACACAATTTCTATCACATTAAACATTTGATAAAGCACAAAACAAAGACTTTATGAAATAAATTAAAACTTTGAATCAAAACACCAAGCTTTTTGTTCTTGGCTAAAACTTCAAGAACAATGAAGAACATTCATGAAAAACCCATAAAAGCTTCATGAACATTTTTCACCCAAATTCATCCCAAAACCATTCAAACTTAAGGGAAATAACATATAACCAAACTAGGGTACATAGGGGTTCTAAAAGTCACTTGAAAACACTTTTAACAAGTCAAACAAGAACCCAAAAATCCACCCTTTGGATTTGGCCGAAAATCCCCAAAAACATGGCACCAAATTTTAGCTCCAAAATTCATGCTCATATGAACTACATCTACAACATTTGAGATGACAAATTTTCTAACAAAATTTACATTCAAAGAAGCAAGAATAAAGCTTGTAACAATTACAACATTCAAATCATAAACTATGAACTACAAAACCCAAAAGGATTCACCAACTACTAGACCTAGGCTCTGATACCACTTGAAGGAAATTTTGTGAAAAACATGTTCATTTAAGCAACATCTATAACATGCAATTAACAATTAAAAGGCGGAATCATGCTTGCATGCACTTAAAAACAAAACATTAACCATGAAATTCAAAGCCTAGTAGATTGGTGAACCATGACTCAACTCAAAACAAAGTGAGTTGAGAAATTTATACCTTTGTTGATTCCTCTTTGCATAAGCAAAGGATAATCACCCAAGAGATAGGGCCTTCCTTCCTTGCTTCTTAGATCCATGGATTTGGATGGAAGAATAGGTTTCTCCAAGTTCCCAAATTTGAGAACCTCTAAGTCTCCACACCAAGGAAAGATTGGAGAAGAAATGAGTGACCTTGGAGGAGTTGGATTGCTAGCTAATCCCTCCAAGGGGGCCGGCCTCTTTAGAGAGAAATGGAGAGACATGTTCTCACCAATTTTCTCCAAAAGAAACCCTAAATGAATTTTGGCTATAAAGTCATATTTATACCTTAATTCATTGGAGTGGCAAACTTGTAAATAAGTCCAAAACCCACTCCATCTCTAAAATGGCCGGCCATTGGGTTATTATTGGGCTATTTGGGCCTTTGTGAATCATTATTCATTAAGTTGTCATACAACTTAAGTTAATGGACTTGACGTTCAAAGCCCATTGGGCCTTAAGGTCCAATACTATCCTGAGGTCTTTAACGAACTTATTCGTTTGATTAATTAACATATTAATTAATCCTTGCCATAAATAATTAAACCATTTAACTATTCTTACTCATCTCCGTTGTTTCTTCAATCTCTACCTTACACGGTGTACGATCCATTAGGTTCCTTTTAGCGAGGCAGTGGGCGATTGGAACACTTTCAAATCGATTGTGAATTGAAACTTACTTTCAATTTTCCCTTTAGTGTTTATACACGTTTAGGGCATCCACAAACCATGAGTGACACCTAGCAGTATGTCATGGTCACCCAAGCTAATCAGAAGAGGTGGAGAACCTATTCAGTTTAGGATTACAATGCAATACGGTCTTTCTCTAATACAATACTCTTGACCACATTGTTTGGTTTGATAGTTTATTCATGTCTACTATCCAATGTGATTTGTGTGCTTATATGATTACCTTGAATGTGATTTGGAACGACTTCCTAAATCTCATTCATACTCTGGCTAGAGATTCTTAATCATATCATAGAGTATTCTCCCTCAAAAGGTTTGAAGGTTAGAGATCCCTTGTTGCGCATTTAATTGCCTCCATAGCTAAGTGGCTTAACCCCAACGATGCCGTGGACACCCGCGGATGGGGTGACTTTGACATAATCAAAGATCAAGGACCTAACCACAAGACAACTATGATGCCTCAGGTCAAAGGACTAATTTGCATTATCCCAACCATGAGTTCTCATGTGACATGAATATGAGAACTCTTCGTTGATCGTGTTTAGTGAACTCATTCTCTATTGAGCACCTACGTACTTGTCTTGATGTTGTTGGAAATGTGCCCTAAAGCCAATCATATGATGATACTTTACGGACATTTCACATGTTAAACTAATCTAGTTTACATATAAAGGGCAAACATTATTGTTTGAGCCGTCTCATATAAATGTTATATGCTTAAACGATAAAGTCCAAGGAATATGTGATTGGGAGAATGCAATCTAATGAAGTTAGATTAATGAGACCATTCTTTCGTAGACACATCCTAAACGTTCCTGATCATAGGATTGCCAATTGGGCATTGACAGTCCGTTAAGATCAGTACGTGCTATGTCTTCTCTCAGGGAGAGTGACTAGTCTCGAGTCATTGGTGTGTGTGACATCAAGACAAGTACGTAGGTGCTCAATAGAGAATGAGTTCACTGAACACGATCAACGAGGAGTTCTCATACTCATGTCACATGAGAACTCATGGTTGGGATAATGCAAATTAGTCTTTTGACCTGAGGCATCACAGTTGTCTTGTGGTTAAGTCCTTAATCTTTGATTATGTCAAAGTCACCCCATTGGGGTGTCCACGACATCATTGGGGTTAAGCCACTTAGTTATGGAGACAAGTGAATGTGCAACAAGGGATCTCTAACCTTCAAATGGTTTGAGGGAGAATACTCTATGATATGATTAAAATCTCTGGCCAGAGTATGAATGAGATTAGGGAATGCGTTCCAAATCACATTCAAGGTAATTATATAAGCAAACGAATCACATTGGATAGTAGACATGAATAAATAAACTATCAAACCAAACAATGTGGTCAAGAGTATTAGATTAGAGAAAGACCGTATTGCATTTGTAATCGTAAACTGAATAGGTTCTCTACCTCTTCTGATTAACTTGGGTAACCATGATATGCTGCTAGGTGTCACTCATGGTTTGTGGAAGCCCTAAACGTGTGTAATCACTAAAGGGAGAATTGAAAGTAAGTTTCAATTCACAATCGATGTAAAATGGTTTTAATCGCCCACTGCCTCGCTAAAAGGAACCTAATGGATCGTACACCGTGTAAGGTAAAGATTGAAGAAACAAAGGAGATGAGTAAGAATAATTAAATGGTTTAATTATTTATGGCAAGGATTAATTAATATGTTAATTAATCAAACGAATAAGTTCGTTAAAGACCTCGGGATAGTTTTGGACCTTAAGGCCCAATGGGCTTCGAACGTCAAAGCCCATTGACTTAAGTTGTATGACAACTTATTGAATAAAGATTCACAAAGGCCCAAAAGCCCATATCCCTTAAAGAGGCCGGCCATATGTGTTAGAATTAGGGTTTTTGGGTTCTTTAGGTCATTTAAAGAAGTGACTATATAAAGAACTTTATAGCCTAAAATTCACAAGTGTTGATTTTAGAGAAAATTGGTGAGAACTTGTTTCTTCATTTTCTCTCTAAGAGGCCAACCACCTTGGAGGGTGAATCTAGCAATCCTACTACTCCAAGGTCACTCATTTCTTCTTCAATCTAACCTTGGTGTAGAATCTTTAGAGGTTCTCTATTTTGGGAACTTGGAGAATCCAATTCTTTCAACCAAATCCATGGAGCTAAGAAGCAAGGAATGAAGGCCCTATCTCTTGGGTGATTATCCTTTGCATATGCAAAGAGGAATCTACAAAGGTAAATATTTCTCAACTAACAAATGTTGTTTTAAGTTGAGTCAAGGTTCACCAATCTACTAGGCTTTGAATTTCATGGTTGATGTTTTGTTTTGAGTGCATGTAAGCATGATTCCGCCTTTAATTTGTTAATTGCATGCTATTGATGTTGCTCAAATAAACATGTTTTTCACAAAATTTCCTTCAAGTGGTATCAGAGCCTAGGTCTAGTAGTTGGTGAATCATTTTGGGTTTTGTAGTTCATAGTTTTTGATTTAAAAGTTGTAATATGTTACAAGCTTTATTCTTGTTTCTTTGAATGTAAATTTTGTTAGAAAATTTGCCATCTCAAATGTTGTAGATGTAGTTCATATGAGCATGAATTTTGGAGCTAAAATTTGGTGCCATGTTTTTGGGGAAATTCGGCCAAATCCAAAGGGTGATTTTTTGGGTTCATGTTTGTCTTGTTAAAATGGTTTTAAAGTGACTTTTGGAACCCCTAGTACCCTAGGATGTTAGCCCTCTTTTGAGTGGTGAAAATTTGAGTTTTGGTGAGTGAAAACATTCATAGAGCTATTATGAGTTTTCATGAGTGTTCTTCAATGTTCTTGAAGTTCTTGCCAAGAACAAAAAGTTTTGAAGTTTTGATTCAAAAGTTTTATGTTTTTACATAAAGTTTTGATTTAATTTTAGTGGGTGATGGTTAATGGTAAAGTATTTTTAATGGGAGACAAACTTTTTTAAAGATGTGACATAAATCATTTCTTACAAACTTTTCATTTCATCTTTACCTCACCTAACAAAACCCACTTACAAAAACTTTGTAAAAATCTTTTTTTTTTTTAATCATGGCCGGCCACCCTAATAGAATAGGGTATTTTTGGGCCTTTTGTGCAATTACATAAAGTTTTGATACTTTTGTGTATTTGTATTTTAGCCCAAAAGTTTACGTTTTTACGTTAAGGCCAAAAAACGCTAAAGGACAAATTGTTTTGCTCCTTTAATGAAGTTTTTTGTATTTGATGAAATTTTTGGGTTCTAGTTGTAATTACATGAAGTAGTGGACTTTTGTGTTTTTACAAAGTGACCCCAAAAGTTTGTGTTTCGCAATATAGCCCAAAAAGTTGTGGTTATTGCATGATGGCCCAAATTAAGTAGGGAACAAAAATTGTTTTGTCTCTTTAAATGAGAATTGGATTTTCATTTCATTTAGCTCCATTTAAATCAATTTTATGGATACAAAAACAAAATGAAAATGTTGCATTCAATTTAATTAGTTAAAGTGTTGATTAATTAAAGGGTGATTATGAACCTAAGCCTACGATAATTGAGCTATGTGATAGGCCGTTTCAAATTTGTTTGAACCATGGGAATGTGTAGATTAATTTTGGTTGTAATTTGATTTGATCAAATGTTGTAAAAGAGCATAAGCTCTTCTTTACTTTAAAGTAATTTGTTTTATGCAAATGTTGTAATGAGCATAAGCTCACCTTTACTTTAAAGTACTCATTTTCTTGTTTTATTTGATATGCATGAAAATGGAGTAGTTGGGTCCAACGCCCCTAGGAACAACACGCCTTAATGTGATTAAACGCGTAACTAAAATCAATCTCCATCCCTAGTCCGAGATTCAACACTAGGCTCGTGTTGAATCTAAACAAAGGTTCATAGTCATCCTAAGGCCCTAAGGCAACTATATAGTCCATCAAATGAATGCAAACCTTATGTTAGTAGTATCATATACTCTTGCTTTAAAAACCGTTTTATAAACATAGTGGGAGTATTATATACAACTAAAACAATCAAATGGACCAATAGTTGTAATAGGACCAAAATTGTTTTAATGAAGATTAAAATGAATACTTATATGTGATGAGACCTAAAACCCTCAAACAAACCATTATTAAGTTGATAAGCGTGAGAGTGCTTTGAACACTCTTTCGTGGCCTTCCACCATGGTAGGCTTCAATCGTTTGTGACTCATACACCGTATTCGTCCAGTTATGGGGTTGCAAAGTATGTGCTTACATTCAGGAGAAGCCTATACACATATGATGAAGTAAAGGTAGGCAACGAGTGTGGTCAATATGATATTCTTCTGAGGCCATTCTTGAACCCCTACTTGAACTAGCATGGTGGGAATGACTTAACTAAGTGCAATGTGCCAATATGATATTCTTCTGAGGCATCATTCTCTAGAGGCCAAATTGATGGGTACTTGCATTAGTTGCAAATGAGTAAGTGTACTCTCTCATTATTATTAACGCTAGCCAATATGATTTTCTTCTGAGGTGGGCTTGGTAATAGTGAGTCTCCCATAACCTACTAAGAGTTTTCTCCAAAAACTCTCGAATTCCAATGAGGGATATGGAATTTGCCAAAAATAGTGGGTGGTGCTATTTGATTTAAAGACCCGAATCAAATGGCTTAAAATCAATCAATTTATATTCGTTATGTATTTGTTTACCAATATATATTTGCAAACGCTATCCAAAACTTGACAAAGAAAAGCCGAATGTTTTAGTTTCCGGACTTGGTAACACAATCCCAAAGATTGTCTTAAATGGATTGTGCATGTACCTAAGAAGTCTCATCCTCACAATCTTCCTATTGATAATGCATCATTGGAAGAACATGTTAGAAATGTCTATCATGAAGAGGACAACACAAACAACCAATGCTTATTCCTTCGTTATATGAACAAAGGAACTTACAAAGATTAGCATAAAGACAAGGACACTTTTAGTGCCATGATTCTTCACTTACAAATTGTTGTATGAAGAAATAAGAGTTGCCTTGAACAACTCTTGAAAGTTTGTAATTATGTTTAGAACATAATGGTTGGTTGACAAAAATAGTCCATCAACATGGACTTATGATGATTTTGAATCATTGAGTGTTGAAGTGATAAACCACTTAACGAGACGGAAACTAAGCTAGGACTTCACCTTTATGTCCCTATCCTAATGGTTCACTAAGTTTATTGTAAACTATGTAGTGAACAATAACCACACACTCTCCAAAATGTTTGATGTGTATAACACAATTGAAAAAAGGTTTCAAGAGAGATAGTGGGAGTTTAGGGACCATGACTATTGTAGTCAAAGGAGAAGTCAAATGAAGAAGATAAAATTAACTCCAAGGGAACAAACTTTCTTTATGAAAGGATGGACATTGGAAGGGGTATTTGCAAGAAATGTCTTGCAAGTGTCAAGAACACACCTTTCGAAGGTGTTGTAAATTGTTCTTGAAAAGTTCAAAACAGTTGGTTCTTCTACTTGAATGCTTGATTCCGTATTAGTAACTATGTTTTACAATCGTTGTAAAAGTGTGGCTAATAAGAAGTAGAAGATTAATGAGAGAAGAGAAAGTACTTCACATTCGGAACGTGAATAAAATATAGATCTCTGCGAAAGCAGATGGTACTAACTTCCTCATATGAACTACCAAAGAAATTGGAAAAACCAAAGATTGTCTTTACATTCCAATTTTAAGGAACTCAATTCCATCACTATAGTAGAGATGGATGAATGTTTTGTTTGACAAAACATTGTTCTTTATTAATCACTGATTGGATTATAGTAATCTAATTGATTGTCTCTATAGTAGAGATGATATGGTAGCGTTAACTGTTTAGAATATAATGATGCTTAAAACCCAAAAGGTTGCAAGATAGTGACTAATCCCAACTGAGTTGTGATACCTCTAAAACATAAATTACGAGTTGGTCATAGATGGATGCTTTGGATCGTTAGATCCGGATCCAATACCTTCTTGTCAAAATTGTATAGAGCCGAAATGTTCGAATCTTTATTCTTTTGGAAAGAAGAAAGAATCACAAAGTTATTGAAGTTAATTCACTTAGATGTTAGTGGCACTTGTCCACAACATAATACTACTCATGTTGTTTGACATTCACCGAAGATCACTCTCGGTTGGACTATAGTTTATTATGAATAAACACAAGTCCGAATACTTTGCAAAAGGTTTCAAAGAATTCAAGAAATGAAAGTTGATGAGTAAGACGTCTAAAAGTACTTACCTCCTTAGATTTGATCTAAGGAAAGGTAACACTTTAGCTGAGTTTCCTTGAAAGATATCAAGGAAATTAGCATCATAAGATAATGATTTTCTCCATTAGGAGAAAAACGAACTCGAATAAAATTTAGTTCGTTGGATGTTATCAATTACCCATATATATAGGATATATACTTCTAAAACAATATGATTGTCAATTAGAAGATCTTCCAAAATTTTCATAACTCCATAGGATGTAGTTGGAAAGAAAGACAAATCTTAATCATGTTAAGATTTGGGGTTGTGTGCTAATGAGCAATATTTGTTTAAAAATTATCTTGTGGATATCCTTAAATTAACCTTTGGATATCACTTCTATAAACCAACCAACAAATGTTGTTTGTTGAGTAGTTCATTGTAATCCTACAATGTGATTTGCCTTAGAGCAAATGAACTAGGAATAGAACTCAAAAGAATGGGTTCTTTGAGAGACAAGATGATAATCAACAAATATAACAACCTAGTTCCTATACCACAAGCTCCAAGGTAGTCAAGAAGGATTTATAAACCGTCTCAGTTGAATGGTTTGAACTTTATGACTACATTGAGTGTATATACAATATATACTCAAGGAAATGGTAAAGTACCATTTGACCCGAAATAATGAAACCTTCATAGCTAATTGGTAGCTTAAGGTGACTACAATCAAAGAGAATGGTTGACTTTGAAGGAACCATTTTTTGACGTAGTCTTAGTTTCAATTAATTCGAAGATAGCTAGCTACAACTAAATGTTGATTCAATGTTTGGACATAATATAGGTTTCCGAAACCATTATTAAGATAGTCCTAATAATATATGTCTAAAACTATGAATCACAAAACATGTAAGTTGTAGAGATCCAACCATCATGGATCTAAGCAAGCTAGTGGGAGCCATAAGCGTCTTATGAGAGAAAGATCAAAACGTTTGATTTCTCATAAAGATGTAAATGAATCTTTTGTTTACTAGGTTTACAAAAGATTAGTGGGAGTTAATCATATTCCTAAATTTAAATATATGTATGATATATTAATTTTGGAAATGAAAAGAATACTTCATTGTTAAAGTTATGACTTTAAACTTTCTATAACGATAGAATGTATATGGGAGACATAGTCTATATACATGGGATGGAAATCTATAATGATAAATTTTAGGATATAATTGGATTATATCATGCCCTAATAATAGACAAAAATATGCTAGGGAGTTTCTCATATGATGATAAACTTCAATAAGGAGGACAACTCTAGTTAGACTAAGTAGTTGCTCTTCTCAAAGGGAACGTACCCTTTGACTCCCAAAGAAATAATGCATAAATAGAATCCTTTATGCATAGGCAGAAAGGTGATTTACGTATTTCATATTGTATGAAAACGTTGATATAAATTGTACCTAGATCGGTACAAGACGATATCAGTGCAAGCCCAGGATCAGAACCATGGCAACTGTCAAGTGAATCCTTAAGTATTTAAAGAAATACTAAAGGATAGATTCCTCGAAGAATGAGGAAGAATTAGAGTAACGTAATGGAAGATTAAATGTATTAGATTGTGAATCTAATCCATCATTGGATGTTTCTTCATTATGAATGAAGAGATAAACAGATATCTCTTTATTATGACTAAAGAGATATTTGGATGGAAACATTAAAGTAATGACTTTAGTGTGTTCCATTATGAATGCAAAATATATTGCCATATAGAAGTTTACAACAATGTTGTTTGGATGGGAAAGTTCATTTATGAACTCTCTATTCGGTTCCAACCAGAAAGTGTATCTAGTGTACTGACACTACGACACTAATGGGGCGATAGCTCAAGCCAGGGAATCAAGGTCTCATCAAGATCCGAACTCATATGAGAGACTGAACCACATGATTGAGAATCATGTATAATGGTGACGTCGATATTCTCAAGGTTGCTTCTATGGATAACATATAGATATCCATTGCCTAGGCCTACTACTCAGCCATTTATGAAATGACTACAGAAGAGGAATCATAACAGATGAACAAGTTGATTGGCTCTAGTGCAAGTGAGAGATTGTTGGAAATGTGCCCTAAAGCCAATCATATGATGATACTTTACGGACATTTCACATGTTAAACTAATCTAGTTTACATATAAAGGGCAAACATTATTGTTTGAGCCGTCTCATATAAATGTTATATGCTTAAACGATAAAGTCCAAGGAATATGTGATTGGGAGAATGCAATCTAATGAAGTTAGATTAATGAGACCATTCTTTCGTAGACACATCCTAAACGTTCCTGATCATAGGATTGCCAATTGGGCATTGACAGTCCGTTAAGATCAGTACGTGCTATGTCTTCTCTCAGGGAGAGTGACTAGTCTCGAGTCATTGGTGTGTGTGACATCAAGACAAGTACGTAGGTGCTCAATAGAGAATGAGTTCACTGAACACGATCAACGAGGAGTTCTCATACTCATGTCACATGAGAACTCATGGTTGGGATAATGCAAATTAGTCTTTTGACCTGAGGCATCACAATTGTCTTGTGGTTAAGTCCTTAATCTTTGATTATGTCAAAGTCACCCCATCGGGGTGTCCACGACATCATTGGGGTTAAGCCACTTAGTTATGGAGACAAGTGAATGTGCAACAAGGGATCTCTAACCTTCAAATGGTTTGAGGGGAATACTCTATGATATGATTAAAATCTCTGGCCAGAGTATGAATGAGATTAGGGAATGCGTTCCAAATCACATTCAAGGTAATCATATAAGCAAACGAATCACATTGGATAGTAGACATGAATAAATAAACTATCAAACCAAACAATGTGGTCAAGAGTATTAGATTAGAGAAAGACCGTATTGCATTTGTAATCCTAAACTGAATAGGTTCTCTACCTCTTCTGATTAGCTTGGGTAACCATGATATGCTGCTAGGTGTCACTCATGGTTTGTGGAAACCCTAAACGTGTGTAATCACTAAAGGGAGAATTGAAAGTAAGTTTCAATTCACAATCGATGTAAAATGGTTTTAATCGCCCACTGCCTCGCTAAAAGGAACCTAATGGATCGTACACCGTGTAAGGTAAAGATTGAAGAAACAAAGGAGATGAGTAAGAATAATTAAATGGTTTAATTATTTATGGCAAGGATTAATTAATATGTTAATTAATCAAACGAATAAGTTCGTTAAAGACCTCGGGATAGTTTTGGACCTTAAGGCCCAATGGGCTTCGAACGTCAAAGCCCATTGACTTAAGTTGTATGACAACTTAATGAATAAAGATTCACAAAGGCCCAAAAGCCCATATCCCTTAAAGAGGCCGGCCATATGTGTTAGAATTAGGGTTTTTTGGTTCTTTAGGTCATTTAAAGAAGTGACTATATAAAGAACTTTATAGCCTAAAATTCACAAGTGTTGATTTTAGAGAAAATTGGTGAGAACTTGTTTCTTCATTTTCTCTCTAAGAGGCCAACCACCTTGGAGGGTGAATCTAGCAATCCTACTACTCCAAGGTCACTCATTTCTTCTTCAATCTAACCTTGGTGTAGAATCTTTAGAGGTTCTCTATTTTGGGAACTTGGAGAATCCAATTCTTTCAACCAAATCCATGGAGCTAAGAAGCAAGGAATGAAGGCCCTATCTCCTTTATGAACTAATCGTTCATAAAACTAAATTGAACATGTAGTTTCATATTTAGTGCCCTTGAAAGCCAAAGTTTTCATTCAAAACTTACCACATGAAACTTGCAGCTTTCATGTTTAAATTAAACCAATACATGTCTATAAAACTCGAATGTTCTACGATGTATGTCTATGGCTTTCCATATGACTAACCACGTTTTATTGTACCCTCCGTTTTAGGGACATGTCGAACTTGAACAAGCTCGATTTCACCGCTATGGAAGTATCAGGAAGAAATTACCTGAAGTGGGTTTAAGACGTGAAGCTTCATCTTACTGCAAAGGGTATTAGAGCCACCATTGAGGAACCTACCGATGCCAATCTCGTCCATGAAGCTCAGAAAGCTACTGCAATGATCTTCATTCGAAGACACATCCACGTTGCACTACAGACCGAGTACCTCGCTGAGAATGACCCATGTACCTTTTGACTTGCTCTGGCTGATCCTTTCGATCACCATAAAGATATTTTCTTGCATGAAGCAATACACGACTGGCAGCATTTACGCTTCTAAGACTGTAAGTCCGTGAATGAATACAACTCTGAAGTTTGTAGAATTCGATCACTTCTTAAGTTCTGTAAAGTGGACTTAACAGACGAGGATCTCCTGGAGAATACTTACTCGACCTTCAATGCCACCAATATTGTTCTGTAACAACAATATAGGGCACATAAGTTCACCAAATTTTTGGATTTGATATTTGTTTTATTTATCGCTGAAAAGCAGAACCAACTTTTAATGAAAAATCATCAAGCTCAAATGCTCTGCCTGAAGCGCATGAGACCAATTCTAGTAGTCACAAACGATGGAAAAGTCGATGTAACCGTGGTAATGGGCAGCAAGCCCACCCACGGGCCTAAGTTCAACAGAGCCAAGGCCCACCCAAGGGAGGAAATTTGACCTAAAAGTGCCAACCCCTTCACTTAAGACCCCAAACTTCAAGAACAAGGGAAAAGCTACCGTTCAATCGACTTCCACTGAAATGGACATGTGCTAATGTTGTGGATCAAAGGATCATTAGTCACGCGTATGCCGAGCTACCCCCAAGGTTATTGCCAAGTATCATTCCCGTCGTGAGTCTAACTTTGTCAATGTGGAACATCCTGAAGATGCTACTACATCCATAGAGATATCAAATTTTCAGGAGGCATCTGCCCTTATGGACGAATAAGTTTTATTCTTCTAGGCATGTTTTTAGGTGTTTTTACCCTTAGTGGCCGAACCCCCCTAATTTTTAGGTTTATGGTTTAATTTTTTGGACAATTTTTCTAAGTCTTTGGAATAATTTGTTTGGTTTTGGTTTGTTTTGAATTATGGATAATTATTTTATGGATATTATTTCTCGATTGATTAATTGAATGAATGGAATTATATTATGCATGTGACCAATTCAATTAATTTATTTCTAGGTATGACTAGTGGGGAAGTTAGTTGTCTAGCTGATAGTGCTACTACGCACACCATATTGTGTGAACGACATTATTTTACTAACTTCGTACCTAAAAATGCACATCTGACAACCCTCTTAGGCTTATCCAATATGATTGAAGGATACGTAAAGGCCCGTATAATGTTGATAATGGTACTGTCTTAACCATTAAAGAGGCCATTTATTCTCCACTTTCCAAAAGAACGTTGTTGAGTTTTAGAGACATTCGAGATAATCAATACCATGTTCAAACCACTGAAGAGAATTTGTAACGTCTCCCGAGTGGATTGTACATCATAACCATTCGCGACATAGAGACTCACCATGTGGCCGGCCCTGAGCCCAGGTTCCAGGGCACTTTTCTACTTTGGCATGATCATATGGGACATCCTGGATGTGACATGATGCACCGTATCCTCAAATCATCACATGGGCATCATTTACCTCCATACGTTGGATTCCCACCATGCAAAGCTTGTTCTTTGGGGAAGTTGAATACTCAACCCTCAATTACAAAGATTATTCACAACCCTCCTAAGTTTCTTTAGAGGATTCAAGGGGATATTTGTGGACCTATCCAACCAACATGTGGTCCATTTAGATACTTGATGGTGTTGGTTGATGCATCGACACATTGGTCACATGTCTGCTTATTGTCTACACGTAATGCTGCTTTTGCGAAACTTCTAGCACAAATTATTAAGCTTAAGGCTCACCACCCTGATTATCCAATCAAGTCGATTCGACTAGATAATGCTGGAGAGTTTACGTCATAAACTTTTGACGACTATTGCATGTTAGTTAGGATTGAAGTTAAACATCTTATACCCCATGCTTACACCCAAAATGGCCTGGCAGAAGCTTTCATAAAGCACCTTTAATTGATAGCTTGGACTTTGGTTATGCGAACCAAACTGCTGGTATCTGCCTGGGGCTATGCAATATTGCACGCAGTTATGTTGGTCTGCCTAAGGCCCACCGTTACCCAACCTCATTCACCGTTACAGTTGGTTACTGGATACGAGGCTGACGTCTCGCATTTATGTGTGTTTGGGTGCAAAGTCTATGTGCCAATAGTGCCACCACTACGTACCAAAATGGGTCCTCAAAGAAGAATGAGAATCTATGTCGGTTATGATTCGCCATCAATTATATGCTATTTAGAGCCCTTGACAGGAGATCTCTTTACCGCATGTTTTGCGGATTGTCACTTTGATGAAACATTCTTCCTATCGTTAGGGGGAGATAAGAATGCTAACGTTCCTGTAGAACGTTGTGAATTGTTGTTGTATGCTCTCACAATGTCTCATTTAGATCCTCGCACTGCCCAGTCTGAAACTGAAGTGCGACGTATTCTAGATCTTCAGAGCATCATTCAAAGCATGCTGGATGCTTTTACTGATCTAGCAAAGGTGACGAGATCACATATACCAGCTACAAACGCACCTGGAAGGATCGACATACCTAGAGTACGTTGTAATACTACCTGGGAAGGCCGAACCGTCCCCGAGGGTGGGACGGCCACACCTTCCACACGACTCGGTACATTGGCGACTAATTAATCATCTGCTTCTATCTTGAAGAGTGGTAGACCCCCTGGTTCAAAGGATTCACAACCCTAGAAGAGGAAAACGACACAAACTAATGACCCTAGTCTGAATCTGACCATCGCTTACTCATCTGTTCCGTCGCATGAGATTATTCTAGATTATGGTGATGTCTTAGATGAGACAACCCAACCTCCTGAGAATCGCAAGATTTTGATCCACTACGTAATATTGGATGAGGTTTGGAATTAGAATGAGATGATCGTCAACGATGCATTTGCATACACAGTAGCTACTGACATCATGCTTAGCGATGATATTGAACCACGTTCCGTTGATGAATGCCGACGTAGAATAGATTAGTCAAACTATAAACAAGCAATCCAGGTCGAAGTCAATTCGCTTGCAAAACGTAAGGTGTTTAGGCCTGTAGCTCATACTCTACCACATGTGAAGACCGTAGGCTACAAGTGGGTTTTGAAAGAAAACGTAACGAGAAAAATGAAATCGTGTGATACAAAGCACGCCTCGTAGTGCAAGGGTTTTCTTAACGCCCTGGGATTGATTACGAGAAAACGTATTCTCCCGTAATGGACGTCATAACGTTCTACTATCGTATCAGTTTGGTAGTTTCCGAAAAACTAAATATGCAGCTTATGGATGTGGTAACCGCGTATCTCTATGGGGATCTAGATACGAAAATCTACATGAAAGTTACAGAAGGACTTCCATTGACTGGTTCAAATAGTTCTAGACCACGTAATACTCTCTCTATTAGATTGAGGAGATCACTCTACGGATTGAAACAATCTGAGCGGATGTGGTATAACAGTCTGAGTGAATATTTGACAAGTCAGGATTATGTGAACAACGAATTATGCCCATGCGTGTTCATAAAGAAGTCACATTCCGAATTTTCCATCATTGCAGTTAATGTAAATGACATGAACCTCATCGAAATTCCCGCAAAGCTTAAGGAAATTGCCGTTCACTTGAAATCAGAATTTAAGATGAAAGATCTTGGGAAAATTCGATATCGTCTCGGCTTGGAAATTGAGCACTGTTCGGATGGAATCCTAGTACATCAATCGAACTACACCTAAAAGGTGTTGTGACATTTTAATGAGGATAAAGCTAAGCCTTCGAGTATTCCTATGGTCGTTTGGACTCTAGATGCTAAATGAGATCCTTTTCGTCCCAAGGAGGACGAGGAAGAGATTTTGGAGCCTGAAGTTCCATACCTAAGTGCAATTGGTGCTTTATTTGTACTTGTCTCAATACACTAGACCCGACATTTCCTTTGCTATTAATCTTTTGGCTAGGTACATCAATGTGCCTACACACAGAAACTGGAATGGTTTTAAAGACATTTTTTGCTACCTTAAGGGTACGCTGGATTTGGGTTTGTTCTACACCTACGAATCATCGAGAGGAGTCGCCGCCCCTTTCGGTATTCGGGTTGATTCCTGCCTTGTTGGTTACGTAAATGAGGGTTATCTGTTTGACCCAAATAGATCACGTTCTCAAACGGGCTATATCTTTACCGTTGGAGACACCACTATATCTTAGAGGTTTACCAAGCAAACGTTAGTTGCAACTTCTTCGAACCATGCTGAGATCATCGCCCTGCATGAAGCATCGCGTGAGTGCTTTTGGTTGAGAGTAGTCATGGAACATATTCGAAGCACTAATGGTCTTACTACTATCGTAGACCTTCCTACAACGATCTTTGAAGACAATGCAGCATGTATCGAGCAGTTAAAGAAGGATAGATCAAGGGAGACAACACCAAGCACATAGCGCCGAAATTCTTTTATTCTCACCAACAACAATAGCATCAGAACATTGAAGTCAAGCAAATCCGTTCCTATAACAACCTGGCCGATCTCTTTACCAAGTCATTGCCAAGTCTACTTTTCAGAAGCTCGTCCAAGGAATCGGTATGCGTAAATTATCTAAGTTGAATCGTTTGTGGTTCCCTTATTTGGAAGTTATGTCAAACTCAAAGGGAGTATCCTGAAGCATACTCACTTGATCTTTATGTACTCTTTTTCCTACGCTTAGGAGCATTTTTCCTACTAGATTTTTGCTACCTAACGAGGTTTTGTTGAGGCACCCATCCTGGGATGATCATACTTCGTTGAGTTCACTACTTTCGTCATGTTTGACGTTTGTTTTAGACATTATACATACTTCTCACTTTTCTCCTTAGTCTATGGGTTTTCACCTGCCTTAGATTTTACCTTAGAGAGGTTTTGTAAGTTTTACTACCTATGCATACTTTCTTTATATTAGAGACTCGCATTCGCTTGTTGTGCTGCCGACTTCATCAACTGTTCTACCTCAACTACTGAAGATCTGATGCGATGTTTTGTTTGAGTATTTCCACACTTAAGGGGAAAGTTGCAGTCATATTTAGAATATGAATGTTCTAGGGATATCTTTGAATATTTTCCTTAGTAGATATTATCCTATTATAGTTGTAATCCTATTAGGGTAAGGACTTAACCTATCATCTACTATAAATAAAGGCACAATGGGATGATACAACACACACCTCACAATTAAATCTTTCTCTTCTCTCTCTTGCCGTCGGCCTCTCTCCCTCTCTAGTCCTAAATACAGTTAAGTCAAATAGACCTACAACAATTTTTACATTTTAAACACTTTTTTAATTCTCGGCAGTAAGATCAAATGGATTAAAAAAGATCAATGACAAAAAATTAACAAAAGTGTGTGAGAAATAAAACAGGTTTGTGAATACCAATATCCTTTTAAAAAAAGTGTAAATATATTCTATAAAAAAAAAAATTTTGAATTCCTATTTAATTTTAGGATAATGCTAGGGAGACCAAAATTCTAAACCAAATTTTGTGGATGTTGATGATTGGATTATTAGCTAAGTATTAATTAACGTGCTTATTTCTTAGGGAACTTTAACAAAAAGCTCCTGGTACCATTCACTTTAACGAAAAACCACATTTTTACACTAAAAAGTCAATCATGATACTATTCACTTTACCCTTTATTTTTTCATTATCGTTAAAACTCAAAGTTTTTAGGCATTTTTCATTAGTTTTCCTTATTTTTTATTGGTGACACATCATTTGGTTTAAAATTTGGTCTCTCTAATATTATCCTATTTATAGACGGTTCTTTTCTATTTTCAATTATTGAAAAAAAAAAATTTAAAATGTTCATTAGAGGGCTTTTTGATTGACTAAAAAGGTACGATGCCAATTTTAAGACATTTTTACATCTCTCACTAGAGATTTAGCTAATATGACGACACCCAATATAACTATTTATGATGAGTTCGTTACTCTTATGATGTATGTCCAGTCTTGTTGATGTTCAACAAAATACAATCCGCCAAATTAATATTCATAAACATGTATGCAGTATGCACAATGGATTCTTTCATATTGAAGCCTACAATTGATTACCCTTCTCCATGACAAACTAAACAATGAAGTGCAAACATTGATTAAACACTAAGCAAGTATTCACTGGATTCTCTCTGCTTTAATTTTTTTTGAACAAACGATATTATCTACACTAGGGGGAGAGGGTAGGCTTAGCATCACAATGAGCTATCAATAATGTGGTTCAAATTCGCCTTTGGCGAGAATACAACCTAAAACCTCTCACTTACAAGTGAAGAAGAATACTACTAGACCGTAATACTAAGTGGCAATCTCTCTGAGTTTTATACATGAATTCAAAGTGCTGGGAAAAACTCGTTCAATCTGCATGGTAATGCATAAAACTCAGTTATTCCTAATACCATTAGGGGTGGGCTGGGTGCGGTTTCGAGTGAAACCGCAACCGAAACCGAAATTGAAACTTTTTGCGGTGCGGTTCGATGCGGTTTTGAAGCCAAAACCAAAATGAAACCAAACCGTTTGGTGCTGTTTCAAACGGTTTCGGTTCGGTTTTTGAGAAAAAAATGTACAATTTAAAATATACACATATTTATGCATAAGACGGTCTTATTTTCCTCATATTTTAATTAATGAACTTAGAGCAAAAACTGCAACAACAATGCAGCAAAACGGCAAAAAAAAAAAAAACAGCGGCAAAACTGCAAAAAAAATGCAGCAAAAAACAACAGCAAAACTGCATAAAAACTTAACAGGCTCGTATAAGTTCTGTGAAATTATTAATTCTAGCTTGTTGATTCTAAACCTCTGTCTTATGATAAATTTTCTTTAAATAGTATGCAGGTCGACAAATAAGTTGCTCTCGCAAGAGAAGCACCTTCGTGATCAACCTTCATCATTGAGGAAACCAGTGGCAAATTAAGTATGGCTTGTATCAAATTGTGAATACTTTGTGATGCATGTTAGTATGAATAGAAGTATCGCAAATAAATCACTTTGAGGCGACTTTGATGACATGAAAATAAAAACTTATGCAACAAAATCTAATTGAGATAGAATTAGAAAATAGACCAAATTAGAAAATCTCATTGATGTCGACTGTGGAAGAGATGAAGATGAGTTTTGAGAGAGAGATGAAGCTGAGTTTTGAGAGAGAGAGAGAGACAAATGAATATGGTGACTCAAATAGTGTAGTTGAACTACTTAAAAGTTAAAACATAACATTCAAAATATATGGCGCGGTTTCGGTTTCGGTGTGGTTTTGAAAATCCAAAACCAAAACCAAACTGTTTTCTTTTCCGCGGTTTGGTTTTGAAACCGCAACTGTTTCAAAACCGCAAAACCAAACTGTTATGTGCGGTTCGATTTGATTCGTGTTTCAGTTCCAAGTGCCCACCCCTAAATACCATACAAAATAAAAACCGTTGTCTTTTTGAGATGCATCGCTTTCCTGGCCTAATGAGCTTCCAAAATCATAGCAACCATTGTAGCTACCGTCGTGTGAGACATGAAGATCACAGTAACTACATCGTCGAATTGAAAATATTGAACAAGAATTAGTAAGGGCAACAATTTTGATGGAAAAACACATGAACTGGTTGAAAAATCTCACCCATCAATGACTGTTTCTAGTGAGTTTGTGATAATATTCTCTGGAGTATTGTGGTATAAAGTTGACGACGATTGAACCAGAGGCATTTTCACCCCATTTCTCCGAAGATTTGACGTTTCCCAATTCAAATCTCGCGTCCGGAGTCCATTACACTCCCACTACCTAAGGAGACGCATACCGTCCAAGCTCTTCCAACCTAAATACCAACCACACTTGTCTCGACAAGTCATAGAGTTGACGAGTGCCCTCGCTCAACAGACGACCTTGATGAATTAGCTTTTGCAGCTCACTGATATGTAATATGCCCCAGATGAGGTGTCTCGAAGTAGGACAAAGGCAGGCGACGAATCTCTCCAGCAGCGTCTCGGCAAACAGATACTCGACCAGTTACGAACGTAGCATTATGGCAGTGTACACTCCCGACTGGGCCCCCGAGATAGCATAATACTTTCATCTTAGCATGCAGAGGAGCGTGCACTCTCGGCTAGGCCCACGGACGAGCATATACTCACGGTTAGGGCCACACTCCGATAATTAACATAGGCAACCTTCCAGGCGAAGTGTTCATTCATAGCTAGGCTGAAGGAGCATCCTCCATCTTACATCAGAGTAGGCAGCACGATGGATGGAGATAAGTAGTTACTCAATCTGGCTCAAGTTCAACTACAACTTGCGAAGATTTCGCTTGCTTGCTAGGAACGTACCATATGTACCACAACCGCGACATAGATGAGCCGAACACATAGAAGAGCAGTTTAGATCAGCAGGTCAAGATCATGGGTAACCGAGAACTCCGCTACCCCAACAAAGGAAAATTCAAGAAGAAGTAGAGAGGCTCTTGACTGAGTGATTGTGTGATTTCCAATGCAACAAGGTCATCGATGAGGTGCTAGGACGGGACAGAACCAACATGAACATGTCACCTTTCATGGATGAGATCGAGCAGGCAGAGCCTCCATGCAAGTTCAGCATGCCACATTTCACATCTTTCAAAAGTAAAGACTCTCAGTAGCGACATCATCTAGCGCTTCACCCCCGGCTACTCCAGCTTATGCACCAACTTCTCTGACTACTTCACCAATGAAAGCCTCAAAAGTAAAGGCGAGCAAGTATTTGAGAGAAATAGAGACAACAATCAACTTTTCATCATTTGCATAAGCAGCAGAACGAAGCTCAGAAACGATACGCTCAAGATCTCAAATCTGAGGTATGTAACAACCAATCTCATTTTCTGCACTGAAGGGAAATAATGATATTTTGTGTGGGATTTCTAGTGACTAGTATGCATATACAATTCTAAATTTATATACATAAGCAATGGAAGCATAGTATCACATATTATCAAAGCTATAGTCATGCAAATCCCCTTCAAGAAACATAGGTTCGTATATGATGCATCTAACAAAGTATTGAAGAACAAAGTGAAGGTTGAGTTTTATACCTCTTGATCTAGACTTTAGACCAAGGATGGACCACCTCCAAGCTCTTTGTTGTTGGAACTCCTTGAGTCTAGCCTCCCTCCTTGTTTCCTCCACCTTGATAGATTTGGAACTCCTTTGATTCTCCTCTAGTCTCCAAAGTAGAAGACCTCTAAATATCCACACCCACTAGTGTAGTGAGATGAATGTTGGAATAACCAAAAGGAGAAGAGATGATTAGCTATATCTCCTTTTGGTGGCCAGTTATGTATGTGTGTAGAGAGAGACTTGTTTTTCTCTTGTTGAAAAGTTCACACAAAAAGCCCTAATGAAACTTTTTCATTAAACTCCCTTTATAAAGGAAAAAAAAGTAAGTCAACTAATTGACTCTTTCTGTCTCTTCTTTCCTCATCTTTGGCTGGCCCCTTCGTGTTGATTTGGCCTTTGGATTTTTATCATTTCAAGTCATCCTATGCTTGAATAAAAAAGCCCAATAGGTTTGGGCCCGATAGGCCCGAATGAACTCGAACATTTCTTTAAGCTCGAACGATCTTTTATCGCTTCTATGATTTCTTTAGACTTTCTAATTAATCATAACACTTAATTAATCCAATTAATTAATTCCATCATCCTTTAGTTGTCTCACCACAAGAGTGTATCGGTGTACAATCGTTTTAGGTTCTAATTAGCTAGGCAGTGAGGTGATTGGTATCAATCCAATTGATTAGTATTTATCCAATCACTTGGTGAATTAAAACTTACTTTTAGTTCTCCTTCTTCTTTGATGACTACTTATTTAATCATCTAGAAGAACCCACAAGCCATGAGTGACATCTAACCATATATCATGGCTACCCAAGCTAACGTAGAATTTGGTCGGAGAACCTATTCAGTTGGAATTACAATGTAATTCGATCATTCTCTAATACAATACTCACAATCACATTACTAGGGTATGGATACTTAATGTCAAACCCTTAATGTGATTATACCATTCAATTGAGTCGTATAGGAATGCCTTCCATCATTACGCTTGATACTTCAGCCGAAGATTCCCGAATCATATCTTAGAGTATTCTTCCTTTCTTAACGAGGATTAGAGATCCCTTGTTGATCATTCACATGCCTTTGAGAATAAATCACTGACCCAACAATGCATAGAACACATCCAAGATGAGATGTGGTCACGTCTCATTATCAAATGATCAGCAACGTATCCCTAAGATAACTATGATGTCTCAGGTCAAAGGATTACTTACATTATTTCAAGCAGTAGAGTTAGTTGCTTGACATGTGAGTAGACCTCCATGCAAGTACTCTCGTTTGATTGTATTTAGTGAACTCCTTCCCTTAATGAGCACCTACATACCTGTCTTAGTGTCATTACACGAATGGCTTGAGACTTTCCATCATTCCTATTTGAAGAAGACATAATACATATTAGTCTATCTGGATTGTCAACATCCCTCTAACAATCCTATGACTAGGAACTTTTTGGACATTATGGTTATGTGAAGAAGGTCTTTGTAATCTAATATCTTTAGATGACTTATTCCCTCGATCCATTGTCCATAGACTCACTAATTTTGGACGTATATCGTTCATTGAGATAGTCCGAATAAGTGACTTTGCCTTTTATTGTATTAGAGTTATTTATACATACAGACATTGTCCTAAAATGTTTCTTCCAAAGATTGACTTTCAGGGCATAACTCCAACATGCACTTTCATACTTAACTTAGATCGCGTGAAGCCTAGTCTTCAAGTTAACGATCTCTTGGCGAGCGGTCTCAAGCTGTAGAGAAGTGGGGGCAGATATATTTGACCTCTTCAAAGCAACGAGCTCAGCCTCCAACTTTCTGATCTTCTCAGCAGAAGAATAAGTTTCAACTGCCATAATCTTTGCCATCTCCTTGATAGCCTTGGTAACCTCGTGGTCAAGGAGCATAGACTCGGCTGCCAGAATTGCCGTTTTCTGCATCATAACAAGCAGAGCAGTCATTCTATACTCGGTCGTATGCTTCGCAAAGGAACTTGGTCAAATAACCCCTCTAACGTCATCAACAAGCTTGTCACATGTGTTCATGTCTTCAAGCAGATCTGGCTTCATAAGTGCATAGATCTCAGCAGCATCTCCAGAAACAGGCTTGGTGGATTTCTCACAACTGCCCACGTGAGCAATCTCTTCTTTCTCAGTAGGCGAACCAATCTCAACAGCAAGAGGAATAGGCCTTGGTGCCACTTTAGCAGCAAAGTCCACCTTATCGCTCTTCATAGTAGCAAGCATCTTCAAAAGTGAACTGGACTTAGCTCCCAACGGACGTCTTGGTACAAACTTTGGTACTTGGGGCTTGACAGAACCTCTATGTTGATCAATCCTATCAGGGATCATACTAGCCATTTTCGGCATGACAGGCGTCACATGCTCAGATTTAGCAGCCTCATTTTTCTTCCCATTGGAAGAAGTCAAGTCAATCACAAGCCTTTCGGTAGCAGGCAGACCCTCATAATCAGCGGATGAAGTCTTCAGTTTTTTCTCAATCGACATTTCTTGAGTAGGCGGGGAATATCTCTTTTTTCCACCTTCATTCATAGTAGGCTCTACTACATCAATCAGACGAGCCAATGCATCCACCTTGATCCACTTTATCTCCTATATCGGGAGCATCCCACCTTTCTCCCGGTGAAGAGGACTAAGCAACCAACGCCATTCACAGTACTCAGCAGGGGAGCTTAACCCATGCTGGCATTTCCCTCATTTTTTTTTCTCTCGGACTAACAGGCAGGATGCTTGCATGCCCTACATTCCAATAGCCAATGAGGCATGTGACCTCTTCATTTTTCTTAATCGCCAACCTGGCCCATGTCAGGTCCAATAGCCCAAAGGACATGAGCCATACGACTCGCTTAACACTGCGCCCCAGCGTCTCAATTCGCAACCCCAGCCGTACAGCTACCCTTGGCTTTAGCCAAGTCGAGCAGCCCAAACAGTGGTCCATGCCACAACACCTCATCAGCCCATGCCAAGTCGACTCTTGGCCCCTGCCAGTCGACGTGCCACAGCACCCCGACGGCTGCCTCGCGATAACACTATCTAAGAAGAAGACAAGGAAAATTAATTTTTTTCTTACCTCAATGCAGCACAGAGAAGACAAAGAAAGCAATGAAAGACGGTCATTTGCACGGGTAAGTGTAGAAGATTGCTAGGGGAGGGGGAACAAATATCCTCTAGCTTTCTCTCTCTTGTAGGGTAGAATAAATTGCTCTCTGAAGTTGATTTAATCATCTACTTAAGGTAGACTTAAATAGATTTTGGAAGTGATTTATTTCCCTTTCCTAAAAGGATCTAATTTCCAATTTCGGAATCTACATCAAAATAGGAAACAATATTATGTTTCCTAAAGCAAGGGAAGATCTCTACACATGCTGCCCTTTCCTGCAAGCAGCCCAACAGGTGTGGGGGCATTTGTGAAGCCAAAAATAATCAAGAAAATTATGAAGGTGACACGTGGACTATTGGGTAAAAAGAACATAATTACCCTCGAGGCACACCGGGATTCCCACGCCTATGCAACGGACAACAACGACTCAATTAAGGAAGAGTCAAAGGTGATCAAAATGGTATTTATTCAAAACCCTCTCATTACTTCTCATCAAATCCTCACTCAAAAGGTAACTCCCAATTTTCCTTTTCAAATTGGGATAAATTATCAAATTAATTGCAAGATATTATTTGACATAATATCTTGCAATTATATTCAAAATACCATCATAAGTGGCCGGTCCCTATTTCTCCAAATAGGGCCTGCCACACCCCTATATATAGTCCTATTTCTCCACCAAAAAGCTAAGTTCATTCTCTCCTAAAATTCTCTAAACACTTTCTCTCTCAAAATTCTAACTTTGGCATCAGAGATTCTTCGGCCAAAGCACCCCCCCATTCATCATGAGCTCGTGAGGCTCTTGGCCTTGATCTTAGGTGTTATTATTTTGCAGGTGCATTTTTGTCAAATGAGAAGAAGGCGGAAATTTGCATCCATAGAGGTGTTACCAGGCTCGGCACATTGAAACCCGAGTTTATTTTATGATTGGATATTCACAAGTACATTTTAGAGTTCGGCATTCCAATGGTCGAACCACATTTATAATCAAGACACTTATCTATTTTGAGTATTTGTGTCTGTACAGTTTGGTACCAGTTTGGCGTACTTATATTCTCACAAATATATTCACTGAGGGCAAACCCGGCACCGACGATTCGTGACCTTCGAAGAAACTAGTAGCCTTGTCTTCCGGCTCTAGAACCCAAAGGTCGAGACAAGTTCCTTCCTCGGCCGCAATCGCAAGACGTGTTCCCAACGCCACATCAACATTCATTTTACTCCCCAGCCGAACTAGGCCGACGAGTTGGCACGCCCCGCATTCGACCGAACGACGTAGTTAGCTTATTAATTACTCGGCTTGCGTGCCACCTAGGCCAAGTAGGTTTTAGGGTCAACATTTTGACACGCCCGGTGGGATATAGTGCTAAAGCTACGAAGTTAATATGATATATCAAGATCTTGATCAGGCTCAATTGGAAGAAAAAAAACCTCGAGGAGCAAAGTAAACTCCTTGAGGAGTGTTGTAGAAATTTTTTTGATGCGAGTAGAATTCTTGAAAAAGAAAGGCAAAAGACCTGGGAGCTATTTTTCGCTTCGGCCACAATCAAACTTTGGCCTAAGAAAATTGTCAAGTCGGTCTAAGAAAAACCTAGGCCACCTGTTTTTGCGGTCGAGACAAAAAGTTTGGTAGGCCTAGAAGAAAAAGTTCAAGTTTCTAAGCCAAAAACCAACTCAGAAAATGATTCGTCAGAGGAGTGTTCTAATGACAAACAAGGCGGATACACGGCTTCAGACGAAAAAAACCACATCAATTGATATGGTAATTGGAGATGTGATCTTAGACGCCGAAACCATGACAATCGATATGGTTATTGGCAATAAAACCGTTATGGAGCAATCCCATTTGGTTGAGTTATTCGAGTTAAAAGCCGAAATTGGCAAAATAATTATGCTCGGGGAGCTTAAGGTTTCAAATTTCCCTGAGAAACCTCTAATGGTGCCGATGTCGAGGAGGAAGAGAGGGCCGCATTTAGATAGAGCCAAAGCCAAAAAAGTTGAAACTTTTTATAGATATTTTTTATTTTAGTAATTTGGTATAATTTTTAGGTTACCATTTTCGTCTTGTTAAGAGGTCAAGAGTGAATGACTATAAATGTTGGAACACTTATTCTTAAATTTGTTACTGACTCAAACTATGAGGAAAAGGAAGCGAAGTTATATTCATTAGGAGAGTTGGTAGTGTCAAATGCTAACATGCTCATGTAAAAGAATCAAGAATCAAAATGAAATTATGTGAAGGATGAAGCTGTCTACTGTGTTTGAAAATTCAAGTTTCCTGATGCGAGAGCATACCGGCATCAATTTATATGTAGTGTTTTTATTTTGATTTTCCTACAACTTAGGATGTTTATTTCATTTTTCTCTAAAGGGCCACTGTTATTATAAGCTTGTTACCATTACCTTTTCCCCATTATATAGTGTTTGTACAAGCCTAAGTGAGGTGTCTATTCACCGTAACAAGATGAAAGTAGTTGATGGAGAATGACACAGATCTTTATTTAGACATTTTGGGAGGTGATTAGTAGGCCTAGTTGTAATTTTCCTGGGCAGACAAGCATTTTAAATTGGAAATCAGAAATTCCTCCCTTGCGGCCTTTTTATTGTCTCCCTCTTCTATTTCTCTCCCTAGATTCGATGTCACTACTTCAGTAGTATATAAATGGGATTCGAAACAGTTTATCTACTATTCATTTTGCTGCTGAATATCAATTATTAAAATGCATGTTTTGCTCAATATCTACAGCGCACATGTTATCAAACTGTTACAACAAGGTTATTGGAATTATGTATCCCTCTCTTTGTGCGTCTGTCTGTGTATGTTTATGTGTTGCTCAGGTTGTGTTTACATTTATCGACTTGGCAGACGACTGGAAGGATTGAAGAAGAGACTAAGATGCTTCTATCCAAAGTAAAACACATTGATGAAGGTATAGTTTTTTGTGGAAAGAGGACGACGACTGCAAGATCTCAGGGGAGGAAGGTTCAAATTACGTTGAACAAGAGAGAGCAAGGTGAAATTAACCGCCTTTTCTTTTTCTTCGTACTAGTTTGACTACAAAACTATCGAAGGATATTACTTGTAAGTTCTCTTACATCCCGGTCTATTTACCTACATGTGAAACCATATTTTCTTTGTATGTATTAGATATATGAATTTTTTTTTTCAATTAAAAAAAGAGTGATTTTGGATGCGGTTCTTATTTATCAACGTTCTTTGATTGAAACCTTGTTGGTTTTTGGTTTTTGATTGAAGTCCCTGAAATTAATGTAATAATGCATTTCTATGTAAGTTATTATAATTTTAAATTAAAATTTGATATTTGTAGTTATTTATATTAATGAGATTTTAAATAAAATCCATAATTTGTTGAAAATATTAAAAGAAATTATACTTAAATAAAACCCATTACTTATATTAATGACATTTTACATACAAAAAATTGGTAGTTTTTATACGATGCATTTTACATATAAAAAGTTGGTACATTTTATACAAAAAAGGTGATATGTTTTATATAATGGATACATTTCATATAAAAAAAAACAATGGGTACATTTTACACAAAAGAGGTGGTACTTACAAAAAAAAAATGGGTACATTTTACATATAACAAAGTAGTACATTTTTAAAGACAAATGGGTACATTATTAATAAATTATGGGTACAAATACAAGGTCAAAAAAATATGAGTACAAATAAAAGTTTGAAAAATATGGACACAAAAAGAAATTAATATATGGGTACAAATTAAAACTGAATAGAAAATTGGCACAATTTAAAAAAAAGGGTTGCAAATTAAAATGGGTACAAATTAAAAATAAAAATATATGATACAAAATTTAGCCATAAATATAAATGTATCAAATGAAACTTTTCTAAACACTAAATGAATAATTTAGAAATAAAATTTAATTATCTTGATATGTAAAATATTTTATTATTGAAATAATTAATGATGTTTATTAAAATCAAGGGACCTTGATTAAAAATTAAAGAGGAATAAGGTTTCAATCAATGGAGTTGAAAAAAGAGGGATGGGAACCTAATTTTCATTTTGGTTCTGGTCTCTAATCAACCTAATTGTTACTGAAACCTTGTTAGTTTAAATATTTTGATCGAGGTCCTTAACATCATTTAAGAGATTTAACTCGTGCATTTATGCATTTAATGTCCCACAAATCATGAAATTTAAACAAATTCAAATAATATTTTTAAAATATAATAAATACTTAAAAATAAATATTAGAGTAATATTGTTCTTCACAAAATTTTAGCAAGAAATAATGTAACCACGTAATTACTAACATATTTTAAAAAATAACTACTGATACATTTTAAAACATAAAATAAATACATATAATTAGCATGGGTACATTTAGCAAAATTTAAAATGGGTACAAGTAAATTAAAAAATATGGGTACAAATACAAATAAAACTTTAAAACAATATGGGCACAAAAACAAATTAATATATGGGTACAAATTAAAACAGAAAAGAAAATTGGTTCAAATTGAAAAAGGGTTGCAAATTAAAAATAGGTACAAACTAAAAATAAAAATATATGATAAAAAATTTATCCATAAATATAAATATACCAAATGTAACATTTCTAACAATAAATGAATATATTTAGAATAAAAATATTTTATTATTGAAATAATTAATGACGTATATTAATACCTAAGGACCTTGATCAAAAATTGAAAATGAATAAGGTTTTAATCAATGGAGTAGCAAAAAGAGGGATGAGAACCTAATTTCTCCTTAAAAATTACAAAAAAAAGCTCTGTCATTCCAGATGGATAAGACAAGCAGTGCAATTTAGCAATCTGCTTGATGCTGATGAACAAATTTAAGAAGAATCGTACACCCGAAATACTTGCTTGTTTATAATTCAATAAGGATTTACAATATATACACATACAAACCTTGTTCTACAAGGAAAACTAGAACACAATATAATTCCTTCCTAATAAAGGACTCTTACAATATCTCTAAGGATTCCTATCTTATCTACTTTTAGGGAACGTTTGTTGCATCAAACTATCTCGGACTGGACTAACTTCAGAGACTAAGCTGGATTGGACTGAGCAGGATAAAAATAGTGAAGTGCTTGGTGCAGTACCAGATTACATCCTAGACTAAAATATTTTTTTTGGCTCAAAAAATGAATTTTTGTTGTAAACTTTCCTAGTTTAAGTGTGATTGTGTAAATCATAGATTAGATTTGATTATAGTTATCCTTTCCTATTACAACTTGTATTACTTGGGGAAGAAGGAATATCTCCTCTCCTTTTACTACTATAAATAAAGGCATAATGTAGGAGGGATAACAACACATATTCCCTTACAATTCTACAAACACATCTCTCTCAATTTCTCTACCCTTGTTGCCGGCCCTATTCCCTTTGTCAGATAAAATAGGCTACAACACGTTATCAGTATGCTCCTACCACTACGCTTAGGAATCTAACGTTGAAGAATTTTTCTGCATCAAACCAGTTCATCCATATCATCACGCAATTAGGATTTCAAAACAACGGTTTTTATCTCGATATTTTACAGCCCTGATAGCATGAACATTCACCATAATGCATGACCCAACTTTACGTTTTTTGAATTTTAGATTCTACATAAATTGTATATGCATTATATTCATAATTATTGAATTATGTGAATTTGATATTTGCATCAAATACATGTACATGCATTAAAATATTGAATTGAATTGAAAAAAAAATAGAAAAAAAGGGAAACAAAAGAAATCGGAAACCACGGCCTGGGTACTTTGAACCCATAACCTCGAGTGCTCGCCCAAGGCTACAGCTTGTGGCTGAGCCGTGCCGAAGCCGAGAGCTCCGGGTGGAAACCCAAAAAACCCGACACCATTGACGGTGTCCTCGTCCATATTGACCACGGGGATGGCCTGCAGCCACCACCCTGAACGTTTCGTTCATGTCGCCGATGACCAGAAGTCAGCCCACATCAAAATTGGACGGAGATTCATTGGAATTTTTCTAAAAGCCCGATTCAAATTTCTAGGGTTTTGTTAGAACGATTGAATTTTTTTTCAAATCTCCGTTCACTTTTGAAGTTTCCCATGACCTATAGACTCACCCCAAGCACCATCGTCCCAAAGCATGGCCGTCTGAAGCGATGGCGCCGGCTTCCCCGGTGAACACACCTAGTTACGGTAGGGGTACCTTTTGGACCTAATCCGAGCCTCCTTGGGCTCCCTCTCTCGGCCTGTTTTTTTCTTTGGGCTCACCTGCAGTGACTCAAAACCCTTTGGGCTTGAGGGCCCAACTGTTTCCTTCGACCTACAAAAAATAAAAAAATAAAAAATTTGGAGCCTGAAGCGGGCTGTGTACATTTTTAGGGGCTCGCTTTTAGTGGCCTGTTTTCCCCTCTCCCCGTGGACTTGTAGTCCCACCCGAGCCTAACCCAGCCCATTCTAGGGCCTGGAATGCACGCCCCCCATTTTTTTTAAGCCACCTGTGGGCTTAGTTTTTTTTTGGGCCCAAGTTTTATTCACCTAATTATTTTAGGCCCAACGGATTTTATAGTTTTCACCCACACTTTAATTTGGCCCAAAGTCCAAATAATTAATTCAATTATAATTATAGACCTAAGGTTTTATTTCTTGCATATTCTTGTTGCATTTTTCTGTGTATATATTTTTGTTTGCCTGCAGGAATATATGAACCTGAAGTTCATAATTATTTTGAAACCTGAAGTTTCTTATAATCATGCCTTGTTTGAAAACCTGAAGTTTTCTTTTAAAAACATCACCCATGAAAACCTGAAGTTTTTCATGCAAAATTAAACTCATACATGTCTATTAGAACCTGTATGTTCTACTCCTATGTGAATGGATTGATTTTTCTCCATTACACTACCCACATCTTGTCCATCTATTTTGTGATAGGAACATGTCGAATTTGAACAAACTCGACTTCACCGCTTTGGAGGTCTTTGGAAAAAACTACCTCAAGTGGGTCCAAGATGTGAAGCTCCACCTCACTGCAAAGAACTTGCGTCTCACTATTGAAGAACAGATGGACAACCCTGTTGGCGAAGCTGAAAAACCCACCACTATGATCTTCATCCGAAGACATATCCATGATGCCTTGCAAACTTAGAATCTTGCTGAAGAAGATCCACGTGCACTATGGGTCGCTTTGGCTGATCGTTTTGATCACCAAATGGACATAGTCTTGCATGAAACTAGACATAACTAGAAGCATTTGACCTTCTCTGTTTCTAATATTGTCCTGCATCAACAATATAGAGCTCAGAAGTTCACTAAGTTCTCAGATTTGATCTCTGTTTTACTTCTTGCTGAAAAGTAGAACCAGCTGTTGATGAAGAATCATCAAGCTCGACCTACTGGGGCGGCTGCTATGCCTAAATCACATTATAGCACAAACCAATGCCCAAAACGCCAAAAGAGGCGTGGTAGGGGTGGCCAGAAGCCATCCCACCAAGGTCAACAGAGTCAAGGCCCATCTAAGGGAGGAAACAAAACCCAGAAGCGCCCAAACCTCGCTTCCAAGGCCCCGAACATCAAGAATAAAGGCAAAGCACCTGAAACCATGGATGCAAATATGTGTTATTGCTATGGTTCAAAGGACCATTGGTCCCGTGTTTGCCGAGCTCCTAAGAAGGTTGTAGATGAATATCATTCTGGTCGTAAGAAGTTTGAATTAGACTTCGTGCAAGTGGACGAACCGGAGACTACAAAGATGGAGGTTTCCGACTTTCAAGAGGATACCACCCCTATGGAAGATTAGAATCTTAGACATAGACTTATTTTTAGTTGAAATAAGACAATGGGGCCGAATTCCACCTAGCGGTCGAACCCCTCCTTTGTTTTTGGTTGATTTTTGAACAATTTTCCTTTTTGTTTGGATTATTTGTTGGTGATTTGTTTTTGGATATTAAGTTTTAATTAATTACCATCCTTGAATAAATGAATTATTTTGAATTCATATTTGTTTTTAGAACTTTTATGCATGTGACCGATTCAAATTAATTTTTTATTCTAGGTATGACTAATGGGGAAGTTAGTTGTCTGGCAGATAGTGTAACTACGCACACCGTTTTGCGTGAACAGATCTATTTCACTAACTTCATACCTAAGATGAACCTCTGACAACCTTCTCAGGCTCATCCAACCTGATTGAAGGATACGGTAAGACACGTATAATGTTATCTAATGGTGCAATCTTGACCATTGCTGAGGCATTTTATTCTCCATGTTCCGGAAGAACGTTGTTGAGTTTCAAGGACATTAGAGATAACAATTACCACGTTGAAACCCACGTAGAAAACGAAGTTGAATTTCTGTGCATAACTTCCTACGAATATGGCCAGAAGCGCATTCTAGAAAGGATGGAGCGTATTCCGAGTGGTCTGAATACTACGACCATACGTCCCATAGAATGCCACTATGTGGCCGGCCCTAGTATTGGGACCGTGCACGAAATTACACTTTGGCATGATCGTTTGGGACATCCTGGATGAATAGCGATGCGCCGTATCCTCAAATCTTCACACAGGCATCCACTAACTCAAAGTTTAGGTTCAATCCAAGGAATTGCATGTCAAACATGTTCAATGGGAAATCTTATTACTAAGCCTTCTTATGACAAGATTCGTTCGAATCCTCCTATTTTTCTACAATGGATTCAAAGGGACATTTGTGGACTGATTCACCCTCCATGCGGACCATTTAGATACTTTATGATTTTGGTTGACGCTTCCACATGTTGGTCACATGTGTGCTTGTTGTCCACAAGGAATGTTGCATTCTCCAAACTATTGGCTCAGCTATCAAGCTCAGGGCTCACCACTCTGATTATCTAATCAAATATATTCAATTGGATAATGCCGGAGAATTCACATCTAAACTTTTGATGACTATTACATGTCGGTTGGGGTTGAAGTTGAACATCATGTTCCCCATGTTCACTCTCAGAACGGCCTGGCAGAGGCTTTCATTAAGTGCTTACAAATGATTGCTCGATTGTTGGTCATATGTACCAAGCTCCCGATCGCTGCTTAGGGCCATGCAATATTGCACGCAACAAAGTTGGTTCGTATGAGGCCTATTGTGACATAACCATTTAGTGCCCTTCAGTTGGTTATCGGATACGAACCTGACATATCACATCTGCGCATTTTTGGTTGTGCGGTATATGTACCGATCCGCCGCCCTTACGTACAAAAATGGGGTCTCGGCGAAGGATGGGAATCTATGTCGGATATAATTCTCCTTCGATTATTCGTTACTTAGAACCTTTGATATGCAATCTGTTTATTGCTCGTTTCGCGGATTGTCACTTCTATGAGACAGTCTTCCCGTCGTTAGGGGGAGTTAAGAACATCAACGTTCCTGAAGAACGACGTGAATTATCGTGGATGACTCCCACTTTGTCTCATTTAGATCCCCGTATCTTTCAGTCTGAAACTGAAGTGCATCACATATTAGATCTTTAGAGCATAGCTTAGAGCATGCCATATGCTTTCACCAATCTACCGCGCGTGACAAGATCACATATTCCAGCTGTGAATACGCCTGCAAAGATGGATGTTCCAATTGTACAACGGACTTCCCTCCTGGAGGCCTAGGACGCCAATATTGGTGATTCACGTACATTAACGGCTAGTCAATCATCTGCCCCAACACAAAAGTGCGGCAGACCCCTTGTTTCAAAGGATTCACACCCCCAGAAGAGGAAACCCACGACACAAGGTCTCGAAGAGTCTATCGTGAATCCCAATATCGCTTACTCATTCTATCCAACTCATAAGGAAATTCTAGATTATGGAAGCGTCCTTGAAGAGACGAATCTTCTTCCTGAGAATCGTGAGATTTCGGTCTATTATGCTAGATTAGATGATGTGTGGCGTAGAAATGAGATGATTGTCGATGATGCATTAGCTACTGAGATCATGTTGAGTGATGACATTGAATCGCGTTCCGTTGATGAGTGATGACATTGAATCGCGTTCCGTTGATGAATGTCGACATAGAACTTATTGGTCAAATTGGAAACAAGCCATCCAAGTCGAACTTGATTCACTTGCGAAACGTAAGGTGTTTGGACCTGTACCTCATACTCATCCATATGTGAAGCCTGTTAGATACAAGTGGGTTTTCGTTTGGAAGCGTAATGAGAAGAACGAAATTGTGCGTTACAAAGCTCGTCTTGTTGCACAAGGCTTCTCACAACGCCCCGAGATTGACTATGATGAAACTTATTCACCCATTGTGGATGTGATTACTTTTTGCTACCTTATCAGTTTGGTAGTTTTCGAAAAATTGGATATGCAGCTGATGGATGTAGTAACCACGTATCTCTATAGGGATCTTGATATGGAAATTTATATGAAAGTTCCCGCAGGACTTACATTGACTGGCTCAAATGTTTCCAAACCCCGGAACACGCTCTCAATTCGGCTGAGGCATTCACTCTACGGTTTGAAACAATTCAGAAGAATGTGGTATAACTGTTTGAGTGAGTATTTGACTAGTCAGGGATATGTGAACAACGAACTATGTCCTTGTATGTTCATTAAAAAGTCACATTTCGAATTTGCGATTGTTGCAGTATTTGTCGATGACATGAATCTCATCGAAATTCCTGAAGAACTCACGAGAACTACCGCGCACTTGAAGTTAGAATTTAAGATAAAAGATCTAGGTAAGACTCGATACTGTCTCGGTCTCGAGATAGAGCATTGTTTGGATGGAATCCTAGTACATCAATCGAACTACACCCAGAACGTGTTGTGCCGCTTTAGTGAGGATAAAGTGAAGCCTTCGAGTACTCCTATGGTCGTTCGATCGCCAGATGCAAAACGAGATCTTTTCCGTCCGAAGAAGGATGATGAAGAGATTTTGGAGCCTGAAGTTCCTTACCTAAGTGCGATAGGCGATTTATTGTACTTAGCTCAATGCACTCGACCTAACATCTCCTTCGCTGTTAATCTTTTGGCAAGATACAATAATGCACCAACATGCAGACACTGGATTGGTGTGAAATACATCTTTCGTTACCTTAAGGGTACTACAGATTTGGGCTTGTTCTATCCCTATGGATCCTCGAGTGATGCCGCACCCCTTGCTTATCGAGTCGATTCTCACCTTGTTGGTTATGCTGATGCAGGATACTTATTTGATCCGCACAAGGCACGTTCTTAAATGGGTTGTCTTTACCGTTGGAGGCACTGCAATCTCTTGGAGGTCAACTAAATAGACCTTAGTTGCCACTTCGTCTAACCATGTTGAAATTCTTGCCTTACATGAAGCAACTAGGGAATGCTTTTGGTTGAGAGTAGTAGTGGGCCATATTCGAAGCTCATGCCATCTTTGTCCCGCCATTGATGTCCCGACGATAATTTTTGAAGACAATACAACATGCATCGAACAGCTTGAGAAGAGTTATATCTAAGGAGACAACACCAAGCACATTGCACCGAAGTTTTTCTTTTCACATCAACAACAAGAGCATCAGAAGATTGAAGTCACACAAATCCGTTCACAAAATCACTGCCGAAGATGACGTTTCAAAAGCTTGTTCATGGAATTGGTATGCGTAAACTTTCTGAGTTGTAACCTTGCTATTTCTCTTTGGAATTGTGTCAAACTCAGAGGGAGTATCCTGAAGATACTTGCTTGATCTTAATGTACTCTTTTCCCTACGATTAGGAGCATTTTTTCTCACTGGGTTTTTGCTACCTAACTAGGTTTTAACGAGGCACCCACCTTGGGCTGGTCATATCCCTGATGACCTCTTGTAGACGTTTCTTTTGACTTTGCATTTCTCACACATTTTTCCTTAGACTATGGATTTTGTCCCTCCTTGGGTTTTTGCCATAGCCTTAAGGTTTTTAGTGAGACTTATTTACTTATGCAAGTTCCTACCTTATTGAGAATAAGCGTTGTTCCTTAGAATCAGTGCCGACGAGTCGACTTCCTCAACTTCTGCATGATGTTGAATCTACCTTTAGTATTTACACACTCAAGGGGGACTGTTGTAAACTTTCCTATTTTAAGTGTGATTGTATAAATCCTAGATTAGATTTGATTCTAGTTATCATTTCCTATTAAAACTTGTATTACTTGGGGAAGAAGGAATATCTCCTCTCCTTTTACTACTATAAATAAAGGCATAATGTAGGAGGGATAACAACACATATTCCCCTACAATTCTACAAACACATCTCTCTCAATTTCTTTACCCTTGCCGCCGGTCCTATTCCCTTTGTCAGATAAAATATTCTACAACAATTTCAATTTTCTTTTATCTTTTACTTCTCCCTCCATCTGTTGCACCCCTCACTCAACAAAATGCTATAAGAGCACCGAAAGTTCACAACTTTATATGACGATACCAATATTTTCTTTTATTTTTCACTTTGTAGTTGTGCATAGACATTCATTATTTTCTTTCAAATTAACAATGCCAATCTTTATATGACGAAAAAAATGGAAAACTTATCGATTTGCACAATTTAATAGATTTAAAATTGCCATAAACTTTGTGCAAAGGAAAAATAAAATGGTGCGTGAAAAACACTTCCCTGAAAGAATAGTACTGAACTTACTGCACCTTGCAGACTTTTCCTTCATTGAGGGCTTGATCTGGAGGGCAGCTTTGGTTGCAGATTTTATAGTGAAAGATGAAACTGCAGCAAGACCCGTTAGTGACTTCTTCTATCTAGGAACACTACACTTGACCGTTAGAATAAACCAGAGAAAATCTTTGATTGTGATCAACTTTGTTTCACTCAAAGTTCCGTAATAGCGAGTTATTTGTTTCAGTTCTTCACACTCGTCCATGTCATTGTCAATAAAATCTTAAAGGATCCTTTCAAGTGCTAATGAGCTAAGAATCTCTAATGCTCGTTCATAATTGTGTTCTCACACACCGAAACTGCCAGCTTCAGAACTCCATCGTCCCTAATCAGCAAATTACAGGGCTTCAAATTGCGGTGGACGACCATATTCCTATGACAAGTGTTGACCCCCAATATGATTTGAAGCATCCACCGTTGGACCTTGCCACACCCCATCCTGCCCTCCCATTTTTTGGTGCTCCTGATGACAGTGGCAGGTGTCGTCAACGAGGTCGTCGTGAAGCAAAAGCTGAAGCGGTGCCCGAATGGTGTGCCGTCAAAAATCGAGGTCGATGAGCCCAAGACAAGGAAGCAGACGAAGGCAAGAGAGGATGCAGACGAGAGGAAGAAGGCGAGAGAGGACGCGAGCAGGATGAAGCGAGGGATTAGCTAGTGCCGTGGTTTTTGGGCGGCCTCGCTAAGACCGTCTAGAGACGGCTTTAGTCAAGGCGAGTATCGTCTAATCCCACTAAGCTAATCCCGTATAATAACAAACACGCTACTATACTACTAGTTAATCCAATCCAGTCCAATGACATCGAGTGAAGGCAAACAAACGCACAATTAATGACTCGTTTTAACACTCCCCTTAGGTTGGCGCATATATTTCACACATGCTAAACTTGACAAGTGAGTCCTTAAGCATCCTACTATCCACAGCATGAGTAAGGACATCTGCAAGCCGTTCCCAAGATTTTACAAACAAGATAGCCACAATCTTCTCAAGTTTCTTCTTAATAAAGTGTCTGTCAACCTCCACTTGTTTTGTTCTATCATGTTGTACTGAATTGTTTGCAATGTCCTTGGCAGACTTATTATTACAATATAACTCAATTGCATCCTTCGGCTTAAATCCAAGTCCCCAAAGTAATTTTCGCAACCAAAATGGAGATATTTATAATTTGACTTACCAAATGGAGATATTTTAAGATTGAAGATTTTCTTGTTTGTATAATTGTATCATATAAACTCCTATGCAAAATAACCAGAATAGATTCGTCCATTTATATGGTGTTCGATTCACATAATACCTTTATAATTTCTTATATTACAAATCATTTTGTAAAGACTATATCTACAAAAAATAAATTAAAATTAAGGTCGTTTAGTCAATTAACGGTAGCAAATAAATAGACGGTTCTAATATTTTTATCGAAATCTTCTATTTGTTTTTGTATTGTTTAATGACTAAAATGATTTCATGTTTCTTCTTTTTTATTTTTTTTTATTTTTTTGCAAAGATAATCTTTATAAAGTGATTTATGATACTAACGGTTCCGATTATAAGTTCGAAGTTTTGTGAATCAGACACAAAATAAATTGAGGATGGATTCTTTCTCAACCATTGATGAGCTAAGTTAATTCCATAAAACAAGGATATACTTAGTACTCACTAGCGAGTACTCAACTTTTAATTTTGTCTAGTATTTACAATAATAAACATATTATTTAATTTTCTTTAACTTTGAAAAAAAACACGTGCCATTTTTTTGGTGGGTCAAATTGGAAAATGGGTAGATAGAAAACTTAATGGTAAGTAAAAGTACAACATAGTGAAACTTGTGCATAGTATGGTCCTACCTATTATCCACTCTGCCATAGCTCATCTAAACTATATATTAACATAACTTTATTTGTACTAAAAGAAAGTGTCATATTTCATCTAAACTAAATATTAAGAGAATTTTCTTTTTCAACCAAAAGCAGATGAAAAAACTATTTAATTTTCTTCCACAACAAAAAAATTAAGACAGTAACGTAATTTCACACCATAAAATTTTACTGTTTTTTATTTAAACCCCACATACAAATGATTTAACATATCTAATTTAAAAAAAAATAAAAAATAAATCTCTCTCCCTATCTCCCCACTCTTACGTTTTCTCTCACACTCTTCCACTTTCCTTCAATTTTAATTTTAAGGCTGGGGAGTGAGTGAGGAATGAGGATAGCCCAAGAAAAAGAAGAGCTGCCACGTTGTGATTAGCAGCAGCTACCAACTCCCCCTCCCTCCCCTTTTGCTGCAAATCAATCCAAACAATGTCCATTTCCATGGCCTTGTTTTCTCCCACAACCCATCTCCCAACCCTCTCACCTTCCTCATCACACTTCAAACCCCTCCTGACCCACAAGCCTTTTCTCTCTCTCAGACCCAAGAACCACCCTCTCTTCACCACCAGAGCCTCGGCTGAGAATGGAGCTGGAGCTCTCGGCTCAGTTGCCACAGCCGTGGAGCCCAAAGCAGAGCCCGAGGTCCCCGTGCCCGCCCCTGAGGCTGTTCCGGTGAAGAGTGAGAGCTCTGCCGGGGCTAATGGATCAGCTGGAACAGCTGAGGAGGTAAGCGTGGTGAATTTATTTGAAGATGGGAGATGGGTCAATGGGACTTGGGATTTGAAGCAGTTTGAGAAAAATGGAAAAACTGATTGGGATGCTGTTATTGATGCTGGTAAGTTCTGGGTTTCTTTCCTTCTGATCTGTAATTGTCTATTTCTTCACTTGTTCTTGTTTAGCTCTGATTGCAACTGTTTGAGTTGGCATGGGATTTTGATTTTTCATATTGATTGTTTTTTCCATGTTAAACTCTGAGATTAGAATTTTCATTTGTTTGCCCTGCTCCATAAGGAACATTGAATAGTAGTCGAAGTATTGGGATGAGGATGTTTTTGTAGAATGTGGGGGATATCTGCTGAATTTGCAAGTCCCAAGTGGTTAATCTGATTTCTGAACTTGCATGTTGATTTTAGAGCTAATAAACTCATGGGTTTTCTTCCCCAAATGTTTTGAAACTTAAATGAAGAAATTTCTATGAAGTTGCCAAGTCTTTTGTTGATTCTTTTTGCAGAAGAGCATCAATTTCCAAATAGAATAGGATTGAAGGAACATCTGTTAGATGTTTGTACACCCTTGTATTTACCTGAACAATTTTGTGAAGTTAAAAAAGCTTCATTTTACAAAGAATCTGTGATTCATTTCAAGCATTTCTTTGACAAATAACTTGTTATCTGAACTTGTTGTCTTTCCTAATAATTCAAAAAATACTTGCTTTCTAAGAGGCCAGGAGGAGAAAATGGCTCCAGGACAACCCGGAATCATCCAGTAATGAGAACCCTGTGTTTTTTGACACGTCCATTGTACCTTGGTGGGCATGGATAAAGAGATACCATTTACCTGAAGCTGAACTACTTAACGGTTTGTTCGGATCCACTTATTTTAACTTAAGTGTAATGAGGGAAGAGGAAATACTCAAAACTAACTTATTTTCTGCTATTTTATGAGTTTCCTGCAGGTCGTGCTGCTATGGTAGGTTTTTTCATGGCGTATTTTGTTGATAGCTTGACCGGAGTAGGCCTAGTCGACCAAATGGGCAATTTCTTCTGCAAAACGTTATTGTTCATAGCTGTAGGGGGAGTGCTTCTGATCCGCAAGAACGAGGATGTTGAAAACCTAAAGAAACTACTCGAAGAGACGACGTTTTATGATAAGCAATGGCAAGCAACCTGGCAAGAAGAGACACCGGCTAGCAGTAGCAAGAAGAAATAGTTGAATTGTTGATGTTGAGTTTGGACTTTTGAATTTAGGTTGTTTCTTCTTTATTCCTTTGGGTTACTATGTAATTTCTGTGTGCTAGTGGACAATGAAGTTCTATTTTCAACCATTGTGCGTTTACATTGACGAGTAAACTTTGAAATTTTGGGTAAATCTGATTTCCTTGTTACGTAGAGTGGCGTTCCCCAAGGGGAAAATAAGATTGTATTGTTGGGAATGAACCCTTATCACGACATTAAGTTACCATGATAAGTTTGCGATACTGTCATCGTGATGTTCTAGTTGCATGTAAAATTCTGTCGACAGTAAGCGAAGATGACAATGATCAATTATGAAAGCACATCAATATTCGTTTGATTCACTTCAGCAAAATTCTGCCATCGTCCGCGAAAAGTTTTTGGTTTCAATATAAGAGAAAATAGCCAATACAAGATAGTACTACGATTCTCCATTGAAGACCCTTTGAGTTAAGGAACAAATGCCTTTTTGCCTGCCTTGAAGCATCCACCAACCAACCATATTCCTACTACTAGACTCCAACCCAAGTTCTCTGTAGATGCCATTAGGCATTGGTACAGGAATGTATTGCCCTAATAAGGGAACAGTCCTTGTCAATTTCCAAAATAGAAGAAAACTGTCTCATGTCAACTAGACTAATGATTATACAATTCTATTATAGGATAACGTCCGATTATGGACTGGGCAGTATTTGACGAATCCAGATCCTTGCCGGATCCTCTTTATGAGGATTTCGAGGATCCGTTAATCATATCCATTCATTGTACATCGTGCGGTTAGAAATCATTTTAAATATTTTTATTTAAAATTAAATACAAACAGTACTTGACAAAAATTAATCGCACGATGTACGATGGATGAACACGATTTACGAATTCTTAATATCCTCAACAAAAAGATTCAGAGAAGATCCTGTTAGGTATTTGACATATTTTACTTTATGACGTGGCTCAATAAAAAAAAATCATCTATTTCTTAGTTTTACAAGGCGAAGAAAAACAAATAACACGTTTACTGTTATTTAAATGAATAGAATGTGTTTAAGTATCATTGAGCCACATTACAAAGTACATGTCGGTACCTAAGTATTATCCTAAACTATATTAGAAGATGAGCACATACTCTTTGTGTGAACAATTTCATTTTCTTTTTTGTTTTTGATTAAGGAGTGTGATTAGTTTTTTTTATTAAGGAGCATGATTAGTTTTTAAAATTTAAAAAAAGAGTATGAGACAATGATGATGAGATCTCTTAATAAGGGCATATTTTTCTTAATATTACCTAATTGCCATTTTGCCTTCTTTATGTAAATATTGTGTATCAAAATTGAGAGTAAAATAGGAAAAATGGGGATATGATTGTCATTTTCTCAAAAGATACAAAATTACTATTTTGCCCTCCTTTTTGTCAAGAGTGTGTATCAAAAGTAAGGATAAAAATGGAAAAAATGGGATAAAAAGTTGACAAGGAGGGTTTTCTTAATATATAGTATAGATTAGGTCAAAGAATCTCTTATCATACTTCCTATTTTTAAGTTAAATTTTAACTAGAAAGAGTACAAAGTTATTTAAGAGGGCTTGTCTCCCCTCTTTTTTTACCTCCCCTTCCCTCCCCTCCTATTTGAACAGTCACGGTTAACCAAGGTTAACATCTTATATTAATTTTTTTTATAGAAAGAGAAAGATAAAATAGAGAATGTGATGAGAGGAGGGGTTGAAAAGTGGATGGGGGAGAATCCTAATCCAAATTGAGGGCCTACAGATAAGCAGGGATTGATGACTGGTCCAAATTGTCCATGGAGGGGAAAAAGGGTCTCCAAGCAGCAAGAAAATAATTTGAAGCAAACACGAGAGGAATACATAGATAAATCTCATTATCATAAACAACTTGTTTGGGCCCAAAATGTAAATTTGGGCCGAGTATAGAACCATTCTCGGCCCGGAAGGCCTGGCAACAAGGGAGCCTCGGGTCGTTCAGATCGTGGGCTTCTAAAACTAGGCCGGCTAGGTCATTTGCAAGACAAGTCCTAGTACAACAAGGAGTCTCGGCAAGTTTAATAGTCCGGAAGGGATCCGACTCAATAAGGGATTAGGTTCACAATCCTAATCAGGATAGGACTGGTCGAGATGATGATGATCCGGAGAAGAAAAAAACCTAGTTCGAGTAGGATTGTGACTCAAGGTCCAGTGCTATAAATAGGGGGAGCTGTGCGTCAGTAAAGGGACATCCAATTCAACACACAATTGCCCTGCGCAAACTCTCTCAACAACTTTGAGATTTTTTATTTTCTCTTTTCGCTGACACATCTTCCGTTGGCATCAACAGCACTGTGGAAGCAACCGGTGATATCTTAAGTCGGCATAGATAGCTCTGTCACCGTAGAATCAGCCGATCTCGCAGTATCTTCCGTTGGCATCAACAGCACTACGGTGAGAACGGTTGGTTACCTATCCAAGTCTCGGTCGAGAAGGATTTCTGAATCCTTATTGGTCGAGGTCATCTCATTAGCCTTCTCGGCGAAGTGAGGTGTTACAGTTATTACATTCGGCACATTGAAAGCCGAATTCGATTCGTGAACTTTGTAAGAATAGCAACCTTGTCTTCAGGTTCGAGAGCCCAAGAGGCCGAGACGTGTTCCTTTCTCGGCCGCAATCGCAAGACGCAGAAGTCAGCCGCGCACCCAACGCAACATCAACAAAATTTACTCATCGGCCAAGCTCGGCCGACGAGTTGGCACGCCCCGCATTCAACCGAAGGACGTAGTTAGCTCATAGATTACTCGGCCTGCGCGCCACGTAGGTTTTGTAGTTTCTAGGGTCAACATTTTGGCACGCCCAGTGGGACCTAGTGCTAAACTACGAAGTTCATGCCAATTGAAACGCGATCGGTAAAAAAGAAAACAGCTATGGGAAAATCAACAGCCGATTTGCCGATTCAGAACATAGGACAGAGTGTGCCCCAGGCGCAGAATCCCCTTAGCGCTGTGACACCCGAGTCCACAAGTGCAACTCGCCGAGAGAGGGAAATTAATCTCGGCAGTCAACTCCGCGGTCTAGAAATCCCTAACAGGAACACCTGCGTTCTCAATGAAGGGATAGTGGAGGATTGCGACGAGGATGGCGGTGAAGGATCTGACCCACCAACAAGGTCGTTTCTTCGAAAGCGACTCGACGAGCAGTCTCGGTCAGTCGAGCAGACGTTTAGTCGAGGTATTGACAAGCTACATGACGTGATACTCAGTTCCAATGAGCAACAGACCAGGTTGCTCGAAATGCTGGTTAGTAAAGTCAGTGACGGCAGGCCTTTCGATTTTCCCCAGCGCTTGCCACCAAGAAATAATCCGTTACCAATTGTACAGGCCGAGCCAATTCCTGCTCGGCTCAAACCAATTGACTTGGAAAAAGGAGGAGGGTCGAATAGTAGGTCAGACGGAATCGACCAGAGGGTCGAAGCAACACCTGTTGATATGACCGAAGTTCAGCGGATGATCGACTCGGCCATAAAGAAGGGGCCGAAGTTTCCTAAGTTTATCCATCCGTACCCGGCCTACGTAGAAACGTTCGGATACCCGAAAGGTTTCAAGATTCCAGACTTTAGCCTCTTTGCCGGTGAATCGTCTCTGTCTTCGTTGGAGCACGTGGCTCGATTCACCGCGCAATGCGGAGATGTTAATAGTGATTTCCATAAGCTACGACTGTTCAACTTCTCATTGACCGGCTCGGCATTTGCTTGGTATATCAATCTTCCTCCTAATTCCGTCCAAAACTGGGAGGAGTTGGTCGAGAAATTCCACGAGCAGTTTTATCGGCCAGGGATGGAGGTGTCGGTTTCTTCATTAGCAAGGATGGCTCAGGCATCTGATGAGTCACCAATGGATTATCTTACCAGGTTCAAATCATCCAGGAACTGGTGCCGAGTGCCTTTACCCGAAGTCGAATTCGTCAGACTTGCTTTGAACGGCCTCGACGTCGAATACAAAAAGAAGTTCTTGGGGGTAAACTTTCGGGATATGTACGAATTAGCCCAACATGTCGAACAATATGACTATTTGCTTCGCGAGGAAAAGGTTTCGAAAGCTCCATCTCGGGGGACGATTTACAAGAATCCTACTGTCAATTATGCATCAACCGAGGATGAATGCGTTAGCGTGGATGCAGCCGAGATAGTGATAGATAAGCCATTTGTTTGCAAGGCATTGACTCAAGTTGACTCTAGGGAAGTCAAAAGCCGTTCAGCCACTGAAGGAACATCGAAACCGTCAAAAGTTTATACTTTTGATATTACAAAGGCTGACGCAATTTTCGACCAACTGTTATCAGCAAGAATCATTAAGCTTCGGCCTGGTCACAACATTCCCAAGGCCGAAGAACTTAAAGGAAAGGTGTATTGCAAATACCACGATTCAAGCAAACATACGACAAATAATTGCGTCGTGTTTCGTGACAACGTCCAAAGCTGGATCGATAATGGTAAATTGAAATTTCCAGAGAAGAACATGAGTGTCGATACTGACCCGTTCCCCACAGCAACGGTAAATATGGTCGATGCATGCCTCCCTAAGGACAAAGGGAAAGGGAAGGTCGAAGTTGTTAAGACACAACGTTTTCGTAATCAGAATTCTCGGCCTCGTTTCATGGCCGATTTTCGTTCAAACAAACCACCTAAGCTTTAACGGGGCCCGATATTGTTAAACCTATGAGGGATTATAGCACCGATGAAGACAGTGGGACGGCGGTTTTGTGCAGTAAATGTAGAACCGAGGTCGACAGTGAGCCAGAGGTGAAGCCCTCTTCGCTTATAACGGAACGACCTACGGTCGTAATCCAGCAAAAAGTAGCCAACGTGAGCCGGCATCAGGGGGTTTTTGATAGGCTCGGTCCTAAAGCACGGATGGAAGAGACACCCTCAGTCAGGCGGCGCCTCGACTTTGATACTGCATTTTACGACGATGACTACTATAAACGTAATTCTGGCAGTTCGGAATCATCGCGGAGCCAAAAAACTTTCAAACCTCCCGAGCCTAGAGATCAACGATGACTACTATATACATATCATTCTTCAAAAGGCGTCTACACTGCACTGTCCAAATCCCAGAAACGCCGGCATTAAAGGATAGATTGCATGGAACGCCGACGGGCAGCCCAAGAGGCTTCGGTCCCTAAATGGCGGCCGAAGGACATAATTGCTAATCACAACAAGCAACCGCATCCAGCTATTCTGACAACGTCGATGCAAGGGAAGCAGCTGGTCGACCAAGATGTCGAAACCATGTTTGAAGAGGCTGATAAACGGATCAAACTTCTTATTCGACCAGGGGAGATGAAGGCACGCTTTGAACATTTTAGGCAAGAGGCCGAAGGCAAATTAGCCCGCCGGCCATACAAGAACCTCTAATCAAAATTCGACGAAATTTGCATCCACCGTTCCTTGGGGAAGCTTTGGATATGCGAGAATTTCACAAGAAGCATTCGGCCAACGACCTGTATGGTTTGCCGAAGGCATGCCAGGACACTATTGATCTGGTCCTGGTTTGTCCTGATGCCGAGCTAATCATCCAGAAAACCTCAGACCCAGGATTGAAAGCAAGGTTCCAGCACATACGAGAAGCCCGCGTCTTTGGATTTGAAGTCGACCCATACATTGATATGGAAGCAGCCGAACTTCCTTTCTCAATGGAGGACCTTCAGTATTTACGATGTCACTTTGAGGTATTTTCAGCTGTTTCTCTCTTCGGCCTTACGACCGATGAAATAACACGTGTTGCGCGTTTGGATGCGTATCTCGATACCAGGGATGCCCGGATACATTACCAGGAGCGGGTTCGGATCCCGACCCCAAGCACACTGTCGCCCTTACCCTCACCTGAGGCAGTTTCGCGGACCCAACAAGCGGCCGAAGCAGCACCGCCGGAGCAAGCCATTGAAGAAGGAACAGAAGAGTCTCTTTGTCCGGCTTTAACGGAGTCCGTAGTCGCTAATCAAACGAAATATGAGGATAACGAGGAGAATTCCAATCCGATGGGCCCGTCAATCTTGGATGACATGGACATTAGTATGGTCCATGTATTACCTGCTGATTTTCAATCAAGCACGGCTCAACCAAATTTCCTCGAGGGTGACGTCGTCGCCGAAGACGCCGGCCATGTGGATTTTATATCTGTCGTCGAAGGTGAGTCAGCAACGAAAGATGAGAGCCTAAAGGCCGCCTTAGCCGAGTTGTTCCCTCGTTCATCATCGGCCGCACTTCACCATTTAAAGCCATTGTATGTGATGGCCCATATCGAGGGATACCCAGTTTCTAAAGTTTTTGTCGACTGTGGGGCTACCGTCAATATCATGCCCCTGACTATCATGAAGGCCTTGCGTCGCTCGAATGACGAACTAATTCCGTCAGGGATCACAATGAGTAGTTTTGTCGGTGACAAATCCCAAACCAAAGGTGTACTTCCGTTAACTGTGAATATTGCCGGTCGCACTCACATGACCGCCTTTTTCGTGGTTGATTCCAAAACCAAGTATAATGCACTGCTCGGTCGAGATTGGATTCATCAAACCAGTTGTATTCCTTCGTCATTATATCAAGTGCTTGTCTTTTGGGACGGCAAATCGGTCATTGTTCACCCGGCCGATAGCCAGCCCTTCGAGGCTAACATGATCCAAGCACGGTATTATGATGACCACGTCGGCTACATTACTTTGCAAGGCTTCAATGACGAAGGACGGCCGACTCGGATTTCTGTACAGAAAGCTATCGAGGTTGGCGCCGAGACTGTCCACCAGGATTCGGCGAGACTCGGATTAGCCAACTTCCTCCCCGAAGCCGATGTCTGACACCGATCGGGAAACACGTAGGGCCGCGGTTTCATCCACGATGGAACGACTGCTGGCCCATTAGTTTACTATATCTAAACAACCAAACTCGGCCGTTAATCTCGTTGAGTTCCTTGCCGAAGGGGATAATGGTCCTGTCTTATCTCTTGATAAAATTCAAGCAGCCTCGGCCGAGCTCGAAGAACATCGGCCCCAAGTTAAGGATCCCTTGGAAGAGATTAATGTTGGAACGGCCGATGATCCACGACCTTTGTTTATTAGTGCTTTACTTCCCCAACACATGAAAGACGAGCTTCGTGCCTTGCTTACCGAGTTCAAAGATTGTTTTGCTTGGAGCTACCATGAAATGCCCAGCTTAGATCGTACTCTTGTCGAGCATGAGTTACGTATTAAGCCGGGATGTAAACCTTTCCGCCAGCCTCCACGTTGATTCTCGACCGAAGTGCAGCTCAGCATCAAGGACGAACTGGTTCGGCTTTTGAAGGCCGGGTTCATTCGGACAGCTCGATATGTTGAATGGTTGGCAAATATCGTTCCTGTTCTAAAGAAAAATGGTGCACTGCGCATCTGCATCGATTTCAGAAATCTGAATCTGGCAACTTCCAAAGATGAGTATACAATGCCGATTTCAGATTTGTTAATCGATGCCGCGGTGAATCATGCGATCTTATCCTTTATGGATGGACATGCCGGGTACAACCAAATTTTCATTGCCGAAGCCGATGTGCACAAAACTGATTTCCGCTGCCCGGGGGCACTCGGCACTTACGAATGGGTTGTCATGCCATTCGGCCATAAAAATGCCGGCGCCACATATCAACGGGCGATGAACACCATCTTCCACGATTTAATTGGAACCATCGTCGAGGTTTACATCGACGATGTTGTCATCAAATCTAAACGCCGACAGACACATCTGGATGACCTCCGACAGGCTTTCCTCCACATGCGTCAGCACAACCTCAAGATGAATCCCGCCAAATGTGCCTTCGGCGTGTCGGCTGGAAATTTCCTTGGTTTCCTCGTGCATCACCGTGGGATTGAAGTCGATGCGAATAAGGCACGAGCAATAATCAATGCCCCACCTCCAACGACAAAGAAACAACTCCAGTCCTTACTCGGTCGGTAAAATGAAAGCGTTCTCCACGCTTTTGAAACTCAAGGACTCAGATAAATTCGTATGGAACGACGAACATCAAGCGGCGTTTACGCAAATCAAAGTCTCCCTCACGAAACCACCTGTCCTGGTTCCTCCTCGGCGCAGTAAACCTCTTAAGCTTTATATCTCGGCGGCCGAAAAGTCCATCTGCTGCCTCCTCGCACAAGACAACGACGCCGGTCGAGAGCAGGCTATTTTTTATCTAAGTCGCCATCTCAGCCACCCAGAGATCAATTATCCCGCCATCGAGAAACTGTGCCTGGCCTTATTTTTCGCCGCCTCCAAGCTTCGGCATTACATGCTCCCGTCCGTCACCCAAGTCATTGCCCAGACCGACGTTATCCGGTACATGCTTACCCGACCAATCGTAAAAGGCCGAATTGGGAAGTGGACGATGGCGTTGTCCGAATTTAGCTTGCAATACGTGCCTCAGAAAGCCGTCAAGGGCCAGGCGATGGCCGACTTCCTTGCTCAACACCCTTCCCCCTACGGTGTTGGGGATGCCGATGTCGAAATCGGCATGGTTGCGACGCGCGACAATCATTAGACGATGTACTTTGACGGTTCCAGTACGTCATCCTCGGCGGGCGTAGGAATTGTCATTCAATCCCCAAACCACGATCGTTGGTATTTTTCGCTTAAGTTGGATTTTGAATGCACCAACAATCAGGCCGAATACGAAGCCCTAATCATCGGCCTTGGGATCCTTCATGACCTACGGGCGACCCGCGCCCTCGTCCTCGGCGACTCCGAACTTGTGATTAACCAACTTAATGGTTCTTTTCGTTGCATGAGTTGCACCCTGGCGCCTTACCACATGATCGCCAGCTATTTGGCCGAATCCTTCGACGGTATTACATTTCAACATATTTCCCGGAGTCATAATACCGACGCAGACGAGTTGGCTCAAATCGCCTCCGACGCACAACTCTTGGGGGGCAAGCTAGGCCGAGAAATACCCGTGTTGCGACAGCTATACCCGGCCTTGGTTAACCAACAAGTCCTCCAGCGCGACAACGTGATACGTACAAGAGTCATGTCCTTACCTTCGTTGTTAGATCGAGACGACCCGGTGGACGTATGCGCCGTTGAAGCAATACCAGATGATTGGAGAGGGCCCATTATGCAATACCTTGACAATCCCAATAATAAACACGATCGCAAGACAAGAGTTCATGCCACGAACTATGTCATGTATCAGAACGAGTTATACCGAAAAGGCGAAGATGGTTTATTATTGCTGTGTCTCGGCCCCCAAGAGAGTGCTCGGGCAATTACAGAAGTCCATGAAGGGATATGCGGAGCTCATCAATCCGGACGGAAAATGCGATGGCTACTTCGACGGCACGGCTATTTTTGGCCAAGGATACTAAAGGATTGTATCGAGTTTGCGCGAGGATGTGTACAGTGCCAAATCCACGGACCTATACAAAGGGTCCCAGCCGAATCATTGCATTCGGTCATAAAGCCATGGCCGTTTAGAGGATGGGCCATAGACGTGATCGGCAAAATCACGCCATCTTCTGGAGCCGCTAAGCACGCATGGATAATAGTCACAACCGACTACTTTACTAAGTGGGTCGAAGCGAAATCATATGCCGAACTAACATCTAAAAAGGTTTGCGACTTCGTGGAGGAACACATCGTGACCAGATTTGGCATACCAGAAACGATCATAACCGACAATGGAACCATCTTCACAGCCGAGAGGTTCAAAAAGTATACGGCAAATGAGCATATCATCTTAAAGACCGGACTGGGGTAGTCCACAGGTTACCAATCAATGGGAAGTTTTTGAAAAAGTATTATCCAGTCACATGGGAAATGCGAGAATAAGAAAACCAGTCCATTAGAATTAATAGGCATTTACAAAATGAGTAGGTCGACCGGTTTACATTCAGATACGTTCAAGGTGAAGAAGGTAAAAGGGTGCTGAGTAGGGCCTTCAGCTCCAACCACCGCACTTCGCCCATGATGACCTGGGCCTGCCGATTCTTCTTCTCCAGCTTCAACTGCTCGACCCGCGTTGCATTCGCCGTATACTCGGTTAAGCAAGCTTTGCCGCCCGGCTCGAAGTCCTTGGCAAGATCAGAAGCAATGGTCGATCTCCTTTTCGACAACTCGGCCATTTGACGGTCGAGGTCGGCCAAGACATCCTCTTTAGCCTTCAAAGCGTCAATCTTCGGGCGAAGGGTCTCTTGAACGGCCATGGCAGCCTGCAGGTCCTGCTCGGCCCTCAAAGCATTTTCGGAAACGTTGAAAGTTTCTCGAACGCGCTCCAAGGCAGTTGAGACCTAAACAACAGCCTCGCCGCTCAGTTGACCGTCAGCTCCGAGGTCGTTCAGAGATTCACCCAACCGATCAAGACCTTTGCGCTCAAGAACTTGCGACGCCGAGAGCGACAGGACTTCTTGCAGCCGAGACAGAGCGGTTAAATCGGCAGGTTCGGTCGCTGCGGCGGAAGGACCAGCCCCTCCAGTAGTACTGGACAGGAGAGCTTTGAATTCGACCTCCCATGACGCCTGCACACACACAAATCGGGTTAAGCTCGCAGAGAATATAAAAAAAATATATAGCGTGAGGGATTTCGTTTCTTTTAACCTGCTGAGAGGAGACTTCGGCCATGTCTTCAGGATCGTTGCTTGAACCCAAAGAACTTAATGGCCGAGCCCAGTATCTTAGATTGCTTCTCAGCTCACGCGGTCGATGGAGGTTATCTACGTTCGACGGCCACTGAGGCGGCCAAGTGACATAGATAACACCCTTCGGCGCATAGAACTTTTGATGAAAAGAATGTATAGGCACCTGACAGTGTTTGGGGTTTAGAGTTTTATGGCAGTAAAGTAATCAAGGAAAGACGGTAGAGGGTACTTACGAAGGCCGAAGTAGCTTCCTGCGAAGGAATGTGGAGGTCCTGATCCTGAGGATGAACGGGCGTCTCTGCCGTTGCCTCTGGCTCATCGGCCGGTCGTTTGCCGCGATCGGCTGCGGACGGGCCGACCGGGATAGCCGCTTCGGACGAAGGGGGGACGTCCTGGTCCTGGGGAGAAGCGGAAGGTTCGGCCACCATGGCCGGTTCCTCGACCGGACGTTTACCACGGTCAGCCATGGAGGGACTTGCTTGAACAGCCCTCTCGGATATGGGAGGAGGTGGCCGGCGAGTATGAGGGCGAGTTGCCAGCGGAGCCTCGTCGCTCCCTTCGCTCTCATCCAGAACGAAGACCGAAGGCTTTGGATTTACAGGGGAAGATCCCTCGGCGGCAGAAACCGTCTTTTCCAAAATCGGCGCAGCCTCGACAGAAGGAGGTACAACTGATGTACCGGCCCCGGAAACAGGCCGCGTCTGATTTATCTCTGCGGCCGGAGCTGGTTGCTCCTCGACCAAGCGATGGCCGACGGCAGGTGGAGGGGAAACACTGGGGGTCGTCGCCCCTGTAGTATGACTGGGTATGACGTGGATCTCCCGTGCGCCCTTATTTGCCAGTTTCTTTACCCGCTTGGCAGGCGGCTGAGGTTCGACAGCCGGCCCGGCCTCTTGGTGAGGCCGTTTGGTCAGCACGGCCCGACCAGCAGTTTTATCTTTCTTAGCCATGACCAATTTTTTCTCGGCCGCGGCAACTGCCCCTACTCTTCTCATTGACCGATTACCTGAGAAGGTAAAAGCAAATCAGCAAAACAAATCGATATGCAAAGATGAAGGAAATGGGGAGAAACGAACAGTTACCTTGAGTTTGGGGGGGCGAGGCTTTCTTAGGTCGGTCACCGAAGAGTTTGTTCATCACATCTTCGACCGGAGCACCAAAGAATTCCTGGATGTAAACTTCCCACCATTCACCGAAGGTGTCAGTGCAAAGGGTTTCTGGGGTGACCGGTCGAAGGCTGAATTTTTGGCATTGCTCTTGAAACTCCCTCGCAGCGGTCCTGCATTCCTTCTCCGAAGAACGGGGTTCACGTCCGCGGCTTAAGACTGTCTGGGAGGAGAGAAGGGGGACTGGGCAGCCTTGGAGATAGCCGAGCTGCCGAGCAAGGAAGTTGGGATGGTACACTTCCCAACCCGCTCGTTTCCCATCGCAGCCAAGGGGAAGGTCGCGAGTGAGCACAAACGACCCCCAGGATTGACGAAGGTCGGCATCTTCCCCCGCGCCCCACATGGATGTAGGCAGTCTGATGGAGGAAGGATAGTCTCGACGACGGCATATCAGGAATTCGTCGTTGGAGAGGTCATCAAGGGTGAAGAAGTACCTAAATACCTCTTCGGCTTGATGATGAGGTATCGGTAGGGAGGCCAGCTGAAGCCCAAGTGCCTCCGTTGGTGAGAAGTCGGCTATAGCCGGCCGAAGGGAAGCGAAATACACTTGTAACCAGAGCTGGAAGACCAAGAGGGGACCGTTCTGGTGTGGGTCGATCTTGTGCAGGGTCGCTTCGGCCAGGCATCGGAAGAGATGGGCGAGAATGTTGGAGCTCAGTGACAGGACATGGCCACTAGCCAGGGCCTCGGCCACCTGCATATTCTCGACCAAGCACTTATTCGACTTGGTACAACAAATGTACTTGTTGTACCAGTAGAAGAGGAAGGCTTCATGTTCCCCTTCTCGCAGGTCCTCTTCTCCTCGGCCGGCGAAATGGAGGTAGAGGGTGTTGTAATTGAAGAAGTTTTTGTGAAGGTTCTAAATGTCTTCTTTCGACGGGATTCGGCCTTCACGGTTCAACGTCTCGAAGGCCCGTCGATCAAAAAGCGTCTTCAGGTCAATATTCGACGGGTACCCAGAGAGGGCCGCGTCGATAGAGATCCCGGTAACTGAAGTGCCCAAAATGGCAGTGACATCTAGAGTGGTGGGGCCGATGGGACCAAGAGGAAGCACCATGGTGTTGGTGGCCGAGCACCAAAAGCACAAGGCGGCTTGGAGGAGCTCCTTGTCGGGAACGATATCCATGGACGAGAGGAGGATGGCGTCGTAGATGCCGAGGGCCTTCCATTTCTCGCCGAAGAGCTTCTCCATTCGCACAACCCAGGCTGCCCAGGTTGTGGTCGTCGAAGGCCAGGAGCCTTGGGGTTTCGCCGCATCCCATCTCGACCATTCAAACCCTTGAAGCAAGGGTGTTAGGCAGTGCTCCTGGAGAAGGCCAGTAATGGCCGGCGGCACTGTCGCCTTGAAAAGATGACCCAGGATTTGGTGGGGAGTGCTCATGTCACTCTCAAACCGTATGGTTTTGATCGAGCTCCGATCAAGTATTTTCTGATGCTGGTCACATTCTCTGGAAAGCTTAGAAATGAAGGATGCCATTGTAGGAAGGAAGCACGGCGTAAAAAGTTTTCTGGGTTGAGGGATCTGAAAACGAAGACCTGAACGAAAGAGGTGCACTAGAGAGGAATGGCAAGAAATTTCAGAAAGTTTGAGAGCGTAAAGTGCAAATGGAAAATTCCGGTATTTATAGAGTTGGGGGAGGAAGTGCAATCGTTCGAAATTCAAAATAAAGGGTAAAATCGACCGAAGAAATCACTGATCATGATGAACATTCAGGGAATGCAGTTGAGAAGACCGGGGGTCTCAGGTTTTGGGGGCGCACGATTGCGTGTAACGGCGAGATTAATGGCGAAGGACGTTTCGGCGCCCGCACGCTGAGAAGTGGCTCGCGGATTGAGATAAGTGGCTAGGTTTAGCCATAAGATCATGATGACCTGACGGTTCGAGTAACCGCACGCCTCAGACGTCATTATTAGGAAGTGGCCGAGTCACAGGCTGCCACGTGGTGTGGAGGTTTGCAGGATCAAGATCGTGCGATCGTGCTCAATAAATGCGCCTTGAAAATAGAGTACTTGGGTTCTGTGAATTAGATTCGCTTCTTCAAGGTCGAAACTCGGCCAAAGGGTTCAGGCCGAGGACCTCAGAAGCGAGGGGGCAATGTTTGGGCCCAAAATGTAAATTTGGGCCGAGTATAGAACCATTCTCGGCCCGGAAGGCCTAGCAACAAGGGAGCCTCGGGTCGTTCAGATCATGGGCTTCTAAAACTAGGCCGGCTAGGTCATTTGCAAGACAAGTCCTAGTACAACAAGGAGTCTCGGCAAGTTTAATAGTCCGGAATGGATCCGACTCAATAAGGGATTAGGTTCACAATCCTAATCAGGATAGGACTGGTCGAGATGATGATGATCCGGAGAAGAAAAAAACCTAGTTCGAGTAGGATTGTGACTCAAGGTCCAGTGCTATAAATAGGGGGAGCTGTGCGTCAGTAAAGGGACCTCCAATTCAACACACAATTGCCCTGCGCAAACTCTCTCAACAACTTTGAGATTTTTTATTTTCTCTTTTCGCTGACACATCTTCCGTTGGCATCAACAGCACTGTGGAAGCAACCGGTGATATCTTAAGTCGGCATAGATAGCTCTGTCACCGTAGAATCAGCCGATCTCGCAGTATCTTCCGTTGGCATCAACAGCACTGCGGCGAGAACGGTTGGTTACCTATCCAAGTCTCGGTCGAGAAGGATTTTTGAATCCTTATTGGTCGAGGTCATCTCATTAGCCTTCTCGGCGAAGTGAGGTGTTACAGTTATTACATTCGGCACATTGAAAGCCGAATTCGATTCGTGAACTTTGTAAGAATAGCAACCTTGTCTTCAGGTTCGAGAGCCCAAGAGGCCGAGACGTGTTCCTTTCTCGGCCGCAATCGCAAGACGCAGAAGTCAGCCGCGCACCCAACGCAACATCAACAAAATTTACTCCTCGGCCAAGCTCGGCTGACGAGTTGGCACGCCCCGCATTCAACCGAAGGACGTAGTTAGCTCATAGATTACTCGGCCTGCGCGCCACGTAGATTTTGTAGTTTCTAGGGTCAACACAACTACATGAAAATTTCGAAAGTTCAGAACTTCCGTCGAATAGGATAAATATGCTGGGATTGATGGCTGCTTCAAATTGTCCATGGAGGAAGGGAAAAGGCATCTCCAAGCAGCAGCAAGCATATATAACAAGTGGTCGTCCTAGTGAAGAAAACAAAAGAAACTTGATTTTAGATGTCAGCTGGAAAAATGTAACTGCTAAACCTTCAGATCATTCACCAACAAATCGCCATTCAAGTTCGTTTTGTGTTTTTGTTTTCGGCATAGAGGTTGAACCCTCATATTTTGGCATGATGATTAATTCTTGACGAGTAATCCATTTCTTTTTTTGTTGAAATTAATTAATCATACACCTCTGCTGCATACAGCACCGATATCTAGCATGAAACTGGCTAACCCCATCGTTCAACGGCAAAACTGCTTCATGAGGCACTAGAATTCTTAAACCTGCATTTAGTAAAGCTAGGCACGGTAGCCGAAGCCGAAGCTAAAGGCTTCCCAAACTTATGGACACACTTCACATAAAAGAAGATAAGTTTCACTTCGTTTACTGATTTGTAATGACTACTAAGAGAAGCATCTGATGGGCAAACGAAGACTTGATTCATGCTTCCCAACCCCTCAAGAGTGTAGCACGCACTACTCGGATCACCCCAAGAGTAAAAGCTCCCATTCGCAAGCTGCATTCATGAGTTTGACACAATGCCTTGATGTCAAGGAAGGCCTTGTGCATGTACTTTTTAAGCTCACAGTTAACCTTGTCTTCTTCCCACATAAATCCTTGAATATTCTGCAGACAAGAGACAAGACTATTTCAAGACTTACTGATTTACCTGAACCCATTCGAAGTAGCTCACCATCACACCGCCAGCATTTGCATATATGTCGGGGAGAATAACAAATCCATTCTCGGACAAAATCTGCAGAAGAGGGATTTTGTACCAAAGTAGGAGATTTCAACAACCAGTACGCTAATTTAAGTTAAGAAATTCTTATTACCTCATCTGCTTCGGGGTCAGTTGGATGATTTGCAGCTTCTATTATGAATTTTGCCTTTACATCAGCTGCATTTTCCCTTACATATAAAAAATTAATAAACTATCATCAAGCAATAGGAAAATAAAAGGAAAACAGCAGTGAGGGGAAAAAATATAAAACAATTTTGACACAGAATTCCGCTTCTGACTGAGCCTGTTTATGACGTTAATGAAGCAGAGTATGTACGTGTTGATGACTCCCCCTAAGGCACATGGAATGAGAACATCACATTCATGAATAAGCAAGTCATTTGGGTCCATTGCATCTCCACCTTGGAATTCCTTCAAACTTCCCTTGGTTTCTTTGTGCTTCAGAAGAGCTGGGATGACGATTCCAGCAGGATTTCTAATTGCACCTGTGATGTCACTAACAGCAATGACATGACCCCCTCTATCATGGATCAACTTGGTTGCCCATGAGCCCACATTTCCGAAACCCTAAAATGTATCAAGAAAGTTAGAAGAAGAACATATATTCATGTCATCACACATATGGCCTTGGAAAAATAATTTTTTATTATGATTTAGGACATACCTGTATAACAAACTTCATACCAGAAATGGACTTTCCGTAATCACCAAGTAAAGACTCGGTTGCAAAAACCATCCCGAGTCCAGTCGCAGACTCCCTTCCAAGCGAACCCCCAAGATCCTTAAATGGAAACACGACGAATAAGAAATAAAAATCTATAGAATTATGGATCATTTGATTCCATTTAGTGGACATAAACCGTCTGTGGGTGTGCGGTACTTACAATAGGTTTTCCTGTCATAACTGCTGGTGAATGCCCATGAAACTTCGAGTACTCATCAAGAATCCAAGCCATTGTCTGCACACTTTGAAGAATTAAGCAAGTCTAGTTTATAAACTTTATACCAAAGAAAACAATGTATTTATCATTTTCGACCAACAAAGACCGTACTCTCAATTTAGTTTGACTGGAAACAGGATACCTGGGAATTAGTTCCCATATCAGGGGCAGGAACATCCCTGTGAATTCCAATGAGATCATGGATCCTCTGAGTGAAAACACGTGTTAAACGTTCTCACTCACTGATACTCAGGTCCCTTGGGTTGCAGCCAATCCCACCCTTAGCTCCACCATAAGGAATGTCCAGTACGGCTGTCGTCCATGTCATCAGCTGAGCTAGAGCATTCGCTTCATCTGGATCAACCTTACACCATTGAATATTTGATACTTCAGTACCGATGGATATTAAGAAAGCTTAAATGCAGAAATTATGAGAATCTGTATACACAGAATTAACTTCACAGAAGCATCAATGGTAAATAATTACGCAACACGTGTTATTGCCAGTTGAATATTTTTCTGAAAATAAAACTGTTACGGTGGAAGCCATGTATAGAAAACTATTAACCTTAATTTTATATTTCAAGTTCTTATTGCAGTTACTGCTAACAGCAGCACCTTCTTTGTTTGGTGCCCAAGTAGAATTTTAATAACGCTGATAAAAGTAGCACTTGTTAAGGACGTCTTTTTGCATCTAATTACTCTGTGAATACGCTGACAGTAATTGAACATACCTAAACCCTAGTACTACAAACAAAATGAGTTGCTATACCAATTGGAACTCACCATGGGCACATGCTAGGTAATATATCCAGCACTCGCTATCTCACTCAGGTTTCCCCTTCCAAGTGTTGCATAGTCCTAAATGTTCTATATATTTATGGTGTGGCCCAACTCAAAAGGGAAACAGGTAATCTAACGGTACACGATACAACAATAAGTGTGTTGAAAAGGAAAATACAGAACAGGAGAAACTTATCTCATATAATAAGACGACAACCAAAGACGTCTGCAATGATCTCACAATCATCCGCAAATAACCATTGATGTTTGGGCTTACATGATACATCCAATCAATGCCGTTACATAAGGCGTTTATAACCAATCAATCATCAATTGTCATTCATCAAGCAGCTTAAAGGCATTTTCCGGAATTTGGAGAAAATACTTTTCGCTCTATAGAAAAACATCAATTTTGGCAAAACCCAATCAAACACAGAAGTAATATTGCCCATGTCCCCTTCACAGGTTTTCTAGTTAATGAAGAGAGAATGCAACCTCATTTCTAAGAAACCCCTCCTTATTATATCAAACATCTTGAAGCACACGGATATACTCATAAAAAATAAATAACAGAAACACGGGTTTGGCAGACGAAATGTGAGGCAAACATTGACAGTGGAACTGAGAATCCAAATTAAATTTTCCCCAATGATTGAGAGCATGTAGCCATCAAGGTTAAGCTAATTATAAATATAACCAAAAGATAAAAAAAACGAGATGAATGAATGCGATATGCAATAAAGACCATAAATTGGAATCATAATATCAACAGATTAAGTCTCGCAGACATAAACTCAAACAGTTTGAATACACATATACAATACAAGTGTTCGCCCCCTAAATTCTCCATGGGCATTGCGGACATGCTGGGAATTTACTCGAATAGGGAACTGGCGGGTGCGAGCGTGCCACTACTAGATGCTGCTAGTAGACGGGATCCAAATGATTGAGGTTGTGCCTGAGTTTGACTTCTAACCAAGAAATTGTGCCATTGAGTGGGAGTGACTCAAATCAAGGTTCTTTCTTTGCCTTAAAGGTAAGGACTTTACTTATATGGAGAAATGTAACAACATGTAAATGACAGGGTTGCTGGAAGTGCAACTGACAGAGGAAACGAGTTCTACATAAATGTCTTTATTTAAAGTACAAAGCATTCTAAGTACAAAGGAATGCTAAATACAAGGTTCGAGCTTGTTCCCGAGGGATCGGGCAAGTTGCTCTAGTCTTGTGAGAATTTCTGGTGATTTGGGGAATGACTTTGAGGGTTGTAAATAAAACTACAAATGAGATTGATACTACTAGTGAGCAGCAGAGCTAATAAACAAGGAAAGTAAATGATGTTTGGCTAAAGATAAATGTCTACAAGGAGATTGATGAGCTGATTTGAGTAAACTGATTTTATTGGTTGTTTGAGTATCCATAATCCTTGTGTCTTTGCTTCTTCATATAGAGATTTAAGAGAGCCCTTTGCTGAGAACAATGAACTTGCCCGAAAGAAACTTACTGATAGCTTACATGTGAAATGATATTAAAAAGGGCAACTTGTACTTCCACCATATGTCTCCACCATTTGCAATAAACTAATAAGCAAGTACTTCCATGTCCGTATGTTGCCTTCCAATCCATTCGCAATGAGAAAACATGCAATTCTTTTGATTAAACAAAGCTCTTGACAAACCTCCACCACCCAAACAAAAGGGAAAAACAATATTATAATGTCAAACTCCTCCACTTGCAGCCAAATATCTTTCCAAGTTAGTCTTTTTGCATAATCATCCTCCAAATGTCATATTTAGCCTGAATGGGCACATTTTAGGTGTAAACAACAAGTATTCTAAACTGAAGTTCAACAGTGAAAACTCTAAACCTTTCGATTAGGACAGAACCTAAAACCCCTCAATAAACTTGGAGGGATACACATGGAAAATATCAATATATATTGACATAAAAAGAAAGAAGAAGGAAATATAAACCTCAGGATGGTAACGGATTCCGCCTTTCATCGGGCCACGAGCATTGTCATGCTGGATTCTGAATCCCACATAGGAAACAAGAGTGCCGTCATCTTTTGGAATAGTACACTCAACCTGCAAAATCAAACACCATAAAATCCAAAAAAATCAAAAGCAGAAGAATTTATGGAATGAGCAAAGCAAGCAAGCAAGCAAATGGAAGTTCTTTACTTTGATTTCTCTAAAGGGGACCAAAGGGCTTTTCTCAAGCTTGTAATCCAGCCCAAGAATGCGAGCTGCATGTCGAAAGTTACAGTTGGTGGCTGCAAGAGTTTTCATGGCTGCCTCTGCCTCTGTTGAAATCAATGAAACAGCAAAACCCCAGAACCTTGAAACAAGCCAGGAAGGGGCGAGGACAACAGGACAAAGATGATCAGTTGGGTTGGTCAGTTTCAGTCAAGCAAATGCGACTTGTACTGTTGTACATATCCCAAATAAAAATCTATTGGAAAAGAAATGTAGGTGAAAAGTCTGTCAACTTTTATGGAAATTATTATATAAATAATAACGACATATTTGATACTCTACTTGAATCCAACATTTTAAACTCAAAAACAATTTTCAAGTTTTAGGCCTTAAAAACTTGTTTGGTAGGACTATTTTCAAAAACTGAACTTAAGACTAACTAAAAAATATAGTCTATTATCTAAAAACATAAAAATTGATTTTTTAGAGTTTTTAAACTTAAACTCACTCATTTTGTTTCTCTCCCTCCTCCCATTTTGCTCCAAATCTATCTCTCTCTCTTTTCTTCTTTCTCTTTCCTGTTTTTTTTTCACATTTTTCGTCTATCCTCCAATCCGCTATTTTCATTCTCTCGGTACTTTCTCTCACTTCTCTTCCTCTCTATCTCGTCCGATCATCTCTCTTCTTTCTCTTTCCTTCAATCATCTCTTACTTTCTTTTCTCCTCTCTCCTTTTTCTCCCTTTCCTGCGACCACCTCTTTTTAGATCTCTTTGTATAGTTTAAGTCGTAAGATTTAAAAAATTTAAATCGCAAACCAATCAAGTTTTTTAGTCTTAAAGAAAATTATTTTTAAGAAATGTTCTTAAAAAATGTTTTGAGAAATAATAAAAAATTTCAAATAGGATACCAAACCGGCCCTAAATTTCTTTTTATTTTTGGCTTATAAGACCCTGACACTAAAGTGCATGAGATAGGATCGTGTCAGCGATAACAAGGTTTGTTCCAACTTGACTAGGATTGTTAGGGGTGGTTCAGTATGGGATACCGAACCGAAACCCGTGTCCCGATTCCCAAACCGAAATTTTTGGGAATCCCAAATCCAATACCGATCCCAAACCAATTTTTCGGGATTTCAAGACAAATCGGGAATCCCGAAATGATTTTGGGCTTTTGGACTAAAATTTGACATATTATGTTTTGGGCTAAAATTCAACCTTTTATATTTGGCTGCCAATATATTGCAAACTAAATTTTCTTAATAAATTTCATAGGCCATTGTAAGTTACAAGTATACAACCAAACCAATCTGTTGCAATAAAAATAAATTTAATCTGTAACTTACAATTTAATCTGTGCACAGATTAAATTTCATGGAGGACCTGAGCATCAAAATTCCCATTAGTCATTAGTGTGCATTTCACTCCTCCTTCCCCTCCTTATCTGTCCTAGTCATTTACAATGCCAAATGCCAAACCTTTTCATGTTTCCCATGCACACAGACACACATATATACATTCACACCAGGAAGGATAAATCATACACAATTTATATGCAACGGTTGAGATTAAATCTCAACATAATCCAATGGCTATTAAAATTCTAAATATATATTTAAAATTAAATTATATTTATATATATATTTCGGTTCGGTTTGGGATTACCGAAATCCCAAAAACTTGTGACCGATTCCCGTACCGAAATTTCGGGATCGGTTCGGTATTGGGTACCAAAATTTTTGGGAATTTCGGTTTGGGATTTTTTCGGTTCGGTTTGGGATTTTTGGGATTTTTTTCTAGCCCTAAGGATTGTAGCGAGGATATGTCTCGGGAGATTTTCTTGACTGCTCCGAAGGACTCGATATTTTTAATATTTTTAAATAAAATGTAACAATTAAAATACTTGTAATACATAGTACTTCTTATGTGCTACTATTGAGTGAGAGAAAGGGAAAAAATTATAATTTTATATTAAATGACCAAGATAAAAATGAAACCTGAAAAAGTGAAACTCAATAATTATGGAGCTTAATTAAAAATGAACTAGATCAGTAGAGAAATAAATGGGAGTCAACAATGGGCAGTGAGTAACCTTTAACTTTAATTACTCAAGATCAAGAAAAGATGAGGTGGTCTTTTTTTAATTGAGGTAGATAGGTGACAAACTATAGGCTTATTGAGTATCTCAAATGAAGAGTTACAAATTTAATATGTAAAACTCATATTTACATCTCCGGAATATATAAATATGAGCTATACTTCAATAAGAGAGATGAAAATTTAGAATCTCATTTATTTTTTGGAACTTTAACAAAAAGTTTTCGGTATTGTTCACTTTAACGAAAAACCACATTTTTATACTAAAAAATCAATCCTGATACTATTCACTTTACCCTTTATTTTGTCCTTATCGTTAAAACTCAAAGTTTTTAACCATTTTTATTAATTTTCTTTTTAACTAACGGAGCCCTCCTCCTAAAGATGTAAAAAAAAGTGTAAATATACATTTTTATTTCATCTTTTGGAGAAGATGGATAATTAATTCCACCTTTAGAGAGCTTTCCAAAATTAATATAAATGCTCATTTCAAGACATTTTGCTTGATGCTCTACTTAACTTAAAAGAAAAGATACTTGTCTACTTACATTAATAAGTCATTAATTCTCATTTGCCAATCTTAGCTTGACATGACGAAAGGTTTGCATAAAAGTGTGTCATTAAACAAAAATATTACTCTTACCATCTAGATGTATCATCATTTGTATTATCTATCTAATAGAGATGAGATTCACACGGGTTGGCGGACCCTATCTCTATTAATAGTACAAATTGTAGTATAACTAGATAGTAAGTGTAGCATTACTCGTCATGAAAATGTCTTTAGAGGCAAGGGGTCAAGGGTTGTTAATTTACAAAGTGATTTTCCTAGTGATGTGTAATTGTCTATCCCCCTCCTATAGAGATTTACATATTTAGGAAGGCCACAGAGTCGTCCATGTCGTCTTCGGGTCATACACAGCCTCTAAGCACAACATGCATGCGTAGGAGAGAATTTCGATCCGGTGATTCGAATAGTCCTTCCTCAATTTAAAGTATAAAAAAACTTGATATAAACATCCTCATAAGATCTCCTATTCTCTCTTTAGAAATCTGCACATCTAATTTGAAGAGCATTTGTGTGTTAGGGTTGTTTTTCCCTTGCTTTTGCAAGTTTTGGTCTTTCCCTTAGTCAGTTCTGGGCCCTTACATTCTTCGTGCACGACTGATCCATACATTTCTCGTGCTTTTAACTCTATGTAATGTGAGTTTAGGTAGATAAAATAAAAAAATTCAGGTAAATTTGGACGGCAATAAAGGAATGTAAAAGAGACTTTGCCATCACACAAGACAAGACAACATTAAGTTTCACTGATATTGTCGACGTTTGGATTAATTAATTTCTATAAAATGCATCTAAGACCGGGTTCTAACATATACAATTAAACAGACTTCGTTCCAACCAAAGCAGTCATGTGAGAATTCACTTTTGGCCTTCACTGTTTGGCCTCACATCTTCTTTGCCAACATCTCCAACTTACACAACGTTTATAAATCCTTCTTACCACCAAACAATGAACCTCTCTCCCTCACACACACACACACACACACACAGACACACACACACACACTCTCTCTCTCTCTCTCTCACAAACGCCAGCCAAAATGGTAACAAACAATATATGCTTGGTACAGATTAGTATGTGCTTGATATGGTATGGTAGTCTAGTTTACTGATCAGTTGATTTTTTTCAGGGAAGATGGTGCAAAGAGAAAGAGGTGCTGGTGAGCGTGTACGTAGAGAAGCCGAAGAGGCAGCACCACAACAACCACCATCATATTCATCACGCCGTCAAACGAGAGATAATTCATTACAGGCAGGGTGCCGGTGGAAAAGGGTACATAATTAGCAGGAGAGCAGAGCTTCTTCAGTACTCCCAATACCTTCGTCAATCTGCTCGATCAGCACCGCCATCCACACCCTCGTCAATGCCAAACATTACCAGCAGTCAACAGCCTCATACCCACCAGGTACCTTAAATTCCTTGTGTATGAGTGCTAGTGTGTTAATACAACTGTCAACTGTGTTAACTAATACAAAGTTTTAGGAAGGAATTTAGCATTAGGACAACAATTTAATATCATAATATCACCCTTGGACTTTGAGCCGTTGTATTGCCGGACACTCTTCATCGTCCGACGAGTCAAACATCAACGCTTATCATATATTCTTGCTTGGTTCACGCTCCCATTTTCTTTCCCCTACACCCCTATTTTTAACCTTTAAATTGAATAAATCAAAGGAGAATCGAGTGATGAAAATTATTGAAAGTGTACAAACATAAAAAACGAATTGTGGAAATTATTTCCATATTTCTTTCTGCCACTCTCTCTCCTTTTCCTACTCCATGAGTTTTAGAAAATAAAAATCCATTTGTAGAAACTTGGTGTCACTTGTCAATTGGAAGAGGCCATGGTAAGCAATTAAAAATGTAATATTAGATTGGCTAATAAGGTTGTAGTTGTTAGGTAGTGGGTGTGCGCAGAAAGCCGAATAATAGTTCAAAAGCTCCAACCTGCTTTGGCAACTGGAAATTACCGAACGTTTTTGGAATTTTCCAAGCTAGGAAAGGGAGGAAGACAAGAAAGATGCCTTGGGGTAACAGTCAAACCACCACCAGTAAAATAAAAGCTGCCGTGAAAAGCCTAAAGGTAACTGAAATTTTACTTTGCAGTCTTAATTAATTCATTTATTTCTCTCGTAGTTCTTTTGTTAATTGGTTTAAAGTAAAAAGTGGGATAAAGTATAAAATCGAATGCAATAGCGTTCTAGGATTTATATAACAAATCTTATTTAGTGGGATAAAAATTTATTGTTATTGTTGGTTTAAAGTAAAAAGTAAAAAACTGCAATCCTTGCAGGTGCAAAAGCAGCGGAGCCTTTTTTCCAAAGTTTTCTCAGCACCAACAAGGCGAAAGTGAAACTCTAGCAACCCATGTCATTTTTTACAGATACCAATTTGTGATATTTATTGCTGAAGAAAGAGAAAGCTAAATGGAAAAAAAAAAAAAAGAATAATTGTCGTCATGACGACGGATGCAAATTTCAATTTATTTGAACACAATCTAACTAGTGATGCTTAGCTTAAAAGAAATTGAATTTGAGTTGGACATTTGATGTACAAAGCACCTGATTTCGTTAGGAGTAATCCATCACCGAGAGAAATATATCGCTCGCATCTACATTGCTAAAAACTGGGAAGCAGGCACTATCATAATCATGTGAAAATGATGTTTGAGAATTACGTATATAGCATATTTCAGCTAATGATAAAACAACCTCTGAATTCCATGCTGCAAAATTGGCTGTTCAAAAGCTGCTGCTCATGTCTTGGGTTGAGAACGTTTCTCGTGTATAGCCAAGCCAACACAGCAAGTGTGGTGCTTAAAAATTAAAAGCTACTGCCTATTGGGATGATCTCTGCTGTCGAGTATACTCCCACAAAGCAATGGCACAGCTGACATGAACATTTAGAGATCTCAATGCATGCAGGCATCCAGAATTTGGATGACATCGACCGGTATACCTTCCCCTTCATCCACCCAAGGACCAGTACCTATTCCATGGGTTGGATGAAAAATGAGTAAAGCTACAATGTCAACTGCACTTTCCCAAATCCAATCACCATTGCTAAATTGAAAATTAAAGACTGGATTCACAAAGTAACGCACTGTCGTTTTAAGAAAGCTATAAGAACACAAAACATGGACATGCAAAACCTAATTGGGAATAAATACAGAGATTTAAAAAATTGCTAACTTACTACATTCTCTTAAAATGAGATTACGTCGTTGTTTTTATTGATATTGTTGATACTTGGACCTTATAGCCCTCAGCATGTTGTCGATAAACATATATTCTTCACAAGTCTTCTATATATATCATATAAACATATATAAATGATAAGTGGATAATTCAAAAAAAATAAAAATAAACAGAAGTTTCGATCATTGGACCACATCTCAAGATTGATCAACGACAATGCTGAAGGAAAAATTTTGTCCTAGCTAAGAACAAGTAAGAACATTTGAATACATATGCAAACTATTAACACTTTAAAGTAGGCATGCATCCAAAACAATTCATAAAACTCATGACTTTCAAAGCCTAGTATATGGTGAACCAAAAGACTCTTTAACAACATTAAAGAGAACGAAGAATTTCGAGATTCTTTACCCTTGAAGCTCATCCTTGTTTACACAAGGGATTCACCCAAGTGGAGGGCCTTCAAGTCACCTCCAAGCTCCTTGGATCTTGCTTGTGATTTCCTTCTCCTTTTGTGCTCCTTTGGTCCTTGAGGATGTAAGGAAAGGATCTCCAAAACACCAAAGGTTTGGTGTCTCTAAGTCTCCACACCAAGGGTGAGGTGTGAAGATGAAATAGATGACTTAGAGAAGAAAAGATTGCTAGATGAATCTCCTCTAAGTGGCCGGCCTCCTTGTTAAAAATAGAGAATAGGTTTCACCTCTTTTCTTACAAGAAAAACCCTAATGAGAAAGATAGCTATAAAGTTGCTTTTATAACACTTTTCTTAGGTGAGTGGCAAACTTGCAATTAAGCAAAACTTCACCATCTCCTCACCATGGCCGGCCTATTTGTTGTGATTGAGCTTATTGCCCATTTTGTTTTAGTTGTCATACAACTTAAACATAATGGGCCTTGTGGACCAAAACACTTTTGGGCCCCCGAAACCCAAAACCAACTTGAAAGCCCAATACGAACATTTCGTAAAATTAATTAACTAATTTAATTAATCTTGACCATTCTTCAATTAAACCATTTAATTGCATATCCATTTCATTTAATTTCTTCACTATCATCCTTACTCGGTGTACGATCCATTAGGTTCCATTTAGCGAGGTAGTGGGCGATTGTTACTCTTAACGATCGATTGTGAATTGAAACCACATTTCAATTCTCCCTTAAAATTAGTGTTTGCTAATCATTAGGGCTTCCACAAACCATGAGTGACACCTAGCAGTATGTCATGGTTACCCAAGCTAAGTAGAATTGGTTGGAGAACCTATCCAGTTACAACTACAATGCAATACGGTCATTCTCTAATACAATACTCTTAATCACATTGTTTAAGTGATAGTTTGTTTCATGTCTACTATCCAATGTGATACTTCTCCATATGATTCTATTGAATAAGATTTGGAACAAACTTCCTAAATCATATTCATATGCTTTGGCCAAAGACTCTCGAATCATATCTTAGAGTATTCTCCTTCCACTATGGAAGGTTAGAGATCCCTTGTTGTGCATTCATATGCCTACATGACTAGATAGCTTGACCCCAACAATGCCGTGGACACTCCAATGGAATGCCTTTAACATGATCAAAGGTCAAGGACCTAACCATTAGACATCTATGATGCCTCAGGTCAAAGGACTACTTTACATATTGCAACTATGGAGTTCTTACATGACATGTATGTTCGAACTCTCTTTTGATCGTAGTTCAGTGTACTCAATTACTCTTTCGAGCACCTATGTGTTTGTCTTAGTGTCCAACACCAAATGACTTGAGACTAGTCATACTCACACTTGAGTCGACATAACACATACTAACCTTAACGGATTGTCAATGCCCAATTGGCAATCCTATGGCTAGGAACGTTTTAGGAATGAACATAAGAGAAAGGTCTCGATAATCTAACTTACTTAAATCACTTGTCTCTTAGATCAAATACATCCCTTGGATTCCCTTATCGCTTAAACACATGATACAATAAATAGTGATTAACAATAAGCTTTGCCATTCATTAAACATATAAAAGTTTAATACAATAAGTATTCCAAAAGCTATTACATCAAATGAGTGGCTTTGTGGGCATACTTCCAACAATCTCTCACTTGCACTCAAAGCCATCCTCCCATGTATCTAATACCCATCTTTTCCATATGGCGATCAAGTTGGATTTGAGACATTGGCTTCGTTAGTGGATCTGCTACGTTATCGGCTGAGGCAACTTTGAGGATGTTGACTTTCCCCTCGGCAGCATATCTTCTAATGATATTAAAGCGCCTGTCAAAATGCTTGTTCTTTTGATGTGCCCTGGGTTCCTTGGCTTGAGCTATCGCCCCACTATTATCACAGTACAAAGTTACTGGTGATGTAATGGTTGGAACCACTCCAAGTTTAGTAATGAACTTCTTCATCCTGAACGCTTCTTTGCCGGCTTCAGCTGCAGCGACATATTCAGCCTCTGTCGTGGGATCAACAATTACACTTTGTTTCTTGCTTTTCCAACTGACAGCCCCACTATTTAGAGTGAATACATATCCGGAGTTGGAACTTCTATCATCGACGTCAGATTGGAAATCTGCGTCTGTATAGGCTTCCACTCGCAACTCTGTCGCTCCTCCATAAACGAGGAACATGTCCTTAGTTCTTCTTAAGTACTTAAGGACCGTCTTGACAGCTGTCCAGTGTTCTGATCCTGGGTTAGATTGATATCGACTAGTAATGCTCACAACATATGCGATATCAGGCCTTGTGCATATCATGGCATACATGAGACTTCCTATAGCGGAAGCATAAGGAATAGCTCTCATTTGCCGTATCTCTTCAGGAGTTTTAGGTTCCATGGACTTAGAAAGGTGAATTCCATGTCTCACAGGAAGAAAACCTTTCTTAGATTGTTCTATCTGGAACCTACTTAGCACCTTATCTATGTACATAGATTGGGATAATCCGATTAATTTTCTGGATCTATCACGATAGAGCTTTATCCTAAGTACATAAGATGCAACTCCCAAATCTTTCATGTGGAAGGTTTTGGACAACCACATTTTTACAGAAGAAAGTACTGCAGTGTCATTCCCGAATAGTAATATGTCATCTACATATAACACTAGGAATACTACTGCTTCCCCAACGACCGTTTGATAAACACAATTGTCGTCTTCGTTTTGAGTAAAACCAAATGTTTTGATTTCAGTGTCGAAACGAATGTTCCAGCTCCTGGAGGCTTGCTTAAGTCCATAAATGGACCTTTGAAGCTTGCATACCTTAGTCTTTTCAGACTTGGACACGAAACCTTCGGGTTGAGTCATATAGAGCTCTTCCTCTAGGTAGCCGATCAGAAAGGCCGTCTTCACGTCCATTTGCCATATCTCATAATCATGGTACGCAGTTATAGCAAGCAAAATCTGAATGGACTTAATCATGGCTATAGGAGAGAAGGTTTCTTCATAGTCAATCCCTTCTCTTTGCCTGTAACCCTTGGCTACGAGTCTAGCCTTATAAGTCTCCACGTTCCCATCAACGCCTATCTTCCTCTTGAAGACCCATTTGTTTCCAACAGGTATTATACCTTCTGGAGGGTCTACAAGAGTCCAGACCTGATTTTGATACATGGAATCCATCTCGGATTTCATGGCCTCTTGCCATCTCTTTGAATCAATGTCGGACATTGCTTCAATGTAGTCCCTAGGGTCCTCCTTTGTGTCATTGCCACCTAGAAGGTGCAATTCCGCAAATTCATTATTTAAGCCATACCTCTTAGGTGGCTTACTAACCCGTTCAGATCTACATGGAGCTAGGGGTTCAGGAACAGGGTTGTCAACTTGTCGAGTGCTTGTTTGTGGTTCATCATTAATCTCATTAATTTCCATCTCTTTGCTTATAGTTCATTTGAGAACAAATTCGTCCTCTAGAAACTTAGCAGTTATGGCGACAAAGACTTTCTGGTCGTCAGGATGGTAGAACTCATATCCCATAGTTTCTCTAGGATATCCCACAAAATAGCATCTTACTGATCTCACTTCAAGCTTAGTAGCCTCAAGCTTCTTGACATATGTTTCACAACCCCAAATCTTAATATGATTAAGACTTGGCTTTCTTCCATGCCATATCTCATAGGGCGTTTGTGAAACTGATTTGGAAGGTACTCTATTAAGCAAGTAAGCTGCTGTATATAGAGCGTATCCCCAGAATATTACTGGTAGATCAACGGAACTCATCATAGAACGAACCATGTTCATCAAGGTTCGATTTCTCCTTTCAGAAACTCCATTAAGTTGTGGAGTTCCCGGTGGAGTCCACTGTGATATTATTCCACACTCTTTGAGATAATCTAGGAACTCATTACTCAGATATTCACCCCCTCGATCCAATCTTAGGATCTTTATCTGTTTCCCAGTTTGCTTCTCAACTTCATTCTTGAATTCTTTGAATCTTTTAAAGGATTCTGACTTGTACTTCATAAGATACACATAGCCAAACCGAGAGTGATCGTCGGTGAATGTGATATAGTAGGAGAAGCCTCCTCTCGACGTAGTAGACATAGGTCCACATACGTCAGTGTGGATTAACCCTAGAATTTTAGTGGCACGCTCTCCTTTTCCAGTAAATGGAGATTTGGTCATCTTCCCTTTCAAGCAACATTCACAAGTACCCATCTGGTCATTACCTAATGGGCAGATATATCCGTCTTCCGACATCTTGTGAATCTTATCAAGGTTCACATGTCCAAGTTTAAGATGCCACATCTTTTCTTGGTTAACTTCTTATCTAGCCCTTTTGGGTTTTGAGGTATTCCCGCCTGCAATATAGTGCATCCCACTATTCGTCTCTAGGTGAAAAAGTCCCTCTATCATATTACCATGAGAGATAATACGACCGTTCAAGTATAAAGTGCAACTCATTTTTTCAAACAATACTGAGTGCCCATCTCTTAAAAGCTTAGAGATGGAAATCAAATTCTTTATACATGAAGGAAAATATAAACAATTTTTAAGTTCCAGGACTTCCCCAGAGGGTAGGTTAAGCATGTAGGTGCCTATTGCTTTTGCAGAGATTTTAGTGCCGTTCCTAACTCGCACAACCATCTCCCCATTGCGCAGTGACTTGCTCCCCGCTAGTCCCTGCATCGTATTACAGATATGTTGACTAGCGCCTGAATCAAATATCCAGGAACTGGAGCTCACTGTAAAAGAACTCTCTATGACAGAAATAGTCTCTTCAAAAGTTCGTGTCATAAGGCTCGCAATGCGCACCCTGTATTTCTTCTTCCAACGTTCATCCTTTCCACAATGAAAACATGTTCATTTGGATTTCTTTGCCTTCTTCTTATGCAACCTTTTCCTTGTGTTTGCATTCTCACTCCCACTGTCCATTTTGAAACCTTTTTCAAATTTACAGCACATGTCAATCATCTCGTTTAAAGAATGATCGAATCTATTCACTTTATAGTTTACAATAAACTTAGTGAAATCATCCGAGAGAGATGCAAGGAAAAAGTCTTTGGCCATTTTCCCATCGATGGAAGTTCCTAAACTTTGAAGATCTTGAAAGATCATTTCCATCCTTTGTCCATGTTTATAGACCGATGCCCCCTTTGCCATTTTGGCATTCATTAGACTACAAACATTTGAGAATCGTACATTACTAGTCTCATTATCATGCATCTTATGCAAACTTTCAACCATGGCACAAGAAGTGTCCATGTGCTTATGTAGCTTCATAAGCTCCTCACTAAGTGAAGTGAGGATTAAGCATTTGGCTTGTAAGTCATCCTCATAGTGTCTAACATAATTTTGACACTCCTCATTTGAAGCCAGTTTCGTAGGAGGTACATGAGGAGGGGATTGCTTAAGCACATACAATATGTCTTTCACCTTTGAGACATTCTCAATGTGGCGATACCAAGCAAGGAAACGTTGGCCCTTAAGGCCCCTTTTGTCAAGTATAATGGTGGGTATTATTTTAGGCATGTCGTTAACTACATAACATAACAGAAATCGTATTAGATTGTTTGTTTCAAAAACTACTTAATTGGGTCTTAAATCAAATAGTACCACCCACTATTTTTGGCAAATTCCACATCCCTCAATGGAATTCGAGAGTTATATTGAACTCTAAGCGGGGTATGGGAGACTCACCATTACCAAGCCCACTTCACGATGATACGATGTTGGTTAGCAAAAATAATGATGAGAGAATAACGCTTTATTCATTTACAACTTTTGTAATTACCCATCCGTTTGGCCTCTAGAGAATGTTGCCTCACGATGATACGATGTCGGCTCCATTGCACTTAGTTAAGTTATTCCCACCATGCTTAGTTTGTGAATGGGTTCAAGAATAGCCTCACGATGATACGATGTCGGCTATCCTCGTTGCCTACACTCACTTCATCATATGTTTATGGACTCCTCTTGGATGTAAGCACATACTTTGAACTTCCCCATGATAGGGTGAAGCCGGTGCATGAGTCACTAACGATTGGAGCCCACCACGGTGGAAGGCCTACGAAGAGATGTTCAAAACATCTCTCGCTTATCAACTTAATATTCGTTTTGTTGAGGGAGTAGTGTTGGGCTACATCAAAATCATTTTAATCTTATTAAAAGAACTTGGGCCTATCACAACCATTGGTCCAAGTTAATATGAATTAGTAGTTTATAATACTCCCACTATTTCGATGAAACAAGCGAGACTATATGGAACTACTAACGAATGCATTGCATCCTCATATGGACTATATAGTCATATTAGGTTTTAGGATGATTATGAACCGTTTGATTTGATCCAACACGAGACTTGTGTTGGACCTTGGGTTTAAGGTAGATAGTTGTTGATTTTAGTTACGCGTTTAATCTAATTAAACCGTTATTTCCTATTGGGCGTTGGACCCAACTATTCCAATTTGCATACATATAAACAAAAAGGAATACATGAAATAATAATAAGGGCTTATGCCCTTTTACAACACAAATGATGGACTTATGTCCATTTACAACAAATTGAATTAATCAAATTACATTCAATTATACACTATTAAACCCAAACATTCATAACATAAAGCGGCCAATCACATAGCTCAATTATCGAGGCCTTTGGTTCATAATCACCCTTTTCTTAATCAATCATATTAACTAAGAAAGCAACTTAAACAATTGGTTTTCGGATTCATAGAATTGATTTAAATGGAACTAAATGAAATGAAAATCCAATTCTCATTAAAGAGACAAAACCATTTTGTTCTCATTTTATTTGGGCCAAGAGGAAACTATGACCACAACAATTGGGCCACAATGCAAAAACATAAACTTTTGGGGTCATTTTGAAAAAACACAAAAGTCCACAACTTCATGTAATTTCAACTAGAACCCAAAATTTTAATAATGTAAAAACATCTTTAAAGGAACAAAACAATTTGTCCTTTAGAGTTTTTAGGCCTTAACGTAAAAACGTAAACTTTTGGGCCAAAATACAAAAACACAAAAGTATCAAAACTTTATGTAATTGCATAAAAGGCCCAAAAAACACCCCCACATGGGGTAGGCCGGTTTTTAGAGTAGTAAAGGAGTGTGAAAGGGCTTTATGCAAGTTGTGCATGCATGTGCAATATGCAAGTGGAATAGGTGGGTGAGGTTAAGGGTGAATGGGATGGGTTGTAAGAGAAATGTTTTGTGAAACATTAATAGCATTAAACATCCTTCACCTATAACCATCACCCATAAAAAATAAACCAAAACTTTATGTAAAACAACAAACAATTTGAATCAAATCTTCAAACCTTTTTGTTCTTGGTAAGAAACTCAAGAACATTGAAGAACACACATGAAAACTCATAAGAGCTCCATGAATGTTTTCACACATTAAAACTCAAATTTTTACAACTCAAAAGTGGGCTAACATCCTAGGGTACTTAGGGGTTCCAAAAGTCACCTTAAAACCATTTTAACAAGACAAACATGAACCCAAAAAATCACCCTTTGGATTTGGCCGAATTTCCCAACATACATGGCACCAAATTTTAGTTCCAATATTCATGCCTAAATGAAATACATCTACAACATTTGAGATGCTAAATTTTCTAGCAAAATTTATATTCAAAAGCAAGAACAAAGCTTGTAACATTTACGACATTTAAATCACAAATCATAAAAATCACAAAACCCAAAAGGATTCACCATAAACTAGGCCTAGGCTCTGATACCACTTGAAGGAAAAATTTTGTCCTAGCTAAGAACAAGTAAGAACATTTGAATACATATGCAAACTATTAACACTTTAAAGTAGACATGCATCCAAAACAATTCATAAAACCCATGACTTTCAAAGCCTAGTATATGGTGAACCAAAAGACTCTTTAACAACATTAAAGAGAACGAAGAATTTAGAGATTCTTTACCCTTGAAGCTCATCCTTGTTTACACAAGGGATTCACCCAAGTGGAGGGCCTTCAAGTCACCTCCAAGCTCCTTGGATCTTGCTTGTGATTTCCTTCTCCTTTTGTGCTCCTTTGGTCCTTGAGGATGTAAGGAAAGGATCTCCAAAACACCAAAGGTTTGGTGTCTCTAAGTCTCCACACCAAGGGTGAGGTGTGAAGATGAAATGGATGACTTAGAGAAGAAAAGATTGCTAGATGAATCTCCTCTAAGTGGCTGGCCTCCTTGTTAAAAAGAGAGAATAGGTTTCACCTCTTTTCTTACAAGAAAAACCCTAATGAGAAAGATAGCTATAAAGTTGCTTTTATAACATTTTTCTTAGGTGAGTGGCAAACTTGCAATTAAGCAAAACTTCACCATCTCCTCACCATGGCCGGCCTATTTGTTGTGATTGAGCTTATTGCCCATTTTGTTTTAGTTGTCATACAACTTAAACATAATGGGCCTTGTGGACCAAAACACTTTTGGGCTCCCGAAACCCAAAACCAACTTGAAAGCCCAATACGAACATTTCGTAAAATTAATTAACTAATTTAATTAATCTTGACCATTCTTCAATTAAACCATTTAATTGCATATCCATTTCATTTAATTTCTTCACTATCATCCTTACTCGGTGTACGATCCATTAGGTTCCATTTAGCGAGGTAGTGGGCGATTGTTACTCTTAACGATCGATTGTGAATTGAAACCACATTTCAATTCTCCCTTAAAATTAGTGTTTGCTAATCATTAGGGCTTCCACAAACCATGAGTGACACCTAGCAGTATGTCATGGTTACCCAAGCTAAGTAGAATTGGTTGGAGAACCTATCCAGTTACAACTACAATGCAATACGGTCATTCTCTAATACAATACTCTTAATCACATTGTTTAAGTGATAGTTTGTTTCATGTCTACTATCCAATGTGATACTTCTCCATATGATTCTATTGAATAAGACTTGGAACAAACTTCCTAAATCATATTCATATGCTTTGGCCAAAGACTCTCGAATCATATCTTAGAGTATTCTCCTTCCACTATGGAAGGTTAGAGATCCCTTGTTGTGCATTCATATGCCTACATGACTAGATAGCTTGACCCCAACAATGCCGTGGACACTCCAATGGAATGCCTTTAACATGATCAAAGGTCAAGGACCTAACCATTAGACATCTATGATGCCTCAGGTCAAAGGACTACTTTGCATATTGTAACTATGGAGTTCTTACATGACATGTATGTTCGAACTCTCTTTTGATCGTAGTTCAGTGTACTCGATTACTCTTTCGAGCACCTATGTGTTTGTCTTAGTGTCCAACACCAAATGACTTGAGACTAGTTATACTCACACTTGAGTCAACATAACACATACTAACTTTAACGGATTGTCAATGCCCAATTGGCAATCATATGGCTAGGAACGTTTTAGGAATGAATATAAGAGAAAAGTCTCGATAATCTAACTTACTTAAATCACTTGTCTCTTAGATCAAATACATCCCTTGGATTCCCTTATTTCTTAAACACATGATACAATAAATAGTGATTAACAATAAGCTTTTCTCTTCATTAAACATATAAAAGTTTAATACAATAAGTATTCCAAAAGCTATTACATCAAATGAGTGGCTTTGTGGGCATACTTCAAACAAATGCTTACTAAAAAATAAACCAATGTTCCAAAGAAATCAGCAGTTTATTGTTCACCGGAAATCCTATGTTCTCTTCCCAAAGTCCAAATTTTGGTACGGCCCAAAACTCCCAAATTCACATACTCACTCACTCACGGAGTAACACCGAATAAACATAACTCATATATCTCCAGACCTCTTTCACTTCCTCGCAGTCACAACAGACTCACAATGAATCACGCTTTGGTCATCTTTTTCACCACTCTAAGTACCAACCCCAACCCAACTTCTGTTTCTTTATCTGCACCATCTGTTTGGTTACCTGGAAAATGTAGAGAAAATGAGAAGGAAAACCGAAATGAGTTGGATTGATCAGTGTCTTAGTAGTACAACTAATTTTCTTACTTAGATTTTCCTTCTTTGATCAATATCCTATAACCCATTAAACGAATAATTAAGTTTTCAAACTCTGTAGTGATGGAGCTTCTCAATCTTGAACCTTTTCTTTTTCAGGCTTGATCAAAATGGCAGTGGCTGATCAGGGTTTTTTGCTCTTCTACTTCAATGGTCGACTCGGGTTTGGACTCGCAGCATTTGTATTGGAAGGTCACCAATCCCACACTTTCTCCTTCCCATCTTCAAGGTTGGTATATAAAGATTCTGCATTTTATTTGGGATTGTATTTGGGTAATTGTGATGGTGGATTTTATTAGTTGTGATTAGTTTGGAGATAATCCGAAGCATGGAGCATTGTTCAGATAGTGAATTTTAGGATACACAACTCCAGAAACAGCTTCTTTAGGAAGCAAATGGAACAGCAAACTGAAAATAAAAACATACAATGCTTCTGATAACCAAAGCTTTAAGAAAATTTTGCTCTTTATGCAAGCAATTAGTTTGCATTTACTATTGTACATTAAAGCCAATTTGTAAAATGTGGATAGCTGGATGGCTAGTTCTTATCGTTCTTTGTTTCTTTTTGAAGTTTTCCATTTCATTTTCGTTTTCAATTGTATTGTGCAATTGGATTATGTCTGTCTCCTTTAGACTGTTTCTTGCAGGGTTAATTGCTTTTTACAAAGAAATTGCAAGGTAAGGAATAGATCATGCAGTTCATCGGATGATTTGTGACTATCGAAGTGGCATGTGGTTTCTTATAGTCTGTTGGATACAGGGTAGGAAAATGATAATTAACAATCAAACAGAGCTGAAGTTGTTGTAAATTTTATCGTTCTTGTGTTTGTGATTCAGTTGGAGATACATAAGACGTTAAGATTCATTCTGTTTTCTATTTTGTTTATTGATTATTTAACATCCAAAATTCCGCTAATGGAATTTTAATGATTAGCTGAGGTTTATGTGGGCTCTTTCTTCTAAGACTTGCCAGGATTCACACGCAGTGTTTACAAATGAGACCATGCTTTAATAACACCAGAAAGTCACGTATCCTTTACCTGAGTGGTACTTTTGACTCTGCATTATGATATATTGTTAGAAAGGTTCCTCTTCTCTGGTGTTGTAATGTAGATTTTCTCTAACAGGACCATGACATCGGGAACCTATTTGATAACGCCGGCGATGGGTTCACACTTTGTAATTTACCTGGCAAAGATGCAAGGTTAGATACACTGCCATGGTTACTTGTTTTCTTCAAATGCTGGGATACACACACACACACACACACGCACACACACACTTTACCTATGTGCAGAAAACTCACTATCTGGAGTCCCCTCAAATGATGTTGACAGGTGTGGGCATCTTCTTTTTCTCATTTTTCTGTTTTACTATTCGATAGCTTATCTCTTATACTTTAAGGAAATATTTATTTACTTAAGGCATTTTATTTTCTTCAAAAGTTTGTTACTCTCTCTTTTTCCTACTAGCTTCATATTTGTGGTCCAGGGTGCTGTCACTCTCACTAATGTTTCTGGTATTTTCGACAAATTAACGGTAAGAAGGCTCTTCAGTGTGAGACTGCTGGTTTTGATGGATAATAAATTCAAATTTCTCATTGTTAATTTAGCACATTTGTACTATTTGTGTATTATCTATACATACATTATTTTAAGTTCCCTAGTTTTTAGGAGTAATTTTGTTTTGATCTATGACCTTCATGATATGTAAACTTGGGTAATTGGTTTTTGGTGTTGGGATTTTTAAGTCCAATGTAAACTGCTAGAAGTCTGATATATAATTGAATTGTGTGAAGGAGAGCATATCAGTTTATACAAGACCAATTATAATTACAACGGAAACTAGGGAGAAATGTTTAATATACTTATTTTTATGGATAAGGTGAACGATACGAGTATGCATGTACTGCATCGAGCAAGGACTCTGGACTACCTAATAGAACTGCTTCTTTGCTTCCAGTGCTTTTTTATTTCTTTCTATACATGCTTCCAGTGCTTTTAGTTATGATGTTCCAAGTATTTACTTCTCTAATTATCTGTTATGTGGTGGTGTTCTTGTGAACTTAAGTTGAAAAGAAGTCTGATTTGGTTCATATATGAAACACAGGTGGACTCATATACTTATCTACCTTCTAATGTTGATCAGTCCCTCAGGTGTGATGCATCTGCCGCTCTTGTGGTATTCGAGAGAAGGTTGTCTCCTTAATATATTATCATTCCCTGAATTTCCTATCTCTCATTCTTTTAGATCTTTTGTTGTCATCATGGCACGCTTAGCATCACAGTGCACTCAAAATCACCGTTCGCACTATTTCAGATGTAGTTAAAGACTTTGTTCAAGACAGTTTCTTGATAATGAAACACTGGTGAAAGTGAAACCAATGATATTTTTCCTTAGGAGTGAGAGATTTTAGTCCTCTTCAAGTGGCTAAAGTGCTCTCTGATGCTTCTATATAGGCATGTTTCTCTGGAAAATCAATCTACTGAGCTGATTTTTGGTTCAACAGATGAGCAGCCACTCCTGGAAACTCCAGGTGAGGTAAGTAGTGACTTTCGTACAAGGTTTATTTATATTTGGTATACCATAACCACCTATGAAAGTTATCGTGGTTGTCTAAGAGTCAATTCTTGAACCATTTTGATGAGGAACATCTCTCCCCCAGATGTATCTTTCTTTGTTCTTCCTTATTGTTTAACTTTTAGTTTGGTTTGGTCTCGATGATGGATTGAAGATTTTCTAGTCCCTTTTTTTACTTTTTCTTTATTCATTATCAGGTCTTCCAACTAAGGAAGCTTATTCCAGCATCTATATCCTATGACTTCAATATCCATGTAAGTAATCGTTTATTTATCTGTGTCCAATCTTTGTATTCATGCTCGTGGCCGTCTCTGATAGTATTCACCATTTTTTTGACACTGCCTGCAGATTATGGACTTTCAGCCTGGGGAGTATCTTAATGTGAAGGTATTAGTCTCTTCCTTGCTGGTTGAGCCTATCTTTTTGAGTTCCATGGTTTGCATTCTGAAACTTTAATTTGGGTTTTAAGTTGATTGGAATTAGTTTTAGTTGAGGTGTGGAGACCCTTGTGACTTTGGTTTGGTCACTCCGTGAAAGAAACTTAAAAGTTATTGAAGCTTAAGGCCATATTCATTGTTCCCTTTCTGGTACAATTATCTGTTAAGGCTATCCTCTTAATTAGCTGCTATCGACTAATGAGGCTATTCTCAATGTCCACAGATTCTTTTGTGATGATGTATCCATCGCCCATTAGTATTGGAGTGTTTAGCTAATAAGCATGATTCCATTCTTGTTGCTTGTCTCAACTGATCGAGAGACTCCAATTGCCCACTTAGTGAGGAAGCTTTTGTTGTTTTTGAACAGTCATTCAATTGATTTGTGGATCACTACATAGGCTTTGGAAAGCTTTGTTATGTACTCGTCGAATTTGTTGATTCTGGAGGGGCAGGATATTTACCGTTTGGGTGATAGCTGGTATGAGTTCCTTTCACTGTTGAGACTGCATAAGATTTGACATCGATTACTTGCTTGTGAGTTATATAGGACATGGTTATAGTATAGTATTTGTTAATTGTTATTCATATGCTAGTTGTGCACTAGAGTCTCTTACCATGCCGATGTCAAATGGAATCATGGAGTCTTAATGTATAAATCATTGCAGAAAATGCTCTTTTTGCTGGTATGTTGTGTAGATTAACTAAAAGATTGCACAATAATACCCTTCCAACTCTGCAGGCAGAATAGTTGCCCATAATATCATTCATAGATTCTACTTCTTATGCATGAAATCAGTCCCTCAAAACAAGATGACGGCATTTAAGTTTTTACCCATTACCAATCACAATTAGGAGATATCATGTCTTTCTCTGCTAGTGAGTCTAGAAATTAAATGATAGCGTTCTACCTACTGTTCTGAGCCCTACATTGTTTTTCATTGAATCTTTTGTTGATTATTCTGGAAATAGGTACCCTGTTCAAGCAGACGATGTCATTTGGATGGCACCATTTGTGCCTCAATGATAAGTGATGAAAGGAATGCATAATTCTAACTCTCCATTTGATATTACAAGGATTGTGTTTTCCTATCTCAACATTTTAGTATTGCCAAATCAAATACATTTCTCTTGCAAATTTGCAACTGCTACAGGTATGCCGCATTAGGTAAATGCCGAACGTGATATTTGCTGTACAAAGATGTAAATAGGAATCCACTCTAGTTTCACTTGTATCGTTAAGATGTCGATGACACTGTTAAAAAGGAACTCTCTCTACCATTCCTGGTGACTAACCCTTGAAGTCATACAGATACTGGGGAAGAGGTTGGCCTAGAAGCTTCCTCTCCGACTTGTGCTATCCATTCTAGTGCGCCTAGGACTTTGTTGACTGAAGCTTTCAAACTCCTAGTGAGTGGAGACGGTGAATGCTCTTACTCAACTAAACTAGAAGCCCTTGAACCTTACAAATGGATAACAGTAAATTTTATATGCATAAGTTATGACAAAAACCAGAAACTTTCGGGTGGGCAGTAGTATACTCTTTCACGATTCCATGTTACATAGATAATAGATTCTCTCATTCACGAAAGAAGCTTTCGGATACTAGACAGTCTAGACTCTAGTCATGTCGTGAGAGAAATAGAGGATTATCATATACTCCTTTCATGAAAGAAACGTCTATGTAAGAACGGAATGGTTCCTTTGGGATTGAAGTGGTTTATAAAAGTGCAAACCACGCTTGAACTCGACCAATACTGTTTAAGATGGTTTGCAAAAGGAGGGGTATGCAACACGAGGACTTCCCAGGAGGTCACACATCCTAGTACTATTCTAGCTCACATTCGATTAGCTTCGGAGTTTTGATGGGATTTGTTTTAAGATTCCTTGGTTTATTGATGATCAAAACGAAATCAAACAGCCCTCTACAATTTGGATCGGCCGTTTTGGAAGATTCGACCAGTTTGATGCCTAAGATTTTATCTTTTTTCTTGTTCTTCGAATCTTGTTATAAATTTGAAATGTGCGACTCCAAATCTAAGGATTACAATAAGTGTAATTAACTGTTTGAGAAGAAAAAAAGTACATGAATATCAAATGACAACTGTATTCAAGTCACTTCAGATTCAACATATTACATTGTTTGTAATTTGTAGTCTGTTAGAGCAGTTATGTTTTTATTTAAATATATTTATGTTTTGTTTTATTACCAATATTAAAAGTCAATTAATTTTGGCCTAAGGAGTTATCTCCCCTAAATATGAAACCTGCAATCGAACCGTTTTGTTTTCTTTTTTAGTTTGAATTTACTTATATTTTGATTTTGTCCCGTTGTGGCTTTTATGATTTGTCCGTTTTGATTTGCTACGGTTTTGCAACCTTAATTACCCCTTCAACGTCTCTTTATTTATAATATATATATGTATAAATGTTAGTCCAAAAACGTCTCTTTACTGACATAATATATATAAATATATAAGTGATGCGCAAAGCAGAGGTGTAAAAGAAGAAATGTAACATCTCACATCACCTAGGGGAGTGATCCTTAAATGTATATTCTCATCCCTACCTAGCACGAGGCCTTTTGGGAGCTCACTGGCTTCGGGTTCCGTAGGAACTCCGAAGTTAAGCGAGAAGGAGGCCAGAGCACTCCTAGGATGGATGACCCACTGGGAAGTTGCTCGTGAGTTCCCAGAAACAAAACCGTGAGGGCGTGGTCGGGGCCCAAAGCGGACAATATCGTGCTACGGTGGTGGAGCGGGCCCGGGAAGTGGTCCGCCCCGGGCCGGGATGTGACAAATGGTATCAGAGCCTAACCCTGGCCGTGGTGTGCCGACGAGGACGTCGGGCCCCTAAGGGGGTGGATTGTAACATCTCACATCGCCCAGGGGAGTGATCCTTAAATGTATATTCCCATCCCTACCTAGCATGAGGCTTTTTGGGAGCTCACTGGCTTCAGGTTTCGTAGGAACTCCGAAGTTAAGCGAGAAGGAGGCCAGACCACTCTCAGGATGGGTGACCCACTAGAAAGTTGCTCGTGAGTTCCCAGAAACAAAACCGTGAGGGCGTGGTCGGGGCCCAAAGCTGACAATATCGCGCTACGGTGGTGGAGCGGGCCCGGGAAGTGGTCTGCCCCGGGCCGGGATGTGACAAGAAAAAAAAAAGGTTTTACATATATTGATTTAACAAGCAACATTTCGAAAATGTGTGAGTTCGAAGGTTCTTCCGTGTGCAAGGAAGAATCTTATCAGAAGAAGAAGAGTCTGTGCTGTTTTATCCTGGGGACGACGTGGTGTTTGTGAACTGCTTGCACACTTTGGGTAGAGCCGCGAAACGTCTTAAAGAGAGCGACTTAGTCCGCGACTCATCCCAAGAATCATTCACCACTCAAGGTTTCTACATTTTTCGGGTAACTTCGTTCCTTTCTATTTCAGTTTACAACAATTTAAAGACGAATTCAATCTACCATGCATTAGGAAGAAAAGAAAATCATATTTTCTTCATTGTTTGTTTAAGAGTGTTACTGCATGCGTTAGGTTTTTTACAAGTCATTATCATAATCTATGTTTCTCTCATGCGTTGCATGCATTAGAATAGGTTTTGGTTTTGGCTGTTGCTGCATGTATTCAAATTAACATGCTTTTGGGTTTTGGTTTTTGCTGCCGTATGCATTGATATTTGTATTATACTTTATATCGCTGCATGAAATATCATTGGAGCTCAAAAGTATGTTAGCATCCCCAAGTGCACAGAGAGCTACTTTCATTTCAGAAAAATCAGTAGTTTCATTGCTGAGTGTTTTTAAAGAGAGAGTTTATTTAATTTTTAATCACTGATTGTTCATGTTCTTTAATTTGATATCGATTATGAAAATGTGCCTTGTGATTTTTGTAATCGGTTGATTTTTTAATCTTCGAAATAGTGGGGGTTCTAATTCGTCTAAAATTTATGAACCTACTGTCAGATACCCCTTTATGGGAGAAGAAGCAGGATGGTTGAGAAACCTATTGTTAGATACCCCTTTATGGGAGAAAACGATTCCAGTCATATACAGTCTGAAGAAAATTTAGTTGATCCTTTGACGAAAGGACTAACATGAGAAAAAATTTGGAAAAATCCTTTGATGAAAGGACTAACATGGGAAAAAGTTTGGAAAACCTCGAAAGGGATGGGACTAAAGCCTGTAGAAAATTGAGTCATTTGTGATAGCAACCCAACCTATAGACTGGAGATCCCAAGAAATAGGTTCAAAGGGTAATAACAAGTCACAAGTGATATGAGTGAAGTCATGCTAATTTTAATTTGGAATATTATTTCATGTCTATCCCTAAGAAACATGGCATCCTGAAGCGGTTTTAGGTTGAAATTTTTTCTCTTAGTAAGGTCTATACTCTATGTTGAGTGGGATATCTAGCTGCAGGAATATCCTTGATAGTCTTACCTATGTGAATGTGGAAGTGAGGCCGCTTCCTATGAAATCTTGGGCAAGTTTCTAGAGCGTTCACTATACTGGGATACAAGCACATGACCGTAATGTGCTGGCTTTTTGAACTTCACCTTAATAAAGTTATGTGTGTGGTGTTGTCAGAGATAGAGTTCAAAACTATAAGTTACTCTAGTATACTCTGGATCACTAACACTATGTACAGGTTCAAGTTGAGAAACACCTTTACTTATGCATAGCTTTATGATATATTGCTTGATATATAGTTTAAATAAAAACTAGTGGGGGATTGTTAGAGCAGTTATGTTTTTATTTAAATATATTTATGTTTTGTTTTATTACCAATATTAAAAGTCAATTAATTTTGGCCTAAGGAGTTATCTCCCCTAAATATGAAACTTGCAATCGAACCGTTTTGTTTTCTTTTTCAGTTTGAATTTACTTATATTTTGATTTTGTCCCGTTGTGGCTTTTATGATTTGTCCGTTTTGATTTGCTACGGTTTTGCAACCTCAATTACCCCCTCAACGTCTCTTTATTTATAATATATATATGTATAAATATTAGTCCAAAACGTCTCTTTACTGACATAATATATATAAATATATAAGTGATGCGCAAAGAAGAGGTGTAAAAGAAGAAAAAAAAAAGGTTTTACATATATTGATTTAACAAGCAACATTTCGAAAAGGTGTGAGTTCGAAGGTTCTTCCGTTGTGCAAGGAAGAATCTTATCAGAAGAAGAAGATTCTAGGCTGTTTTATCCTGGGGATGACGTGGTGTTTGTGAACTGCTTGCACACTTTGGGCAGAGCCGCGAAACGTCTTAAAGAGAGCGACTTAGTCCGCGACTCATCCCAAGAATCATTCACCACTCAAGGTTTCTACATTTTTCGGATAACTTCGTTCCTTTCTATTTCAATTTACAACATAGTCCTTTTAAATCTATTGCATTTTTTGTCGTATAACTCGCAAGCAAAATATATTAGATACGATTTATTCCTCACTCTCTTAGTATAACTCGTAAGTGTTGCCACCCCACGACTATGGTTTTGTTGTCATAATATTTTCTTTTAAATCGCTCCATTAACAAGGATCAAGAGTTGGTAAAGCACCAAGGATCATTCCTCGATCACATCAACTAGAATCAGTGTCAAGTTAAATTATCCAAATACTATCATCAACTATAAGCATTTAACCTTTCCATGGCTATAACCCTAGTAGCCCAACGTGGCAGCTGCTGGACTTGTTAGGATTTAATGAATAAAATTTGGTCCCGCGCGCATATGGAATGTGATGACAGAGGGAGAGAGAGCACCATGACCACCACCGCCAGCAAAACCACCACTGCCACCCCCCCCTTTTCCCTTCCACCACTACTTTCTCCAAATTTCCATTAAATCTTCTGTGAGATACCCTCGATCCAAATCAGCGTTTCCCGAATGGGAATATTGTAGCAAAAAACATTATCTACTCTTCTACCAAAGAAAATTATTAATTTTTAATTCAACTTGTCAGCCTCGAAGATTAATGGAAGGATAACTGGTATCTAACTTGTCATCCACGAAATTCGAATCTAAAATATCTCGGTTACAAATAAAGATGAATGCTACTAGACCGTAGTACTAAATCGCAAAAAAAAAAAAAAAAAAAAAAAAAAAACTTTCTTCTTAAAATAGCAACTTCATCTAAAGTTGTTATTATGGTAACATTATCTTGTTACAACCAGACCGTAGTACTAAATCGCCAAAAAAAAAAAAATTCTTTCCTCTAATTAAAAAAAAGCAACTTCGTCTAAAGTTGTTACAATTCCCTCCCATAGGTTTCCTCTTGCACTACTAGAAAATGGGGCAATATCCGCTTGTTTTCCCTGCTACATGAAATTCCCTAGCATTCATTTTCCTCTTCATCAAATTTTTTTGGTCGATAAGAAAACGAATTCATGGAACAACCAAGTATACCTGATTCCTGCAGGGTGCTTTTGTCAAGAAGACAGTCAGCATTGTATTTCATGTCTGCTAAATTGTATTACTTAAAGCCTCGTTTCGTGTTTACACATGATTTATGACCTCATAATAAATACCCCAATTAACAGTTTGAAACGCATGCGGATAACTGACGCTAGATCACATAGATAAGTTTGAAGAAGGGATGATCTATAGGAAAAGCTCTCTTTGTAAACCCTCATCAAGTCAACATTGGCGCTAAACCTATTCTATCTTCTAGCTTCATAATTCATGTCTTCAATGAAGATTTGCAAAACTTTTATATATATTATATATAATATATATGGCCTATATACATTTGCAAAATACATGCCCGGCTAGGTAGGGTATTGTTTATTGCATTAAAATCTTGAAAAAAGCAAAAGATTGATGGTTAGTTCAGGGCATGATACACACCCAAAACCCTACCTTGCGCAAAATATTGAAAAATATATATGCAAATAAGGCAAGTAGAACACTTTCGATGGGTGATCCTACGCATGGGATAAAGAAAATATTAGATTTTCTGTGGTGTGGATCATGACAACACTATTTTAACAATGCTCTTTGGTTTTTACTTATTTTTTTATTTTTTTTATTTTTTATTTTTGGTTGTTTTGATGTCGAAAGTAAATGTTCTTTTGTCTCGTAAGTTGAAATGGATGGTTTCTTTTAGTGGCAGACCAAATTGATAAATCAGATTGTTATTTGCATGTTACCAATTTAAAGCACTATCTTGATAGGTTTTCTTTTTCTAGTGTCATTTTTTGCCTTTTATATTTGCCAGAGAACTGTTTTCTTTTGTTTTCATATGACAATTCCTTAGTACCGTTAACAAACATCATTTTCAGTGCCGGTCTTGAGTTTTTTTGGTGTCTATAGTGAAAATTTAAAATGTTTATTTTTAATACCTAAACATATATAAAAATATATATATTAAAGAGGGTTAGAACTCAGTCAAAGTTAGGGGATTAGGCCATCACACCCATATTATATTGTTAGAAGAAAAAACATACAACCATTTCAAGCAAAACTCCTTGAAATTTCAACATTTAAGAAACCGTCTTCTTGCATTTTTTTGAAACAAAATCATCAATTATATCATCTTACTCCAATACATAAGATTGCTAATCCATTTAGCCTATCTTGAGTCATAATGGTCCGCAAGTAAGAGTTTAATAATTTTAGTTTTGAAAATTTTCTTTTTGCGGATGCCACAGTCACAGGTATAATCAACAATACACGATAAGCAATCACCATCATTTCATGATCATGAGACTCATCACCAACATCATGTAACTCTTCACCAACATCACTTTCTATCAAATTTTTAATCAACTCATTCTTTTTAGAAAAATTTATTAAGAGATCCTCTTAAACTTTCGGCAATTTCTTTATCATTTGCCTTTTCTTTTTGTTTTTTTTTCTTCATATTATTAGAGAGTTGTTCCCAAAGACCATCTCCAATGCTTGGGGTAAAGCCGAACATTTTTTAACCCATAAAATTTAGCTTTTAATCCAGAAACATGTTTTCTGCTCCAACCTGTATGGGTTAAATTTTTATTCCTAGATTATTAAAGAATGAATTTAGGATTCTTAAAGTAACTTTGAAAAAAAAAATATGTAGACTCTCCTAATTTAATTTTATCAATATTTTAACTTAAAAATATATAGATTCCGCTAAATATTTAAAATTCACTAAACCGGCACCAAGAAACTCATGGAACATTATGAAAGAATATGAAATACTTGAAATATATATATATTTTAATTATTTTAGTAGTTGGATTTAAATTTTGACATTTACATCATTTTTTATCGTTAGATTTGATCATATTATATCTTAGCCGTTAGATTCAATGAATTTATACATAAAAAAAATACAATACATGGTGGGCCAACCCACTAACCAGGGGGAATTCTAGGCTAAATTTGCCCAAAAAAAAAGTTTTCAGTTAAAACTCATATTTGGCCTACGGGTTGGAGTAAGTTGGGATAGGTTTATAACCTAAAATTTGAGTTTTACTTCAAGAGTTGAAGTAGGTCTAAAAGGCATACTTCAATAATTTCTTTCGAAAAAATCACCTACATAATAAAAAATTCCAATTCAAATAATCAACCAAAATATATTATATATAAAGCCAACACTACTATGAATAGTGTTTTTTTTGTGTCACAAGCTTCACAAAAAAAAGTGGACAGAAATGCTCCCCAAAAAAAAAAGTTCAAAAGTAATCCAAAATAATGCACCAAATAATGCAGGGGTATTTTCGTCATATAAACAGTGTTTTTTAATAATTCGTTATTCTTGTACAGTTTATTTTTGGTACAGTATTTTTTATTTTGTTATAATTAGTACCTCACAATAAGCTAGCGATAATGTGATTCAATCAATTGTTTATTAAATTTTATTTTCTCTATTTGTAAACACGTTCAAAACATCTTAAGACGTGCGTAGTGTCGGTTATAAAAAAGGTCTTTCGCAAGCGCATCATAATGTGATTCAATTAGTTGTCAAATTATTGTTTTTTTTTTTTAACAAACCATATTATCTACACTAAGGAGGATGGGGTGGGCTTAGCCTCATAATAGGCTAGCAATAATATGATTTAATCAGTTGTTTATTAAATGTTATTTTCTCTATTTTTAAACACATTCAAAACATCTTAAGAGGCACGTAGTGCTGGTTATAAAAAAGGTTTTTCGCACGCTCATAATAATGTGATTCGATTAGTTGTCAAATAATTTTTTTTTCTTTCGACCAAACGATATTAACTACACTAAGGGGGAAGGGGTGGGTTTAGCCTCACAATGGGCTAGCAATAATATGATTTAATCAGTTGTTTATTAAATATTATTTTCTCTATTTTTAAACACGTTCAAAACATCTTAAAAGACGCGTAGTGCTGGTTATAAAAAAGGTCTTTCGCACGTCCATATTAATATGATTAGATTAGTTGTCAAATGATTGTTTTTTTTTTTCAAACACACGATAATATCTACACTAAGGAGGAGGGGTGGGCTTAGCCTCACAATGGGGTAATAATAATGTGATTCAATCAGTTGTTTATTTAATATTATTTCTCTACTTTTAAACAGTTTAAAACATCTTAAGAGCTGCATACTGCTGGTGATAAAAAAAAGTCTCTCACACACACAGTAATGTGATTCAATAAGTTGTATTATTTTCTCTATTTTTAAACACTTAAGAGGCACATAGTGCCAATTATAAAAAAAAAAAAAAAGTCTTGAGCACGCGCATAGTAATGTGATTTAGTTGTCAAATGATCCTTTTTTATTTTTTTAACAAACAATGTTTTCTACACTAAGGGGGAAGGGGTGGGCTTAGCCTCACAATGAGTTAACAATAATGTAATTCTATCAGTTGTTTATTAATTTATTTTCTCTATTCTTAATGTAAATTCAATAGAATATAGATGGAAATTGAAAGATCAATTTTATTATGTGATTCAGCTGCTTTGATTGGTTTATGAAGGGTTTGTTCTAGCATGTTCGAATATTATTCATTTACTTCAAATATTTAACTTTCTTTTTGTCATAAAATAAAATTATTGAAGCAATTAACGCATATAAATACATTTAAAATGTGTGAGTCGAACGTAGCACGTCGTCAAAAAATGCCTTCGGAACGCGCTCATGCACATGCATGAAGGTTGGTACTACCTAAAACTAACCTATGATGCTAACATATATTATAAAGAAAAAAATTACTAACACACAACATATCATTAAACATATATCATAAAAATTAACTACTGCCAGTCGCTGTGGAGCCAAAAATAATCAAGAGGCGATATGTGAATTTTTAGGTGATGAGGACAAAATTGCCCTCGAGACACACTGGGTTTCCTACACGCAAGCAGTGGAGAATCATCCATCAACCGAGTCAAGAGTGCCCAAAATAGGTAACAAGTTCAAATTTATCTCATCCATCTTTATTCCATATCCTCTACAAGGAAATCATTACATAACCTCCCAAAACATTTCTTTTATTATGATAATTAGCCAATTAATATATTTATACCTAATTAATTTTTTAATTGCTAATTGAATCACCAAACAACACCCCAAAAAACACTTAAAGGCCGGCCACCTTTTCTCTAAAGGGGACCGGCCACACTCCCCTATAAAAGCCATATTCTCTTCTCCAAAAGGGATTGCTCAGACTCTTGCAAAACTCCCAAAAACTCTCCAAACACTTTTCTCTCTAAATTCTAACTTTGGCATCGGAGGTTCTTCTGCCTAAGGTGTTAATTGTTTTGTAGGTGCAATTTTGTCCAAGAAGAAAAAGGCGGAAATTTGCATTCACAAATTGGTGCTTTCATTGAGAGTTGAAATCCATACTCGTAGAAAACTCTCGCATAAAAAGGTTTTTCTCTATTTTCTAGTCTATTTGAATATTTTTCATACGTTCTTATTATTAGAATTTTTTATTTGCAAAGGTTCTTTGATAAAACGTATAAGAAAAATATAATGGCTAGAAATTTAGAAAATTCCATAAGTGAAAATTCCAATACTCAAGAAATGGGATCGCGGAGATCCATGAGGCAAAATGCGGTCGTAAGCAGAGTGGCACCACCACTACTAGGTTCCACCATGGCCCAAGCCATGCCATTCAAGCTTACACGGGTTCGAGCCCAAGCCTCGCATTCGCATGCACCACGCATTAAGCAACCTGTTCCCGCGACCCAGTCTGCTCTCGTGATCCAGCCTACTCCTGCGGCCCAGCCTGCTCCCGTCGAGCAGCCCACTCCCTTGGCCCAGCCTACTCTTACGACCCAGCCTACTCCCGCCAGGCAGCCCACTCTCATGGCCCAACTTACTTTCGCGGCCCAGCCTGCCTCCGTTGCCTCCCAAGCAGCCCAAGTCGACCCAAGACTATCTCAACCATCTGGACCTACCATCAAGCCAGGGGCATTTTCACCACATTTCTTCGCGGATTTGACATTTCCCAACTCAAATCTCGTGCCCGGAGCCTACCACAGTTCCATTGCTCAAGGAGGTATTCCTTCCAAGCTCTTCCAATCTAAATGGCGAACAACACTTGTCTCGACAAGTCATAGAATTGACGAGCGTTCTTGCACAACAGACAACCTTGGTGAACCAGCTCCTGTAGCGCATCTAGTCCTATGTGCCCTAGACAAGGGCAGACGAGAAACCTCTCCAGCAGCGTCCTGGCAAGCAGCCACGAATCAAGCGTTCGGGCAGTGTACACTTCAGATTAGGACCCCAAGATATCATATACTTTAGTCTTAGTGCACGGAGTAGCGTGCACTCTCGACTAGGCTTACAAAGGAACATACACACACGGTTAGGGCCACACTCTGATAATCAACATGAGCAGCTTTCCAAGCGAAGCAATCATTTGCGGTCAGGCCCACAAGAAGCATCATCCACATTACATCGAAGTAGGCAACATAGTGGATGGATAGATGCAGTCATTCAATCCGGCTCAAGTTCAACCAGCAACCTGCGAGTTACCCGCTCGCCTGCCAGGAACATACCACATGCACCACAGCCACAGCATAGACAAGTCGAACACATAGAAGAACATCCTAGACCAGCAAGTCACGTCCGGGAGCAGCCGAGAGCTCCGCCACCCCAACAAAGGCAAATTCAAGAAGAAGTAAAAAGGCTCATGACTGAGCAATTGGGCGATTTCCTGCGCAACGAAGCTACTGACAAGGCGCTCCAATGAAACATGACCAACATAAGCAAGTCATCTTTCAATAACAAGATCGAGCAGACAGGACTATCCCATATAGATTGCTGGATACAAAAACTACTTATGTTCCGACAAATGCAGCAACTCAGCCTAATGGCACGTTGGGGGCAGACGAGTACCAGAAAAGACACACCAGCCCAACTACCAAGAACTAGGGGTAGGCCTTGTTCTCAACACTCCAGAGAATTCAATACTCAAGCAGCACACTATTGCACACAACCTGGCCCAAGCCCTGTTTTCATAACTGTGCATACTTGCTACACGGCTCCCAGCAGCCATTAATCTATTACCATGGCTCATAATTGTGTCAATCTTGCACCATGGCTCCCAGCCGTGCCGATCTTACCTTGTGGCTCGCGTCAACCAAGCCTCAAAATGGCACACGACAAAACACCTAATGATGGCGCAATAATTTTGGGAGTAGCTCACTGCACTTACACCCTTACGCGAGTTCCACAAACAGTTTGAAGTCTCAAGCAGATCACCAAACAAGACCTCGTAGGTTGAAGATTATTTCAGTTGTCCAGCAGTCCAGCTTTCCTCAGCTGCACTCACGACAACGACTTCCATGCTCTCCAGTGCGAGAGGGTAAACTAATCCCCCGACACCCATTTGGGTTTACTCTCCAGTGCGAGAGGATAAACTAATTGCTCTCCAGTGCGAGAGGGTAAACCAATTCCCCAACACTCAAAAGGGTCTGCTCTCCAGTGCGAGAGGATAAACTAATTGCTCTCCAGTGCGAAAGGGTAAACCAATTCCCCGACACCCAAAAGGGTCTGCTCTCCAATGCGAGAGGATAAACTAATTGCTCTCTAGTGCGAGAGGATAAACTAATTGCTCTTCAGTGCGAGAGGGTAAACTAATTGCTTTCCAACGCGAGAGGGTAAACTAATTGCTCTTCAGCGGGAGATGGTAAACTAATTGCTCTCCAGCACGATAGGGTAAACTAATTGCTCTCCAGTGCGAGAAGGCCACATAGCTTAAAAGATCGAATGCTTGAAGATCAACTAGGCAGCAAATTGTCAGGGGCAGCAGCGACTTTTGCACTTAACAGTTCACTCATCCGACACTTCATTTTCAGCAGCTCCGAACTTGGCAGCTTTATCCTTGACTGCTCCATCTACGGCAGCTAAGAAATCAAACTCAAGCAGTTTCCTCATTTTTGGCAAGCAGCCCAGACATGGCAGCCTAAACCGTTACCCATGCCACGCCACTTTCTCGGCCCATGCCGAGCTAATCCTTGGCTTCAATCAAGCCGAGCAGCATAAGCAATGACCCTTGCCACACCACCTCTTTGGCCCATGACAAGCCGACTCCTGGCCCCTGCCAGCCGACGTGCCGCACCACCCCGACGGCTGCCCCGTGGCAGCAGCTCCCAAGAAGAAGACAAGGAGAATTAAGTTTTCCTTACATCGGTGCGGCGTGGAGAAGACGAAGAAAGCAACGAAAGATGGTCCTTTGCACGGGCAAGTGTAGAAGATTGCTAGGGGAGGGGGAACAAATATCCTCTAAGCTTTCTCTTTCTTGTAGGGTAGAATAAATCGCTTTCCAAAGTTGATTTAACAACCCACTTAAGGTGGACTTAAATATGCTTTGAGAGAAATTTATTTCCCTTTCCTAGAAGGATATAATTTCATATTAAAAAGGGAATCTACATCAAAATATGAAGCAGTCCTAAAGCAAGAAGATCTCTACACATGATGCCCTTTCCTACAAGCAGCCCAGCAGGTGTGGGGGCATTTGTGGAGCTAAAAATAATCAAAAGGCGACACGTGGATTTTTAGGTGAAGAGGACAAAATTGCCCTTGAGACACATCGGGTTTCCTACACGCGAGCAGTGGAGAATCATCCATCAACCGAGTCAAGAGTGCCCAAAATAGGTAACAAGTTCAAATTTATCTCATCCATCTTTACTCCATATCCTCTACAAGGAAATCATTACATAACCTCCCAAAACATTTCTTTTATTATGATAATTAGCCAATTAATATATTTATACCTAATTAATATATTAATTGCTAATTGAATAACCAAATAACACCCCAAAAAACACTTAAAGGCCGACCACCTTTTCTCCAAAGGGGACCGGCCACACTCCCCTATAAAAGCCCTATTCTCTTCTCCAAAAGGGACTGCTCAGACTCTTGCAAAACTCCCAAAAACTCTCCAAACACTTTTCTCTCTAAATTCTAACTTTTGCATCGAAGGTTCTTTGGCCAAAGCCCCCTCATTCATCGTGGGGGCGTGAAGCTCTTGGCCTTGACCTAAGGTGTTAATTGTTTTGTAGGTGCAATTTTGTCCAAGAAGAAGAAGGCCGAAATTTGCATCCACAGTTGGCACTCGGGTTTTGCTACTTTTAGCTATTTGCAGTCTTGATAAAAAAAAAAGTTGTTTACAGTCTTACAGACGTGTCACTTGTTTGGAGTCTGGACTTGATACAAATTCACCTGCTTTTAGCCTTTCCCTAAAATCGATTTGTAAAGTACTAAAATTTAATTTCTCTGAAACAAAATTAAAGTGAAAAAAGAGAAAACTAAAATCAAATAGTCTATAGAGGGGGTAGTATTGAGACTTGAGAGGCTGAGAGAGCGTATCGAACCAGGACAATGATGAACGGGCCGTCGGGTGGGGCCAAAGCGGGGAAGTTGCAGTTGGACGGTTACCGTTGGGTCTGCACTCAGGAGCGATTGAAGGTTTTGTTGGCCCAACTGGGTATGGGCTTAGGAGTCAAAGAATCTAGTGGTGGACACCGGACGATGCATTGCAGCGGCTGTGAAATTACTTTGAAATCAGTCATTCACAGGTTCTTAAGGAACTAACTGATGATCATATAATTAATTGAAGGCTTCATGCTTGGAATTTGGAAATTTGAAGGCCGAAGAAATTTCGAACCGTTAAAGATGAAGTGATGAACATAAGGGTAAGAGTCGAATACGTGGGGGGCACTGTAGCAAAATTTAAAAAAAAATTGAAAGAAAAAATAATTAAAACCTATATGTGCCACTTAGTATTACGGTCTGATGATATTCCTTTTCACTTAGAAATGAGAGGTCTTAGGTTCGAATCTCGTGGATAGCGAATTCGATACCAAATTAGGCTGCTCATTGTATGGCTAAGTCGAACTCTCACTCCCCCTAATGTAAAAATATCGATGTGCTAAAAAAAAAAAGGCAACAAGCCAGGGTCGGCCCTGTTCATTTTAGTGACAGAGTTAGTTTTAGCTTTTTTCTTTTTTGAACAAACAATATTAATTATTGTTGTAGTCCTATTGATTAGGAATGTGATTGTGCAATTCCTAGTGTATCTAAGAGTATCTTGTACATTCCCCTTTGTAGTTTAATTCATATTAGAGATGTAATCCTATTAGGGTAAGGATTCTACCTATCCTACTACTATAAATAAAGGCATAAGGGGGTGAAACAACACACACCTCAGAATTACGTATCTTTCTTCTCTCTTAGTTGCAGCTGGCCCCTCTCCCGCTCTGTCCTTTATACAGTTCAGTCAAATAGGCCTACAACACGTCCTTTGAAGCCAACCCAAATGGCTGGGCTTATCCCTGCAGCCCAAAACCGAAGCCAAATTTGCTGGACTTCGCTCGCACCCACACCACAGGCCAACCCCGTGTTGGGCCTAGCACCTGTGTCGTTTTGGCCCAAAACATCAGCAGCCTTGTTGCTGGGCCTCCCACCTCTCGGCCCATGGCTTGCAGCCATGCATTGGGTTGTTTTTTGTGGCCACCCGAGCCCACTGAGCCCTATAGGGCTTTGCCCTACTCATGGCACCCATACCCACCGTACTTGGGCTATGGTTTTTCAAATCCAATGGTAATTTTTGGCATTTTAATTAATTTTAACCCAAATGTTATAATTATTTTTGCTTTTACGATAGACCTTGAATGATCCCAATCTATTGAATTAATTAAGGTGACTAGCAATCTATTAATCTAACAATTAATCCAAAATTATTGGCTTGAAGTCCACTTTTTGGCATTAACGATTCAATAAATTATTTCGTTTCTTTGAACCATTGACTATCTTTCATAGTCTTGACACACTTACACTTGGGTTCCTGAAGCAATCCACAAATCCACTACACTTCATTGCATATTGTATTCTGTGTTCTTGCAGGTACCCCTATATATCAATTAAACGTTCATAACTAAATCGAACCTGTAGTTTAGAATTTAGTGCCTTTGAAACCCGAAGTTTTCATTCAAAACTTACCACATGAAACTGAAGGAAATTTTGTGAAAAACATGTTCATTTGAATAACATCATATAGCATGCAATTAACAATTAAAGGCGGAATCATGCTTTCATGCATTCAAAAACAAAACATCTACCATGAAATTCAAAGCCTAGTAGATTGGTGAACCTTGACTCAACTTAAAAAAACAACAATTTGTTAGTTGAGAAATATTTACCTTTGTAGATTCCTCTTTGCATATGCAAAGGATAATCACCCAAGAGATAGGGCCTTCATTCCTTGCTTCTTAGCTCCATGGATTTGGTTAGAAGAATAGGTTCTCCAAGTTCCCAAAATTGAGAACCTCTAAAGATTCTACACCAAGGTTGGATTGGAGAGGAAATGAGTGACCTTGAGGAAATAGAATTGCTAGACAATATCCCCCAAGGTGGTTGGCCTCTTAGAGAGAAATGGAAGCTTTGTGTTCTCACCAATTTTCTCTAAAATCAACAACTTATGAATTTTAGGTTATAAAGTTCTTTATATAGTCACTTCTTTAAATGACCTAAAGAACCAAAAACCCTAATTCAACACTAAATGGATATGGGCTTTTGGGCCTTTGTGAATCTTTATTCATTAAGTTGTCATACAACTTAAGTCAATGGGCTTTGACGTTCGAAGCCCATTGGGCCTTAAGGTCCAAAAACTATCCCGAGGTCTTTAACGAACTTATTCGTTTGATTAATTAACATATTAATTAATCCTTGCCATAAATAATTAAACCATTTAATTCATCTCCTTTGTTTCTTCAATCTCCACCTTATTTGGTGTACGATACATTAGGTTCCTTTTAGCGAGGCAGTGGGCGATTAAAACCATTTTACATCGATTGTGAATTGAAACTTACTTTCAATTCTCCCTTTAGTGATTACACACGTTTAGGGCTTCCACAAACCATGAGTGACCCCTAGCAGCATATCATGGCTACCCAAGCTAATCAGAAGAGGTAGAGAACCTATTCAGTTTAGGATTACAAATGCAATACGGTTTTTCTCTAATCTAATACTCTTGACCACATTGTTTGGTTTGATAGTTTATTTATTCATGTCTACTATCCAATGTGATTCTTGTGCTTATATGATTACTTTGAATGTGAATTGGAACGCATTCCCAAATCTCATTCATACTCTGGCCAGAGATTTTAATCATATCATAGAGTATTCTCCCTCAAGCCAATTGAAGGTTAGAGATCCCTTGTTGCGCATTCACTTGTCTCCATGACTAAGTGGCTTAACCCCAATGATGTCGTGGACACCCCGATGGGGTGACTTTGACATAATCAAAGATCAAGGACTTAACCACAAGACAACAACTGTGATGCCTCAGGTCAAAGGACTAATTTGCATTATCCCAAACATGAGTTCTCATGTGACATGAGTATGAGAACTCCTCGTTGATCGTGTTCAGTGAACTCATTCTCTATTGAGCACCTACGTACTTGTCTTGATGTCACACACACCAATGACTCGAGACTAGTCACTCTCCCTGAGAGAAGACATAGCACGTACTGATCTTATCGGACTGTCAATGCCCAATTGGCAATCCTATGATCAGGAACGTTTAGGATGTGTCTACGAAAGAATGGTCTCATTAATCTAACTTCATTAGATTGCATTCTTCCAATCACATATTCCTTGGACTTTATCGTTTAAGCATATAACATTTATATGAGACGTCTCAAACAATAATGTTTGCCCTTTATATGTAAACTAGATTAGTTTAACATGTGAAATATCCGTAAAGTATCATCATATGAATGGCTTTAGGGCACATTTCCAACAATCTCCCACTTGCACTAGAGCCAATCAGCTTGGTCATCTGTTATGATTCCTCTTCTGTAGTCATTTCCTAAATGGCTGAGTAGTAGGCCTAGGAAATGGATATCTATATGTTATCCATAGAAGCAACCTTGAGAATATCGACGTCACCATTATACATGATTCCCAATCATGTGGTTCAGTCTCTCATATGAGTTCGGATCTTGATGAGACCTTGATTCCCAGGCTTGAGCTATTGCCCCATTAGTGTCGTAGTGTCAGTACACTAGATACACTTTCTGGTTGGAACCGAATAGAGAGTTCATAAATGAACTTTCCCATCCAAACAACATTGTTGTAAACTTCTATATGGCAATATATTTTGCATTCATAATGGAACACACTAAAGTCATTACTTTAATGTTTCCATCCAAATATCTCTTTAGTCATAATAAAGAGATATCTGTTTATCTCTTCATTCATAATGAAGAAACATCCAATGATGGATTAGATTCACAATCTAATACATTTACGCTTCCATTACGTTACTCTAATTCTTCCTCATTCTTCGAGGAACCTATCCTTTAGTATTTCTTAAATACTTAAGGATTCACTTGACAGTTGCCATGGTTCTGATCCTGGGCTTGCATTGATATCGCCTTGTACCTTTCTAGGTACAACTCATATCAATGTTTTTCATACAATATGAAATACATAAATCACTTTCTGCGTATGCATAAAGGATTCGATTTACGCATTATTTCTTTGGGAGTCAAAGGGTACGTTCCCTTTGAGAAGAGCTACCTCCTAGTCTCACTAGAGTTGTTCTTCTTATTGAAGTTTATCATCATATGAGAAACTTCCTAGCATCCTTTTGTCTATTATTAGGGCATGATATAATCCAATTATATCCTAAAATCTATCATTATAGATTTCCATCCCATGTATATAGACTATGTCTCCCATATACATTCTATCTTTATAGAATGTTTAAAGTCATAACTTTAACAATGAAGTATTCTTTTCATTTCCAAAATTAATATATCATATATATATTTAAATTTTAGGAACATGATTAACTCCCACTAATCTTTTGTAAACCTAGTAAACAAAAGATTCATTTACATCTTTATGAGAAATCAAACGCTTTGACCTTTTCTCTCATAAAACGCTTATGGCTCCCACTAGCTTGCTAAGATCCATGATGGTTGGATCTCTACAACTTACATGTTTTGTGATTCATAGTTTTAGACATATATTATTAGGACTATCTTAATAATGGTTTCGGAAACCTATATTATGTCCAAACATTGAATCAACATTTAGTTGTAGCTAGCTATCTTCGAATTAATTGAAACTAAGACTACGTCAAAAATGGTTCCTTCAAAGTCAACCATTCTCTTTGATTGTAGTCACCTTAAGCTACCAATTAGCTATGAAGGTTTCATTATTTCGGGTCAAATGGTACTTTACCATTTCCTTGAGTATATTTTGTATATACACTCAATGTAGTCATAAAGTTCAAACCATTCAACTGAGACGGTTTAAAATTCTTTTTGACTACCTTAGAGCTTGTGGTATAGGAACTAGGTTGTTATATTTGTTGATTATCATCTTGTCTCTCAAAGAACCCATTCTTTTGAGTTCTATTCCTAGTTCATTTGCTCTAAGGCAAATCACATTGTAGGATTACAATGAACTACTCAACATACAACATTTGTTGGTTGGTTTATAGAAGTGATATCCAAAGGTTAATTTAGGGATATCCACAAGTTAATTTTTAAACAAATATTGCTCATTAGCACACAACCCCAAATCTTAACATGATTAAGATTTGTCTTTCTTTCCAACTACATCCTATGGAGTTATGAAAATTTGGAAGATCTCCTAATTGACAATCATATTGTTTTAGAAGTATATATCCTATATATATGGGTAATTGATAATATTCAACGAACTAAATCTTATTCAAGTTCGTTCTTCTCCTAATGGAGAAAATCATTATCTTATGATGCTAATTTCCTTGATATCTTTCAAGGAAACTCATCTAAAGTGTTACCTTTCCTTGGATCAAATCTAAGGAGGTAAGTACTTTAGACGTCTTACTCATCAACTTACATTTCTTGAATTCTTTGAAACCTTTTGCGAAGTATTCGGACTTGTGTTTATTCATAATAAACTATAGTCCAACCGAGAGTGATCTTCGGTGAATGTCAAACAACATGAGTAGTATTATATTGTGGACAAGTGCCACTAACATCTAAGTGAATTAACCTCAATAACTTTGTGATTCTTTCTTCTTTCCAAAAGAATAAAGATTCGAACATTTCGCCTCTATACAATTTTGACAAGAAGGTATTGGATCCGGATCTAACGATCCAAAGCATCCATCTATAACCAACTCGTAATTTATGTTTTAGAGGTATCACAACTCAGTTGGGATTAGTCACTACCTTGCAACCTTTTGGGTTTTAAGCATCATTATATTCTAAACAGTTAACGCTACCATATCATCTCTACTATAGAGACAATCAATTAGATTACTATAATCCAATCAGTGATTAATAAAGAACAATGTTTTGTCAAACAAAACATTCATCCATCTCTACTATAGTGACGGAATTAAGTTCCTTAAAATTGGAATGTAAAGACAATCTTTAGTTTTTCCAATTTCTTTGGTAGTTCATATGAGGAAGTTAGTACCATCTGCTTTCGCAGAGATCTATATTTTATTCACGTTCCGAATGTGAAGTACTTTCTCTTCTCTCATTAATCTTCTACTTCTTATTAGCCACACTTCTACAACGATTGTAAAACATAGTTACTAATACGGAATCAAGCATTCAAGTAGAAGAACCAACTGTTTTGAACTATTCAAGAACAATTTACAACACCTTCGAAAGGTGTGTTCTTGACACTTGCAAGACATTTCTTGCAAATACCCCTTCCAATGTCCATCCTTTCATAAAGAAAGTTTGTTCCCTTGGAGTTAATTTTATCTTCTTCATTTGACTTCTCCTTTGACTACAATAGTCATGGTCCCTAAACTCCCACTATCTCTCTTGAAACCTTTTTCAATTGTGTTATACACATCAAACATTTTGGAGAGTGTGTGGTTATTGTTCACTACATAGTTTACAATAAACTTAGTGAACCATTAGGATAGGGACATAAAGGTGAAGTCCTAGCTTAGTTTCCGTCTCGTTAAGTGGTTTATCACTTCAACACTCAATGATTCAAAATCATCATAAGTCCATGTTGATGGACTATTTTTGTCAACCAACCATTATGTTCTAAACATAATTACAAACTTTCAAGAGTTGTTCAAGGCAACTCTCATTTCTTCATAAGTTCCTTTGTTCATATAACGAAGGAATAAGCATTGGTTGTTTGTGTTGTCCTCTTCATGATAGACATTTCTAACATGTTCTTCCAATGATACATTATCAATAGGAAGATTGTGAGGATGAGACTTCTTAGGTACATGCACAATCCATTTAAGACAATCTTTGGGATTGTGTTACCAAGTCCGGAAACTAAAACATTCTGCTTTTCTTTGTCAAGTTTTGGATAGCGTTTGCAAATATATTGGTAAACAAATACATAACGAATATAAATTGATTGATTTTAAGCCATTTGATTTGGGTCTTTAAATCAAATAGCACCACCCACTATTTTTGGCAAATTCCATATCCCTCATTGGAATTCGAGAGTTTTGGAGGAAACTCTTAGTAGGTTATGGGAGACTCACTATTACCAAGCCCACCTCACAATGATATGATGTTGGCTAGCATTAATAATAATGAGAGAGTACGCTTACTCATTTGCAACTAATGCAAGTACCCATCAATTTGGCCTCTAGAGAATGTTGCCTCACGATGATACGATGTCGGCGCCATTGCACTTAGTTAAGTTATTCCCACCATGCTTAGTTCGTGAAGGGGTTCAAGAATAGCCTCACGATGATACGATGTCGGCCATCCTCGTTGCCTACACTAACCTCATCATATGTTTATGGATTCCTCCTGAGTATAAGCATGCACTTTGTACTCCCCCATGATAGGGTGAAGCCGGTGTACAAGTCATAAACGATTGGATCCCACCACGGTGGAAGGCCACGAAAGAGTGTTCTAAGCACTCTCACGCTTATCAACTTAATAATGGTTTGGTTGAGGGTTTTAGGTCTCATCACATATAACATATTCATTTTAATCTTTATTAAAACAATTTTGGTCCTATTACAACTATTGGTCCATTTGATTCAATTTAGTTGTATATAATACTCCCACTATACTTATAAAACGGTTTTTAAAGCAAGAGTATATGATACTACTAACATAAGGTTTGCATTCATTTGATGGACTATATAGTTGCCTTAGGGCCTTAGGATGACTATGAACCTTTGTTTAGATTCAACACGAGCCTAGTGTTGAATCTCGGACTAGGGATGGAGATTGATTTTAGTTACGCGTTTAATCACATTAAGGCGTGTTGTTCCTAGGGGCGTTGGACCCAACTACTTCATTTTCATGCATATCAAATAAAGCAAGAAAGAAGTACTTCAAAGTAAAAGAGAGCTTATGCTCTTTACAACATTTGCATAATTCAAATTACTTTAAAGTAAAGAAGAGCTTATGCTCTTTTACAACATTTGATCAAATCAAATTACAACCAAAATTAATCTACACATTCCCATGGTTCAAACAAATTTGAAACGGCCTTTCACATAACTCAATTATCGTAGGCTTAGGTTCATAATCACCCTTTAATTAATCAACACTTTAACTAATTAAATTGAATGCAACATTTTCGTTTTATTTTTGTATCCATACAATTGATTTAAATGGAGCTAAATGAAATGAAAATCCAATTCTCATTTAAAGAGACAAAACAATTTTTGTTCCCTACTTAATTTGGGCCATCATGCAATAACCACAACTTTTTGGGTTATATTGCGAAACACAAACTTTTGGGGTCACTTTGTAAAAACACAAAAGTCCACTACTTCATGTAATTACAACTAGAACCCAAAAATTTCAACAAATACAAAAAACTTCATTAAAGGAGCAAAACAATTTGTCCTTTAACGTTTTTGGGCCTTAACGTAAAAACGTAAACTTTTGGGCCAAAGTGCAAATACACAAAAGTATCAAAACTTTATGTAATTGAATAAAAGACCCAAAAATACCCTATTCTATTAGGGTGGCCGGCCATGATAGAAAAAATATGATTTTTACAAAGTTTTTGTAAGTGGGTTTTATTAGGTGAGGTAAAGATGAAATATTTTGAATTTATGTTAAACTTTTAAAAAAGTTTGTCTACCATTATAGCCATTAATTGAATTTATGTCAAACTTTTTAAAAAAGTTTGTCTACCACTAAAACCATTAATAATACTTTACAAATAATCATCACCCACTAAAATTAAACCAAAACTTTATGTAAAAACATAAAACATTTTGAATCAAAACTTCAAAACTTTTTGTTCTTGGCAAGAACTTCAAGAACATTGAAGAACACTCATGAAAACTCATAATAGCTCCATGAATGTTTTCACTCACCAAAACTCAAATTTTCATCACTCAAAAGAGGGTTAACATCCTAGGGTACTTAGGGGTTCCAAAAGTCACTTTAAAACCATTTTAACAAGACAAACATGAACCCAAAAAATCACCCCTTGGATTTGGCCGAATTTCCCAAAAAACATGGCACCAAATTTTAGCTCCAAAATTCATGCTCATATGAACTACATCTACAACATTTGAGATGGCAAATTTTCTAACAAAATTTACATTCAAAGAAACAAGAATAAAGTTTGTAACATATTACAACTTTTAAATCAAAAACTATGAACTACAAAACCCAAAATGATTCACCAACTACTAGACCTAGGCTCTTGATACCACTTGAAGGAAATTTTGTGAAAAACATGTTCATTTGAATAACATCATATAGCATGCAATTAACAATTAAAGGCGGAATCATGCTTTCATGCATTCAAAAACAAAACATCTACCATGAAATTCAAAGCCTAGTAGATTGGTGAACCTTGACTCAACTTAAAAAAACAACAATTTGTTAGTTGAGAAATATTTACCTTTGTAGATTCCTCTTTGCATATGCAAAGGATAATCACCCAAGAGATAGGGCCTTCATTCCTTGCTTCTTAGCTCCATGGATTTGGTTAGAAGAATAGGTTCTCCAAGTTCCCAAAATTGAGAACCTCTAAAGATTCTACACCAAGGTTGGATTGGAGAGGAAATGAGTGACCTTGAGGAAATAGAATTGCTAGACAATATCCCCCAAGGTGGTTGGCCTCTTAGAGAGAAATGGAAGCTTTGTGTTCTCACCAATTTTCTCTAAAATCAACAACTTATGAATTTTAGGTTATAAAGTTCTTTATATAGTCACTTCTTTAAATGACCTAAAGAACCAAAAACCCTAATTCAACACTAAATGGATATGGGCTTTTGGGCCTTTGTGAATCTTTATTCATTAAGTTGTCATACAACTTAAGTCAATGGGCTTTGACGTTCGAAGCCCATTGGGCCTTAAGGTCCAAAAACTATCCCGAGGTCTTTAACGAACTTATTCGTTTGATTAATTAACATATTAATTAATCCTTGCCATAAATAATTAAACCATTTAATTCATCTCCTTTGTTTCTTCAATCTCCACCTTATTTGGTGTACGATACATTAGGTTCCTTTTAGCGAGGCAGTGGGCGATTAAAACCATTTTACATCGATTGTGAATTGAAACTTACTTTCAATTCTCCCTTTAGTGATTACACACGTTTAGGGCTTCCACAAACCATGAGTGACCCCTAGCAGCATATCATGGCTACCCAAGCTAATCAGAAGAGGTAGAGAACCTATTCAGTTTAGGATTACAAATGCAATACGGTTTTTCTCTAATCTAATACTCTTGACCACATTGTTTGGTTTGATAGTTTATTTATTCATGTCTACTATCCAATGTGATTCTTGTGCTTATATGATTACTTTGAATGTGAATTGGAACGCATTCCCAAATCTCATTCATACTCTGGCCAGAGATTTTAATCATATCATAGAGTATTCTCCCTCAAGCCAATTGAAGGTTAGAGATCCCTTGTTGCGCATTCACTTGTCTCCATGACTAAGTGGCTTAACCCCAATGATGTCGTGGACACCCCGATGGGGTGACTTTGACATAATCAAAGATCAAGGACTTAACCACAAGACAACAACTGTGATGCCTCAGGTCAAAGGACTAATTTGCATTATCCCAAACATGAGTTCTCATGTGACATGAGTATGAGAACTCCTCGTTGATCGTGTTCAGTGAACTCATTCTCTATTGAGCACCTACGTACTTGTCTTGATGTCACACACACCAATGACTCGAGACTAGTCACTCTCCCTGAGAGAAGACATAGCACGTACTGATCTTATCGGATTGTCAATGCCCAATTGGCAATCCTATGATCAGGAACGTTTAGGATGTGTCTACGAAAGAATGGTCTCATTAATCTAACTTCATTAGATTGCATTCTTCCAATCACATATTCCTTGGACTTTATCGTTTAAGCATATAACATTTATATGAGACGTCTCAAACAATAATGTTTGCCCTTTATATGTAAACTAGATTAGTTTAACATGTGAAATATCCGTAAAGTATCATCATATGAATGGCTTTAGGGCACATTTCCAACAGAAACATGTAGCTTTCATGCTTAAATTAAACCAATACATGTCTATAGAACTCGAATGTTCTACAATGTATGTCTATGGCTTTTCATATGACTAACCACATTTTGTTGTACCTTCTATTTAGGGACATGTCAAACTTGAACAAGCTCGATTTCACTGCTTTGGATGTCTCTGGAAGAAACAACCTGAAGTGGGTTCAAGACGTGAATCTCCATCTTACTGCAAAGAGTCTTAGATCTACTATTGAGGAACCAATCAACGATTAACCCGTCGACGAAGCTCAGAAAGTTGCTATGATCTTCATCTGAAAACACATACATGATGCAATGCGGACCAAGTACCTCACAGATGATGATCCACGTACCCTCTGGCTTGCTTTAGCAGATCATTTCGATCACCAGAAAGATATTTACTTACATGAAGTAAGACACAACTGGCAGCATTTACACTTCCAAGACTTTAAGTCTGTACAACTTTGAAGTTTGTAGAATCTGATCACTACTTAAGTTCAGAGGACTTAACTGAACATGATCTCCTAGAGAAGACTTATTCGATCTTCAATGCCACCAATATTGTCCTGCAGCAATAATATAGGGCATAGAAGTTCACCAAATGTCTGGATTTGATATTTGTTCTACTTCTCGTTGAAAAGCAGAACTAGCTTTTGATGAAGAATCATCAAGCTCGACCTACTGGCTCAAACGCCGTGCCTGAAACGTATGCGACAAATTCTAGCAACCACAACGGACAAAAACCCCATCGTAGTCGTGGTAATAGGCGGCAAGGCCCACCATGGGCCCAATGTCCGCCGAACAGAGGCCCAAGAAATTTGACCCAGAAGCTCCAACCCTTTACCCCAAAGCCCCTAACTTCAAAAACAAGGGAAAAACAACTGTTTAATCGGATTCCACAGACATGGACATAGGCTACCGCTGTGGATCAAAAGGTCATTGGTCACGCATATGCCGAGCTAACCCCGAGGCTATTTCCAAGTATCAGTCCCTTCGTGAGACTAACTTTGTACATGTGGAACATCCCGAAGATGCTACTACAACTCTAGAGATTTCAGATTTTAAGGAAGCATCCGCTCCTATGGAAGAATAAAGTTTTATTTTTCTAAGACATGTTTTTAGGGTGTTTTTATACCCCTAGTGGCCGAACCTACTAGGAGTGGCCGACCCCCCTCCCTTATTTTTTTAGGGTTATGGTTTAATTTTTGGACAATTTTTCTAAGTCTTTGGAATTATTTGTTTGGTTTTGGTTTGTTTTGAACTTGGACAATTATTTTAGGGATATTATTTTTGGAATTGATTAATTGAATGAATGGAATTATATTTATGCATGTGACCGATTCAATTAAATTATTTCTAGGTATTACTAGTGGGGAAGTTAGTATTTTGGTTGATAGTGCAACCACGCACACCATATTGCATGAGCAACACTATTTTACTAACCTCATACCTAAGAATGTACCTCTGACAACCCTTTCAGGCCCATCCAACCTAATAGAAAGATACGTAAAGGCTCGTATAATGTTGTCTAATGGTACTGAATTAACCATTAAAGAGGCACTCTATTCTCCACGTTCCTGAAGAACGTTGTTGAGTTTTAGAGATATTCGAGATAATCAATATCATGTTGAAACCACTGAAGAGAATGGTTCTGAATTTCTTTGTCTCACATTTTAGGAATATGGCCGGAAACGTATTCACGAGAAGCTGGAAGGTTTCTCGAGTGGGTTGTACATAACAACAATTCGAGCCCTTGAGACACACCATGTGCCCAGCCTTATGGCTGGGTTCCAGGACACTCTCCTGCTTTGGCATAATCGAATGGGACACCCCGGATGAGATATGATGCGCCGTATCCTCAAAGTATCTCATGGGCATCACTTGAAATCTTATCCCGGCCATCCTCTTTGCAAGGCATGTTCCCTAATGAAGTTGAACATTCAAGCTCAATTACAAAGATTATTCACGACCCCCCCCCCCCAAAGTTTCTTCAGAGGATTCAAGGGGATATTTGTGGATCTATCCAACCAACATGCGGACCATTTAGATACTTCATAGTGTTGGTTAATGCATCGACACAATGGTCACATGTCTACTTATTGTCCACACGCAATGCTGCATTTGCGAAACTCCTAACACAAATTATTACGCTTAAGGCTTACCACCCTGATTATCTGATTAAGTGGATTCGACTGGATAATATTGGAGAGTTTACGTCACATACTTTTGACGATTATTGCATGTCTGTTGGGATTAATGTTGAACATCATGTACCCTATGCTCACACCAAAAACGGCCTGGCAGAAGCTTTCATAAAGCGCATTTAAACGATAGCTCAGACTTTCGTTATGCGAACCAATTTGCTTGTATCTGCCTGAGGCTATACAATCTTGCACGCAGCTATGTTGGTCCGCCTGAGGCCCACCGTTACCCAACCTCATTCACCGTTACAGTTGGTTACTGGATACGAGCCTAACGTTTCGCATTTACGTGTGTTTGGGTGTGCAGTCTATGTGCCAACAGTGTCGCCACTACTTACCAAAATGGGTCCTCAGAGAAAAATGAGAATCTATATCAGTTATGATTCGCCATCTATTATACGCTACTTAGAGCCCATGACAGGAGATCTCTTTACCGCACATTTTACGGATTGTCACTTCGATGAGACAGTCTTCCCGTCGTTAGAGAGAGATAAGATCACTAACGTTCATGTAGAACGCCGTGACTTGTCATGGATTACTCCCACTATGTCTTATTTAAATCATGCACCCTTCAGTCTGAAACTGAAGTGCAACAAATTCTAGATCTTCAAAGTATTGCTCAAAGCATACCGGATGCTTGTACTGGTCTAGCAAAGGTGACGAGATCACATATATCCGCTGCAAACACTGCAATGATGGATGTACTTAATGTATGTCGTACGATCACCGTGGAAGGCTCAACCGTCCCCGATGGTGGGGTAGCCGTACCACCCACACGGAAAGGTACACTGGCGACTAGCCAATCACCTGCTCCTACCCTAAAGCGTGGCAGGCCTCCTGGTTCAAATGATTCACAACCCTAGAAAAGGAAAACAACACAAACTAGTGACCCTAGTTTGAATCCGACCATTGCTTACTCATCTGTTCCAATGCATGAGGTTATTCTAGATTACGATGATGTCTTAGACGAGACAACCGGACCTCCCGAGAATCGTGACATTTCAGTCCATTACGCAGTATTGGATGAGGTTTGGAATCAGAATGAGATGATTGTCGATGATGCATTCACGTATACCGTTACTTCCAACATCATGCTTAACGATGACATTGAACCACGCTCTATTGATGAATGTTGACGTAGAACAAATTGGTCAAACTAGAAACAAGCAATCCAGGTTGAACTTTATTCGCTTGCAAAACGTAAGGTGTTTGGGTCTGTAACTCCTACTCCACCACATGTGAAGCCCGTGAGCTACAAGTGGGTTTTCGTGAAGAAGCGTAATGAGAAGAATGAAATAGTGTGATACAAAGCACGCCTCGTAGTGCATGGCTTCTCTCAACACCCTGGAATTGATTACGAAGAGACATATGCCCCCGTAATGGACGTCATAACATTCCGCTACCTTATCAGTTTGCTAGTTTCCGAAAAACTGAATATGCAACTTATGGACGTGGTAACTGCATATCTCTATGGCGATTTAGATACGAAAATCTACATGAAAGTTCCAAACGGACTTCCTTTGACTGGTTCAAATAGTTCTAAACCACGAAACACTCTCTCGATTAGATTAAGGAGATCACTCTATGGATTGAAATAATCCGGGCGAATGTGGTATAACTGTCTGAGTGAATATTTAACAAGTCAGGGTTATATGAACAACGAACTATGCCCATGCGTGTTCATTAAGAAGTCACATTCTGAATTTGCTATCGTTGCAGTTTATGTTCACAACATGAAGCTCATCGGAACTCTCGCAGAGCTTGAGGAAATTGCCACGCACTTGAAATAGGAATTTGAGATGAAAGATCTTAGGAAAACTTGATATTGTCTTGGCCTAGAGATCGAGCATTGTTCAGATGAAATTTTAGTACATCAATCGAACTACACCCAGAAGGTGTTGCAACATTTTAATGAGGATAAAGCGAAGCCTTCAAGTACTCTTGTGGTCGTTCGGACTCTAGATGCTAAATGAGATCTCTTCCGTCCTAAGGAGGAGGAGGAAGAGATTTTGGAGCCTGAAGTTCCATACCTAAGTGCAATTGGTGCTTTATTGTACTTGGCTCAATGCACTAGACCCGACATCTCCTTTTGTTAATCTTTTGGCTAGATACAACAACGTGCCTACATGCAGACACTGGAATGGTGTTAAAGACATTTTCCACTACCTCAAGGGTACAACGGATTTGGGCTTGTTCTACACCCACGAATCATCAAGAGAAGTCGTTGCCCACTCAGCCTTCAGGTTGATTCCTGCCTCGTTGGTTACACAGATGTTGGGTATCTATCTGACCCACATAAGGCACATTCTCAAATAGGTTATGTCTTTACCGTTGGAGACATCGCAATATCTTGGAGGTCTACCAAGCAAACGCTAGTTGCGACTTCTTCAAACCATGCGGAGATTCTCGCCTGACATAAAGGCTCGCGATAGTGCTTTTGGTTGAAAGCAGTTATGGAACATATTCGAAGCACTAGTGGTATTTCTTCAATCGTTAACCTTCCTACGACGATCTTTGAAGACAATACAGCATGTATCGAGCAGTTAAAGAAGGGATACATCAAGGGAGACAACACTAAGTACATAGCGCCGAAGTTCTTTTATTCTCACTAGTAACAAAAGCATCAGAACATTGAAGTCAAGCAACTCTGTTCCTAGGACAACCTAGCTTATCTCTTTACGAAGCCATTGCCCAAGTCTACTTTTTAGAAGCTCGTCCAAGGAATCGGTATGCGTAAATTATCTGAGTTGAATTGCTTATAGTTCTCTTATTTAGAAGTTATGTCTAACTCAAGGGGAGTATCTTGAAGCATACTCACTTGATCTTAATGTACTATTTTTCCTACAATTAGGAGCATTTTTCCCACTGGGTTTTTGCTACCTAACGAGGTTTTGATGAGGCACCCATCATGGGATGATCATACTCCGTTGAGTTCACTACTTTCGTTCTATTTGACATTTGTTTTAGACATTATGCATACTTCTCACTTTTCTCCTTAGTCTATAGGTTTTCCCCATGCCGTGGGTTTTACCATAGTAAGGTTTTGTGAGTTTTACTACCTATGCATACTTACTTTCTTATATCTGAGACTCGTATTCACCCGTTGTGCCGACGATTTCATCAACTGTTCTAACTCATCTGTTGAAGATCTGATGCGACATTTTGTTTGAGTATTTACACACTCAAGGGGGAGTGTTGCAGTCCTATTGGATTAGGAATGTGATTGTATAAATCCTAGTGTATCTAGGAGTATCTTGTATATTCCCTTTAGTAGTTTAATTCCTATTAGGTAAGGATTCTACCTATCCTACTACTATAAATAAAAGCATAAGGGGATGATACAACATACACCTCATAATTATATATATCTTCTCTCTCTGTTGCCGCTGGCGCCTCTCCCTCTCTGTCATTTATACAGTTCAGTCAAATAGACCTACAACACTTAAAAATTATTAAGTATTAGGAGTGACTTTATTTACCTCTATTTGCAATTATTGTGGGCATTCATTGTAAATTTATGCCCCTAAAATTAAGGATGTACGAATAAATGATTCGGTCCTAAAACAAGCGTTGCTAATACTATTAAAGGCATGTATTTTCTTAAATCAAGCCCCTACTATTTTTACATCCGCCTGTAGTGTTTTGCTTGACACGCTGGAAATTAGGGCATTAAAGGCAGAAGGTTCGCCCCTACTTGTATCTAAACTATACCTATTAAAAAACTCTTTTTGTCAACCAAAAGAGGATGAAAATATCAAATTATTCCTACCAACAAAAGTAAAGAAACATAACAAAAATAAACGTATAAGCAATATAAAACATAAATAACATGTGTACTAATGTTTTTTTTTTTTGGACCAAACGATATTATCTACACTAAGAAGGTGGGGATTGGGCTAAGAATGGGCTAGCAATAATATTGTTCAAATTTAGTTTTTATAACTATAATATAAAATTACTTTCATGAGCCATTATTGCATTTTGAGAATTGTTTCTAATTGGAAAAAAAACAAATCATTCCATAATTAATACTAGCAACCCCGAAGGGAAAAAGAAAAAAAGCTATTACCAGCAAAAGTTAAAAAAAAATTCAGATTCATTTCATTAGATACAAAACAGACAAATGAACATGATAGATATATATTTGGAGGAAATACATATCCAATGGTGTACATAAAGCACTTAAAACCGAAATCTAATGAAGACCCATCCTCTAATCCGAACATACAACTGATGCAGATTACACGTTTGTGTCTTTCATCATCCTTATAGAAACACAAGCATGTAACAAATTCTCAATAAAACTTGTACACACTAAACTCAGCTAAAAAGATGCAGTATTACTCACAAAAAAAAAAAAAAAAACAAACAAACAAACAAACACTGTCAGTCACCCTTCCCAAATGAAATACCAATCAAAACCTGCAAACAAAAACACATATGAAAATGTCCAATCCCGAATAATTTGGGTTTGATCGTTTTCATTAATAACAAACAAAATATATATACAATATAAATATTAACAAATAAATAAGTAAACAAAAATAGTGGAAATTTGTTACCTTCATGAACCTTGCAGAAAACGAGAAAATAAACAAAGAACTCATAAATTAAAATTCTAAAATTTCAGAAACCCTAAATCATCTCCCAATCTTCGATTCAATCAAGTAGCCTGGACCAGAAAAAAAAAAAGGAAGAAAGAACGAAAAGAAAGCAGACAAAAAAAAAAAGAATGTAGTGGAGGAAGTGAATGAACATGATTGAGAAAGTGAAGAAATGGATTGGACAGCACATGAGAGAAGAAAAATTAGCTTGATACAAGAAAAAATATAGATATGACTTAGGTCTAGTGTGGAATTGTTGTGCTTCTGGAAAAAAAAAAAAAAAACCTGCTTCTATCGTGTTTTAAGAATAATCAATGGAATAATAAAGCAGTTGAATGTTTGATAAACTGTATTTTTCTTCTCTCCTGCGCTGTTTCCAATTTAAAAGTAATGTAATTATATATAATGACAAAAATAGAAATAGTAGTCGGGGTGGTGGCAACGTCAGTGTTGTCTTTGGCGGTGATGGCATCGACAATGGTGAAGTTGTGGTGGTGCCAATAGTAAGGTGTAGTAGTTAAGGGTGTAGCCGTAGCAGTGGAAGTTATGGCAATTGCAGCGTAGTTGGCAGTGGCAATGATGGTGGTGGTGATGGCGGCAATGATGTAATGTTGGTGGTTGTAGTCATAGGTGGTGGCAACGACGATAATGGAAATAACGATGATAGTAATAGTGGCGATGGCAGTAGCAATGGCGATGGCAGTAGCAATGGCGATGGTAGTAGCAGTGGCGATGGTGATGGTAGCAACAATTGTAAGGTATGATGGTGGTGCCTAGGGATAGCAATTCTAACCGTTAAACTCGATAATCGCGGATAACCGCTCGAAAGCATTGGATTTGGATATGAAAATTCGGGTATATTTTGGGTATGGGGAAAACCGTGAATATTATTCGGTTATGGTTTTGGATATGGTTACACGGGTCCCCAATCCGTATCCATTCTCGAATCCGATAAAGTATGGAAAGGTGTCTAGAACTTCCCCACCCGGACCTACCCCCCAACCTAGAGTAGCTAGGTGAGGAAGTAAAATTAATCCTTGTTCATACATAGGCTTCTCTGGTACGAAATGAGCCACTTCAAATAGGTTCATTGCTCCGGCCCAGAATACGATTAGAATTCAATTGTACTTATAGGATATATCAAAGATCAGCCAACATTATCAATGTTTAACTTTAATTTTTATGCTTTACAAGATCCATTCATTAAATCATTTTATACATCAAATATTTAGTGAAAAAATTAATATTTACTAAATTATCATGCGTCAATTGAATGAATATATTTTTATATTGACGAAGATGGATATAACCGTTAACCGATGGGCAATCCGTTACCCGGTGGGTATGATTATGGATAATACCCGATGATTAATTTGCGGTTATGGATATGATTAATTTTCATGGTTATGAAGATGGATATCATATTTCTGTCCCCAAACCGAACCGTTGCCATCCCTAGTAGTGCCAATAGTGGGTATGGTGGTTGGGTTGCAGAAGTTAAAATGGTGGTATAGGCAATGGCAACAATGGTGGCGGTTGTGGTGGTGGTGGCGGTGGCGGTGGTGACAATTATAGCAACAGTAACGACAACGTTGGTGGTTGTAATGGAAGTTGTCGTGATAGTGGTGGTGGGTGTGATTGGGGTTGGGGTGGTGGTAGTGGTAGTTGCAGCGACGGTGGTGGTGACGATTGTGCACTAGTAGGAAAAACTATTTGCACGACAGATGATTGAGTGACAAAGCAAAATTCGTTGCGCAAGTACATTTTGCACAACAAAACAACAGCTTCGCCGCGCAAGAATGGTGATACCTTGCTTGACGCACGCCTTTGTCACACAATATTGTATGCATGACAAAAAAAAGATACTCGTCGTGCAAAGTCAGTAAGAAAACCGCAAGTAATTTTTTTTTGCGGGAAAAAAATGCGTGACGAAGTTTTTCCCACAGATTGGGCGACAAAGGCTTCGTCGTGCAAAGTTCGTTCAATTTTTTGGACAGAGCATTTTGTGCATGCGAATCAACAAAACACTTGCACGATAAAGGCTTCGTCGTGCAAAGTCCTATCAGTTTTTTAGTAAGAGCATTCAGTGCATGTGAATCAGAGCAATCAATACTGTATTTAGTGCACATATTTGTGCGACAAAGGCTTCGTCGCGCGCAGTCCATAACCTTCCTATAAATATGCGCTTATGCTCTCATTATTCTTCACAATTATGTTCGTGCTCAAATGAAGGATAAAAACCGGGAGCCGTCCGGGCCCTATGATATGAGGCAATATGTGGAGTTTGTGCATGCGATTGGTGTAGCAATGCAGAATAATTGTCCTACTGCTAAGTCGCGTTCTTGGAAATATGTGCCCGAGAATGTGAAAAGGCGGTGATGGATCAATTATTAGAAAGTGTGACAAATGTTGAAAATAATTAATTTTGTGAAATTTTTTGTTATATGTTGGAATTAAGTATTTGCATATATGTGTAATAGTGCAACTATACTCTTGATGATACGAACAAAGAGTTGATGAAGTTGGAGGAGGCATTGAAGGGGGTTACAAAAGGTGGTGTTTTGACGTGGATCGGAATGGAGGACTAGTGAAACAGTAGTTTTAAATTTATCCTTTTTAGGATAATATTTAATTTTAAGGTTTTTTCTATAGGTTATGTATTTGTACTTAATTAGGCTTTAATTCATGTTGTGTTGTTTAAATAATTGCATGGATTAATTCAATTTATTTTAAGTTTTTAATTATTTTTAGAATAAATATTATAACTGAATATTTGTTTGTAATTATGAAGTTTACGTAAATATAGATACTAAAGATCTATGTTTACGTAAACTTCTTAATTACAATCAATTATGTTTGTCGATCAAAATTTTTAGCGACGAAAGTTTCGTCGTGCAAAGGGCCCAATAAACGCGGTTAACTTTACCGCCATATTTCGAATCTATATGTTTTGCATGACGAAACATTCATCGCGTTAGGTGATAAAACCTTGTGTGACAAATGCTTCGTCGTACAAAGGTCGTTCAGTTTTTGGGTCAGAGCATTTAGTGCATGTGAATCAAAGGAATGAAAATCGTATTTAGTGCAGATGTTTGTGCGACAAAGGTTTCGTCGCGCATAGTCTCTAACCTTCCTATAAATATGCGTTTTTGCTCTCCTTATTCTTCACAATTAGTTTTGGAAATGCTTTACAATTTGCAGATTATAAACAATTTGTTATTTGATTGTTGGTATGATGGCCGACGATGGTGCGTGTTCATCAAAGACAATGGATGGTGAAGGTTCCGGAAAAGGTTTGCGTTGTAAATTTTGCATTTTGTATAAAGTTTTTATTTAGCTTTAGCATTATGAATATATATTTTGTTGCTAGACAAGAAGAAAAGAGTTGCGGTACGGATCTGACACATTTATGGTAGGAGCCGTTACCGAATCACTGATGACGAATTAATGGGGATTGTGAAGTCAAATATGTGCGCCAGCTTTTGGTCTGACGTTGGAGTATTGGTGCGTGACAAATGTGCTGCGGATTAGGAGTCTTGGAGAGACATCCCCGAGGAGCTGAAGATGCACTTGATTGATGAGTTAGCTGTATGTGTTAAGTTATTAGTTAAATAATAATTATGTTTGTTAAATTTAATATAATAGTGAGATTTTAATTTATTAATTTTCGCATGACAATCTAATTGAGACACTGACAAAAGTAACCTAAATCTGATGAAGGCAATCGACAACATGTTCAAGTCTTGTTTTCGGGAGTGGAAGTTTGATAATCAACATGTGGCAGAACTACAGCGAGAACTAGAACTACCGGGGGATGAGTAGAATACTGTTTTTTTATTTTAATTTTAGTGCTTATTTAATAATGAGATCTCAATTAGAAGTTTTTTTTATTATGAACGGTTAATTAAATATGTATTTAATGTTTATTTTGAATAAAATTAATGCATTTTAATAAATATTTATATTAATTAATTATGCACAAATGGTTTAATGAAATAAGTTCTTGATTTATTAAGTATTTATGTGGTTTTAAAAAAAAATTGAAGACTGAATGGAAAAATTCATTTTTTTTTTCAAAAAATGATTTTTTTTTTTTTAAAAAAGGTAATGTGCGACGAACCATCCGTTGTAGCTGTGTTGCCGTTAATCTCGGAGGTATATTTTCTTAACTAACTTATTTAATTTCCATTCATTTAAATTGTGTTGTATGTAGTTTATAATTGTTGTGAGTTTATGTATTTGTATGCAAACATTTTTGTATGGATGTCAATGTTCATATGAGCTTAGTTTCTCTTTTGAGAATTAGTTGGATTTCGCGAATGGATGCGAAAGCATGATTGCGGTCCAATTAATTCTTCAATTGTCCCAAAATTTTGGACAGTTTGAGAATGCACAGTTACATGTTGTACTTTGCGGTTCACGCATTAGAGTTTGAGTGTGGGAAAATTGGTAGCATCTCTTTGCGTTCTTCGGGTGCATCGGCGTTTTTTGTATCTATGTCGTGCACTTGAAGAACTGCAGAGAGATGCTACCAAAATTTTCCACGATCGAACTTTAATGTGTTGGAATCGTAAATTACAACACATAATTGTGCATTCTCGAATGAGATAGGACCCATACCTGAGGCATAAGGTGGCATGTCATAATTGAAGTTGTTGTAACCATTGTAAATTTTTTATGTTTGCAGGTGATATGGATAAATAGTGGATACAAGATCTTAACAGATGTGTTGATGATTATTTGGATGGAATAAATCAGTTCATTGATTTTGCAATTGCAAACAACTGGGGTTCAACTCAAATTCGGTGTCCTTGTAGAAAGTGTAACAACTCAATTATTGAATATTTTGAAATTGTTCGATACCATTTAGTCAGAAATGGGATGATGGAGACCTCTACTACGTGGAATCATCATGGAGAACAAATACAACATGCTTCATCCTTACACATGAACCGAGCAGTAGAGACAATTGAATCTGTTGTGGACCCAAATGATCAAATTATGGACATTATCAATGATGATTTTCCAAACGCCAGTTTGAATACGCATGAGGAAGTAGAAGATGACGTCTCGCCCACCATGGACAATGAAGCATTTGAAAAATATGAAGAACTATTAAAAAGTGACAAGTAAGAATTATACCCCAGTTGCAAAGGATTTTCGGTGCTCACGGTCATTGTTGAGTTAATGCATGACAAAATAGAGTTTCGTATGTCGAACCAGTATTTTGATTACTTTTTTGGGATTTTCAGGAGGATGCTTCCAAAGGACAATTGTCTGCCTAAAGATCATAAAAATGCAAAGGTGCTGAGTGGTCTTGGATTAAGATATGAAAAGATTCACGTATGTAACAATAATTACATTTTATTCTGCAAAGAGAATAAAGCGTTGGATAAATGCCCTATATGTAATGAGTAGCGGTTTAAAATGACCTCTCAAAATAAAACAACAAAGATTCCATAAAAAGTTATGTGTTATCTCCCATTAAAGCCCAGGTTGCAGTAATTGTATATGTCGACGCACACTGCAAGCAACATGAGGTGGCAAAAGAACAGACGAGTGGATGACGATGTTATGAGACATCATGCAAATGGAAAGGCATGGAAAGAGTTTGATCGACTGTACCCCAATTTTTCACGTGAGCCCAAGAACGTTAGATTAGGACTTGCAACAGACGGGTTTAATCTGTTCGGGGTGCTAAACCAAAACCACAGCACTTGGCCAATCTTCGCAATTCCGTATAATTTGGCGTCTTGGAAGTGCATGAAAAAAGAATATATGATGATGACATTGTTGATAACCGAAGATCCGAGCATGTTTATTGATGTTTATTTACAACCGTTGGTCGATGAGCTAAAAGAATTATAGGAAAATGGTGTTCCCATGTACGATAAATCTACCGAGAAGATGTTCACTTTAAAAGAAGTGATCTGGACTATAAACGATTTTCCTGCGTATGCTATGATGTTTGGGTGGAGCACTAAGGGTTATTACACATGCCTAATTTGCAAAGAGAACATAATGTTTAGTTGGCACGCTGGAAACGTTTTTTTACCTAGAGCATCGTAGATGGTTTGTTTTGGGACCACGAGTTGCATCCGAACGAGGTAGCCTTCTTCAATGGCAAAAAGATTCGACCAAGACCTAAAGAATGGTCCGGAGATAAAATTTTGGCCCAGGTGAATCGTTTGGATTTTGCTCCGTTGGACAAATCCATAAATAGGATAAGACCAAACACACATCTGAACTGGACACACAAGTCGAGGTTGTTCGAGCTCTCGTACTGGGTCAAATTAAAATTAAGACACAACATCGACCTAATGCATGTTAAGAAAAATGTGTTTGATACATTGGTTTGAACTATACTAGACATTGAGGGAAAAACAAAGGACATAATGAAAGTTCGGATCAATCTGGAAAAAAATGAGCATTAGGCCAGGTTTATGGATGATGAAGGACGGAGACAGCCAGAAAGAAGCTTGCATTGTGTTCCGTGAAATCGAATAAGAGGAAAGAGTTTTTGCAATTTTGTATCTTCTGTACAGTTTCTGGATGGGTATGCTTCAAACATCGGTCGTTACGCAAACATGGATGAAGTCAAACTTCCAGGCCTCAAGAGTCATGATTGTCATGTTATATTTCAATGTCTTCTCCTAGTGGGAATTCGACACCTCTTGCCTGAAGATGTGGGGAAGCCGATTATGTTGTTGGCGAGATATTTTTCTCAATTAACTGGAAGATCTTTGTACAAGTCTGCTGCCAAATAGTTGTGTGACGATATTATTGAAGTGCTATACAAGTTTGAACAAATATTTCATCCAGCTTTCTTCACAAGCATGATCCATGTCATGATTCACTTGTCAGATGAGGCAGTTCTAGCCGGACCCGTCAACTATCGATGAATGTATTTGATAGAAAGGTATTTAATCGCGATAAATACTTTAGTTCGTGATGTATGTACGATTTGACTAATTTTACAAGTTATTTTGTTTATTGATGTAGACTACTAGCTGAATTAAAAAGAGTGTATTGAACAGGGCAAAGCCCAAATGATCAATCATGGAGGCATGGGTTGCATTTGAGTCCCTTACATTTTGTGCAATGTGCCTACAAGACATTGAGACGACATTCAACTGACAGCAACGCAATAATGACAATGGTGTGAGAAGTGAAAAACTTTTTGTTTTTGCCCAAATTGCACGACCCTTTGACAAACCAATCAGAGGGGAGTCATTTAACAAAATGGACATGGAGGTAGCACATTGGTTTGTACTTAACAATTGTGGCAAGACAATTACTTACCTAGATGAGCATGAAGAGTTGATGATGCGGGAACATCCATCACATTTATATGCCAAGAAGCACCGTGAATTGTTTCCTCGTTGGTAAACTAACACGTCAACTTTTTATCATTAATTTAGGTGAAGAAATTGAAGGACATGAATTTGCTCGCTTACACTAAAAAATTGTACAACTTGGCTATTAGGCCCCTAAGTGCAGAATTGTACTCTGGTTGTCATGTAAATGGCATCAAGTTCTTGGCAGCTGATCACGATGACAAGTTGTGTAGGCAAAATAGTGAGGTACATGTCCCGGGTACGGCCGACATTGCAGACATTGATTTCTATGGAAAAACTAACAAGTGTTGTGCAATTGCTTTACAAAGAACGCTGTCAAGTTATCCTGTCTAAGTGTCGATGGTTTGATACAAACCCACATAGGGTTGGAGGTGTTAAGCGAGACGATGGTTTGTTATCGGTCAACACTAACAGATGTTGGTATAACGACGACCCCTACATTTTGGCAACGATGGCCAAACAAATTTTCTATATAGATGACCCTAAGAGCGGGAGGGGATGCAAAATAGTTCAGAAGATTGAGCACATAGGGCTGTATGATATTCCAAACAGAGATCCTGCTAATGATGACGATTATGGTGATGTTGCTGACCAACAACTGGAGACTTCAACGAAACTTGGTGCAGATACACTACAGGATATGACTATTGTACAAGAATTGTATTAGGTAGCCGGAGGTCCTGAAATCAAAATACCGATCGACTCCATTATGATTGACCTTAGGGATCTACCGCAATACAATGCACCCGAGCGCGCAAACAACGATGTTGATGTGCCTATAAACGAGGAGGAATGGGAGTCTGAATCTGACGAATGTGATGATATTTATTCTAGTTCAAACGAGGATTAATGATAATTTGTGATGTAAATGTAATGATATTTATTGAATGGTATTTATTTTGTATACAAACAAAAGTTTCCATCAAAATTTGTAAAAAATTAATCAAACAAAAAATATTTATTTATTTATTTAAACAAACAAATAAATTAAATTTACAAATATGCGCGACGACGTTTTGGAAATGTTTGTCTCGCAAACATGTAAAATTTTGGTTTTTTTTTTTGTCCAAAATTGGGCGTGTTTTTATTTCGACACCTTCACTCTTCTATCTCTCTCTCTCTCATTCTCTGCATGCGAAGCTCAATCTTATCTCTCTTTCTCTCTCTCAATTTTGTCCGAACTCATTCTCCTCTCTCTCTTTCTCGATTCTCTCCAGCTCTCGCTCTCATAACTCACTATCTCAGTCTCTCCATCTCTCCCTTTCTCCCTATCTGTTTCTTTGACTCTCTGTTTCTCTGTCACTCTCCCTCACGCATCTGCCACACTCCAACGCCACACCATCTCCTCGCCGCTGCAACATTACTAGGTAAGCACCCAGTATCTCTTAATTCACTTTCCCTTTATTCAATTATTTATTAGTGCAAAAAAAAAATTTCTATTGAATTGTTTTAATTAGAACATTTAGGGATTTAGGGTTCGAATTGGGAATCCTAGGGGTTAGGGATTTAGGGTTCAAATTGGGAATCTTGGGTTAGGGTTTTCGAATTGAGAATATTGGGTTATGGTTTTCGAATTGGGCAGGATGCAGGGTAAATCTAGTTGCTTTATATGGAGGTAGGTCTAATATGAAAAAATATATGGAGCTTATATATATGTACATGATATACACGAAACTACCATCTACAGCCTTGAAATTCAGATATTTAGTAACGTCAGTGTGAATGAATCTTCCATTGAAGCTGAGAGAAATAGAAAGCTGCAAGTTTTTCGTCCAGCTTATGAGTCACTTGTATCCTTACTAAGTTCTTTTTCTTAGAAGCTTTAAAAATTGTAATTCCTGGCATCAGTTTCAAACACCTATTGATAATATCTTAATGTAATGATACCACTACATGTTGAATCGTTCTCATGATAATTATGTGATTTTACCAAGCTAATAGTTTAGTTTGTTAACCTAGGATTCATCTAAAGAGAATCACATTCGTTCTTTAGGGTTGTTGATATTTGTGTCTATGTTCTGCTTAGTGGTTCTCCAAAGAAAGGATTGTCTAATACAAGGTGATTACCGTTTGTCACATAAATTAAATGGGTGTGCAGATATTGGAGAATTAAGATTCTCATATATCATAAAAAGTACATTATTATGGGAAAATGGTCAATTATCCTAAAAATGAGCTTCAACTTAATGAAATACCACATTACATGCATTTTGACTTTCTTTTATTGTACTAAACTTTGAGAAACTGAAACTATTGACATGTAAGCTTTCGGATTCAATATCCTCAAGATTATTAGGTAAACTGAAATTATGTTGAATTGTTCACATGATAATTAAGGCGAAAATATGCACAGAGGTTGTAAAGAATCAAACTATCAAAACAACATGGAGATGCAAGTATTATTCAGAATAACATCATGAAATTACTCTCATTCGTGAAGTTCTTTGTGTTTACCACCACACGGTATTCATAAGTTTCCCATTACATGAACACACTAGAATTAGATTTATTTCCATTTCCATTCCCCAATTCATGACTTTTCTAGTTCCAAGTAAGAAAGCATGCCATAAAAAACATGTAAAGAGTTAAAGCACAAGATACGCATGTATGCTACCCTTTATTGATTTGAAGATGCCCAAAATTGACCATTTATGAACAATATACACGGCCTTGAATCAAAAGTCCAATTACAATCCCACATCACGCGCGCGAACACACACACGCACGCACGCACACACACACGCACACATATTCATCCTTACTTTCAGCCATAATCAGTACATGCTTGCCTTCTTCCATCATTCATCGATTCCTTGCAAGTTGCATGGCATGTTCCCACACACATACATATATTCATCCTCACCTTCAGCCATAATAAGTACATGCTTGCCTTCTTCCATCATTCATCGATTCCTTGCAAGTTGCATGGCATGTTCCATAAGCATGATGGGGAAGGTGCCAGTGCCCCTTCTTCTTTTTTCTCTCATATGGTTGATGTTGTTTCAGATCCTAGGACTCATGTCAACTAAGAATATATCCAAACCAGATTAACTAATTAATCTAGTGGTGAAAAGATATATCTTATTTTGCTTCAAGGTTAGGATATTTTTTAGTATATCCAAACCAAATTAATTAGTAATGCTAATCATTATCGACTTCCTATAGATGTCAGTCTCTCATTTTCTGTATGATGGTCATTAGTTACAAAATATTGTCAAGGAGGATACTGAAATCTGTTGGTGGATGACAAAAGAAGATACCCAATCGTCTTTAGAAAAAGTTGGTTGATAAATTCTTTGGTTACACTCTTAAAAAGTTATCTTTCTTATTCTTTTATTTTCTCATTAGTGAAAATCTTTAGTACATTTTTCAAGTTACGAATATGGTGTGTTAAAATTTCAAGGAGATGAGACTAGTCACATCAATATTGTTCTCAACTTACTTAATTACATGTGCAATCCAATATGTGTGTTGTTTCTTCACAGATTCACGGCCAGTGATGCAATTAGAAGTGAAAACACTTGATAGAAGTTGTAAATTTTGTTTTAAAGTCCCCAGTTGGTATAAACTGTTTGAATTGTTGGGTGGATGTGTTGTTTTTGTTGTTATATTGTCTGCAAGTTTTAGGAAATGTTATAGTTTTAGGGGGGTTCTGCCAAATTTTCGGTAGAAAATAGAATTCGTCTACTGTTTACCAGGGGCCCATGCAAACTTCTGAAGACATCACAGACCACTCGCACCACGACCGAGAAGATCACCATTACGTGGGATCCTCAACATCATGCGGCTGCAACAAAGGAGCAGCACAGTGCGTTGGCCAGCGACATTGACTCGATTATCAAGAATCATTGCCCCCTCCTATGGGAGTCATGGAAAGTTGTCCCACCTAAAGTCAAAGAAGTCGTTCTTCATGAATTATCAGTAAGTATTTTTAACCTCAAATACGAAATTTTTATTAAAGTATACAAATATTATAAATTTTAATTTGTAAGTATTTTCAACCTCAAATACTAAATTTTTATTAAAGTATACAAATTATTATAAATTTTAACTATTATTTATTTGTTAAGTTTTGCAGCATCATTATGAGCTCACGAACCTCGATGCCAATAAAAACCAGTACATCAACGACGCTTGTGCCGGTAGGTTCACTCAATGGAAAAACTACCTCCACAAGCTTATGAGAAATATGATGGTCCGAAGGTCGCTCTAGCAGTTGGGTGCCCAATAGAGTTGGTGGACCACAGGGATCAATGGGAGTGGCTCTGCGGCCATTTTCAAGATGAGAAATACCTCGTAAGTATAATATATATTTTAATAATATTGAATCAAAATTTTTATATTTTTTAATAATATTTTAATTTGTTCATTAATTTGTTATAAATATCTAAACTAATACGTTTTTTTAATTCAACAGAAAAAAAATGTAGGCAAACTCGATCAATCGGTCGAAGAAGAAACTTCTTCATCGCTTTGGCTCACGACACTTCTCTTATAGGTTGGAGGAGCGACGTAAGGTAACCGTATATTTATTTTAAGTTTTCATTCTTTTTACTCTCTATTACACAATTGGTAATCTATGTGTTAATATTTTTTTTTTATTTAGGGGGTCAAAGTTTCCTGAGATTGACATGTTCAATGAGGTGTACGTTCGGCCCGGGGATGAGCTAACGGAGCAGGTTCATGTAAGTTATTCCAATTTTTTAATATTCAATTAGTATTAATATTAATTACATGTTTATTAAAATTAATTTGTATATTTCATTTTTCTAGTCCACCATGGTGGAGAAGGGCCAGACCGTTCTGGATGGGGTGGATTCCCAACTTCCCCTAGAGACCCCAATTGAGGAGGTGTTTCCCTCTAAGGATGCCGATTTTCAGATCATGACAGACACACTCAATCAGACCCTCGGTCGTAGGCATGAGAATGTTCACTGGGGGCTTGGGAAAGCCCGTCTTTGTGACCCATTTGCCTCATCCTCCAGGCAAAGAACATAAGAGGTCGAATCGCTGACATCTGAAGTGGCGAACCTAAAGGAGCAGATTGTCGCCCAGCAGTCTCAGATAGGCCTGGCAATTCCTGACACGACCCGATAACCCGACACGACACGACACGAAATTAACAGGTGTTTGGGTCGACACGATAACGAAACGGGTCGTTATCGGGTAACCTGATAAGCACCTGTTAAGATAACGGGTTGGTTCGGGTATACACGTGGATAACACGATACACGATAAGCAGAATATTAATTTAATAATTTTATAACCCTAAAAAAATACTATATAATTATATATATTAATTTAACAATTTTATACCCCTAAAACTATAATTATATATATATATATATATATATATATATTAAATTAACTACTATAATTATAATAATTATATAAACTATAATAATTATACCCCCAAAATATTAACTATAATAGTTATATTTATATATATATATATTAAATTTTAAATTAAATTTTATACCCCTAAAAACTATAATAATTATACATACAAAATAAATAGATTTAAATGTACTTAATAAATATATATATACACACACACACACACACACACACACCATTGAACTTCATGGGATACGAATTATACGAAACTAATTTCAACGATCCAACCGTCAAACTTTTTTGTATATGCTTCGAGATCGCATCAGCAAACAATTACAAAAAACAAACATTCACAGATCAAGTAACGAGACAAAACTTTTTGACGGTTATAAACGAAAAATCACGATTTAACGGTTATTTTAACTCCGATTTTGATGATTTTTTACAGCTACACTCCTTGACCCTATATGAATACAATGAATGAATTCGACCTTCAATTTAAAATATTTACACTAGGGGATACCACAAAATCTTATGTTATACTTGATGAAAGTATGAATAAACTCTTAAGTGTTAGTGAATCTATTGTTTTGATGGGATACGCATTCTACGAAACTATTTTCAACGATCCAACCGTCAAACATGTTTGTATATACTTCGAGATCGCATACGCCAAAAATTGCAAAAAAAAAAACATTTAGAGATCAAGTAACGAGACAAAACCTTTCGACGGTTATAAATGAAAAATCACGATTTAACGGTTATTTTAACTCCAATTTTGATAATTTTTTACAGCTACACTCCTTGACCCTATATGAATACAATGAATGAATTCGATCTTCAATTTAAAATATTTACACTAGTGGATACCACAAAATCTTATGTTATACTTGATGAAAGTATGAATAAACTCTTAAGTGTTAGTGAATCTATTGTTTTGATGGGATACGCATTCTACGAAACTAGTTTTAACGATCCAACCGTCAAACATGTTTTTATATACTTCGAGATCGCATACGCCAAAAATTGCAAAAAACAAACATTCAGAGATCAAGTAACAGGACAAAATGTTTCGACGGTTATAAACGAAAAATCACGATTTAACGGTTATTTTAACTCCGATTTTGATAATTTTTTACAGCTACACTCCTTGACCCTATATGAATACAATGAATGAATTCGATCTTCAATTTAAAATATTTACACTAGTGGATACCACAAAATCTTATGTTATACTTAATGAAAATATTAATAAACTCTTAAGTGTTAGTGAATATATTGTTTTGATGAGATAAGCATTTTGCGAAACTAGTTTCAACGATCCAACCGTCAAACTTGTTTGTATATGCTTCGAGATCGCATATGCCAAAAATTGCAAAAATCAAACATTCACAAATCAAGTAACGGGACAAAACTTTTCGACGGTTATAAACGAAAAATCACAATTTAACGATTATTTTAACTCCGATTTTGATGATTTTTTACAACTACACTCCTTGACCCTATATGAATACAATGAATGAATTCGATCTTCAATTTAAAATATTTACACTAGTGGATACCACAAAATCTTATGTTATACTTAATGAAAATATTAATAAACTCTTAAGTGTTAGTGAATATATTGTTTTGATGAGATAAGCATTTTGCGAAACTAGTTTCAACGATCCAACCGTCAAACTTGTTTGTATATGCTTCGAGATCGCATATGCCAAAAATTGCAAAAAACAAACATTCACAGATCAAGTAACGGGACAAAACTTTTCGACGGTTATAAACGAAAAATCACAATTTAACGATTATTTTAACTCCGATTTTGATGATTTTTTACAACTACACTCCTTGACCCTATATGAATACAATGAATGAATTCGATCTTCAATTTAAAATATTTACACTAGTGGATACCACAAAATCTTATGTTATACTTAATGAAAGTACGAATAAACACTCTAGTGGGTCACTTTCATTAAGCTTTGAGTTCCATTGGCAAGGTTTAAACTTTTAAGAAAGGCTTCACAACCTTGAAAACAAAAACGCTTTCATTTTGCATATCCTTGCACATTTAATATTTGTAATAGATTAGTAGTGTATGGATGTATTTTTTATGAGGCTCTTATTTTGGAGTGTAGATGTAGTACTTAAACGACAAATGTGTTTTAATGTTTTGAAGTAATATTTATGTAACAATGTGTGGTATGTGCAAATTTAAGAAAAAAAATTATTTTTCTTAACGGGTCATAACGGGTCGGGTCACTTTACCCGTTGGGTAAAGTGACCCGACCTGTTAAGGACCTGTTAAGATAACATGTGTGACACGACACGACCCATTAAGATAACAGGTGTTACACGAAAACGACACGAACACGACTGACACAACCCGTTTGCCAGGCCTAGTCTCAGCTTGTAGCCTAAAGCAGTTTGATGAACCAAATTCATCTCGCCTTTCAAATCTTTAGCATTTGATTCCTCGACGTTGAACCACCCCCCAGCCCCCCAACGCAGCAGCAACACCACCAGCAGGCGATTGTGATGTGGACGACTACATATTCTAGTTTTTTTTTTTTAAATTGTTTTCAAATTTTAAAATATTTATTTTCGTTGTATGTATATTTTCGATAATTTTTTAATTCAATATTCTTCTTTACATTTTCTATTTTTAATTTCATTAAATTAATTTATGCATAAAACAATATTATCAACGTTTAAAATGAAAAAATAAATAAAATTAATTTTAAAATCTTACTACGACGGCCTTATGTCCATTGTGCAAGGGTCTAAAGGTCGAACCCCAGTTTCATCACTCAAAGTATCACGCGCAACGAACACTCATTCGTCGCTCTTTGTTTCGCGCAACATTCATTTCGCACGACGAAACACTTTCCTCCATCACACAATGTCTGATGTCACGAGTTTTGCGTGACAGAATTTGCGATGTGTCTTCTTCGCCGCCCAATGTTTCCGACGACCGTATTTGCGCGATGGATGTCTCTTCGTCACCCAAGCAGTTATGCTTAGTGGTGGTGGTTGATATGCTGGTGAAAACGATGGTGGTGGAAATGGCGGTAGTGATGTAAGGTTAGTGGTTGTAGTGGTAGATGCTCATGGTCACTTTGTTCTCCAAAGATAAAATGTTTGTAGAATGATAAATAGTGTCAAAATTAATGAGGGTATTACATGAATTAGAAATATTCATTAAAGGCTAAACTCTACTTTTTATAAAAGGAAAACTAATGAAAATGACTTCAAAACTTTGAGTTTTAACCAAAAACCACCAACTAACTTTATTTAATGATAAGGACAAAAGAAAGAAAAAAAAATACCTAAAAAAAACGCGTGCAAGCCCTGTACATCTGTCAATATGTGATCCACCACTTACAGAGCAGAACAATATGAGGAAGGATTTTTTTCAAACCACAGTCAGTAGTCTTTTTCCAATCAAAGGTCCATCTCGCTTCAAATCTCTTAGAATTCAACTTTGTTTCAATCTCCAATTTCCGAACATCCAAATGGACCTCAAAGTCCTATTGATTCAAGCAAATGAAGTTGAAGTAACAAAGCCTGCGATTTCCATACACCTGTGTCAATACATGATCCGTCACCGTGACAACGATGATGATGATCTTCCTGCTCATCAGACTGATTTGAAGGGATGGACCCCATCATTCACATCCCCATGTTGTAGTTAGACATTATCATCTGGTGTTGGTGGGGGTATTGGGGTAGTGCTAGCAAACTCTTATGGTATCCTCTTCATCCTCCATGATTTAATAAGAATTACCTGCTCCCAACTCCAACCACCTTGTTGATGGTATGATCCCAAGAGGAAAGTTGCTGCTGCTACTCACCTTCAACTTCTTTTCTGTGGAAGTTTCTGTGGTAGTTGCAGGCAAAGCAGTTAAGGCCCTTGAGGGCTTCGATGGTGCCCTCTTCTCCATTAGGCATGAATTCGCCACAGCCATCCGTAGCAGTCCCTCCATGGTTGTTGCATGGTTCTTGAGGCACTCCTTGTACCTCACCCCATTGTTCCCAACTTTTTTAGTATTAAAAGTATTGTGTTTGTAGGGCACAACATTTGCATTTGATGGAGGAGAAGAGGAAGCCGCAGATGTGCGGACAATAGAAGAAAATTAAGTAATTGGTGTAGAAAGTTAGGAAATTGAAGAGAGACAGAGAAAATTTGATGAGTATCGAAGAAAATGTGTTTGGAATGTGAGAATGTGCCAAGAAAATTCAAGAAGAGGAGAGAGAAGAATGTAGTACCGTTAAGTTTCATAAACAGTGTAGTAGCGTTAAGTTTCCTAAATAGTGTAGCACCGTTAAATTTCATAAACAGTGTAGTAAGTTTCATAAATAGTGTAGTACCGTTAAGTTTCATAAACAGTGTAGTAAGTTTTCATAAACATTGTAGTATTGTTATGTTTCATAAATAGTGTAGAGAGTTTCATAAACAGTTTGTGTGAGGACACATAGGTGCGCGCGTCAGATTTTTTTTTAATTATTTTAATATTAAAATTATGTCTTTTTCATTAAAATTTAAATTCTTTTGTCCCTTTTATTAACATTTAAGGGTTTTTCATTAAAATTTAAGTCTTTTTAATTGAATAAAGCTATAGCATAGTTTTTTATTAAAATAAACTTAGCCCAAGTTCTTTTCATGAAAGTTCCCTTTTATAAAAGCTATAGTCTAGATGTCATTTAAAAATAAGCAAGATATTTTATTTTTACTAAACATTTTTTTATTGTTTAACCTTAAAGCGAAACAAATAATAGTTAGATTATGTGCTAATCTACATTTAAATAATATAAATTTTTATTTTTATTTTTACCAAACGATATTATCTACACTAAGGGAGTAGGGGAATATGCTAAGCCTCACAATGGACTAACAATAATGTGATTTAAATTCTTCTTTGGTGAGAATTAAACCTAAAATCTCTTACTTACTAGTGAAGAAGAATACCACTGAACCATACCACTAAGTGACATATAAATTTTAAATTAAAATAGAAAATAGAAAATTTGTTTTTGTTTTTTTTGTTAATAAATTAAATCACAATATAAATAGTTGTAGCCAATATTATTCCTCCCCTAATGTCCCTAAATTAATGCAGGCAATTTAATCTGCCCCTATTTTGTATGTAATCCACCCCTATGCTTTTTCACTAAATCCGCATTTAATATAAACTACTTTTTAATAGAATTTTCTTCGTCAACCAAATAAGAGTGAAAAGACTATTTAATCTTCTATAACAGGAAAATGATGGGTAATAATGTAATTTCATAAAACCAAATTTTGCTGTTTTTTATTGAAACTTCACATACATGCGATTTTAGCATATCTAATATTAAAAATTAAACCCCCACCCCTTGTGTAGATACTATCGTTATCCAAAAAATAAAATTAAAAAAAAATAAAAACATCTCTTACCACTCCCGCTCCCACGTTTTCTCTCCCCCTCTCTCCTTCCCATTTAAAAAAATATTCACACACACAAAATGGGCAAGCATATGCTAATGTAAATTAATGGGGGCAATTATTTTCTTTTGCCCCTAATATTCATAGCCAATAAGCTTCTACCCTAAGCAATTCAAGAACGGAAGTTAACTTCCATCATATGTTGTTGAAGAATTCTAAATATTGCATGTCAATATTGATAGGGTCGTGATTTTCAAACACTTTTAATTAAATTTTTACATATTTCGCTCTCTACTTTTAGTCATTAGATTGAATAAAATAAACATAAATAAATAACAATATTAAGCACGGATGTGTGAGAGATGGCCTCTCCTATATATTTGACCACCCCTGAGGGTAGTGTTGTGAGGCGGATGGAAGTAGGGACCAAGGTGGTCCCAGGACCACCCAAAGTATGAAAAATATACATGTGATATTTCAAGGATCTTCTGAATATTTGGTATGGGTCTCTTTTGTGCCTATTAAATGTTTGTTGTAATGCATGCTAGGCATATCTCGACAGGTTATATCAATAACACTCGACAAATTCTCTCTATATAATCATCAGATTCCTTTGGCGTATGCCGCATCTGTTGACATGTGTGCAACATAGTTTAGCTGAATTTTTTTGTGCACTTCTCGATATGTTTCTATCTAAAAAACTTGTCTTTAACAATGCGACTCTCCAAAGTTCAAATCTTGGATCTGCAACTAGTTATGAGTGCGTTGAGAAATTTTGTAAAATGAAACATATCTTGTCATGGCTACTATGTAAGCAACTCCTACTAATGCGAATATCTTTACGTGATCTAGGGCTGAGCCCAACCGAGTATCACTGTGCTCAAGTTTGACCTATTTAATATTTTTGGCTTGCTTTTTGTACAAGCAATATTAGACTAAACCCTAAAAAAACCATTATTCTTACAACACATTTAATCATGAGTTGAGGACATGTATTTTTTTATAAATATTATTACGTGTCAATGAACGATCGAGCCAAGCTCAACGTATTTTGAGCTATCTTACAAAAAAAATTTAACTACTCATGAGCTTTATAAGTTGAACATATTAATGTTCAATCTTGGCTTGTTTTAAAATCAAGCCAAACTAGGTTTGACTTGGTTCTTTCAGGTGCTGAGCTTTGACTAGCCAAACACAAGCCGAACTGCAAGCTCGAACTGTTTGGAGCCGATATAAAATTCTAATGTGGACTCTGACTACTGCGGCTATGTATTCAACGTGAATACTCATGGTACCAATAAACCCTCCTTTTTTTTCTTATATATTCAGCTTTGCTGAATAGCCTTGCGAGATCTCAAGTATTTTGTGGGTCTTCAAAGCTTTTTGCAAAAGACTAGGTTCGTTTTGTTCTACGAAGTTGAACTACTCAGTGTTAAGACCATTAGACGAAGGTCACTTTTCTCCAGACTATGATAACCCTAGTTCAACTATCAAATTATTACAACAACGATCTAAAATAATAAAAAATAAAAACAAATCCGAAAGAAGTACAACATTACTCTACTGCCACTGTTAAAATTATAACTTACTGGATAAAGTCCACAATTTGGTCCTACAACCAAAAACCCTAGTTGGGGGAGTCAATCCCTGTTTTCATTGTTAATATGGTAAAGAATGGGCATCTGGTCAATGACTTAGCAGAAATTTTATTTGAACCTATATAATTTCACTCCATATTCAACTTAAACTCTAAATGTGAATTGCCTTTTTTCCCTCTATTATGTAATTAGCATAACGTACAAGATGAAATTAACAATTAAATTAAAATTTATCAATAAACATCCACCCAGTAATCAAACCTTATCATTACCCAAGCTTTCTCTTGCGTTCTATTCTTGCTAAAACCTAAGATGTTTTGATAGAGAGAAACGGGCTCTTTTTGACAGATGGATGGTGATTTGGAAGTTTTGGATCCTTCAACTAATTAATGTATGGATCGATTTATGCAAGTTTTTTTGTTTGATTTCAATTATTTTTGTTTAGGGTTTAGGAGTGTATTGCCTGCAAAAAAAATTAATTCGTTAGCCCAAGTTTGTGTGCGAAACAAAAGAAAGAAAAAAGCGATTTATGCCCTACTTTTTGACGTGAGAAAGAGGGAGAGTTGTAAAGGAAAATGGTCTTTGATTGGTGGGATTTATTCTAAAATTAAGGTTGCAGCTATGTGATTTTCCATGGAGCGCATGCTTCATTCTAACGTGTTTTTGTTTTGTAAATGAAAAAGGGTCTTTGATTGGCGGGATTAATTCTCACCAATTCTTATTTATTTCAATTTTAATTTCGATTAAATCATGAAGAATTGAAAGGAAATATGACGAACTTGTTAAAAGGAGAAAATGCCAGAAAAGAGAACGTATGCCTTGATTTTGAGTTTTTACTTTTTAAATGGGTATAAAAATAAATTTACATATTGATTTGGGTTTGTGAGGGTAGTTTAGGAAGTAAGTTTGGGTATAAAGAAATATTGACAGTTTAATTAAAAATAATATGGGTATAAAAAATAAGGTAGGTGTACAACGATATTTTACAGGTTTAAATAAAATTTGTGATGAGTTATCTTATCTCTAACTTATAGGTTGGACAAAACGGCCGCTAAATACATTATATAACTTTTTTGTTTAATACATCAATATTTTCACACTAAGGGGAGGGTGAGTTCAGCTAAACCACATAATGGACAACTTAATTTAGTATCAAATTCGCCATTAACGAGATTTGAACTTAATACCTCTCACTTCCAAGTGAAGAGGAATATCACCAGACCATAGTACTGAGTGGCATTATATAACTTTTCAAATAACAAAAAATTCTAGGAAATATTTTCAACGGGCTAGAAATTTTCATAAAACAATGGAACAAAAACTAGGTAAGACGTCAAATTAGTCATGCATAGAAAACATATTTTTTTTTTTAAATGGGTTAGGAGAAGTATTTTCTCATGAATCATATAACATTTTTTTTTATAGCTTAGGGCTATTTGGTATCTTTTTTAAATTTAATTTTTATGTTTTAAAAAAATGATGAATATAACTAAATTAGTTGATTCATTAGTTTCAAAAACAAAAAATTAGATTCAAGAAGGATACCAAACGAAGTAAAGATGAGGTTTTTTGCATTTGGTTGTCCCGACGGCTTCAAATGATATCAACTTTTCGAAATTTTGTAAACCATATGACATAGTTGTTGATAATTATATTATTATTTAAGTGTTAATTAATGTGTTTATATTATATTGGTGATACGTCATATGATTTACAAATTTAATTTAAAAAGTTAATTTACCTAGCATTACTCTTAACTTTTTATCCTTTTTCAACTGAATATCGGTGTTTGATGGTAGAAAATGAACAGAGCTTGCTAGGTAATAATGCGCTTTTAATCATCTCTCAAACAAATTAATGCTTTAATTTTCCTTTCATGTGGCTTAATAACCCCCACACTGGCGGTTGGCCATATCATGTAAACTTCTGCTTTCCATATGTGAATCCTCGCAAGATCTAATTATCAAAAAGAGAAACCTTTTTTGTTGAAGGGAAACCTAGTTTAGGAAATCAAATCTTTCTTTTTAGTCGCTAATGATATATGTTAAGCTACCTAATGATTTCATGGAGACTAAAAACATGAGAGACGAGTTGGTTTAAATAGTTAACTAACCTAGTTTAGAAAATCAAAGCTTTCTTCTTAGTCACTAATGATATATGTTAAGCTACCTAATGATTTCATGGAGACTAAAATCATGAGAGACAAGTTGGGTTCAATTTAATTAACATATAAAGTGAAATCAACACATCTCTTATCTATTTAGTGGCAACAAATTGCAAGTGCAGTTGCTAGTCCCCATTAGAAAAAGTACAGGGTCATGTTACTTCGTCCCTTCCTCCCTAAAAAGTGCTGGTTGCTACGATCCTCTCAATCTCTCTCTCTCCTTTTCTCTCTCTTTAGGCAAAAAAAAATTCTCTTTTGTTCATGATCATAATGTTTGGCTACTGAAAGAATAACAAGTCCTGCTGAAATGAATAATGTCTAATCACAAATGGACACATGACAAAATAATTAAATAACAGAAAACTAGAACCAATCACTCCAGAAATAGACACGTGTCTATTTTCAATTGGATTTTTGCTGCTTTTCTTTCAATAACCAAGCGTTATTCTTTGTTCATTTTCTCATGTAATGATCATTGCAAACCAGTGGGCTGAAGATGTCTAGCTATAGGGTTGGCATGTTGAAATCAACCAAATAATAATGAAACTCCCCATCTTAATCATATCCTACGTCTCAAATTCTCAATCATAACCTACGTCTAGTAGCCAACTGGTCTCTATAGAAAATGAAGATCTCTCTCTTTCTCTCCCTCCCTTTCCTTAATATTGATGGATTTTCTACTTTATCTGCATTAGTTGGTGCTTTAGTACTTATCATAGTTAATTAAAGGGGCTTTTAGATTTAGGGCTCAGAGTAAAACTTGTGTGGGGCTTAACTTGTCACTGGACCATGCCGAGTGGCACCCTACATACGACTCATAACTTGTCATGTGTTAAACATTAAATATGATTTCTAATCTTTCGTTTTATGTCAAAATAAAATTAAAAAGTTAAAGCATTATTTCTTCAAGAAACTAAAATTGCTAAAATAAAACTCACAAACCCCAGTTCCTTCATCTGCAAACTCGCCCATAGACTCTGCTCTCTCGTCGGTCGGTGTCCCTAATGCCGTCGATTCTTCTCCCTTACTACTCAACCTCCCCTTCCCTGATTCCCACATCTCTCATCTTTCTCTCCCATGATTGCTTATAACTAATTCAATTTCACATCAATAGGCCATAGTATTTGAAAACTGGAACTACTAACAACTGGTGAAGGAAGGTGGCTTTAATAATTGGGTTCTTCACCAGAATTTATGTGTCCATAATAATTATTCGATAAGTTATAAAAATACTGAGGTTAGTCAAAAACCTAATTCATTTCAGATGGATTAATGAACCTTTGAACTAGTAATTACACAAATTCTACACAATTTCCCAGCAACCATGCAAGGCCGTGAGAGAGATAACCTTGCGATTATGATGTCCCTCAAAGTCAGGCCTTTTAAAAAAATTCTTTTTCCATATAGTTTTTTATATTAAGTTTATTAATTATGATATAAATTGAAAATAAGAAATTATATTAATGCAACAATGCTTAACACACGGCAAGTTATGAATGGTATGGTAGTGCCACTCAGCATGATCCAGTGGCAAGACAAGCCTCACACAAGTTTTTCTCTCAAATAAGAGTATTTTTAGATTTTAACTTGAATAGTTTTCTAAATTTAATTTGTCCCTAATTTTAAAACTTACCATATTTAAGTAATTATATCACATTTATGCTTTTAAACTTACCATCTGAAATTTAATCAAAATTCAAATTCTTATATTAAAAAATAGTCAACAACAAAACAAAAACAATTAATATTTAAAAAAAAACTCATAGGTACGGAAGTATTTGTACGTAAGTTTCGGTACGAATGTATTGATACATAAGTGTTGGTATGGAAGTATTGGTACTTAAGTATCGGTAAGTAAGTTTCAGTACGAATGTGTATGTACATAAGTTTTGGTACGAATGTTTCTGTACGTAACTATAGTATATAAACATACATAGGTACATAACATGTATATACATATATATAGAGAACTTCACATACAATGAAAAGAATGGGAACTTAATAATAAATTTCAATGATAAATAATATTTTCATTGTTTATGGGAATCGATATATAACCGACAAACAAAAAATTCAATACTTATTACAACCTAATTAATATTTGAAAATTACAATTAAATGCCAAGGACTATAGTTAGTTTTTCATTTTAAACAAAGTTTTATTCAAAAAATAATGTTTTTCAAGAATTGGAATAGAATTTTCCGTTAAATAAAATAGGCTCACTAGTATTTTCTATGGAATAATAATAATTAACACTCACATATATATCCAAACCAAACATTTTAACAAATCACCACTAGAAAATTCAGGTTTATAAATAAAATAAAATAAAATCAGCTAAAATCCTTATTTTCACCATCTTTTTTTCATACTTCTTTGAGTAATTTAATACTCCTCCATTCTAACCAATTTTATTCAACTCAAAACGAATACATGAGACTGAAAGAGAATAAAGTAATAAAGGGGCACTTTAATTAAGGGTTTTTTTTTGTAGTATTTGTGCACGGTTAATATATATATATATATATATATATATATATATATATATATGTTGATGCATAAAATCAGCGGGGACTTTGGTACAACAGAAAGTGTTAAGTTTGTGACCTTCACTAGATTGCTCCGGTCACTAGTGTGGATAAGTATGCAAATGGATAGAGACAGGGAAGCAAACACAAGATGTACGTGGTTCACCCAGATTGGCTACGTCCACGGAGTAGAGGAGTTCTCATTAATTGTGAAGGGTTTACATAAGTACATAGGTTCAAGCTCTCCTTTTGTGAGTACTAGTGAATGATTTAGTACAAATGACATTAGGAAATATTGTGGGAGAATGATCTCTATTTATAGAAGAGAGTTTCTAGTTTCATTTTGACATTGACACGTGTCGTGTTGTGATTGGCTTCTGATGCTGACACGTCTCGTGCTATGATTGGCTTCTGATGTCGACACATGTCGCGCTGTGATTGGCCTCCTGGTTTGAGGGAAACTCTTCTGGGTCCTTGACGGTATAACGTTGACCGGTGCTCAGTAGTTTTGGGATTGGTCAAGTATGGTACAAACAGTGCTCCCCTAAGTTCCCGAGTGAGGGAAACTCCTCGGTTGGGGACTTATAAGATCAAAGCGGCTGAGTAATCACGAAACTTCTAAGTACCGAAGTGTGGTATCGTCTTCACTTGCCTTATCTGTCTCATAGGTAGATGTGGCATCTTCTCTGGAAGTACTCTTCCTCCATCCAGGGGTGGTATCTTTAACCGGTGGAAATGCACAAGGTAATGTATCAATTTCACTTGGAGCTTACTTGTAGTTTCGGGCTTGGTCAAGTGCGATACAAACTCTACAGTAGGAGTCCCCCAAATCGCCGAGCTAGGAGATTTGCCGAAGGAGGTAACAGACAAGGTAAGCAATCAGACTTCCAAGCAAGCAACCTGGATCAGAGGTTCGACTTCGGCTTTCGGTTGATTGTTCTCCTTCTCCTTGTGTCGTAAACAGCAACAAGGATAAGGAGAAGCAAATGGAGAAGATATGATATGAGATACTTTTTCTTTTGAAGAAGTAACTTTCCACAGGCTTATTCTTGAACTGGGCTAAAGGGTTTTTTGGCTTCCTCCAGAGTATAAGGCCGACTCAAGAATTTGAGAGTCAAAACAAGTCCATTAAATCTAAAGTACGTTCGACCCTGATGATATGGGATACTTTTGTTGTTGACAAAGTAGTGGATGTATCGGTATGAGTTCTGTTACACTTGTCTCCACATGTTTCCTTGTATCCTTCTCACTTGCCCTATCTGTTCCTCAGGCAGGTGTGGTATCTTCTCTGGAAGCATAAGATGTTGAAGATGAGTACTCGAGAGCAATGCCAGGTAAGTAATCAGGCAAGGGGTTTCAGGCAGTCAGTTTCTGACTGGAAGCTTGATTCCAAGTGCTAACTGATTGCTCTCTTTCTCCTTGTCTTGCATGTAAGAACAAGGCCAAAGGAAAAAATAGGGAAAAAGCATGATATGGGATACTCTTGCTTTTAACCCTGATGATATGAGATACTCTAGCTCTGGTGTGGCTTGTTTGCAGAGGTATTATCGGGAGGAAACGAAGCTGAGTATTTCGAGAGACTATGCTGAGAGTGCCCTCTCAGATGTGAAGAAAAGTTGAGCATTTTTTTTTATTTGCAGGTCTGCCTGGCTGTGCAGGATGAAGGTCGACATATATAGGAGTCTCCCTAACAACAAGTAGTAGTGCTATTCCTTTACCCTTCTTGGTCATAGCAATGTAGTGGGAGCTGTAAGCTTCACGTGTTTTAACTTTGTCAAAGCACTTTGAAAAAGTGGTCTGTGGTATCTGGAAAGCTGATGTTGCCTGTGAAGATTGCAGACAAGCTTTATCCAAGGAAATCTGGCTCTCGAAGTTCGGAGAGCGGTGCCTCTTCGGTTTTCGAACAAGCAATTCTGTCGGGGATCTGGCTCTCGAGATTCAAAGAACGGTGCCTCTTCGATTTTTGAGAAAGTAATCCCGTTGGGAGTCTGACTCTTGAGATTCGAATAGCAGTGTCTCTTCAATTTTTGAGAAAGTAATCCTGTTGGGAGTCTGGCTCTCGAGATTCGGAGGGCGGTGCCTTTTCGATTTTTGAGCACGTAATCCTGTTGGGAGTCTGGCTCTTAAGATTCGGAGAGCGGTGCCTCTTCGATTTTTGAGAAAGCAATCCTGTTGGGAGTCTGACTCTTAAGATTCGGAGAGCAGTGTCTCTTCGATTTTTTAGAAAGTAATCATGTTGGGAGTCTGGCTCTCGAGATTCGGAAAGCAGTGTCTATTCGATTTTTTAGAAAGTAATCCTGTTGGGAGTTTGGCTTTCGAGATTCGGAGAGCTGTGCCTCTTCGATTTTTGAGCAAGCAATCTTGTTGGGAGTGTTTTCTCAAATGTGAGTAAAGGTTGGACATTTTTGCCAATCTGCCTTGCCACAGAGCACGGAGGTCGACACACATTGGGACTTTCTAGTTATCAAGCAGTGGTGATGTTCCTTTACCCTTGTGGGTAATAGTAGGGTAGCTGGACCTTCAAAATTTATGTGTCTAAACTTTGTCAGAGATCTTTGGCAAAGTTATATGTGGTACCCGAGGAGCTGATGTCGCGTGTGGAAAGTGGTACCTCTTCGGAATCCGAAGAGTGGTGCCTCTTCGATTTTTGAACCAACGGCCTTGTTGCCATTTCTTTTATAAGGGCACCAATTGTGTGCAAGAAGTACATTTAGAGAGTTATTGCTTGTAGGAATTTTCCCCTTACTTCAGGGATTTATTGCACCTCATTTCTCTTTCATCATTTCTGAGAATGTATGGCCCATCCGACTGTCGTTTTGACTTGAACTTTGGTGAAGAGGCAGCCATGCCTTCTCAAGACAACATATGGCGCCCATCTTTCTTATCCCCTACTGGTCCTCTTACCGTTGGGGACTCTGTGATGAAGAATGATATGACCGCTGTAGTGGTGGCCAGGAACCTTCTCACTCCCACAGATAATAGACTACTTTCCAAACGGTCTGATGAGTTGGCTGTTAAGGATTCTCTGGCTCTCAATGTTCAGTGTGCAGGTTCTGTGTCTAATATGGCCCAACGCCTATTTGCTCGAACCCGCCAAGTTGAATCATTGGCGGCTGAAGTGATAAGTCTCAAACAGGAGATCAGATAGCTCAAGCATGAGAATAAACAGTTGCACAGGCTTGCACATGACTATGCTACAAACATGAAGAGGAAGCTCGACCAGCTGCAGGAATCTGATGGTCAGATTTTACTTGATCATCAGAGGTTTGTGGGTTTGTTCCAAAGGCATTTATTGCCTTCGTCTTCTATGGCTGTACCGCGTAATGAAGCTCCAAATGATCAACCTTCGGTGCCTCCTCCTTCTGGGGTTCTGCCTAGTACTGAGGCTCCGAATAATCACCCTCTGGTGCCTCCTCTTTCTGGGGCTCTGCCGACTGCTGAGACTTCTCCTAAGCAACCTTTGTGAAGGCTCCTTCTTGTTTGTTTATTTTGATTCATGTATATGTACATATTTGTAACTTATCGGAGATATCAATAAACAAGCTTTGCTTCATTTCAACGTATTGTGTTAAATACACCAAGGCCTTTTTCACTAAGTTCTTTGAATTTTTCCTTTTGTTGAAGCTTTGTGAGTGAAGCATGTAGGTTGAGGTAGTGCTCCCTTAATTTCCCGAGTGAGGAAAACTTCTCGTTTGGAGACTTGAAAAATCCAAGTCACTGAGTGGTCGTGAGACTTCCGAGTATCAAGGTGCAGTAGCATATGGTAGGAGTCCCCCAAGTCTCCGGTCGAGGGAGTTGATGAATGAGGCATTTCCTTTCTAAGTGGTAGCCCAAAACTCATTCTTCATATATATTTGTTATGAATGTTGTTAGGCCCAAAGAAGATGAGGACTAGGCAATTTTTTTTTTTCGAAATTTTCTTTTTCGATTTTTTTTTTTTTCGAATTTTCAAATTTTTGAATTTCCGAAAATATATATATATCTATATATATTTTAAAGCTTTGTAAGTGAAGCTTTGGTGTTGAAGCTTTGTAGGTGAAGCTTTGAGGTTGAAGCTTTGTTGGGTACCATGAATTGATTTTGCTTCACACTATCTTGATCAAGATAGTGTGAAGCTTTTGTAGGTGAAGCTTTTGTGTTGAAGCTTTGTAGGTGAAGCTTTTGTGGGTGAAGCTTTTGTGGTGGGTGAAGCTTTTGTTGGTGAAGCTTTTATGGGTGAAGCTTTTGTGGTGGGGGAAGCTTTTGTGGGTGAAGCTTTTGTGGGTGAAGCTTTTGTGATGGGGGAAGCTTTTGTGGGTGAAGCTTTTATGGGTGAAGCTTTTGTTGGTGAAGCTTTAGAGTTGAAGCTTTTGTTGGGTACCATGAATGGATTTTGCTTCACACTATCTTAATCAAGATAGTGTGAAGCTTTTGAGAATTTGTAGTTGTCCTCCATTGATGAAGCTTTGTTGAATTTCCCAATTTTTTTTTTTTGGGAAACTAGAAATTTGAAAATGTGGGAGAGACAACATATACAAATTTTGCTTCCACACTGTTGAGCAAGAGATTGTTATACAAGCCACACCTTGTAGTAGTCGAATGTTTGGATGAACCATATAAATTGAATTTGCTTCGAACAGTCTTGAATTTGCTTCGAAGGTTTGAGAATTGTAGTTGTCCTCCATTGATGAAGCTTTTGTTGGCACCATAAATTGGTTTTGTTTCACACTGTCTTGATCAAGAGTGTGTGAAGCTTTTGAGAATTGTGGTTGAACTCCTATGATGAAGCTCTTGTTGGCACCATAAATTGGTTTTGCTTCACATTGTCTTGATCAAGAGTGTGTGAAGCTTTTGAGAATTGTGGTTGACCTCCATTGATGAAGCTCTTGTTGGCACCATAAATTGGTTTTGCTTCACACTGTCTTGATCAAGAGTGTGTGAAGCTTTTGAGAATTGTGGTTGAACTCCTTTGATGAAGCTTTTGTTGGCACCATAAATTGGTTTTGCTTCACACTATCTTGATCAAGAGTGTGTGAAGCTTTCGAGAATTGTGGTTGCCCTTCATTGATGAAGCTCTTGTTGACACCATAAATTGGTTTTGCTTCACACTGTCTTGATCAAGAGTGTGTGAAGCTTTTGAGAATTGTGGTTGCCCTCCATTGATGAAGCTCTTGTTAGCACCATAAATTGGTTTTGCTTCACACTGTCTTGATCAAGAGTGTGTGAAGCTTTTGAGAATTGTGGTTGCCCTCCATTGATGAAGCTCTTGTTGGCACCATAAATTGGTTTTGCTTCACACTGTCTTGATCAAGAATGTGTGAAGCTTTTGAGAATTGTGGTTGCCCTCCATTGATGAAGCTCTTGTTGGCACCATAAATTGGTTTTACTTTACACTGTCTTGATCAAGAGTGTGTGAAGCTTTCTACGAGTTGTAGTGTTTGTATTGTTACAAAGGAGAAATGTCTAAATCAAATGCAAGAGGGCTGAATAGCTTAATCTTCGTATGCCATGCACTGAAGTTGTTGTTGGCTTGCAATAAGACTTTGTTGGTGACTATAACTCTTGTTGGGCATAAGTGCTCCCCTAGTTTGAGTTGTAAAACTTAAGGGTTTTTTATTATTTGTGAATGCTAGGAGTTCACATGTACAAGTTGTACCACTTGTTTTCTGGTTGGTGGAATGAATGGTGAGTTGCTTTCATAACTTGGTTGGTGGTACGAAGGTGAGTTCCTTTCATCACCTTTCATCACATTTCATCACCTAGTTGGTGGCACGGAGATGAGTTCATTCTTCACCTGGTTAGTGGCATGAGTGGCAAGTTGCCAAATGATATTAGAGTACAAGTTGTACATTTCATCACCTAGTTGGTGACATGAAGGAGAGTACGGGTTGTACATTTCATCACCTGGTTGGTGGCACGAAGATGAGTTCCTTCTTCACCTGGTTGGTGACATGAGTGGCAAGTTGCCAAATTATATTAGAGTACGGGTTGTATATTTCATCACCTGGTTGGTGGCATGAAGATGAGTTCCTTTTTCACTTAGTTAGTGGCATGAGTGGCAAGTTGCCAAATGATATTAGAGTACGGGTTGTACATTTTATCACCTGGTTGGTGGCATGAATGAGAGTACGGGTTGTACATTTCATCACCTGGTTGGTGGCAGGAAGATGAGTTCCTTCTTCACCTGGTTGGTGGCATGAGTGGCAAGTTGCCAAATGATATTAGAGTACCGGTTGTACATTTCATCACCTGGTTAGTGGCATGAAGGAGAGTACGGGTTGTACATTTCATCACCTGGTTGGTGGCACGAAGATGAGTTCCTTCTTCACCTAGTTGGTGGCATGAGTGGCAAGTTGCCAAATTATATTAGAGTACGGGTTGTATATTTCATCACCTGGTTGGTGGCATGAAGGAGAGTACGGGTTGTACATTTCATCACCTGGTTGGTGGCACGAAGATGAGTTCCTTCTTCACCTGGTTGGTGGCATGAGTGGCAACTTGCCAAATGATATTAGAGTATGAGTTGTACATTTCATCACCTGGTTGGTGGCATGAAGAAGAGTACGGGTTGTATATTTCATCACCTGGTTGGTGGCATGAAGATGAGTTCCTTTTTCACCTAGTTAGTGGCATGAGTGGCAAGTTGCCAAATGATATTAGAGTACGGGTTGTACATTTCATCACCTGGTTGGTGGCATGAATGAGAGTACGGGTTGTACATTTCATCACCTGGTTGGTGGCATGAATATGAGTTCCTTCTTCACCTGGTTGGTGGCATGAGTGTCAAGTTGCCAAATGATATTAGAGTACCGGTTGTACATTTCATCACCTGGTTGGTGGCATGAAGGAGAGTACGGGTTGTACATTTCATCACCTGGTTGGTGGCATGAAGATGATTTCCTTCTTCACATTTCATCACCTGGTTGGTGAGAATAAGGGCAATGTGTCGAGGCACATTGTAGCAAGTGTCGAAGACATAAAGTATGTTGAACCCTTTTGAAGCACAGTTGGCTTATGTATGGATGTGTTGGAATGTATGATGTTTATGTATGAATGTGTTGGAATGTATGATGTTTATGTTGATTGATATGAGTGATGCTTATGAATGTTTTGCTATGCATGAAGGGATCCATGCTTTTGATATGTGAAACATGTTGGTTGTAACACTTAGTATCACATACTTTGTGTCAAAGTACGCATGTTGAAGCTCTGAGTTGGAGTATAAGGGTAGGTCAGCGTAGACCAAGTGTTCCAGTGCTAGGAACGCAAAATTCTCAAAAGAAGTTGTCTGAATTCCCTCTTCTTTAAATATTTGCCGAATGGCTTGTGTGACAAAAGATCTCAAGCCGTTGAGAGTCAAAACATTTGTAATGTGTATGCTTTCTTATAATAGCATTTCATTCAGTACCTAGTCCTCCACTTTGAAAGAGTGAGGCTTAGCCACATAGTTATAATAGTCGACGGTACGTTCACCCCTGGTTGTCTTGATAGGAACTTTTATCCCTCTTGTTGTAATAAGCTTGCTGAGAGTAAAAATCCTTCTTCTTACCAAGAGACAGATACGTTTGGTGACTTAGCGAGTAGCTAAATGAGGCAGGAGATGATGCAATGGGTGTCTGAATGGCCAATATCTCCTTACTTGGTAGAACTTGACTTCCACTTCCCACTTGTTGATAGGGGTGAACCATATGGGGGTTCCCTTGGTATGTCCTTGCTTCGGCGGAGACGTGGTTGTAAGCATGTGCCATCACCTCAGAGTAAGTCTTCCAAGTGTTGGCATTAATCATGTACTTGAAGAAACAATCACGTAGGCCTGCCGTGAAAACCTTGATGGCGGTCTTGTCATCTGCCTCAGCGCAGCGAGAATACTCATGGCTGAAGTGACTGGCATACTCTCGTAGTGACTCGTCCGGCTTCTGGCAAATAGTGTACAAGTCATCTGTAGAATGCAAGCGATCGGTCTAGAAGATGTGTTGAGAGACAAACAATTTCCTCAGTTCCTCAAATGAATCTACCGTCTCATGTGGAAGACGGCAATACCAATTTAGAGCTCCGCTAGAGAGGGTGAAGGGGAAGAGAAGACATCGCTATTCGTCGGTGTGCATCCGATATGCCAGGTGGACTCAAAGAGGTTAAGGTGTTCAATTGGGTCCTCCCTTCCAGTATAGAGTTGTAAACCAAGCTTTTGTTTTGTCTTCGCTTGAAGTTGGGTGTCGATGATCCTTCTTGTGAGAGGGCCAGTCCTGGGTTGGTTCCAGTCAGGTATCTCGGCCTAACGTTCGGCCTTCAACTTGTTTACTTCCCCAAGGAGCTGTAGGACAAGGGGTCCTGAGTGGAGTCATGTACCACTGGAATTTTCTTTCGTAAGTCTCCATCACCTCTTGGAAGTAGGAAAGTTTGAGTAAGGGCGTGTGGTTTTTTCTTGGACTCGCCGTACTGACTTCTAGGGCGAGTCTGTCGGAATACCTCAGAGTCCCATGTACCTTCATGTTCCTCTGGGACCTGTCGTTCTTTCCCTAGATTGGCAGCTGGCCTGGGTTGTGGAAGGGGACCGAGTCTTTCAGAAACCCTTCGGTCATTGATCTTCGAGCATATGTGGAGGGGATTCTCTCGACGTTGCTTTAAGAAGTCTCGGCAGTCACGATAAACGGCTTTCGATCCTTCCAACCCTTCTGCAAGTAGGTGTATTCCTCCACTTCTTCTTCTTTGGGTCGAAGCATCTGGGTTGAGAGAAGTCTCATGTTGATCAATGTTTTGATGATTAGCTCTCTCCTCATTAGGGATACTCATGTCGATGGAGGTGACCTTCCGTGTTGGAGGGCACCCATATGATGGTTGATGTCCACAGGGGCCACGAGCTCGCATGTTTGAGTACGCCTAGTTTCGTGGAGCGTCTCAAAGAGCTTCTCATACTGCTCCTGGAGGACCTCATTCTTCATTGCTATCTTGTTGTTCTGAGCTTCTAGCTCATCGACTTTAGCTTGAAGAACAACCCTATTTCCTTCCTTCTTTCGTTGCTTCGCACTAGGTGCAAGAGGGGTGTCATTATGTGTGATGTGGCTTCCTTCGCTCCCCATGTTGGAGAGTGGGAATAAGTGTCATTCCCACAGATGGCGCCAAATGTTGATGCATAAAATCAGCGGGGACTTTGGTACAACAGAAAGTGTTAAGTTTGTGACCTTCGCTAGATTGCTCCAGTCACTAGTGTGGATAAGTATGCAAATGGATAGAGACAGGGAAGCAAACACAAGATGTACGTGGTTCACCCAGATTGGCTACGTCCATGGAATAGAGGAGTTCTCATTAATTGTGAAGGGTTTACACAAGTACATAGGTTCAAGCTCTCATTTTGTGAGTACTAATGAATGATTTAGTACAAATGACATTAGGAAATATTGTGGGAGAATGATCTCTATTTATAGAAGAGAGTTTCTAGTTTCATTCTGACATTGACACGTGTCGTGTTGTGATTGGCTTCTAATGCTGACACGTGTCGTGCTATGATTGGCTTCTGATGTCGACACGTGTCGCGCTGTGATTGGCCTCCTGGTTTGAGGGAAACTCTTATGGGTTCTTGACGGTATAACGTTGACCGGTGCTCAGTAGTTTCGGGATTGGTCAAGTATGGTACAAACAATATATAATAATTATGCAACGTAAAACATTGAAGGGGGTATGCGGGGTGCTCCTTCAGCATACCCTAGCTCCATCTTTGATTGTGGATGCAAATTTTCATCAAGGATAAATTGAAGATCACACAAGCAAAATAATTAAGATTGTTAGGCTAATTGATAAACTCCTAAGAAATGAGGAAGGTGTTCACCAAATGGCCTCGGATTCCTAAGGCCAAAATAAGTTGTGAGAGAAATTGAACTTGAGAGAGGTCTGAGTAGTTCATTGTGATTATTGATATCTCTTTGTTTGACTTGGCTATTTATAGGCGAGATTCCTCGTAGGCAACCTGACAGTGCCATAAGCTAGGAAGACCTCTGTGTTTTGTTAGGATGGTGCAGACCTTACTAAAGCATACCATTTGAGCAGATCTCTAGTGGTAGGCGCAGTCTTTAGTTAAAGGACTCACCATACCAAGGGACACCCAAAGGAAATTCTAAAGAGTCAACCTTTGCCTCCTTGAGCCCTTATAGAGCACGATAAGGAGACAGGGGTAGGGATATTGTAGAATTTTTCAGGTCGACGGGCTGAGGGCCCATTTCAACAACACCGATATTGTCCCCACTTAACCACTTGCACAATCCTCAAGTGTGAGGTTTTATCACAAAAGGCCTTGATGTTAGTTAGAGTGGGGTAATTCTATTTAAAGTGTTTTCTCTCTTCCCTCTTGGCCGATGTGGAACAATGGGTGTTCCAACACTCCCCCGCACGTGAGACCCCATTTTGTGAGTCTCACGTGGAGATCCACACATCGGCAACCACGTGGAGCCAAGTCGGGGCTCACCCATCACGCGGGGCCAAATGGGGACCCACCTAATCACGTGGCATTTTGGCCTACGTGGAGCCATGTCGGGACTCACCCATCGTACGGGGCCAAACGGGGACCCACCTAATCACGTGGCATTACGAGCTCGTCCCTTGGCTCTGATACCATGTAGAATTTTTCAGGTCGATGGGCCGAGGGCCCACTCCAACAACACCGATATTGTCCCCACTTAACCACCTGCACAATCCTCAGGAGTGGGGTTTTATCACAAAAGGCCTCGATGTTAGTTAGAGTGGGGTCATTCTATTTAAAGTGTTTTCTCTCTTCCCTCTTGGCCGATGTGAGACAATGGGTGTTCCAACAGATATCATGGTCCTAAAAATGACACTTTGATATGTGCTGGAACTTGAAGAGTCAACCACTCCCCTTAGGATTTTGTGTATGGTCTGCTCACAACGTCAAGGATAAATATGTTATGTTGAGCTAATAGTTTACGTGTCATTCTCCTATAATGTGATTAATTCATATATATCTCCACATTAGTTATATAACAACGGGATTGGTTCAAATTCACTGTTACCTGACCAAAAGTACGTATTGAGTAATCATCAAGAATACTTCATGTACCTTAAAAATCTACAAGCTATACTAAAAGTGCCCAAAAGGCACTATGCAATTAAGGGTTATCCAAGTTGATTCCTTCCCTCAAACAAAGGCATTTTGTTCCTCCACAGGCGACTCTATACTATTCTTTTTCTTCATCTTTTTGTTACTATTATATTGTCTCTTATGATGTGTATAAATTGAAGACTTGTCACGTATACAGGACCCAGTTTATGAAGGTTTCTTTGGCATCAGAACTCTAAGTATTAACGATATATATATATATATATGGAGTAGAGGTCAGGAATGAGGTCAATGAAAACATGGGTGACCCACTTACGAAAATAATCAAAAGCAAAAAGCTTGATCCCACTGCGTCCTACCGCCCTTCTGAGTGCAACTGAACTACCAATCACATTGAAAAGCATAAGAAAATTTCCATTGTCGAAATGCTCTTCTTATTTTAATTAGTTGTGTGAATATGCCTACAACAGTGTGTGATATGTTATTATAATATCCAATTAATCTTAGTGCCACAAATTGTATCTTATCTCTCTTTCATCTCCGTACTCCATACAATGTATATCTCCAAATGCTTTAGAATATTGAAACCGAAGGCCAAACTGTATTTACTCGATCACTTTTTAAAGACTGAGATGTGCATGCAGGGGCAGGCGAAGGAGTAACTATCACGTAGTATAGCAGGGTACAGAAACGGGCAGCAGTGTAAAACACTGTTTCGGTGCAGGCCCCGTTGTATGAACCAAGGATATAAGTTCAAAGATATATTAACAAATATATTAATATCGGTGGAAATGTCTTCAAAGAAAAAACGATGAAAGCTTGATATAAAGCGTAAGAGTTACAGTTCCAAGTCAACAAATAATGCATCAAGATACACAATGATAAACTAAAAAAAGACTTAGAGAAAATTAGTATCAGGTTCCTAGTTTCTAATGTTCATTGACTAAAACCTTAATAGTTTTTAGATTTTGATCAAAGTTCCTAACATTAATATATTAATGAATTACATGTAAGTTACATAATTTTTATAATAAAAATTAGTAATTGATTTAGAGTTTTAATACTCACACCCTTATTAAAATCCTAATTAATTTTTAATTCAAACATTTCCAAAATATAAAAAATAAAAAATAGAATTCGTACCCATTAAATTTTAATAAAAAAATTTCAATTTTTTAATCTTATATATACCCATTCTTAAATATACCAATTTGTTATATGAAAAATGTACCCTTTTTTTAATATAAAATGTACCCAAATTTAAATATAAAATTCATTCAATCTTTTCTCTAATCCATATTTTAAACTTATATAGGTACATTCTATTTCGTTGATTTGAGAATGTATCCATGTCAAGTTTAATAGAAGAAATTTAATAATGTTATTGAGCCTAATATATATATTATTATTTTTTTGAAAAATGTACCCATGTTTTGGTACAAAAATTTTTTGGTTAGTTTTGATGAACGTACCCATGTATATATGTATATATATATATATATATACACACACAATATATTGGAGAGTATAATTTATCTTTAATATTTTTAATCCCATAAATTATGAGTTTTATTTAAAATCTCATTAATATAAATAACTACAATTTTTTTTAATTTAAAAATATAATAACCTACATGGAAATACATTATTCAATTAATGTCAGAGACTTCAATCAAAAACTAAAAACCACAAAGGTTTCAGTTAAAGAACATTGGTAGTCAGGAACCACATCCAAAGTGTTCCAAAAGACTTGACTTTTAAATACAATGTATTCGTGCCAATTAGATTCCAGTCAGCTGGTGGTTATGCATCATGATATCACAGCCCTAATTTTTATGAGGTAATGGTACGGTATGGGTTTGAAATTAACCTCCAACACCACCATTGACCATTCCCCTGCGAAATCCATGCTTATGCATGTAGACGTTGACAACAAATTGGCCTATAAAACAGATCAGCATGGACCACTTAATCCCAACCAAATATTCTCTAGATTTCGACTCATGATTTTCAAAAGATTATACTTCTGATTTGGAGTGGATCCTAATTCCCTTCCTCATCATCCTCAATGCCTATGCTGCTAGCTAGTATATTGGATTTGATACACATAAAAGAGAATTCTTTTTTACTTGTTACTACGTAAGAGAGAAAATGATAGAGAGAATTGTGATGATAGATGAGCTACTAGTGCACCACTAAAACCCTAGCGTGTTTTTGACTTTCTACAATTTGCTTAACTGCTAAAACAGATTCTCATGCATCCACTTTCTATCTGTTACTGAAAGCTACGGTACATGAAAGCCCTTTTGGGCTGCCTGCAAAGCAATTTCAAGGATTCCTATAGGTTGAACCGTTGAAGTTAACCAAATTCTCACAATAACCTTAAGATGATCAGAAGCGTTGTGCTTTATTCGAAGTATTGGTTTAAACTAATCCACTACGTAGAATATACCTGCTTAGAAATTGTTAAACTAATGGCCTAATAAAATCCTGAATTATAAACCCTAGCTAGGGCTATAAGATATAGCTACGAAAATTACTTAAAGTAGCAGCAAGCCAAATTTTGAAAGCTAATGAGAAATCGACGGATGATTGTTAGTCATATATGCTATGCTCAAGATGCTTGAATTTCATTTAGCAATCTATTCAATGTGCGAGATTGTTCTTTTAGGAGACTATATCTCAATCTGCCACATCACCACAGAGCGTATTAAAGTCAACAGCTGTACAAGTCAACGAATATCAATAACTCAACAACTTAAGTCAAGATTATTGGAGTTGTTATCTTGAAGTGTAATTAGTTCATTTTTGTTTACCACCATTCAATGTGATGTATGCTCATCACCCTATTTATCACCGTTAAATTAGTTTGAATTTCCAGATTCGTGTAATAGATAGACACAAATCTCAAAATTCAAACTCATCTAATGGTGATAAATAGGATGGTGAGCATACACTATACTAAATGATGGTGAACAAAAATACACTCTAATTATGTGTTATGTGAGTTTAGAGAAGCGTACGCAAACTGAGTTGTAATAATCATTTTGTGCAATGAGAAAATCAATTTCTATTATGGTATCAATTGCCACTGGCTTCGGACATAATGGAAGTAGTAAGTTAAGGTATGAAGAACGGACACCCGTGAAAAGTTCTAGAATATCAGAGAAATTTATGAAAGCTCTCGCTTTTATTGATAACTAGCCTTCATGCACGCGCTCACAAGCGTGCAGAAAGCATTTTTTTAATCATGGAGTGTTACGCGCGATTTACGCGTTTTAAATATATTTATATGTGTAAATTGACAAAAGGAAAGTCAAATATAAGTAAATGAATAAATAGATCATGCTAAAAGAAACCCCTCATAAATCAATTAAAGCAATTAAATCCACATAATAAAATCCGTCTCCATTGAATTTATATTAAGAATAGAGAAAATAATATTTAATAAACAGTTGATTGAATCACATTATTGCGCTTATTATGAGGCTAAGCTCACCCCCTCCCCCTTGTGTAGATAATATTGTTTGTTTAAAAAAAAATCATTTGACAACTAATTTAATTACATTATTATCCGCGTGTGAAAGACCTTTTTTATAACTGGCATTACACGATTCTTAAGATGTTTTGAACGTGCTTAAAAATAGAGAAAATAATATTTATTGAACAACTAATTGAATTACATTATTGCTAGCCTATTGTGAGGTACTAATTATAAAAAATAAAAAATTGTACAAAAAAAATTTAATTATTAAAAAACACTATTAAATGACGAAAATACCCCTGCCACATTTGATGCATTATTTTGAATTGCTTTTGAAGTTTTTTGTGTAAGGGGCATTTTTGTCCTATTATTTTTTTGTGAAGTTTGTGACACCAAAAAAAAAAAAAAAACTGTTGGCTTTATGTATAAAGATAGAATGAAAAAAATGAATGAAATACAATCCTAGTTGTTTAAATAGTTCTACAAAACCATAAAATCGAAAGGGAATAAAAAGAAAAGTAAACAAATACACAAGATAAATAAAATCTGTTTTTTACCCACACCCACTGAACGGTCTCAAACGCCCAAAATCAAATTGAGTTAGTGGAAAAATCACATGTTTCATTTGTCTTATAGCGTTCCCTTTTCGAAAAGATATCCTAGAATGAGAACGGACTCCTACAACTCTGAAAAACACTATTAAACACATAAAACACTTTAATCCCCTTCTTGAAAAGAACTTGACCTAGAGTTATATAGGTACAACGGCACATCATCAAGGTGAAAAACATAAGATCACTGAAAGTGCTAAATTAATATCCCCATTGTTGCTAGCAACCCCACCGCATAAGCATTGTCATCAATCTTCTTCAAGATCTTACACATGGCCAAACTTGCGTGGCTTGAAGTACTTATTGTAGGTACCTACCGGAAAAACTCATTCTTCAGAAAGACCATGACGGAATCGTCCTCTAGGAAAACTTGGGAAGGCCTCTGCTTGCTGGAGAATCTTTTTACTAGGGACCCAATTTGCACTCGAAAGTTTTGAATCATCCATTTGTTCAATTAACAGGTTCGTTTAAGTACTAATAATTATATCGTTCAATTCAGTCTACAAGGCATTGAAGTAATCAGCAAGTAAATGATGAAATTAATTAATAATATTAGTGTAAATGTATTGTTGTATAAAATAAAAATAAAAGGTAAGAGTGTTGTTCTCCAAGGCCTAATTAATAAATATTTTGCACAAAGCCGTCTTCTTAACATCAAAGCTTAAACCTGATATAATGAATCAGTACCCTAGTCAACTGAAAGTATAGTGGAGAGGGCCATGGTCTTGTACTGTACTTGATTTAAGACTTTACATTCCTTATGTGGAATAATACTCAACAAAATTAATGTAAAGATAAATGTAGATGTAAGAGCAATGTTTAGGAGATCACATCGTATAATGAGATAAACTCAATGGTTCACATACATGTACACATTACTTGACATATCAGATGATCTTTCTATATTTAAAACAGAATCGTTGTAACTTTTTAAAGCTTCTCTCTCAGTGTGGCAGGTTACCACTCCTTTGGCACCTTATACAGAATTTTAAATTGACTCTAAACATATTACCTCCACTAAATCATTCTTGAGTTGATCATATAAGATAGAGCATATCGATCAGGATCTTGAAATAAAAATAAAAAACGGATATTGACCAATCAGAATTCATTAATTAACACTTTGTTTCGTACCAAAATAAACGGATATCTATTGATGCTGGTCATTAAAACTGTATCAGCAGCAATAGTGAAAGACATATTTATATCCTGTTGAGGAATCAAGTCCAATTATTCTTGACACTGATGAGACTGTGTGAGGAAGGAAACCTTTCGGCTTTTGCTGCTTTATCAAAGTGTTGGAATGGATGCTTGTCACATCTTTTCAAAGTTTCTGGTGATGAGGAAATTCCAAAAGATATATTGGGTCAAAGTCCCTCTTAATATTTCAAAATGCTTGCGCCTTTTTCTATCTTATTCTGCATGCTCTCCCCTAGAACACAAGAACCAGAACTTTGGGGCTACTTCTTCTTGGGACACTCAAAAGATTTTATATATATATATATATATATATATATGTTTGTATACATGTTTAGATAGGCCCTTTAAGGAAAGAGATTTTCATTTTTTGAAAAAAAAAATAGGGATTAGTTGTGAGACTCGTTCTACATTGAACTTCAATGATTCAACCCGTTTATTTTATAAGTCTCGATTCATAAATCATTCTTGCAAAAATTCAATTCGATCAAAAATCATTTGCCTATTTAATTATCACAATAAAATTTCATTGTTCTTTTATAGAACAAACAAAATGTTCGTCAATTTCTTTGAACTCAATTAAATGTCTCATATATTTCCGATTTGGCCAATATTTTGCAAGAATGATCTAAGAAGTGCAACTTGAAAAATAGACAGTTCAGATCGTTAAAGTTCGATGTAATGTAGACCTCATAAGGATCCCATTTAAAAAAAGTAGAAATCTCTTCCTTTAAAAGCCTTCCATGTATAAATATGTGTGTGTGTGCGCGTGTGTGTGTATATATACACACACACTGTGTAGTGTACATGTGTGTGCATTAGAGAGAGAGAGAGAGAGAGAGAGAGAGGGGAAGGGTTTAAAGGTCATTTTAAAACTTGGTGCATGGCTTTCACTAAAGGTATGGGTTCTCACATTTCAATCTTTAGTGAAAGAATCAAGCAATAGACCATTGCCCCAAATGCATATTTAAACCCTTCACACCCAGCTGTCCCATGGAAGCCAAAGCACTTAAACTTATCGTAAGTTGTAGCACAAAAAGCATGGCCACCACCAGCAGCCAAACTACAGCACCCAGAAACAGCACCACTGCTGCTGCCGCCATTTGCTTCTCCAAGTATCTTCATTCGCTGTCCCAAACACCCCACAGGCTTAGGAGGAGAATGCTTGCCACATGGACCCCTGACGAAGAGCTGAACCAAGTGAGGCAAAGGTCAGGGGCAGACATGAAAAGGAAACTCAAGTGGTATGATTTGATGGCCCTCGGCGTTGGAGGAATGCTTGGTGTGGGAGTCTTTGTGACAACTGGACCTGTCGCCCACCAGACGGCTGGCCCTTCCGTCTTCATTTCCTATATCGTAGCTGGAATGTCAGCCCTCCTTTCTTCCTTGTGTTACGCTGAATTCTCTGTCCAAATCCCAGTTGCAGGTGGTGCCTTTAGTTATCTCCGATTGACCTTCGGTACGTACATACGTATGAAAATTTATTTAATTAGCCTACTTACTAGCTAAATATATAAATATATTCTTCAGTTTCTTCTTTTTTAATTACTTTCATTTGTATAATGAAGGAGAATTTGTGGGTTACTTTGCTGGGGCTAATATACTTATGGAGTACGTATTGTCGAACGCCGCTGTTGCCAGAAGTTTTACTGAGTATTTATCCTCTACATTTGGAGAAAATGATCCAAGGACATGGAGAGTAGAAGTGAATGGTTTGGTAAAGGGATATGATATGTTGGACTTCCCAGCTGTTGCTCTTGTTCTTCTTCTCACTCTCTGCCTTTGCCATAGGTTACATGATCTTCCTGCCTATAATTTTTTTCCCTTCCTTCTACTATATATTATATTTTACTTTCCTATTTTCATAATTTGTGTGACCAACATTTTGCAACTGGCAAGAACTTTTTTAGAGTATTTTACACTACAGAAAGTCCAAATATTTATCACTTACCAACTTTTTTTTTTTTAGTATATTACCATTGCATATTGATAATAATTTCTCAAGTGGTTTTTTTTTTTTTTTTTTTTTTTTTGGCTTCTCAAGGGATGGTATCTTTAATTTGTTTGAGTGGATCATGAAAACGATGGGTGATTTATATTAATTTCTTTTTTTGGATTAATAATGCAGCACAAAGGAAAGCTCCCTGTTGAACTTAATTATGACAGTCTTCCATGTGGTTTTCTTTGGATTTATTATAATTGCTGGTTTCTGCAATGGGACTACCAAAAACTTGGTGAAGCCTAAAGGAATTGCTCCTTATGGTGTTAGAGGTGTTCTTGATGGGGCAGCTAGGGTTTACTTCAGCTATATCGGCTATGACTCGGCTTCAACCATGGCGGAAGAGATCCAAAGCCCTTTGACGAGCTTGCCAATTGGAATCGTTGGTTCCGTAGTCATCACCTCTGTGCTTTATTGCCTCATGGCCTTGTCCTTGTGTTTGATGGTTCCTTACAACAAGGTAACAATTTTTGTTAAAAATGAGTACTATACGCAAGTGGTGGATTCGCCCTGGTGGATAGGGCTTTTATCTTCAATCCGAATTTCAAATTCTCCCTCCTTGTAGTCTAACTTAGATTAGTATTTTTGCTGTATTTCTAATGAATGATCTGGATTTAATCGTTGAAATGCATGGATTGATAGATAACAGAAAAAGTGGCATTTTCAACGGCATTCAAAGAAATTGGTTGGGGATGGGCAAGCAATGTGGTAGGGGCAGGTGCAAGCTTGGGGATTGTCGCTTCACTTTTGGTAGCAATGTTAGGCCAAGCAAGATACCTTTGTGTCATTGGAAGGGCCCGGCTGGTACCCTCATGGTTAGCCAAGGTCCATCCTTCAACTGGCACTCCATTGAATGCCACCCTTTTCTTGGGTAATTTAGTAAACCTTTGACTATATTCCCCGTAGGCGTTTAATAACTGTCACGCATACGGGAGAGTTCAACTCTTTATATACTTACAAGTACTGATCTTGAATTGATTTTTAAGTGTTGAAAATGCACCCCTTTGATCATACAAGATTAGGAACGGTTAAAGAAAAAAATAGAGTAGAAAACCGAACAAACTGATGAATATCCTTTTCTCTCCTAAATATGATGCAGGACTTTGCACAGCATCAATTGCGCTCTTCACCGACCTCGAAATAGTAATAGAAATGATCTCTATCGGCACGCTCTTGGTGTTCTACCTTGTGGCGAATGCTCTCATTTACCGGCGATACGTGATCATTAGCAACAACCCTCCATTTCAAACTCTTTTGTTCCTCTTCCTCCTCTCATCAAGTGCTATTGGCTTTTCCATGTCATGGAAGTTTCAGCAACAATGGTGGGGGCTACCGCTTTTCGGGGTGTCTACAGTCACCATCATTGCCTTCTTCAACTACGCAATTCCTTGCGTTCGCCATCAGATAGGGTGGTCGATGCCATTCATGCCATGGCCTGCTGCACTGTCCATCTTCCTTAATGTGTTCCTCATGACGACACTGAAAAACTTCTCGTTAGAAAGGTTTGCAATATGGGCATGTTTCATAACGCTGTTCTATTTGTTGTATGGTGTTCACTCAACCTATCAGGCAGAGGAGATGGGGAGTGGTGAGGATGAAGTGAATCCAAGCTCAGCTGTGCAACAAACTAAGCTAGACAATATGCAAGTACTTTGACTAAATTATGTAATATCTTCTTTCTTCTTTGTTTCTATTTTTTTGCTTCCTATAGCAGTTTTTGTGGTATTTAAGTTTGGGTTTAGGAGTTCCAATCAAGCAAAAAGGAATTCCAATGAAACAAAATAGCAAAGTTAATTCTGTATGACATTGCCATATTAAAACAAAGAGTAATGGAAAACCAAAGTGCTGTCTATGTGTGTTGAGAGATTCTCGGACAGGAGCTTCCGTGACACGTCATTCGCCTGCAACTGGTTCTCACACCAGCCTATTTTGGAGGAGTTGAATGAAGGTGGGATCACCTTGTCTGTGTCTTGAGTGGATTATGACATACATAGGGAAGCCCCTACCCAAGAATAGGGAAGCCCCTACCCAAGCATAGGGAAGCCCCTACCCAAGAATTTTTTTTTCAAAGCAAGGATATATATGCTGTACTTTTTTTTTCTGCGGTTTTCCATTTTTGCTTCATCTGTAACTATCATCACAGAAACTCTTAATGGGAGCGGAAAAAAGATGATTGGGGTCACTAAGCAAGTAAATGGTGGACACTAAACTAAAATAATATCATGGTCCAAGGAAAAGAAAGGGGGGAATTATGAACCTCTAGGAAAAAAAGTCAACTTTCCATGTTTTAATCATTTTTAATGTATTATTTATCTTCTTCAACTCTTAAAATCCCTCACTCTTAAAAACAAAATCCTAACCAATGAAACTACAAACACATCAATTGATTATTTTGAGTTTTTATCACAAATGGTCTCTGAAATTAACCATCACCATCAAGATTGGCCCTGAAATTAAAAACCAATTAATGTAGTCCCTAAAAATAGGTGTCGCAAATCAATGTGGTCTTTCCATCACAATTCTGTTAAAAATTTCGTTAAGTGTGATGTGGCCCCACAAGATTTACGGGTTTTTATCACAAACGGTCCCTAAAATTGACTCACACTATCAAGATGGTCCTTGAAATTGACCCACACCATCAATATGGTCCTTGAAATTGAAAATCAATCAATGTAGTCCTTGATCTGTCGCAAATCAATATGATCATTCCATCACAATTTTGTAAAAAAAAATTGTTATGTGCTGATGTGGGTTTAATAATTAATTAAAAAAGTTGTCTAAATACCTTTTTGCATTGGAATTTTTTTTTATAGTAGGGCCTACTTCAAAGAGATCTCTCTTCCATAAATTTTCAAAGGCACAAGGTTAACCAAGGCCTAAGAGGGGGTGTGGAAATAGTTTTCAACCAACAATGGACGCATCTCGATTATAACCTCATTATCTCAAGGCAGATCTCGTTGTTCTTTACATTACCAGACCACCAGGTAAGTGCCGAACAAGCTCTCCAAGATAGGTTGTGAGGATGTTGATCGCCTAAATGTTAACGGTGATGTCCCAGAAGTCGTTGCCAATGGGCCAAACCGTCACCAAAAGTGATCTCGATCCAGGTTCAATTAGGCGAATGGTGTCGAAGTGTGTAAAGATGAGTGTATTGAGATTTTTTTTAGAGAATAAAGAGTGAAGGTGGTATAGAAATGTGGACTGGAATTGGAGGACTAGGTTTTTTGGGCTGACAATTTTTTTATTAACTATTAAATTATTATAATTTATTTTAATTTAATTAGACTTGTGTGACTCATTTATGTGTCACATCCATGGAAGAAAATATCGATAATATCGGCGAAATATCGCAGATATTATCGTTTTTTTGGAGACCCGATATTTTTTAACTATCGAAATGATTTTCGTCAAAATATCACGATATTATGGATAATATCGCGATATTTTCAAAATTATCGATAATATCGCCACATAATACTAAAAAATACTTAAATATGTTGAGAAAACTCAACACATACTTCACTTGATCACAGCCCAAAGGGCGAACAAGATATGGCTTACTGAGTAGGGGAATGTGGATTTTATAGGCAAAATTGTGAGGGCAGTGAGGAAGCATGGGCGATGTGGGACTCTCCCAATAGGAAAAAATCAGAATTTCGGCCGAAACTTTACACCTACTTTAAACGGCCATAACTTTGTCAAAACTCAACGAAATCAAGCAAGACAAAAACAAAAGTTGTAGCCCTCAAAGAGACGAAGAGAATGGTACCTCACACGACGTCTTAATCGTCGTGATTTGGCCGGAAAATGCCTCGAAAGTCACTGAGATCGTCGGAAACTGGGTAAGATTCAAATGAGTATAACTTTTTTAATACTCAACGAAATTGAGTGAAACAAAAAAGAAAGTTGTACTACTCGACGAGACGAAGAGATTGATACCTTGCACGCCGGCCAACTCGCCGTGGTTTGGCCGGAAATTGCCTCGAAAGCCACTGAGATCGCCAGAAATTGGGTAAGATTCAAATGAGTATAACTTTTTCAATACGCAACGAAATTGAGTGAAACAAAAAGGAAAGTTGTAGCCCTCGAAGAGACGAAGAGAATGGTATCTCACACGACGTCTGACTCGTTGTGGTTTGGCCGGAAATTGCCTCGAAAGCTACTGAGGTCGCCGGAAACTGGGTAAGATTCAAATGAGTATAACTTTTTCAATACTCAACGAAATTGAGTGAAACAAAAAGGAAAGTTGTACTACTCGACGAGACGAAGAGATTGATACCTTCCACGCCGACCAAAATTCAATTGACACACTCCTGGCTTCCAAAATTCAATTATTTTACTTTATATAAACTTGAAAAAACATAATCGGCATCCAAATTAAAGTTTAGTCTTATTCTTATGTGTAAGAAATTTAAAGTGTCAAATTCGGCACATTATTCTTCGTCATTTTATTCACTTCCTTTTTTTTTTTTAATATCCTAAATAAAACCTCCAAATATTGTACTAATTAATTATATATAAATGATTATGGTGTGTTTAAACTTCTTTCATTAATTACTACATATTTTCTACACTCACAATGTTTGCCAGCTCGCTATATAATCAACTTAAATCAGTTAAATCCATCATGCAATGCATTTCCTTCCAATTTTTTGTGATAAACTAATAGATAATTGACTAAATAAACATCCTACAAAGTTTCAATAAAAATTTCCAAGTTTTTCTTACAATTTTCGTGGTTTCCATGTAATTTTTATCGATATCGATATTTTACCGATATTTCCATCGATATTTCCGTGTTTTCGGACTATTGATATTTCCGATATTACCGATATTTTCTTCCTTGGTCACATCAGCACATAACATAATTTTTGACAGAAAGAATTACATTGATTTGAGACACTTACTTGAAGGACTACAATGATCAGTTTTCAATTTTATGGGCCATTTTGATGTCATGGATCAATTTCAAATACCATTTGTGAGAAAAAAATCACTTATGTGGTCCATTTATGTGCCACATCAACACTTAACAGATTTCTTAACAGAATTGTGACGGAATGACCACATTGATTTTCGACACCTATTTTCAGGAACTATATTGATTGATTTTCAATTTCAGAGACCATCTTGATTGTTAAGGTCAATTTCAGGGACTATTTGTGATAAAACCCCAATTATTTTTTACAAATGAAACATAAAATCGACGTTTCAGAAACTTCACAGAATGTAAGACTTCATACTTTTCATTGTTTTAGTAATTTCAACGACATTGGAAATTATTTAAGCCTGCTTTTGCTTCCAAAATACATGCGTTATTTAAGCTATAAGCTCGTGTTATTTAAGCTTTTCTAATGCACTTGTGGATATTTATGGGTTCTGATAACCCTGCTTGCGATTCTCCAAATGCCTGCTTGGGAAGCAAAAGCAGGCTTACGGGAACCCAGGAATAGCTTAAATAACTTTTCTATTTTATACTACAAGTCATAGAAGTCAGATCATGCAGACACAAGAGCTAGAGTCTGCTCAGTTTGATAGGAGGCCTTTTTTTCTTCCCAAATACCTGCTTGTGATTATCCAGTAAAAGCTCCAATCAAAGAGGTACTACCTTCATAGCAACTCCAGCGTGGGAGCCCTCCCCCTAGGCTATTCACTATTCAATCCACCCAATGAATAGTAATTGCCCTTAATAAACAGTAACAGCCTTTTGCATCTCCACCCCTACACTGAATAGCTCTGGCAATTGGCAATAAAATATTACTATTTTTTATTTATAAAATAATACAAAATAATTTTATTTGTAATTTCGGATAAGATTTTTAATCGTTCTCGTTGCGCCACGTGTCATTATCCGAAAAGATAATTATTGGTGATGGATTTCCGATAAGATTTTTAATTGTTCTAGTTGCCCCACATGTCATTATCTGAAAATACAATTATTAGTGATGGATTTCCGATAAGATTTTTAACCAATCACGTCACGCCACGTGTCACAATCTGTTTGCAATCTTTGAGAATAGATTTCAATTAGATTTTTAACGAATGACGGCATGCCACGTGGCATTATCTACAACCTAATCCTTTCTGAATCCTCCATATAATCCACCATCCATCCTCACAAATCTCACACCAAGTTTCTCAATATCTCTATCATTATTTATAGTTTCTGCTTCCTTCTTCACCAAAATCAAAATCTATATCATTATTCATAGTTTCTGCTTCCTTCTTACAATGTCTTCTTCTTCCTCAAGGATGATGTCGGAAATCGATCAGCAATAGGAAGAATTGTTTAACCAATAAGAAGGAATGCCCAATCTCCAGGTGGCCCAAAATAAGATGGAAGATGATGAGGAGCGTAGAATGAGAGATGACGAAGCAAGAATAGCCAGAACCTCACATTCCCGTCGGGTCATCCAAGTTGTGGCTCAAATATGCAGGCCCAGTTGTTTCGCAAACCTTGATAGAAGCAGGCAACGATGAGGTACGGAACTCTTGGACGATTATTTTGTCTGTAACAATGCATTCCCTTATACGTACTTTAGACGTCGTTATAGAATGGAACGACATTTGTTCAACTGCCTTGCGGATGCTTACATATAGAGCATCTGCAGACCAAGTGGACGAGATAGCGAGGATGGGGAAATCAACCATCCTTGAGTCCCTGATGAGGTTTTGCGGAGCAATCAAATATATCTACACTGCAGAATACCTCCAGAAACCTACTAAGATGGACTTGCAACGGCTTCTGAAGAAGGGCGAGATGCGAGATTTTCCTAGGATGATTGGAAGCATCGATTGTATGCACTAGACATGGAAAATAACCTTGGGTACATCTCTCTCATCCGATCTTCCGTCTCCCAGGTAGCTTCTTCCACTGAGTGGTTCTTCCACAATACCTAAACTAAACTCACCGCCTTATTCCTCAGAACCTTGTCTTTCCAATTCAAGATAGTCACTGGTGCCTTATCGTACGTCAAATCCGGATTAATCTCTAAGGCTGAACTGGAATCATACTCGACGAATCTGCTACTTTGAAACGGAGCATCAAAACATTAACTACACTATACACCTTATCCAATCCCGAAGGTACTCAAACTTAAAAGTATTTCACCGATTCCTTCAATAATCAAAGATGGCCCAATGTACTTAGGATTTAACTTGTTTTCTATTTCGACCCGAACCACACCTTTCCAAAGTAATAATTTCAAAACATCCAATCTCCTGCATTACACGTCCAGCCAGTGGCATGTCTGTCTGCTAAGCTCTTCAGCCGATCCTGGCTCACTTCCAGGTTAGACTTAACTACTTGAATATTCCGAGTAGTCTCCTCCACTAATTCAGGGTCTTAAATACCATCCGTCCACAATTCTAACAATTTCGAAACACAAGACACAGCTTTCCACGGCCTTATGGTGTTGCTTCGGGAACAAACTGAAATGACCAACATACCTTAGAAGTGCAATAGATCCGTAAGCCTAATTCTCTTTTCATACCTGATCAATAGTAAAATGATCGTACGGTATAATACATCTTAGTACTCTCATGATGCATTTTATAAGTTGAACAGTATGCTTCGCCCAAAACTTCCTTCTTTAATTCCTTATCAACCAACTGAGTTTCAAGTACCCGATCAACCAAAACTGGCCTGACTTGGAAATTAGCAAGAAAAGCTTCTTCTCGACTTTTACATTAAGCTTCACTTTAGAAGATCTCAAATCCGTAAAAAGAGAACCACATCCAGCATATCAACATTAATTCTCACTTGAGTCTTCTTACCAAGTGCATTGGCCACAACAATTGCACGGTCACTTTGGTCGTGTAGTCATAATCACTAAGCAACCTTCCATCATCGTTGACGAAGATTACAATCTTTCTGAGTGAAAATATATTGGAGACTCTTATGATTCGTAAAGATCTTTCACTTTTCTCTATAAAGATAATGTCCCCAGATCTTCAAACAAATGTGGTAACTGCTAACTCCAAAACATGAGTAGGGTAATTCATTTCGTATGGTTTCAATTGTCGTGAAGTATAGGTAATCACCCTACCAGATTGCATCAACACGCATCCAAGATCATTCAAAGAGGCATCATCTAGACCTCATAATTTCCGCTATCATCTGGGACTGTTAACACAGGTGTAGGAGTGAGGAAATACTTCAACTGCTAAAAACTTTGCTCAAAATTATCATTCCATTCACTTAACCTCTTTTCTCGTCAATCTCGTCAATGGCAAGGTAACGGCCGTAAAATCCTTAACAAACCATCTGTAATAATCTGCTAAGTTAAGAAAACTCTGAACCTCAGTCACGGTTCGTGGTTGTTCCAAATTCTTAACCGCTGCTACATTTTAAGATTTCAATTGATTACCTTACGCAGATATAACATAACTTAGAAATGCTACCTGACTCACCCAACCTTAGCATTTGCTAAACTTAGCATACATCGACGTTCCCTCAATCTTTGTAATACCAATTTAAGATGTCTGATATGTTCTGATCAAGTCTTAACAATCTCGTGAAAGCGGCAGGCGCATTCGTCAGTCCGAATAGCATCACTAAACTCATAATGACCATAACGAGTCCTGAAAACAATCTTAGGAGCATCGTCGCTCAATCTCCAATTGGTAATAACCAGACCTCAAATCCATCTTAAGAAATACGTAGGCACCTCCAACTCGATTGACAAATCATCCATGCGTGGCAACGGATAATCGTTCTCAAAATTTGTCCGATTCAGTTTCCTATAATTAATGTATAGTCTTAACGTTCCTTTTCTTCCTCCTTACAAACAAAATTGGGGTCCTCCAAAGCGACAAACTATGTTGAATGGAACCTTTATCAATCAATCCTTGTAACTGAACTAAATATCCTTGGCAGCCTTTCGATAACAATCTATTTGCTCTCCCAGCAACTAACAACATGCCTCGCTCCACTTTGCGTACTCACAAAAGCAAACTCTGGTCAATCAGATTGATGGAAAGTAACTGGTTTCTCGTAGCAATCTATCCTGGCACGATTTAATGTTACCAATATGCCCAAAATCACATCCAAATCTCCAACGAAATAAGATTCACTGGCATAACTCTATTTTCCACCATTACTGAACACCCTTAAAAACACCAAACTCATGTAGGGTAACCTACCTGTTTACTTGCTTAACGGATCCAACGAATAAGTTATTAATATTACGGTCTGCAGCCCGCAATATTAATAAATCATCGTTGTCTCGATAAGTAAGTAACAATTCCTGAAGGTGTAATATTATCATCTAGTTCTTCCTTAGAAATACATAAATACGCCTCGATCGTGCTCCAATATTACTTCCTTTGGCAACATCGTCCATAATCAAAAATATATCAGCCGGAGTCAGCTATAGTGACATGTACAACTTACTCATCAAATTTCCAAATAATATGTCTGCCGGATCCACCTCTTGTGGCCTGTACGGTTGGACTTATAACTCATCAAATATTCCTGTACTCACGGCCCATCTGACCAAACTATTAAGTTCATAAACCTGCTGGATCGATATTGTGGTGTCAGGGAATACTGCTAGGTAACAACTGATTCTAGGAACCATTCATAACTCTATGTCCCATCTGTCCACATGAACACATTCACTGATTCCCACACTCTCCAAAGTGTCTAATATTGTACTCTTGGCACAAAGGTACATTTCCCTTACTCGAATCACCTTGTCTTTAAGATCTGGAATCACCAGTAAATCTATCACTTCGCCTCTAACTAGTGGCGTTAAAACCTCAGATGGGACAATTCGTTCTAGCTTCACTTCTTTTGGAACTCTGAATTCTTTCGAGGTCCTTGATATAACGGATCATTAACTTTATCGTCTTTCTTTTAATTCTCATATCTTATTCTTCTTTACTCTAGCTGATCATATTCTCAGAGTCCTCAATTTTCAACAACATCTCGTAAACTCTTGAATAACAGTACCATGGATAGTGGTCCCCAAAATGCCACTTCTTCTTATTACCCAGCCTAAAACAACATAACACCTCAACCAATTTAGCAACAATATTCGAATGGAAACGAGGCAAGTCTAAAAAAAAAACTTTCTATAATACTCATTTGCCGTCATCTTCCTTGATTCACATTTGCAAACCCTTGCTTACTACCATCATAATATGCCGGAGGAATAAATCTTTTCTTTAACAATTCCTTAAACAATTCTTTAAACGACTTCCAAACAACTGTCCCTCCGATAACCTCGGGTAACATTCCTATCTCCATCAGAATGCAGATTCAACACTCAAAAACTAGGTAGTCACCTCGACCCACCTGTCGGGAGGAAGACTCCCTTGACTTTACATAATCCGAAACGCCTTTTCCCAAATGATTAAGTCATCACTCTGATCCCTCAGGTTCTTCATTTCCATAAAGTGATTCAAATTCAACTTATAACCATTCTTAAAAGGAGTCCTTTGGGAAGGACGGATAACAGACTGAATCACATTAGTAGTAGTTTCCCATAACTAAATTAAATCGGGGAAACTAAGCTCATATGAACAAGTGGCTATCCACGAGGCGGTATAGTTCTGACAGAAGACACTAGGGAATTCTCAAGATGTCTAGGACTGCAACCTAGGCTCTGATACCAACTGACACACCCCGTCCAGAAGGAGGGCGTGCTGGCCGTCACGTGAGAGTGACGTAATCATTTACACAGTTCGGAAGCTCTTAAAATACATTTACTAAAAGGAAACCCCCGAGGGTGAGTTCTACTTTTGTGAATTCTGTCAGAACGCCGTTGGGTTCCTCGTGGCCACCAAAGCTTTGCTAACTTAAACCTGGAGGGGCGAAAAACAAAATTGAGTGGGTCAGCAAAACAAAGCTTTTCGAAAATCTTTCATTTAAAACATTTCTAACCCCTCGCTGTAAAACCTGTATACTTTCCCGGAAAATAGCATATATGAACATATATATAAGCAAATATCTCAAGTCACTATTCTTTAACATTTTTAAGAAAGGCTATGCCATGCCAAGTGTCCAAAAAACATAATATAGATGTTTTCATAAATCTCAAATCATCAATTTTTCTTTCTCAAAACCCAGAAAGTATGCCATGTTATAAAAACTTTCAAAAACCGAAAGAATGATGCATCAATATAAATCAGGTTAAAATAAGTCAACCGGAGACCCTGAAGTGGTCCTGTACGGCTGATTCTAAAGCTCAACATCCTCGCCAACCGGAGTCACCTCGGTGACCTGTACGGTCTAACTCTGCATGTCACTCGGAACTACATAAGGTAGTCTGTACGATGACAGGTGTATAAATACGCTCTAGTGCTTCTCACATCAATCAACTGTGCACATAATCTAAAGTCACCCACCAGTCGGAACCCCTCTAATGGTCTGTACGACTGGCATGTCGGAACCCTCACAGGGTCTGTACGACATCCACCTACTTGGATCCAAGGCGAGCGTGCGGTGTGGTGAATAATATAAGCACTAACACCTAGGGTGCAGGTTATGAGCCTAAAACGTCTCAACATCAATCAATTAAATGAATAAATGAACTCACATGACTTACCTGTGCCTCCACAGCACCATGCAACATGTATGCATCGTATATCAATTCATGTACATATATATATCAATTATCAAATCAATTATTTCAATGTTTTCGTGCATGGCAATTTAAATTCATAACTTTCATAAAACGCGTATTTTCTGGGAAAATAAATGTATATAGGTAAATACGAAATCAAAACTGCCCACTCACCTGGAGTTTGCCCTACTACTCCCTAGCACAATACACCGAGGCATCATGACGATCGGCGCCTAAAACAATAATCAAATCCAACCTCAGAATTCATATCGCTAGAATATATAACTTATATAAAATACGTCACTACGTAGTTCAATCCAAAAGATCTGCCACTCAGATCTTAAATCCATAACTTCCAGAGGTCCACAATAAATCTCTAGAACAACATCCTAAAATTTCATTACCATCCAACGGTCGGATCTCCGTCAATTTCCAAAACCAAGTGACGGTTAACATTCTATTTTATGAACTTACAACTCCAATTCCGGAAGATCCGTAAATCGGATTCCCAATCCGTAAGTTCCTATAATCCTCAAATATTATGCATTACGATGCATCAAAGTTTGGTGACGATCCAACGGTCGGATCGTCACTTCACATTTTCATCTATATGCGAAATAATTATAAACGCTATTTAAAGCACATAACCAAATTCGTAATAACTTTCTCATACGGTGCTCAATTTGGGTATATGAATATACCACAGTGATCTACTCGACGTCACGGACGTCGACATATTTTTAGATTATTTTTTGGAGGGCTCACGCGCCGCGCGTGGCACGGGTCTACGCGCCCCCACGCGCCCTTCTTCTTCCTTGGGTCGCCGGACTGGTTTTTCCGGCGGCCGGTTTCTGGGCAGATTTTCAAACCCTTCGTTCTCCTTCGTTTCTCAACCATTTTAGACGTATTTTATATCAAAATGAAGATATTGACGATACGAACACATTCATACCTATCTCGACCCCTAACTCGCCGGGAATTCGCCGGAAAAAGCCTCGAAAGCCGCCGGACTCGCCGGAAACTGGGTATTTTTCAAATGAGTATAACTTCTTTAATACTCAATGAAATTGGGTGAAACAAAAACAAAAGTTGTAGTTCTCGAAGAGACGAAGAGAATGGTACCTCGCACGACGTCTAACTCCCCGTGGTTTGGCCGGAAAACACCTCGAAAGGCACGGGTCAAACTTGAACCACTTGATCCCGACGTCCAAATCCTTCAAACGAAACACTCCGAGCTTCCTTAGGACCTCACTAAGCTCACTATAAGCTTAGAATTCCCTGAAACACGACATTTTACGTTCTCATGAACAGTAACCAAAAATGGAGGTTTCGGGTTCACGTGAAATCGAAGGTTTCACGGCCTAAAACTAGTACCAATCGACTCACAAGGACCCAGGGATGAAGATGCATACCTTGGTTGCCTCGATCCGTCGAGTTTTTGGAGGATTTGGGTGTGTGCCGTACGGTTTGGGTGTGTGTGTGTGTGAGATCGTGAGGGAGAGAGACAGAGAAGGCACGGGGAAGGAGAAGGAGAGAGAGAGTTCCTTGTGTGGTCCAAACTAATCCACACCCTCCATTTTCATCCTAACCATACATAACAAAAATCAACTTTCAATATTAACCAACTTATTAATATATATTTCTCCCAATTCGATTAATATTTGAACCAAAATAACGTCACATACACCCGTACCTTAGTACCCGTCAAGGGTAAAATAGTCATTTCACGCCCCAAATATATAATTCCCGGGACGGGCTGTGACATCATCTCCTATTGCTTTCGCTTCTCTTGCGCGCCTCATTCGCACCACATCCTCTTTCTCCGACTTCCAAAAATATTTAGAATTTGGAGACTTCCCTTCTAAAGGCATGTTCATAATGTCACGATCTCATTGAGTCATTCTTTCTTCTCTAACATGTTCCATTTCTTGCCTAAGTAGCTCTCTTTCTCTCTCATTAGCTTAAAATGCTCTCTCAACAGCTACAGCTTTTGCCTCCTCTCTAGCCTTATCAGCCTCAAATTTCGCCATTTCCCGCACCAAAGTCAATTCACCTTGGCAAGCAAGTTCTTCCATGTACTTTGCATAATCATTCTTGGAAGCACTCCCTTTTCTCTTTGAAGCCTTCTTACCTTGAGGCCTAATTGGATAACGGGTCGAACCCGACGCTTGTTCAGGGAGGGGCGTTTCGGGCACTTCTTCTGCATCATCTTCATGAACATGCGAGCCATGATCGGGTGTAGAGTGTAGAGGGGTGCTATTCATAAAAACTTCTGGACCGACAGGCACAACTTTGAATTTAGGACAATCTTTAACAATATTCCAACATTCCCACCGGGTGAATGATTTATTTTTGGTTTTGGTTTTGGCATTATACCAAGCTTGTGCTTGAAGTTCCTACACAATGCAGGAGAAGAAATAATTATAATGAAAGTAGGTAAAAAATAAATAATACAAACAAATAATTATAATCAAATTAGGTAAAAAATTAATAATACAAACAATTAATTATAATCAAATTAGGTAACAAATAAATAATACAAACAAATAATTATAATGAAAGTTGGTAAGAAATAAATAGTACAAACAAATAATTATAATGAAATTAGATAACAAATAAATAATACAAACAAATAATTATAATCAAAGTAGGTAACAAATAAATAATACAAACAAATAATTATAATCAAATTAGGTAACAAATAAATAATACAAACAAATAATTATAATCAAAGTAACAAATTAATATATTGTTACATGATCTGCTAAATTTTCCCCACTTCGAATATTACCACTAGCTTGTGCCAAGGCGTCTCTCCACGTACTAAACGATTGGCTAAGTAATTTCCAACGACTGGACATCGATTCTTTGGTTCTTTTCCCACCCATTTTCTCAAGAAAATTGGTATGAATAAGACTCCACATTTCTCGCAACTGCATCTCATTACTCGTAACTGAATTATGAGTAACTTCAACCCAGCTAGTACACAACGCAACATCTTCAAAAAGCAACCAATTTGTACCTGCATCAGTAGTCATTTTGTTGAAAAAAATTGGATTGAAACTTTGAGAGAAAGATAGGAATGTGTTGAAAGTAGTTAGGAAAATATGAAATTGTGGTGTAAGGTAGATGATAATGAGAAGGTATTTATAGAAAAGTAAAAACAATTTTTTTTTTAATTTTTCAAATTTTTTTTTCGGATTTTTTACAATTTTTAAAAAAATTTATTCAACTGAAGGTATCTTGAAAATCGATACCTTCCTGCTGATGATACCCCTTTGCAACCAAACGAGCTTTAAAGCGCTCAACAGTACCATCAGGTTTCTTTTTTATTCTGAACACCCACTTGCAGCCAACAACATTGTAGGAGGATGAGGGAGGAACAAGGGTCCAGGTGCCTGTTGATTGCAATGCATTAAACTCATCTTGCATGGCAGATCTCCAATGAGCATGTTTAGATGCTTGCAGATATGTAGTCGGAATATAGTCAATATCAGATGGAAGAGGATGTTTGGTAGCTGCATATACCTTGGGCTTGAAGATACCAGTTTTGGAGCGAGTGATCATAGGGTGAGTATTGGGAGGAGGCAGGGATATAGTTGTTGCAGGGGAAGAGACGGATCCAGTATTCAGATAATCTGTACTTGGAGCAGCAGTATGAGGAATGGACTCTTGAGTATTGCCATTGTGTGGAAAACACTCAGAGGTAGATGGCAAATCTGGAACCAAAGATCCAGGAGGAACACCAGTACGCTGAGGAACCAAGAACTGCAGATCCATAGGGGCGGAAACAGAGTCTGAAGACATAACAGGAATGGTAGGAGAAGACTGAAAAGGATATGTTGCTTCATCAAACTGCACATGTCTGGAAATATAGAGACGATTAGTGACTGGATCAAGGCATCGATAACCCTTGTGCTGTAAACTGTACCCTAGAAAAACACAACTTTTGCTTTTTGCTTCTAACTTGGAATGAGTATAAGGTTTGAGCCACGGGAAACATCGACAGCCAAAGACTTTCAGTCTGAAGTAATCTGGTGGCTTGAAGAATAGTAATTCCCAAGGAGAGGTAGAGAGGCCAGAGATTGGCAACTTGTTAATAAGATACACAGCCGTGGAAAAAGCTTCCACCCAATAGAGATGTGGAATATTAGAAGCAACAAGTAATGTAAGAGCAGTTTCCACAATATGGCGGTGCTTTCTTTCAGCACAGCCATTTTGTTCAGGAGTGTGAGGACATGTTAATCGATAAATAATACCATGAGTGCGAAGAAAGGACTCAAACTTAGCACCAATGAATTCACCCCCTGAATCAGAATGCACAACCTTTATTTTATTTCCAAGTAGATTTTCTACATATTGTTGAAGAAGATATTTTCATTCATAGCTTAATTGTCAGTACACAGGAATACATATAGTCACAAAGACTCTCTACACAAGTGACCTTATCTTCTACAACTAATTACACAAATACCACAACTAACTATTTACTGTTGTAACTAACTTGTGACTTGTTTAGATCTCTCAATACACCCCCTCAAGCTGAGCTTGGGAGCAGTGGAAGAACCAAGAGGAAGCTTGGATTTGAGAGCAGTAAATCGACTCTTGGACAGAGACTTGGTGTGGTTGTCAGCGAGCTGATCCTGACTGCAAACAAAGTGGACCTTGATGAGATTAGCTAAGACCAACTCGCGAATATAATGATAGTCAATCTCCACATGTTTGGTTCGGGCATGAAAGACCGGATTAGAAGCAAGAGAGATGGCTGAAATGTTATCACACCAGAGAGTGGGAGTCTGAGAGAGAGGAAAACCAAGGTCACGAAAAATTTTACAAATCCAAGTCAGTTCAGCTGCAGTGTGGGCTAGAGATCTGTATTCTGCCTCTGTTGATGACCGTGCCACAGTAGCTTGTTTCTTGGCACTCCAACTGATAAGATTTGATCCCAGAAAGACATTGTAACCACTAGTAGAACGTCGATCAAAGAGACAGCCAGCCCAGTCCGCATCGGAGAAGGCTGTGAGATTAGTTGCACCCTTTCTGAACCATAGACCTTCAGATACTGTACCCTTGAGATAACGAAGGATTCGTTTGGCAGCTTGCATGTGTTGGTCTCGAGGAGCATGCATGAACTGACAGATTTGATTCACAGCAAATGAAATATCTGGACGGGTCCATGTCAAATACTGTAAACCACCAACAATGGATCGATACTCAGTTGGATTGGATAAAAAAGGACCACTGTGATCCAATTTGTTAGAGCCAAGTGGAGTGCAGCAAGGCTTTGCACCAGCCATATTAGTTTTCCCGAGAAGATCCAGTAAATACTTTGTTTGATGGAGGAAGAGACCTGTGGAAGATCGTTGAATCTCTAATCCCAGGAAGTAGTGCAGTGGACCCAAATCCTTTACTGGAAAGATAGCACTGAGGTTTTGAATGAAGAGAGTGCATAAGGAAGAGTCAGGTCCAGTGACTAATATATCATCTACATACACAAGCACCATGACAGGAGTAGGACTAGAGATAACAAATAAGGAAGCATCGGAGGAAGATTGCTGAAAACCAAGTCGAAGAAGAGCTTGAAACAGTTTGTCAAACCAAGCCCGAGGGGCTTGTTTAAGACCATAAAGGGATTTCCTTAATTTGCAGACATGATGCGGCATATTGGGATCAGAGAAACCGGGAGGCTGCTGCATATACACATCTTCCTTCAAATCACCATGAAGAAAGGCATTACTGATGTCTAATTGATTTAAAAACCAATTGAACTGCACAGCAAGGGACAAAAGGATTCTAATCGTGACTGGTTTAGCCACAGGACTGAAGGTCTCTTGAAAATCGATACCTTCCAGCTGATGATACCCATTTGCAACCAAACGAGCTTTAAAGCGCTCAACAGTACCATCAGGTTTCTTTTTTATTCTGAACACCCACTTGCAGCCAACAACATTGTAGGAGGATGAGGGAGGAACAAGGGTCCAGGTGCCTGTTGATTGCAATGCATTAAACTCATCTTGCATGGCAGATCTCCAATGAGCATGTTTAGATGCTTGCGGATATGTAGTCGGAATATAGTCAATATCAGATGGAATAGGATGTTTGGCAGCTGCATATACCTTGGGCTTGAAGATACCAGCTTTGGAGCGAGTGATCATAGGGTGAGTATTGGGAGGAGGCAGGGATATAGTTGTTGCAGGGGAAGAGACGGATCCAGTATTCAGAGAATCTGTACTTGGAGCAGCAGTATGAGGAATGGACTCTTGAGTATTGCCATTGTGTGGAAAACACTCAGAGGTAGATGGCAAATCTGGAACCAAAGATCCAGGAGGAACACCAGTACGCTGAGAAACCAAGAACTGCAGATCCATGGGGGCGGAAACAGAGTCTGAAGACATAACAAGAATGGTAGGAGAAGACTGAAAATGATATGTTGCTTCATCAAACTGCACATGTCTGGAAATATAGAGACGATTAGTGACTGGATCAAGGCATCGATAACCCTTGTGTTGTAAACTGTACCCCAGAAAAACACAGCTTTTGCTTTTTGCTTCTAACTTGGAATGAGTATAAGGTTTGAGCCACGGGAAACATCGACAGCCAAAGACTTTCAGTCTGGAGTAATCTGGTGGCTTGAAGAATAGTAATTCCCAAGGAGAGGTAGAGAGGCCAGAGATTGGCAACCTGTTAATAAGATACACAGCCGTGGAAAAAGCTTCCACCCAATAGAGATGTGGAATATTAGAAGCAACAAGTAATGTACGAGCAGTTTCCACAATATGGCGGTGCTTTCTTTCAGCACAGCCATTTTGTTCAGGAGTGTGAGGACATGTTAATCGATGAATAATACCATGAGTGCGAAGAAAAGACTCAAACTTAGCACCAATGAATTCACCCCCTGAATCGGAATGCACAACCTTGATTTTATTTCCAAGTAGATTTTCTACATATTGTTTGAATACAACAAAAGTAGAATAGGCATCAGATTTTGCCTTTAATGGAAATAACCAACTATATCTACTGTAATCATCTACAAGCAACAAGTAGTACTTAAAACCACTAGGAGAAGTGATGGAGGCAGGACCCCAAATATCACAGTGTAGTAGTTGAAGAGTGTGAGTACTTGGAGAACTGGCAGATGCAAAAGGAAGCTTGTGACTTTTAGCTAAAGCACAATCTGAGCAGAAAAGATCACCAGTAGGTTTGCCTTGCACGACAAGCTTATTTCCGGAAAGAACCTTCCGAAAAATAGAAGAAGATGGATGACCCAATCTTCGATGCCAAATCTGTACAGGAGCTTTGACACTTATTAAAGTCGAGGGTGATGAAGAGGTGGGATGACCAGAGCCTTGAAGAGGATAGAAGCCATCTTTAACTTGTCCCCGCAAAAGCGTCTTCCCCGAAACTCGATCCTTTACAGTGGATCCATCAGGGTCAAGAGTCAAGGCACAATTATTATCTTTTAAAAATTGATAGGCAGATAATAAGTTGTGTTTCATAGCAGGTACATGTAAGACATTACTCAACTTAAAAGAAGTATGAGATGTATCTAAAGAAGAGGTACCAATATTGTGAATAGGCAGACCTTTACCATCTCCTATATAGACCTTGTCTTCACCAGTGTAAGGAGAGGCAACAGAGAGATTTGCAATGTCATTTGTGATATGTGAGGTGGCTCCAGAATCCAATAGCCAAGATGGGGATGGTTTGGATGAGTAGTGAGCACAAAGAGCTGCAAGTTTGGCTGGTGGCACCCGTCCAAAGATCTCAGGATTCATCCTGTCAAAGCAATCAATTGATTCATGGCTGGTGGAACCACATATTTGACAGGTGGTCTTGTGATTGGATGAAGAACCTTGGTTGTGAGATCGGGAGCCTGGATGAAAGGCACGAGGCTGACTTGGACGATAAGTGCCAGTGGAGTTGCCACGTGAATTACTGAAATTGTGATTTCCTCTGAAATTGCGATTGTTCCTGCCTCTATTAGAATTGTAACGAGAAGCAGATTGAAGAGGCTGACTATATGCAGCGAAGGCCTGTGAAGAAGGCGTTGGGAGCAAAGGTGCTTGAGACTTAACAGAGAATGCTTGAAAGGGCTCAGTAGTAGTAGTGGACAGAGTGTGCTTTCGACGAGCCATGGAAAGCTCTTTGGTCAGCAACAGACCATGCAATTCATCAAGAGAAGTAGAAGACAACCGCAGCATGATGGAGTCAATAAAGGACTCGAACTCATCAGGAAGACCGTGAAGTGTTGCAGCAATGAGATCACGATCAGAAACAGTTGTGCCAGCAGCATTGAGAGAATCTGAAATTTCCTTGAGTTGTTGTAGATATTCCGAGATCGATTGAGAGCCTTTTTGAATTGATTGAAGACGAGAACGAAGCTAGTGAATATGAGCTTCAGAGACTCCACCAAAACGTTGTTCAAGCTTCTGCCAAAGCTCTCGAGATGTGGACACCCCTACCGTGAATGGAATGAGATCTTCATATAGAGTCGAGTTGAGCCAAATCAAGAGGTTTTGATCTTTTTCAAACCACTGCTCTGATACCATGTAGAAAATGTTGAAGAAGATATTTTCATTCATAGCTTAATTGTCAGTACACAGGAATACATATAGTCACAAAGACTCTCTACACAAGTGACCTTATCTTCTACAACTAATTACACAAATACCACAACTAACTATTTACTGTTGTAACTAACTTGTGACTGGTTTAGATCTCTCAATAATTATTACCATAAACCCTACATGATGCAGGTTAAGCTTGATTTGATTTGTAAATGCACTTTTGAGTTCGGTTGTAAAAAGACCGTGCACCGAACGATCCTAAAGAACCTAAATCGAACCTAAATCGATCATGTGGTTGCTTTTAGTTTTATAGAACCTAAATCGAACCTAAAGAATTTACATTTTACATGCAACACAAAATTAAAAACTTGGTGGAGATACAGTTATATGTGGAAGCGGATCTGTGGCACTATTTTTTTTAAACAAGTTTTTGTGAAATACAATGTATTTTGACGAACCGAACTATCTATATATCTTCTGCAAAAGATAGACAAATTCAAAACCATTAAAACATTCATTTTTAGTAAAGAAAATAGACAAGTATGGATGTACAAAGAAATCCTAAACACTAAATCTGACGGTCATATGGTTTCAGATTTGGATGGTTTTTTATAAACATGGTTTGAGGGAAGGCCTAAAAAATTGACATTTTGGATTGTTGAAATACATTACGAAGTGTACCCCACAAAAACTTGTGTCAAAAGTTGAGTAAAAAAAATGTTGTCACGAATCCGTCCCATATATATATATATATATATATATATATATATATATATATATATATATATATATTGTGTGTGTGTGTGTGAAATGAATGGAAAACATTGCAGAAACAAACCAAATGGAAATGAGTGTTTTAGGGCTGATTGATTAGCTTGCAAGCAACGATATAATACAAGAGAAACAAATGAAATTTCTTTAATATTAGTTAGCATCAGAAAACACATCTCTCTGTCTCAACACATCTCTGTCTCAGGTGTGCTTCACCTATCTACCAGTATCTGATCGAAACACAAAAACCATTTCACTGATGGAAGATTAAATGAAGGCCTTCTGCAAGAGATACCCCAAGCGTTTTACATCACAATCTTCGTAGCCAAAACCGACTTCTATAACGCTCGATTTGGCTGATTGGTCACATAATCCCACAAATCTACCAACTTACATGTTCAGAACCGTGAATCAGTGAATCAATGTACAAGTTTCAAAAGAAATCTACCATAGTTTCTCATCACCCTACAAATCTGAGTTCTTGTAAAGACCAGAGCAATCTCTTTCTTCTTCAACGCACACATCCTACCATATATATTTTTATAGTTCTTACTCTAATTTTCCTACACAGTACAAAACATAAATCCTAAATCATTCATTAATCTTGAAAGCAAACTTACATAAACGAGCCTCCGCTCTGCTGCTCAGATCACTCCATCTACGAATCGTCAAGCGAGACGACCTTCTTCTTCTTCTTCTTGGTTTCCCACAATGCATTCACACAAGCATCCACCATCTGCTTCTGCGATTCCATTATCAGCTGATTTTGCTTCATCTCCATCTTCATTCTCATCTTCGCCATCTCCCCGGCCATCTCCATCTTCCTCTTCTCCATCTTCACAAACACTTCTCCCAAAACCTCTATCGAAGACGCCATCGCTTCAATCGGATCATCCGTCCCTTTCCCAGATGAACTCCCACCTAAATCTTCAATACCGACGCCATTAGAATGCAAACTCCCTTTGAATTTCTAATTAAATCTGCTCCCTGAACCAACTCCATTGCTGCCACTACGCTTCGAGATAAGCTTGGGATTAAACTTGTCGTTACTTTTACCGTAACTCTTGCTCCTAAAATCTGAAGGCCAGAAATTCCTATCCCCCAATGATTTTACAGGAAACCCACTACCACCATCACTTCCTCGACTACCATATCGATCAAAACCAGCTGAAACTCCTGAATTCGGACCTCGAACAAGATTTTTGACCCGAAACCCACCTCCGAATCCGGAACCTTTTGAGGTTGTCTCATATGGGTCACTCAAATTTGGATCAGAATCCGCTAAATACCTGAAACTTTCATCATTTCTGACCCGAAACCCACCTCCATATTCAACAGCGATGCGGTTTTCCGGATCTGGGTTGGACCCGAAAACCAAAGGAGAGTCGCATTCCAATTCGATCATAGGCTGAAACAGATCAAAGGAGGAAAAAAAGGGTGCCGGACCTGGATGAGTGGAAGCGCGCTCTTTCTCAGTCCGAAAGCGCCTCCGGAGCTTCTCCATCTTGTGACGGCACTGTATGGCGGTCTTGGGGGGAGAGACGAGGGGGCATTGGTCGTTGACGGAGGACGCAACGGAGTCCCAGTCGGCAGATTTGAGGTTGGATCGGCCGAGAGCTAACCATCGGTCCTTGTAGAGGGAGATGAGGGCGTGGGACTCGTCGTGGGTCCAGCAGGGTGGTGGGAACTTGCGGGGTTTGGGTTCGGTGGGTGAGGCCATGGTGGGTATGAGTGTGGGTTGGGGTGTAGGATAAGGAGGAGGAAGAGGGAGGGGTGTAGGTTAGGAGAGGAATGGTGGAGGAGGTGGTGGTTGTGGAGGGCATTGTAGTATTAATTTGGGGGGAGAGAGGGTGGGTGTGATTGGGTAATGCTAATGTGCGCAGGTGGGAAGCAGGATGCAGTCTCTGTCGATGGGGCTACTCCGCCTCCTGGGTGAGCCAGCCAGCCCACTACGGTCTAGTGCATACTGCTACCAAAAAGTAGGTGGACAGGCGGTGGTGCCTCTCTCTCTCTCTCTCTCTCTCTGACTTTAAACCACCTCTTTCTGCTCACTCCTCTCTCTCACTTGAATTAGTTTGGGCCTTGAGTTGGGCCTGAAAAAACAGTAAGATTTGAAATTAAGAGGTTAAAAAGACAAAAAGCATGGAGTGAACCCGACGTGAATCGAACACGCAACCTTCTGATCTGGAGTCAGACGCGCTACCATTGCGCCACGGATCCGATGCTGATGGTTTCTTGCACATCCTAACATATACTAGTTCCGTGGGATGAAAATCCTCTTCGAACCCTCCTTGTAAGAATCTTAGAGATCCATTTATCTTAGCTGTTCATCGTACATCGTGCAGCCAAATTTTGTTAGGTACTGTTTGTGTTCAATTTTAAATAAAAAAATCAAAATAATTTATGGCATCAAGATGACTCATTAACGAATAGGATAACCTGATCCCTAGGGGGAAATTTGGAAAAATAGCCAAAATTCGGATCATGAATAGAATTTTAGCCAACTGTTATAATATTTTATAATTCTAACCAAAATTTAACATGAAAATACTACAATACCCTTTTTAATTTAAATAATTACAAAACTATGTTCATGTTTGCCAAGTTTACAGAACCAGCAACTTCCTCATCTTCATCAATTGTCTGTTCCAGCGGAGTCACATCTTCGTCATCCGAGGTTATTCGATTACCCTCCGGCACGAAGTGTTTATATCCCAAAATTAAATCCCAAAATATATCATGTTTTCCATCATTGTCACGAAATGTGTCCTTCAGCTTTTTGAGAAACAAAAGAGAACCGTCAGTTGTTAATTTTTGGGAACCACTGCCTCCTCCGCCGAGTAATCGGGATCACCCATTGCTTGACCTCAAATGTAAAAAATATTCACAATTTGAATCAATATCATTGTAAAAAATAAAATTTTAAAAATATGTCTAAAGTTAAAATTGAAGGATGATATATTTAACAAGATTTCGTAAAGCTCTAGAATTAAATTTTCAATAGTCATCCACCAAACATAAAGTGCACATACTTTCTCGAGAAAATATGCAGAATTTGGAACAGATCTTTGCGGGAAATTGGTTAGGGTTTTGATCGCTGACAATGGGGATTGATGTTGTAGTGTTTTAGAGTTTGGTGTAGTTATTTTGAAAAAAAACAAAATTAATACGGGAGCAATACCGATTGTTTTACGGAAAAGAGTCGGAAAGATTGCACAAAGAATGGATGGAGAAGATATAATTTTGTAATTATTTTAGTTAAAAAGGGTATTGTAGTATTTTCATTTCAAGTTTTGGTTAGAATTACGAAAAGTTATAAAGGTTGGCTAAAATTCAATTCATGGTCTAAAATTTGGCCATTTTTCCAAATTTCCCATCCCTAGGATCCTCACCAATAAGGATTCGGATAGGATCCTATTCCGTTTCTCTGTTATAGTAATTTCCCTTGTTTTGGGTGAATGTTCTTGTAGTATTTTGTTTCCTTTTGCAACAATGCAATTGTAAATGAATAATGCTATGGAGACCAAATTTGCAAATCAAATGATGTGTCACCAATAAGAAATAAGCACATAAATCAATAGTACGTAATAATCTAATCATCAACTTCCACATCATTTGGTTTATAATTTAAAATTTTGGTCTCTCTAACATTACTCATTTTAAACTATTATGGCCAACGTTTAGAATAATTCAAACTAAGGTGAAAGTTGGCGGGCGCATTTTATTATCAACTGCCTAGTCTACACGTGTATATTTGCTTCCTTTAATACAAATAGGTTTGAGATTTTGATACGAGTTTTTGGTACGTTAACTACAATGGAATATGAAGTTACTCAACTTCTCCCCAATGAACTCCAAAGTTTGCATACCCCCTCACTAAAGGAATACAAATGGACGTTGTATCTTTCGAACTATGCTACTGAATGGCACAAGGTACAAGTAGAAGCCATTTTTTTCAATACAAGCTAGGGTTAACTCGTAACCGGATCAGGAATCCCATCTCCGGTATTCATGTCAATTCTTAATTTCAGATTGTGCCCTTTTTGTCATAAACACCATCCTGCTTCATGTATCAATTTTTGCCAAGAATGGTTGCAGCTAGTCATTTATTTGCCATGCTCGACATAACAATTTACGTGATAACATAACACACTACGATCACTAGAAAAGAAGAAAATATTTCTCAGATTTTACAAGTAAGAACATAAAATTATCTCCAAGAAGCAACAAATCGATGAAGTTATAAAAGCTTACGCTGCAAAACTGCCATTGACCTGAAAATCATTGTTAGATTGGGTAAACATCCAAAATAGTCCCTGAGATTTGCATGATCAATAGAAATGGTCCCTGAGATTGTCCACCATCCATGATTTTGGTCCTTCCGTTAAAAACTCTTTGGGCAATTTTCAAAGCTTCGTAACTCAATCGATTCTTAACCAAATTCGACCCATAATATATCAAAATGAAGATAAGAAAGTGTAGAACAATATTATACCTATTTGGAAGCCCAATGATTGCCGGAGATGGCCATAAAATAGCCTGAAAGGTGACTGGTCCGCTGGAAAACTGAAAAACTCGCCTGAAACTAGGTAAATTTTAAACATTCATAACTTCTTCAATACTCAACAAAATCGAGTGATTCAAAAATGAAAATCATACTTCTCGATGAGATGAATAGAATGGCATCTTTCTTGACTGATAAATTGCTGTGGTTTGACCGAAAAACTGCTCGAAAGTGGCTAACTTGAAAATGGTTAGCCACTTTCAAGCCGTTTTCTGACCAAACGACGGCAAGTTAGCCTTCAAAAAAGGTATCATTATCTTCGTCTCGTCAAGTAGTATGATTTTCGTTTTTAAATCACTCGATTTCGTTGAGTATTGAAGAAGCTATGAACGTTTAAAGTTTACCCAGTTTCCTGCGAGTTTTCCAGTTTTCCCGCGGACCAGTTACATTTCAGGCTATTTTCCGGCCATCTCTGGCAGACATTGGGCTTCCAAATAGGTATAATCTTATTCTACACTTTCCTATCTTCATTTTGATATGTTATGGGTCGAATTTGGTTAAGAAACGATTGAGCTATAAAGCTTTGAAAATTGCCCAAAGAGTTTTTAACGGAAGGACCAAAATCATGGATGGTGGACAATCTCAGGGACTATTTCTATCGATTTTCAATCTCGAGGACCATTTCTATTGATCATGCAAATCTCATGGACTATTTTGGATGTTAACCCTTGTTAGATTTTAACCTGTCATTTCTCGACCAATTTGTTATCCAACTGACCCATGTGACGAAAAACCCTGCCACTCACAGCTCTGATAAAATGGGGGATATGTGCCCCCATCCTGGTAATTATTGTCCGTCTACCAGGTTTGTTATGAGGGTTAAGAACTTCACACAATTTGACAAGCTCTATTGGGTCCATTGGATTGTCTCTGGTAGCCCCATCAGCACTAAGGAATGCTCTGTCTGCAAATTCCATGTAGTTATCCTCGGCCAAGTAAAATTTACTTAGCAGAATAAACCTCGTCAATGTGTATACTTATTACTCAAGTATTTTTTCACAACAACAATTTCTACTAGGGCACGAGAATAGAGAATCTGGGTCACGTAAAAATGGTAGCCAAGGACACAAGAGAGCTTTAATTATACAAGAAGGACCAAATCTTGGCAATCTGTTGCACGCTTCAGAACATGAAGAGTGTAACTGACAACATTTTAGACTACTGATATGGTGCTCGACGTGTATGTAGCTTTCTGGGTCAGATGGAGATGCAAGATGTGTTGGAAGTTCAAATCAAATACAGTAGCCGAAAGTAGTGGAACACTTTTCAGAAATTGTTGGAACACTTTTCAGAAAGTGGTGAAATTACTTTTAGAAAAGCTGCATGTGTGTGTGCATCAAAAGGTGGTGCATGTGTGAAAGGGTGTAAAGATGGTAAACACCATCATTGATTGCATGTGTTATTGTATTGTTTATTCATTTCTGTTTTGTATAAATAGACCATCTGAATCCCACTTCCATTTTAATAAGCTTGTAAGCTTTCTTATTCCATCAGTTTGTAAACTGTTTTAGATATATCAAAGTGTTTGCTTGTTTGTCGTGCAATTTTGTGAAACACGGAAGCTTGCTTCTTAATTTACTTCATTTCTTTCGTTTGTCCAATTTTTATTGAGAGTGATAGTGAGAGGTGTGATAAAGTTAGAAAACTTATCACCCACATATTTTTGGTATTGAGTTAGTAAACTTTGAATACCAACAATTGGTATCAGAGCCAGATTACCTTTCTGGCAAGTGCAATAGCTATGGCATCTAACTTAGTGCAGCTCCAGGTTCCCACATTGAAGAAAGAAAATTATGAAAGATGGTGCATCCAGTTCAAAGCATTGTTTGGATCACAGGACCTATGGGAAGTTGTCAGTAATGGGTATGATGAACCCACTACTAAGCAAGAAGCTGCCTACACTGCAGATCAAAGGAATACTCTCAAGGACTTAGGAAAAAAGGACAAGAAGGTGATGTATCTTCTATATCAAGGATTAGAAAATTCAACGTTCGAGAAGGTTGCATAAGCAACAACCAGCAAGCAAGTTTGGGACACTTTGAGCACAATTTACCAAGGAGTAGATCGAGTAAAAAGAGTTCGGCTTCAATCATTAAGAGCAAATTTTGAGGCTACTCATATGAAAGAAGGAGAAAACATTTCAGACTACTACTCTCGACTACTTGTAATTGTGAATCAAATGAAAAGGAATGGCTAGAAGCTTGAAGATGTTCGTGTCATGGAGAAAATCCTTTGATCCCTTACATGCAAATTTGAGCATGTGGTGATTGCCATTGAGGAATCCAAGGATTTAGAGAAAATGAGCACAGAGGAACTGCTAGGATCCCTCCTACAACGCATTCAGAAGAATGCAAGCCCCACAATGCTAGAGCAAGCTTTGGAGTCAAAGTTGGATATTGACAAACCAAATGGAGGTCGTGGGCAGTGGAACTCACGTCGTGGGAGTTCATCCAACTGTAGCCGAGGACGAGCCCGAGGAAGAGGTCGAGGCTATGCACAAAACCGAGGTCAATCTCAAGAGTGGAGATCTACTCGAGGAAAGGCGCATATCCAGTGTCACAATAGCAAGCAATATGGACATTATGCCAATGAATGTTCATATAAAAATGGTGAGCATGTCAACATGGTAGAATCAAGTGGAAATGCTGGTGAGGAATTTACAGTCTTACTAGCACACCATGATATCAGTAGCCAACAAGATGTTTGGTATTTGGACTCTGGTGCAAGCAACCACATGTGTGGAAAGAAAGAGTTTTTTGCCGAACTCAAAGATGGGCCTGAGTCTTGGTGACTCCTCAAAGTTGTCAGTTGAAGGCAAAGGAAAGATCAAAATCATCCAAAAGGATGGTAGAGAAAAACACATCTCCGATACCTACTACATACCAGGTATGAAGAGCAACATTCTGAGCATTGGTCAACTGCTCCAGAAAGGGTATGTTATACATATGGAGAATATGCTTCTCACTCTCAGGAATGCAAGGAGAAAGCTTATTGCACGTGTTCAAATGTCAAAGAACCGAATGTTCCCGTTGAAGTTGAACACAAAGATTGGAAACTGCAACATTGGTGTGATGGAAGATGAGTCATGGAAATGGCATCTTCGGTTTAGCCATCTTCATTTCAATGGCCTAAAGTTATTGTCAAGTGGAGAAATGGTTTGTGGTCTACCCTAGATTGAAGCCACACACCAAGTATGTGAAGGTTGTGTGCTTGGCAAACAAGCACGACTATCGTTCCCTGTTGGTGATACATGGAGAGCAAAGGCACCACTGCAGTTGGTACACACGGATATATGTGGTCCATTGGATTCATGTCTTATGGAGGTAATAGGTATTTTATTACCTTCATTGATGATTTTAGTAGGAAGACTTGGGTTTATTTTCTCAAGGAGAAGTCGGCTGCCCTAAGAGTTTTCAAGGAGTTTAAGGCACTTATAGAAGCTGAAAGTAACCACAAGCTTGTGGCTATGAGATCAGATAGAGGTGGAGAGTACACCTTCAATGCTTTCCAAGCATATTGCAAGGAGCAAGGAAATAGGCATCAACTGACTGCTGGCTATACCCCACAACAAAATGGGATAGCCGAATGAAAGAATCGAACCATCCTTGACATGACAAGGTCCATGCTTAAAGAGAAGAATTTTCCAAAAGAATTGTGGGCAGAAGTTGTAGCTTGTTCGATTTATTTGTTGAATCGATGTCTAACAAAGAGTGTCAAGAGGATGACACCACAAGAAGCTTGGAGTGGATACAAGCCGAATGTTGCACACCTAAGAGTTTTTGGGTGTGTTGCATATGCTCAAGTTCCAGAAGCCAAGAGAAGGAAGCTTGATGATCGAGGTGAAAAGTGTGTGTTTGTGGGCTATAGTGAAGAGTCCAAGGCATATAAGCTCTACAACCCACTAACTGGCAAATTAGTGGTTAGTAGAGATGTCATCTTCAGTGAGGAAGAGGCATGGAAGTGGAACAACAAAGAAGTCAGTAAAGAGAAGATTGTTTCCACTGATTTTGAAGAACCAGAAGTTGTACCACTTGTTGAGCAACAGCCTGCTCAATCAATCACAACAACTCCATTGCACAGAACTGCAAGGAGTGGTCCTACATCCAGTGAAGAAAACAACTCCTCAACTCCAGTGAGGTTAAGAAGTCTCACCGAGATATATGGACAAGAAGAAGAAGAAGAAACCAACATTTTCTGCTTGTATGCAGACTATGAGCCTCTCTCATTCAATGAAGCTGTGGAAGAAGATTGTTATAGAATAGCCATGGAAGAAGAAATCAATGCCATCAAGAAGAATGACACTTGGGATTTGACAAAGCTCCCACCAAATCAAAAGGTTATTGGTGTCAATTGGGTGTATAAGATCAAACGCACTGCAGATAGGAGTGTGGATCGGTACAAATCAAGGCTTGTAGCGAAGGGTTACAAACAGAAGAATGAAGTGGACTATGATGAAGTCTATGCTCCAGTTGCAAGACTTGACACGATAAGATTGCTAATATCTCTTGCCGCTCATCATAAATGGAAAATTTATCAACTAGATGTCAAGTCAGCCTTCCTTAATAAAGTACTTGAGGAAGAAGTGTACGTGGAACAACCAGTAGGCTTCCAAGTACAAGGAGAAGAAGAAATATGTATCGTTTGAAGAAGGCTTTGTATGGCCTCAAGCAAGCACCACGAGCTTGGAACTCAAGGATTGATAACTACCTTCACCAAAATGGATTTCAGAAATGTGCATACGAGCATTCAGTTTACATGAAGAATGGTACAAAATGGGAGTTCTTAATTATTTGTCTCTATGTAGATGACTTGTTGTTTACAGGAAACAATGAAGCAATGTTCCGTGAGTTCAAGCAATCCATGTTCAGTGAATTTGAGATGACTGAAAATGGATTAATGTCATACTTTCTTGGCATAGAGGTGAAGCAAGAAAATGATGGTATCTACATCTCTCAACAAAAGTACATGAGAGATATATTGGAGAAATTCAATATGGACAAGTGCAATATTGTCAACACTCCAGTTGCAACTGGATTGAAGATGTCCAAGGAAAGAGAAGGTGAGTTTGTAAACTCAACCGTGTACAAAAGCTTGGTTGGAAGCCTAAGGTACCTTACAATCACAAGACATGATATAGTTTATGGTGTTGGACTCGTGAGTCGGTACATGGAAACACCAAGGGAGTCTCATTGGCTGGCCGCTAAGAGAATTTTAAGGTACATAAGAGGTACTCTAAACTATGGTCTGTTTTATAATTTGGTGAAGATGCAAAATTATTTGGTTATTCGGATAGTGATTGGGGAAGTGACCAAGATGAAAGGAAAAGCACAACTGGCTATGTGTTTTTTCTAGGATCAACAGCTTTCTCATGGACTTCAAAGAAGCAATCAATTATTGCTTTGTCATCGTGTGAAGCCGAATACGTTGTTGTAGCCTCAACTGTGTGTGAGGCAATTTGGTTAAGAAATCTGTTGAAGTCAGTGTGGAATCGACTGTGATTCATGTGGATAACATCTCAGCTATCAAGCTTGCTAGGAATCAAATCCAACATGGAAGGAGCAAGCATATTGATACCAGGTTCCATTTTCTGAGGGACCACGTGAAGCAAAAGACAATTGAACTTGTCTATTGTCACACGAAGGAACAAGTAGCTGACATCTTCACAAAGCCACTGCCAGTTGAATCATTTCGGTTGCTGCGTGAAATGCTAGGCATGAAGGTATTTTGATTTGAGGGGGCGTGTTGGAAGTTCAAATCAAATACAGTAGCCGAAAGTAGTGGAACACTTTTCAGAAAGTGGTGAAACTACTTTTAGAAAAGTTGCATGTGTGTGTGCATCAAAAGGTGGTGCATGTGTGAAAGGGTGTAAAGATGGTAAACATCATCATTGATTGCATGTGTTATTGTATTGTTTATTCATTTCTGTTTTGTATAAATAGACCATCCGAATCCCACTTCCATTTTATTAAGCTTGTAAGCTTTCTTATTCCATCAGTTTGTAAACTGTTTTAGATATATCAAAGTGTTTGCTTGTTTGTCATGCAGTTTTGTGAAACACAGAAGCTTACTTCTTCATTTACTTCATTTCTTTCGTTTGTCCAATTTTATTGAGAGTGATAGTGAGATGTGTGATAAAGTTAGAAAACTTATCACCTACATATTTTTGGTATTGAGTTAGTAAACTTTGAATACCAACAAGTGTTGGAAATGTGCCCTAAAGCCATTCATATGATGATACTTTACGGATATTTCACATGTTAAACTAATCTAGTTTACATATAAAGGGCAAACATTATTGTTTGAGACGTCTCATATAAATGTTATATGCTTAAACGATAAAGTCCAAGGAATATGTGATTGGAAGAATGCAATCTAATGAAGTTAGATTAATGAGACCATTCTTTCGTAGACACATCCTAAACGTTCCTGATCATAGGATTGCCAATTGGGCATTGACAGTCCGATAAGATCAGTACGTGCTATGTCTTCTTTCAGGGAGAGTGACTAGTCTCGAGTCATTGGTGTGTGTGACATCAATACAAGTACGTAGGTGCTCAATAGAGAATGAGTTCACTGAACACGATCAACGAGGAGTTCTCATACTCATGTCACATGAGAACTCATGTTTGGGATAATGCAAATTAGTCCTTTGACCTGAGGCATCACAGTTGTTGTCTTGTGGTTAAGTCCTTGATCTTTGATTATGTCAAAGTCACCCCATCGGGGTGTCCACGACATCATTGGGGTTAAGCCACTTAGTCATGGAGACAAGTGAATGCGCAACAAGGGATCTCTAACCTTCAATTGGCTTGAGGGAGAATACTCTATGATATGATTAAAATCTCTGGCCAGAGTATGAATGAGATTTGGGAATGCGTTCCAATTCACATTCAAAGTAATCATATAAGCACAAGAATCACATTGGATAGTAGACATGAATAAATAAACTATCAAACCAAACAATGTGGTCAAGAGTATTAGATTAGAGAAAGACCGTATTGCATTTGTAATCCTAAACTGAATAGGTTCTCTACCTCTTCTGATTAGCTTGGGTAGCCATGATATGCTGCTAGGGGTCACTCATGGTTTGTGGAAGCCCTAAACGTGTGTAATCACTAAAGGGAGAATTGAAAGTAAGTTTCAAATTCACAATCGATGTAAAATGGTTTTAATCGCCCACTGCCTCGCTAAAAGGAACCTAATGTATCGTACACCAAATAAGGTGGAGATTGAAGAAACAAATGAGATGAATTAAATGGTTTAATTATTTATGGCAATGATTAATTAATATGTTAATTAATCAAACGAATAAGTTCGTTAAAGACCTCGGGATAGTTTTTGGACCTTAAGGCCCAATGGGCTTCGAACGTCAAAGCCCATTGACTTAAGTTGTATGACAACTTAATGAATAAAGATTCACAAAGGCCCAAAAGCCCAAATCCAATAGAGTGGCCGGCCATATAGTGATGAATTAGGGTTTTTGGTTCTTTAGGTCATTTAAAAAAGTGACTATATAAAGAACTTTATAACATAAATTCATAAGTTGTTGATTTTAGAGAAAATTGGTGAGAACACAAAGCTTCCATTTCTCTCTAAGAGGTCAACCACCTTGGGGGATATTGTCTAGCAATTCTACTTCCTCAAGGTCACTCATTTCCTCTCCAATCCAACCTTGGTGTAGAATCTTTAGAGGTTCTCTATTTTGGGAACTTGGAGAATCTATTTCATTCAACCAAATCCATGGAGCTAAGAAGTAAGGAATGAAGGCCCTATCTCTTGGGTGATTATCCTTTGCATATGCAAAGAGGAATCTACAAAGGTAAATATTTCTCAACTAATAAATGTTGATTTAAAAGTTGAGTCAATGTTCACCAATCTACTAGGCTTTGAATTTCATGGTTGATGTTTTGTTTTTGAGTGCATGCAAGCATGATTCCGCCTTTAATTTGTTAATTGCATGCTATTGATGTTGCTCAAATAAACATGTTTTTCACAAAATTTCCTTCAAGTGGTATCAGAGCCTAGGTCTAGTAGTTGGTGAATCATTTTGGGTTTTGTAGTTCATAGTTTTTTGATTTAAAAGTTGTAATATGTTACAAGCTTTATTCTTGTTTCTTTGAATGTAAATTTTGTTAGAAAATTTGCCATCTCAAATGTTGTAGATGTAGTTCATATGAGCATGAATTTTGGAGCTAAAATTTGGTGCCATGTTTTTGGGGAAATTCGGCCAAATCCAAAGGGTGATTTTTTGGGTTCATGTTTGTCTTGTTAAAATGGTTTTAAAGTGACTTTTGGAACCCCTAAGTACCCTAGGGTGTTAGCCCTCTTTTGAGTGATGAAAATTTGAGTTTTGGTGAGTGAAAACATTCATGAAGCTATTATGAGTTTTCATGAGTGTTCTTCAATGTTCTTGAAGTTCTTGCCAAGAACAAAAAGTTTTGATTCAAAATGTTTTATGTTTTTACATAAAGTTTTGGTTTAATTTTAGTGGGTGATTTTAGTGGGTGATGATTATTTGTAAAGTATTATTAATGGTTTTAATGGTAGACAAACTTTTTTAAAAGTTTGACATAAATTCAATTAATGGCTATAATGGTAGACAAACTTTTTTAAAAGTTTAACATAAATTCAAAATATTTCATCTTTACCTCACCTAACAAAACCCACTTACTAAAACTTTGTAAAAATCATATTTTTTCTATCATGGCCGGCCACCCTAATAGAATAGGGTATTTTTGGGTCTTTATTCAATTACATAAAGTTTTGATACTTTTGTGTATTTGCACTTTGGCCCAAAAGTTTACGTTTTTACGTTAAGGCCCAAAAACGTTAAAGGACAAATTGTTTTGCTCCTTTAATGAAGTTTTTTGTATTTGTTGAAATTTTTGGGTTCTAGTTGTAATTACATGAAGTAGTGGACTTTTGTGTTTTTACAAAGTGACCCCAAAAGTTTGTGTTTCGCAATATAGCCCAAAAGTTGTGGTTATTGCATGATGGCCCAAATTAAGTAGGAAACAAAAAATTGTTTTGTCTCTTTAAATGAGAATTGGATTTTCATTTTATTTAGCTCCATTTAAATCAATTTTATGGATACAAAAACCAAATGAAAATGTTGCATTCAATTTAATTAGTTAAAATGTTAATTAATTAAAGGGTGATTATGAACCTAAGCCTACGATAATTGAGCTATGTGAAAGGCCGTTTCAAATTTGTTTGAACCATGGGAATGTGTAGATTAATTTTGGTTATAATTTGATTTGATCAAATGTTGTAAAAGAGCATAAGCTCTTCTTTACTTTAAAGTAATTTGTTTTATGCAAATGTTGTAAAGAGCATAAGCTCTCTTTTACTTTGAAGTACTTCTTTCTTGCTTTATTTGATATGCATGAAAATGAAGTAGTTGGGTCTAACGCCCCTAGGAACAACACGCCTTAATGTGATTAAACGCTTAACTAAAATCAATCTCCATCCCTAGTCCGAGATTCAACACTAGGCTCGTGTTGAATCTAAACAAAGGTTCATAGTCATCCTAAGGCCCTAAGGCAACTATATAGTCCATCAAATGAATGCAAACCTTATGTTAGTAGTATCATATACTCTTGCTTTAAAAACCGTTTTATAAGTATAGTGGGAGTATTATATACAACTAAATTGAATCAAATGGACCAATAGTTGTAATAGGACCAAAATTGTTTTAATAAAGATTAAAATGAATACTTATATGTGATGAGACCTAAAACCCTCAACCAAACCATTATTAAGTTGAAAAGCGTGAGAGTGCTTAGAACACTCTTTCGTGGCCTTCCACCGTGGTAGGCTCCAATCGTTTATGACTTGTACACCGGCTTCACCCTATCATGGGGGAGTACAAAGTGCATGCTTATACTCAGGAGGAGTCTATATACATACTTGATGAGGTTAGTGTAGGCAACGAGGATGGCCGACATCGTATCATCGTGAGGCTATTCTTGAACCCCTTCACGAACTAAGCATGGTGGGAATGACTTAACTAAGTGCAATGGCGCCAACATCGTATCATCGTGAGGCAACATTCTCTAGAGGCCAAATTGATGGGTACTTGCATTAGTTGCAAATGGGTAAGCGTACTCTCTCATTATTATTAATGCTAGCCAACATCATATCATTGTGAGGTGGGCTTGGTAATAGTGAGTCTCCCATAACCTACTAAGAGTTTCCTCCAAAACTCTCGAATTCCAATGAGGGATATGGAATTTGCCAAAAATAGTGGGTGGTGCTATTTGATTTAAAGACCCAAATCAAATGGCTTAAAATCAATCAATTTATATTCGTTATGTATTTGTTTACCAATATATTTGCAAACGCTATCCAAAACTTGACAAAGAAAAGCATAATGTTTTAGTTTCCGGACTTGGTAACACAATCCCAAAGATTGTCTTAAATGGATTGTGCATGTACCTAAGAAGTCTCATCCTCACAATCTTCCTATTGATAATGTATCATTGGAAGAACATGTTAGAAATATCTATCATGAAGAGGACAACACAAACAACCAATGCTTATTCCTTCGTTATATGAACAAAGGAACTTATGAAGAAATGAGAGTTGCCTTGAACAACTCTTGAAAGTTTGTAATTATGTTTAGAACATAATGGTTGGTTGACAAAAATAGTCCATCAACATGGACTTATGATGATTTTGAATCATTGAGTGTTGAAGTGATAAACCACTTAACGAGACGGAAACTAAGCTAGGACTTCACCTTTATGTCCATATCCTAAATGGTTCACTAAGTTTATTGTAAACTATGTAGTGAACAATAACCACACACTCTCCAAAATGTTTGATGTGTATAACACAATTGAAAAAGGTTTCAAGAGAGATAGTGGGAGTTTAGGGACCATGACTATTGTAGTCAAAGGAGAAGTCAAATGAAGAAGATAAAATTAACTCCAAGGGAACAAACTTTCTTTATGAAATGATGGACATTGGAAGGGGTATTTGCAAGAAATGTCTTGCAAGTGTCAAGAACACACATTTCGAAGGTGTTGTAAATTGTTCTTGAATAGTTCAAAACAGTTGGTTCTTCTACTTGAATGCTTGATTCCGTATTAGTAACTATGTTTTACAATCGTTGTAAAAGTGTGGCTAATAAGAAGTAGAAGATTAATGAGAGAAGAGAAAGTATTTCACATTCGGAACGTGAATAAAATATAGATCTCTGCGAAAGCAGATGGTACTAACTTCCTCATATGAACTACCAAAGAAATTGGAAAAATCAAAGATTGTCTTTACATTCCAATTTTAAGGAACTTAATTCCGTCACTATAGTAGAGATGGATGAATGTTTTGTTTGACAAAACATTGTTCTTTATTAATCACTAATTGGATTATAGTAATCTAATTGATTGTCTCTATAGTAGAGATGATATGGTAGCGTTAACTGTTTAGAATATAATGATGCTTAAAACCCAAAAGGTTGCAAGATAGTGACTAATCCCAACTGAGTTGTGATACCTCTAAAACATAAATTACGAGTTGGTCATAGATGGATGCTTTGGATCGTTAGATCCGGATCCAATACCTTCTTGTCAAAATTGTATAGAGGCGAAATGTTCGAATCTTTATTCTTTTGGAAAGAAGAAAGAATCACAAAGTTGTTGAGGTTAATTCACTTAGATGTTAGTGGCACTTGTCCACAACATAATAGTACTCATGTTGTTTGACATTCACCGAAGATCACTCTCGGTTGGACTATAGTTTATTATGAATAAACACAAGTATGAATACTTTGCAAAAGGTTTCAAAGAATTCAAGAAATGTAAGTTGATGAGTAAGACGTGTAAAATACTTACCTCCTTAGATTTGATCCAAGGAAAGGTAACACTTTAGATGAGTTTCCTTGAAAGATATCAAGGAAATTAGCATCATAAGATAATGATTTTCTCCATTAGGAGAAGAACGAACTCGAATAAGATTTAGTTCGTTGGATATTATCAATTACCCATATATAGGATATATATGCTTCTAAGACAATATGATTGTCAATTAGAAGATCTTCCAAAATTTTCATAACTCCATAGGATGTAGTTGGAAAGAAAGACAAATCTTAATCATGTTAAGATTTGGGGTTGTGTGCTAATAAGCAATATTTGTTTAAAAATTATCTTGTGGATATCCTTAAATTAACCTTTGGATATCACTTCTATAAACCAACCAACAAATGTTGTTTGTTGAGTAGTTCATTGTAATCCTACAATGTGATTTGCCTTAGTGCAAATGAACTAGGAATAGAACTCAAAAGAATGGGTTCTTTGAGAGACAAGATGATAATCAACAAATATAACAACCTAGCTCCTATACCACAAGCTCCAAGGTAGTCAAGAAGGATTTATAAACCGTCTCAGTTGAATGGTTTGAACTTTATGACTACATTGAGTGTATATACGATATATACTCAAGGAAATGGTAAAGTACCATTTGACCCGAAATAATGAAACCTTCATAGCTAATTGGTAGCTTAAGGTGACTACAATCAAAGAGAATGGTTGACTTTGAAGGAACCATCTTTGACGTAGTCTTAGTTTCAATTAATTCGAAGATTGCTAGCTACAACTAAATGGTGATTCAATGTTTGGACATGATATAGGTTTCCAAAACCATTATTAAGATAGTCTTGATAATTTATGTCTAAAACTATGAATCACAAAACATGTAAGTTGTAGAGATCCAACCATCATGGATCTAAGCAAGCTAGTGGGAGCCATAAGCGTCTTATGAGAGAAAGATCAAAATTGTTTGATTTCTCATATAGATGTAAATGAATCTTTTGTTTACTAGGTTTACAAAAGATTAGTGGGAGTTAATCATATTCCTAAATTTAAATATATGTATGATATATTAATTTTGGAAATGAAAAGAATACTTCATTGTTAAAGTTATGACTTTAAACTTTCTATAACGATAGAATGTATATGGGAGACATAGTCTATATACATGGGATGGAAATCTATAATGATAGATTTTAGGATATAATTGGATTATATCATGCCCTAATAATAGACAAAAGGATGCTAGGAATTTTCTCATATGATGATAAACTTCAATAAGAAGAACAACTCTAGTGAGACTAGGAGGTAGCTCTTCTCAAAGGGAACGTACCCTTTGACTCCCAAAGAAATAATGCGTAAATCGAATCCTTTATGCATACGCAGAAAGGTGATTTATGTATTTCATATTGTATGAAAAACATTGATATGAGTTGTACCTAGAAAGGTACAAGGCTAGGTACAAGGCGATATCAATGCAAGCCCAGGATCAGAACCATGGCAACTGTCAAGTGAATCCTTAAGTATTTAAGAAATACTAAAGGATAGGTTCCTCGAAGAATGAGGAAGAATTAGAGTAACGTAATGGAAGCGTAAATGTATTAGATTGTGAATCTAATCCATCATTGGATGTTTCTTCATTATGAATGAAGAGATAAACAGATATCTCTTTATTATGACTAAAGAGATATTTGGATGGAAACATTAAAGTAATGACTTTAGTGTGTTCCATTATGAATGCAAAATATATTGCCATATAGAAGTTTACAACAATGTTGTTTGGATGGGAAAGTTCATTTATGAACTCTCTATTCGGTTCCAACCAGAAAGTGTATCTAGTGTACTGACACTACGACACTAATAGGGCGATAGCTCAAGCCTGGGAATCAAGGTCTCATCAAGATCCGAACTCATATGAGAGACTGAACCACATGATTGGGAATCATGTATAATGGTGACGTCGATATTCTCAAGGTTGCTTCTATGGATAACATATAGATATCCAGTTCCTAGGCCTACTACTCAGCCATTTAGGAAATGACTACAGAAGAGGAATCATAACAGATGACCAAGCTGATTGGCTCTAGTGCAAGTGGGAGATTGTTGGAAATGTGCCCTAAAGCCATTCATATGATGATACTTTAAGGATATTTCACATGTTAAACTAATCTAGTTTACATATAAAGGGCAAACATTATTGTTTGAGACGTCTCATATAAATGTTATATGCTTAAACGATAAAGTCCAAGGAATATGTGATTGGAAGAATGCAATCTAATGAAGTTAGATTAATGAGACCATTCTTTCGTAGACACATCCTAAACGTTCCTGATCATAGGATTGCCAATTGGGTATTGACAGTCCGATAAGATCAGTACGTGCTATGTCTTCTCTCAGGGAGAGTGACTAGTCTCGAGTCATTGGTGTGTGTGACATCAAGACAAGTACGTAGGTGCTCAATAGAGAATGAGTTCACTGAACACGATCAACGAGGAGTTCTCATACTTATGTCACATGAGAACTCATGTTTGGGATAATGCAAATTAGTCCTTTGACCTGAGGCATCACAGTTGTTGTCTTGTGGTTAAGTCCTTGATCTTTGATTATGTCAAAGTCACCCCATCGGGGTGTCCACGACATCATTGGGGTTAAGCCACTTAGTCATGGAGACAAGTGAATGCGCAACAAGGGATCTCTAACCTTCAATTGGCTTGAGGGAGAATACTCTATGATATGATTAAAATCTCTGGCCAGAGTATGAATGAGATTTGGGAATGCGTTCCAATTCACATTCAAAGTAATCATATAAGCACAAGAATCACATTGGATAGTAGACATGAATAAATAAACTATCAAACCAAACAATGTGGTCAAGAGTATTAGATTAGAGAAAGACCGTATTGCATTTGTAATCCTAAACTGAATAGGTTCTCTACCTCTTCTGATTAGCTTGGGTAGCCATGATATGCTGCTAGGGGTCACTCATGGTTTGTGGAAGCCCTAAACGTGTGTAATCACTAAAGGGAGAATTGAAAGTAAGTTTCAAATTCACAATCGATGTAAAATGGTTTTAATCGCCCACTGCCTCGCTAAAAGGAACCTAATGTATCGTACACCAAATAAGGTGGAGATTGAAGAAACAAAGGAGATGAATTAAATGGTTTAATTATTTATGGCAAGGATTAATTAATATGTTAATTAATCAAACGAATAAGTTCGTTAAAGACCTCGGGATAGTTTTTGGACCTTAAGGCCCAATGGGCTTCGAACGTCAAAGCCCATTGACTTAAGTTGTATGACAACTTAATGAATAAAGATTCACAAAGGCCCAAAAGCCCAAATCCAATAGAGTGGCCGGCCATATAGTGATGAATTAGGGTTTTTGGTTCTTTAGGTCATTTAAAAAAGTGACTATATAAAGAACTTTATAACATAAATTCATAAGTTGTTGATTTTAGAGAAAATTGGTGAGAACACAAAGCTTCCATTTCTCTCTAAGAGGTCAACCACCTTGGGGGATATTGTCTAGCAATTCTACTTCCTCAAGGTCACTCATTTCCTCTCCAATCCAATCTTGGTGTAGAATCTTTAGAGGTTCTCTATTTTGGGAACTTGGAGAATCTATTTCATTCAACCAAATCCATGGAGCTAAGAAGTAAGGAATGAAGGCCCTATCTCTTGGGTGATTATCCTTTGCATATGCAAAGAGGAATCTACAAAGGTAAATATTTCTCAACTAATAAATGTTGATTTAAAAGTTGAGTCAAGGTTCACCAATCTACTAGGCTTTGAATTTCATGGTTGATGTTTTGTTTTTGAGTGCATGCAAGCATGATTCCGCCTTTAATTTGTTAATTGCATGTTATTGATGTTGCTCAAATAAACATGTTTTTCACAAAATTTCCTTCAACAAGATGCCTACAAGTGCTGGCTAATTGCCAGATAGCCAAAAGATATGTTGCAAGTGTTCCAACATGAAAATCAAGATATGATTTATAACAGATACCTATTTCCTTGCTCACTATGCTCTATAAAGTCCAGATTCCAATCTGAGACTCTCTGCATGGCAGCACACCCACCAGTAGGGATGGGCAACGGTTATGGCGGGCGGGTAACCGCGGTTATTTACTCATAACCGTTTATGCTTATACCCGCATAACCGTTTACCCGTAGGGTAATTGCCTAAACGGTTATACCCATACCCATAACCGTTTATAAACGGTTAACCATACCTATAACCGCATACCAATTTAACCGTAACTGTTTAATACCCGTTTACCCATTTACCATTTTTAACCCGTTTATCTTTTTTTTTACCATTACCCATTTTTCACCCGTCTACATGTTTTTTAACAATTTGAAAATTAAAAAAAAATTGTCATAATTTTTTTTTTTTTGACAATTAAACACCGTTATAGGTACATTCATCATACATTTCCGTATTTTAATTTTTTAAGTTCTTATATCATTCCAATAATTGAAATAATAGTTTACGGACGATATTTTTAACTGTTACCAATGAAATAGTTTATTGGGTGCTAAGTATTATTGGATCAAGAACATGATTTGTGTTAATTTTACATATATAAAATAAATAGGTAAACGGTTACCCGTTTATAATTGCGGTTAATACTCATAACCGCCCATTTAAATTTCGCGGGTAAACGGTTATACTTATAACCGTTTATTTATCTAAACAGTTACTCAGAACCGTAACCGTTTAATTTAAATGGGCGGGTAACCGCGGTTACCCATAACCAATGGGTATTTGCCCATCCCTACCCACCAGTGGCAAATGCTAGATTCAGTGTGCCACCAGATTGGAGGTACGCTCTGAGTAACCTTTGTGGATCAGGTCTTCTAGATTTCTCATCGAAAGCATCACCGTTGACATTGTTTCTCCGATGACTTGGGAGTTTCACGCCATCTCTAACCTCAAATGGTTCAGACCTAGGCTTTGCAAACTGGCCGACCACTCTTCCAACCTGTCATATAAAGTAAATATCAGATTCTGTAAGTGACGTTGTCGGGGCCTGTCTAGTGACAGAACCCAAAGTTAAACATAGTGAAGCAACTTAGAATTTGGCCATCATGTGAAGGGTTGGACGTAAGTAATAAGATACTTACACTAAATCAAGTAGAGGCCTCCTCCATACACAAACAAGCAGAAACTACCTGATCAACTGAGTCTGAGGGAAGTTCAACTTGCCTTGTGTTCCTTTTTCAAATAAGTGTATGGGAGATAGAAACCGGAAATGCATCCCTTCAAAAACTACTATGCATGAGACAAACAGCACAAAAACAAATCAGTAGTTCAAGGAAATGCCAAAACAATGTTACAGTAGAATTCTTGGACCATATATAAGATCCAGTGGCAAGTTTCCTCATAAAAACAAAATAAGACAACCTAAAAATAGGCTTTCCATGTTATTAGAAGTAGGAAACTGGGAATGTGGGTTTGCACAAGGGAGTGACATCCTAGCAAACACAGTACTAGTTTCTAATGACAAGGCTAGTCGCAATCAAAATCCTCGGTGTTAAACAAGTTTCCTCATAAATATCCTGTGCTTACAACAAATTATACAATGAATTGCCAAATGAAAAAAATTAAACCCAACAACAATATTCAAATGACAAAATCGTAAGCTAAATAATCGCTGCAATGTTACACCAATGAATACATTAGATATGTATTATGATGACTGCTAATCTTCATAACAGGGTTGGATACTTGGCATCAAGAAAGTCTCTGAGAGTGCGAGCAGCTTTCTGACCGCCCATTAGTTCCGCTAGCTTCTCCACCGGCATAAGAGCGAGTTCTGCCAAGCTCTTACACCCATCCATTATGGCCCTGTAATTTGAATCTGTAACACCTGGGAGTCGTCTCAAAAACTCCACCGCAGATGTATTGTAGTTTTCAGCCCTGAAAATTTACAGCATCCCCTCAGATTTACATTATGAGTAAGAAGTGATGAACAAGCAAACCAAAGCTCAAGTAATGACGAGGCATTCCATGGTCAGGTCAGTGACTCAAGTATTTGACAGGGAACGACTGATGTGGTTCTACTAATACAAGTCCCTCTCACGGAACACGTATCACTGGTGACTAAATGTTTTTATCACCATAAATATGCACTGATGATTTTATTTTTATTGAATGAAAAAATGCATAAGGAGGGCCCTGTGTAGACCACGTGCTATGCTTAAAAAGAGTTAGTTCTCCCTATGCCTATTCTAGGAGTATGAAAGATTTGACTACAAGCTTAAGAAGCTACGATTACAACATGCAAAAACGAGTTGCATCTCACCTCACATCATCCTCCACAATTCCATCTTCAGAGGGTACACCAACTCTAGTTGCTTTGCTCTCGTCAGGTTCATCCTGATTTGCCTTAAGAGTAGCAAATATGTCAGCAGTAGCATGCAGACTGCGGGACCAAATGATTCGCAACCGGGGGAAGTGTAGAACAAGCAACGACAGCTTAGATATAATACTATTTGGTGTGACATCATCACCAATATCACTTGCGGACTGCAACCAAATATCCAGCAACATATACCATCTTAGCATTAGGCCGACCAAGTAAACAATCTCTAAATATATGATTCAGATTTACCTGAAAGGAGAAACTTTTATCCTGTGAAAATTCAATCAGGAGAACAGGTATTCTATAGTATCGAACCATTGTTTCCACTTGGTGATAAAGACGACCTGATGTGAAACTCATAAAGAGATCTTGGATACTCTTTCTCTCCACACATATCAGTGGAGAAAGGATATAATCCCCAACTTCCAAAGTTACAGGTATTATGCGCATGCCTTTCTGGTGAAGAACATTTGGAAGGCTGCTCATGAACTCCCTCATATCCACTATGACCTGAAAGATTGAGAAGTCTTAACAAACACTGGCCTTCTAGTAAAGGAGATACAAAACATAACACATGATCAAGAATGCACCTGCATTTCCTTCTCGGCAACCTTTCTTCCCCCCGCTTTTCTGGTTAAAGAATTTTGGGATGACAAAGCTTGTGGTTCTTGGGAAGAAATCAATCCCAAGCAGTTCCCATCCTGATGTCAAATTGAGGAGAGACCCGCACAGATATAGAAACATAAGTATCGCACAGATATCGACTGTAATATTCAAAATTCATTAAATGATTCAAGATACATTGTTAAAAAATGTTATACCGACAGACAAGTGCCCACTGGGAAATCAGCCTTTAAGTACCACATATTCAACCCAGTAGTGTATGCTTAAATGATTATAGCCAAAAGAACAAATACATAAAACATACATGCAGCTACGTATTAAAAAGAAGAAACTACTCTTCCTTGTATACTCGGGAGTAGCTTAAAGAAATCGTAATAGAGCAGTAGTTCATACGGTCCATGCAGAACGCTAAAGGTCGAGCACTAAGAAATAAGTATATAGAAATCCTAAACAGTTTTCATAAGCTCTGTTTGGTTTACTGAATCTATTCACATTTCCAGTTGTGAGTCTTAATTATAATACCGCAATATTAATACCAGAAACGGAATGTAAACATTGATATAAATACCAGTACATTTGCAACAAACAGTCCCAAAGAAGATTCTCCATAGGAAAAAAAAAAATCAAACCTGATCAACTGGTATCATCATTAGTGACTTCTGCCTAATCAAAGATTCAAACGCTCCATTTTCCCTTCTTATACTCGCCTCAAACTTTTGCACCTCAGAAGAATCTTCATAGAAAATAAAATAAACTTTCAACTTCTTTGAGGGGTTCTCAGCTTTATGAACTTCAATTTCTCTGACAAAAGTCGTATCTGGGTGGTAAACAATGATAATAGAGGGTCTCAAAATGTCCAGTATAGGCTGACCACTTTCAAGAGCATAAAAGTGAACTGGAGGTAGTGGCTTAGCATTTATTGTTCCAGTTGAATCCGCTACTCCAGTATGCTTCCTCAACACCCCTTCATCTAAAGGGTCAATCTGGCATGTAGGTTCAGTAGAATCAGCAGTCACCACCTGATTGAGTTCATATTCTTGTCCTTCATCCTCCGAATCCGGTATAACAAGATCATCAGGTATGACTTCTTTTTTATCATTAGTACTGGCTTTAGTCCCCAAACATTTAACCTTGGCAAGGCTGTTTTTGGTCCTCACTTTTCCCCTACCCTTTCCACGTCCTTTGCCACTAACAAGAAGAGGAGGATCAGCTCCAACATCATCATCTTTTTCGGCTTTCCTTTGAATTTCTGACGATGAAGCCAAAAGCACATCATGTTCCTGGTTGTTTATGCGGCCAGCTTCTGCGTTCTGTGGGGATTTTGAAGGAACTACTTTTCCCTTTCCCCTTCCCTTTCCATGTCCTCTACCACTAACAAGAAGCTGAGGATCATCTCCAACAGCATCATCTTTTTTAGCTCGCTTTCTAATTTCAGCAGCTGCAGCCAAAAGGGCATCGTGTTCCTGCTTGTTTACGCTGCTAGCTTCTGCATTCTGTGGGGGTGCTACGTGAACAACTCCATCTAGAACCCCAAAACCTTTGGGATTCTTTGATTTCTTTTTATACCGTTTATGCAAGTCACGGAGCTCTCCCTTTCCTAGCAAGTAGTTTTCCCATTCCTCCCGCATGACCTTCACAAGAAAATACACCATCAATTGGTTGATAAGCTTTTATATAAGCTTATGCATAATTGATTCTGAAAAGCCAATTGATATTTAAATAATAGAAAACAGAAATACAATCTTAGACAGCTTAAAGAGTTACAGAAAATGTGTGGAACTATATAATTAACGATATCCTTGCACAACAATGCCCAGAAACCTATTAACAAATGCACTTTCCTTAAGAACAAAATGTCTTAACATACAAGTTATAATTTCATCGAAATTAACATGAGCTTGTGTATTTGAAGATTTACGTTAAAGTTAAACCTCTAAACAATCAAATCAAGACCACGATTGCATATCCTTTGTGTTGATTCTCAAAATACTAGCACCTATTTGTCAAGAAGACCAAGCAAGCATGTCGAACAAGCAAAACTCCCACTTAATCAGCAGAAGTGTCTGAGATCACCACAATTGCAAGTCTCCAGATTTCATTTATTGGACAGTTTATATACAGTACAAGTCCAAAGAAACAAAGTTAACCTAACACTTCAAAATGAACATAAAAAATTAAAAAATTAAGGGAAACCTTCTGTGGTCCATTGGTGATGAAATCTTCAAGCTGCATGCATGAACGTTCATCTTTGCATGCCACTAGAACAATACCACTATAATCGTCATCACCTTCAACCAAAAGTTCCTCTCTTGACGAAGCCTGTCGCCTGTCCTCTTCTATCTCTTCAAGAACCTCCTGGAATTAAATTGACACATTGAAATGTTGATAAAATTATTTTATCAACTTCACTACCATCCCTATGGCCATTCTAACTGTAACAATAGAATTAAATGAGACAACTGACATAAGAAAGAAAATTAGGGTTCAATCACAACTATTAGGTGTTATGGTACATTGATCAGCCAGGCTATGCATTCATGAAAGACGAATAACAATATGACAACATAGAAATGGGAACTCACTCACTCACACGTAAAACCTTCCACTTTGGTGCCTCCTCTAAAACTTCATCTAAAACTATCCTACTACTTGTACTGGTCGACGACGTGCCTCCAACTGTTACATATGCAAATAAGAAAAATTCAAAAAACACAATATAAAAACTGAATAACACCACACAGAGTAATAATTCCTCACCTTGCTCATTATCATCATCCCCTTTCAGTTTTCTTTTCTTGCCTTTCGAACTCTTACTCTTATCACTTAATTTCACACCATCCGATGTCACAAACCGATACACCCTTTTCTTTGAATACTCAAATATCTTATAGCTCGACTCTGCAAATATCCAGACTGATCGAAAACTCTCTGACAGGCGTAGTGTATCCAAGTATTTCAAATAAGTTACCGCATCATATCTACCGAAACAAGAACATTTCATTAATCGATTGCCACTACTGACCCAAAATGTATTTCTCCGAAAACTAAAGCTAAAACAAAATCTCAAATACTAGTTGACTCATATCGGCCTTATCAATCATAAACACAAACCCAATGCAAGTACCTGACAAGATAATCCAAGAGCTTTCTAAGAGTCTTTAAATCGGAGACGAGCTGCTTAGTCTTCTTCCCCAAGGTATGCCAAATGGGGTCCAATTGCCTCCTCACAATCTCATCAAACGACTTAAACAACCCGTTCTCCACCGTCAAATCCTCCACATCAACCTTATTGGTCTTCCTCATCTCCTTCAAGCAAGCATCCATCACCTCAATTATCGCCTTCTGAATTCCCACCATGTGTTTGGTCATTGGCACCCGTATATCCACCACCTCCGGCGGCTGCCTTTCCAGCTCCTGCGACACGTCCACATGGAACCTCGGCCAGAGGTGCATCTTCCGGAGGTACAAGCACTTCATAATCCTCTCCGCCTTGGCAAACCCAGAAACCATGGAATGGGGTTTGTCAGAAAACGCGCGAACAAACGCCGTTTTGTTGAGGGAGCGGAAAATCCGGACGATAAATGCTTCGGTGGAGGTTTCGGTGAGGGAATGAACGGTGGGGATGATGATTCCAGCGATTTGGGAGGTGGGTAATTTGCTGGTGAGGAGGTCGACGATGAGGATGCGGGGAGTGATGAAGAAGACATTGGAGGAGGTGTATAGGGAGTGGCGGTGGTGGGAGGGGAGGTCGGCGGAGATTTCGGGGATGGGGTTGGGGTGGAAGTGGTGGAGGAGTTGGGATTTGAAGAAAGGTTGGTGGGGGGAGAGGATGAGGAGGGTGCCCTGAGAAGGAGTGTGGAGGAGGAGGAGGGCGGCGATGAGTCTGGGGAGGGAGAGGCCGGAGGAGAGAACGACGAGGCCGCTGCCGTTTTGAGGATCGTCGAGGAGTTCGGTTATGATGTGCTCGTGGAATTGGACCATTTCGGGAGAGAGAGAGAGAGAGAGAGAGAGAGAGAGAGGAGTCGGTAGAGTGGAGGGAGACCAAAACCAAGTTTTGAGAGGGTTTTTCAGGGTCACGGACTCACGGGGGAGTTCGTATGCAACCGTTTGGAGGGGGTTTTGACCGTTTGGGTGGTTAATGTTAGTTACCAAATTACCATTAAGGAGATAGATAATTCATAAGAAATCACCAGTGTATTTCTCTCGTTACGTGACAAGTCATGTGATAAGCTATATAAGATAATCGATGAATAAAGATATTCGAATTATGGGTTTATATGTGATGAAATATACTTTATGACCATTTCGTTCATTTTGTTATAGTTAATTCAGACATATTCGGCTATTCCACATGTATACCATTATGGCAATGGCACTCGCATATATTGTACAATACGCTATGTTTGGATTCAAGATTTTCAAGTTATTAAGAGGTTTAGGTCAAGTTAGAAGAAATGGACCACAAAAAGTTAATAGTCGATATTAGAAGATTCTCATACCAGCATTACAAAAGGACATGAGAAGAATTTGCTAATCCCTCTTATATGTATTAGTAATGCTCATATGGGGAATTTTGTAATCCTTTATTCATTCCTTACTAGTTTGACATCAATCCCTTGAGACTTGAAAATCCTTTGAGAGTAAAAATCCCTAACCCCAGACATAGCTAAAGAGTTCTAGAACTAAATTGGTATCAAAACTATCCACCTATGATAGTTGGCGGGTCGCTTCAAGCATTTGATTTTAAAATAGAATTGAACCGTTGATCTTTCTTGATTGAATTCTTGACTATGCAATCAGTTTTACTTGTTTTAATTTTCATTAAAGCTTTATGAAAGTCGTTTAAGACCTCGCTTGGAACTACTTTTAAAATAACTGAAAACGCTTTTTGTAAAAATGTTTTTGGAACAAATCTTTTGGAAAAATACAAGTGAATCTTGTATAAGCACTTGAAGTGTTTCCTACAACTAGTACTTCTTGCAGGAAACACTTTAAGTACTTTTGAAACCTAAAAACATTCTCTGAAAGCACCTTCAGTCATTTTAAAAGCACTTCCAAACGAGCCCCAAGTTTGTCTAACAAGGAAACACTACATTTTGTTTAAGTTAAGTGAAACCAGCAAGACACAAACTTTGACAAAACAAGAGAACAGGCAGGAAAACACAAACAGCAACATAAGCAAAAACCTGCCACTCAACATTTCCATACATATCTCATATATGTATAAAGTTTAACTCAGAATAATAAGAGAAAACAGCGTCAGAAGGGACTGATTTCATCGTGTATAAACACCGTTATTGTATAGATTCTTTTAATTTGATTTCATGTTTGCAGTGAGATCTCCGTGACTCGTCTTGATTCTTCGCAGAAGCAAGGGAACGGGCTTTTCCAAGACAGTCACATTGATACTGTTCCAAACCTCTGGAGTGGTCGGAAGTTGAGCAATTTTCTCGGCGATGCTCATGTCTTCTGGAAGAACAGAAGCAAAGACAGTGTAGTCTTTTTTCCACTCTTCGTGATTTGCTAGGCTTATAAAAAATTCTGGGCCAGAACCAATCCACGCTACCGAACCCCTTCTAATGGTCGGGCAAACTTCAGTCGGAATCTTCTTAAATGTGCCTCCTTGGGCTTCTAGTGTTCCTTGAACCAGTGCAAATGGAGGGCCAAAAGGAGTCTATCAAATTCACACAGAAAAAGTTATCAAATCAGTTTATTTCCCCTGTTCTTGAATGCAGTATTGGAATTGCAAAGCGTATGTGGCCCTTCTCCCATAAACTAGCATGTATTCAGATGCGAAAGGGCATTCAAGGTAATAAACAACACAGCAGAACTAACAAATGTATATCATCAATTTTAGACTGAAGTCCAGCAATTTAATCAAGCCTTACATTTTTTATGTGGTTTCCTTCTGAATCCCATGATTGCCCTCGGCTCTCTGCACGATAAAACTGGCAGCCTGCACAATGGCGCAATGCCAACAACTCAAGAATGTAGGCTACAGAATGAGGGGCACATTCAGGGAAAAGCTGCACAAATTAATATATAGAACTAGAAATTATTAGTGTATGTCATAAATCAAACAAAACATAAATGAAGAGCAAAAATATGGCATTTGCTGAGTGGTAAAAATCAGCATTATGTGTGAACTGCATATCCCTACAACATGTCAAACGACAAACTCCATGTCTTTTTTTAGTGAGCGGTATACAGCTTATCAAATCGTAACAGCAAGTAACACAAGATCAAAACAACAAAACGTCAATGAACAGATATAATTCGGTACATTATTCTTTTGGGATTAATAAATAACACTTTAGCATATCCGAACATGTGAGTTACAAAATCATATCATTTAATGTGCACATATACCACATCATCTCAATTCACACCAATTTTAAAAATACTGTTTTTTTTTTCTTTTTTCGTTTTTGGTTATTTTTAAGCGAAACAAAAGGCTTAAAATTTATGAAGTTTACTTTTCAAAATAATTTGTTGTTTTGTCAAGGGAAATTTCTAATCTTGATGATGTTCTCTCATGTTGTTATTCATTCATTGTTAAAACAAGAGGGCAAGAGCCATAAACAAGAATCAAGTTTCACGGAAATACCGAATTTTTAGCAATGTCTACGAAACCTCTCTTGAGCTATTGAACCAAGTCAGAAATATAACACAAACATAAATTCATGTACGCAAAAGTTAACTCCAGAGGTTGCACTCTGACTGGTGCATTTTAAATTTCCCTCTGGCCATAACGATTCATATTCCATTTGCAAATAGCATTTTCGTATATTGTATCCAAAACGAAATAAGAAAAAATGAGTTAAAAATTCTGATGGCACCAACACTTACTTTTATATGAAGAGTTCCATATTCTGTTTCCAAGCCAACAATGCCCTAGAAAGAGAAAAGATAGGCACGTCAATAGCATATTAAGTTGGTCATACCATCATACAACCAATTTCTGGAAAACCAACAACAAACGAAGAAATCAAGATACATAATCTACAAAAATGGTTGACTTCTGACTACATAATCTACACCAGTAGTATATTAAGTTAATCATACATTCTCTGTTGACTGCTCGTCAAACTCCAATGTCAAATTATTGTTGATCTCTGCATTACTTTTTGTAGTGGAGTTGTTAAGATGATAAAAGCTACAATGATGCTTCTGCCCTTTTATCTAGAGAATCGAACCTTGAGTTTCGTTTCATGAAATGCATGTGGCACAAATCATTAGGGGAAAATGCAGTAAATTTTGTACAAAGAAAGTTGGTAAAACTTAATGCTTTACTAGGCATGCCTGTTTGCTGTACAAAGAAAATTAAACATTCATACTATACACTAACACATACAACCCGCTATCCTCTTTGTCTAAATCTTTCTAGCTTCATTTCTTATTTTGGGGAATTTTCGATTATAAAAGTGGCAATAACTAGTCACGTAAAACAAAGAGGGAAATGATATAGAATTTTCTGGCAGACTGAAAACAACACTAATGCACATGGAGTAGCTGAGAATCTAGCAGCAGCAGGACATGCGCTCAAGATGAGCATACTAGAACTAAAATGAAGGAGGAAAAAAAAAGGTTGATAGGCATATTAGTCAAACTTTTACATTTGCATTCCATGTGCAAATTGATAGGCATGAATGACGTAAAAAATCCTGGATGCAAAGATATTGAGTCTTCTTTCTGTTTTATCTGAATGAGTCTTCAATTGCTACAAAGTTTACTTTATACTTGGGGATTCTGATATGAATCTAGATCATTAGCAAGATCAGAATTAGGTAAGTTCTGACCTGCACGAAAGGCGTAACAACCTGATGAGCTTGTTATCCCTAGAGTAACTTTTTTATCTGTTGTAATGAGACTTCCATTATTGGGTTACCCATATACTTTAGATTGATACAATACAAACCTCTGGTAAAATGGCCACCCGAAATCATCACTGGAATTGAGATCTCATTCAAAGACAAAAAAAATCAATCACTTATCTAGAGTTTCTTTTTGTATATTATATGAATCATCCGATCTGCAAGGACCATGATTGGGAATTATTTTATCTTCTTTCTCCAAGGAAGAGGCAAAACACGATCATCTTGAATTTGGGATAGCTACTAGAAATCTTAGTTTAAGACTGGATTTGTTATCAAGGCCCAACAGAAATTACATGTTTTCCAAAACCCCACTATAAGTTCTACCCATATACGTTCTGATTGCCAATAACTAAACCTAGTTGCCTCTTATAGGAACTGATATAATGGAAATTTCATAAACTCCAACAGTTCTACTGATTAACATTCCATGTGGGAACAAATAAACTTACATATGACTACAAGATTCAGTATACAAAGCCACATTAATTAATAAAAACAAATGCTCCCCAAACTTCCATACCTCTCCTTTCCCAAAGATGAGTCCAGAAGTCCACATAACTGCTTCCCCTACATCCTGGCGCTCCGGTGCCAATGTATCTTTCTGTTTCTTCAACCAGCACTGAAGTGACAAAGTTTCAACCAAAAAGAAGTTCAAGTTAAAGTACTGAAATATGGAATAAATTTGACAAAACATAATCCAAAGATGCAACCTTATCAAATAGGAAAATGCAGACTAATTATTCTTCAGACTTTGAAAATATGCTCAAGAAATCAATTGCACAGATTAAGACTTATTGAGCTTATATAATGCCATCCAAATCAAAACTTACACATAAATTGGATACATTCGTCGTATACATTCGAAATTAATAATCAAAAGTTAATTCATTTGGGCAAAATTCCAGTGCCCAGATTCAACTTACCTCACCAAATTTGGAGCCGCAAGCCTCCTTGTTCCCACAAAACACCCAAGAATCACACAAGCAAGGCCCATCAGTCCCAGTACACATGGATTTACACGCCTTGCAGCATTCCTCAGAAGAACTGAACTTAAACTCAGAACCCCACTTCACAGCAGCCCCCCACAGCTCCAAATTCTCAGTCCCTCTGCAACACCCGCCGCCACTCTCCCCCTCCACCCCAACGCCGCCGCCCTTCTCAACCAACGTCAACGACTCGAGCTCCGAGAATCCGTCCGAGAATGAAGAGGCGTCATTGGGTTTAAGCACCGCAGAGACGAATGTGTAGACCAGAGTACAGGAAACCAAAACCACCAAGAGGAGGATGAAAGAGAAGTAATGGGTGGCTTCTGGGTCGTTTTGCTTCCGACCCATTTGAGAATTGGGGGAGAAGAGTGAGACCCGGAAGGCGATTTGGGGTCTGTGGTCTGGATTAAGGGTAAAGAATTGAGCTTGGAGATTATGGCGTTGACTTTGGACAAAGATTGATCATGGCAAGAGGGGAACACCAGAATAGGGAACTGGGCGACTGAGTCAATGTCATCTTTGTCTTTTTCAATTTTGTTTACGAAAGATATGTTAGCTAATTTTCTAAGGTCTGTTTAAGGACAAATTTATGGGGGAAGAGATGATTAATGAAAAAACAAACCTCAAATGCTATAAGGGTAATTGTGTTATAGTCATTGGATCAATTAGTTGTCGTGTTTTCAATTTGACCAATTTGATCATCGTAGTCATTTTTGTTAACTAATTAATAATATTTCATTCAATTTCGGTTAGAAAATGCATAAACTGCTAATAAATCTATTTATAAAATTACCCAATTTTATTAAAATATTAAAATTAAAAGAAAATTACTCATCCCCCAACTTCCCAACCTCCTATCGTTTCTCCTCTCCTAGCTTTCTTCCACCCCCCCCCTAAAAAAAATCTATGTCACAACCTTAATAATTTTTCACATAGGAAGTTTTATCTATTATACATATTATTTCTTATTGATTTTTATTTTTCTATAAATTTAAATTTAAAAAAAAAAAAGAAGAAAGAGAAAGGGTAATATATGGCTCTCTCAATTGCGGTATGTTTCTCGATTATACAGTCGGAGACGAGGTGGTCGGGTTAATTTTCTCAGGACTACAATGATGGAACTCGCGTGGTGACAGTTGATGCCAAGGTGCATCTAGAGACGCATTCATCGAGTTGCATGCGTGTGCGGTTAAGGTTGTGGTTTGGGTCAAGGACAAGGCAGATGACAGAGTGGGTTTGTTTAATCTTTTTTTTTTCATTATGAAATTATATTTTTTTCTATATTAAGTTATAATATTTTTTATGAACTTTTTAAATAGAGATTGGATGGATTGTCCTTAATTGACTAACAGAAATAAACACAATGACTAATTGGCTAACTGAAAATACGGGAACTAAATTGGCCAAATGACTATAACACATGGACTATTTGACATTTAATCAAAAAAAAAAAAAAATCCAGATCAAATATTAAACGAGAAGTTTGCATATACCACATGATCTTTAAGGGTTTCTGCATCGTTGGAGCTAAATGTGCCACTTCAATCTTATTAGGGTACTTGACCAATAGGAACCGAAACTTCAGTGTGAATAGGAAGTCTTATGCTTGTAAAATTAAGGTGTGTGTTGTTGATCGGTAATTAAGGTGCCCTTGAAGCATTTGGGTAAATTGATAAGCTACGCCTGGAAAGTTAGAAAAGTCTAGATGGAATTTTAATGGTAATGGTAAACTTTGAAACTAAGCAATTACGCTTAATTCGTCTTCAATAGACAAGGTTAAAGGGATAAAAGGCAATTAGGCCTATTAGATAAGATGCGCTTAGTTCATCTTCAATGGAGATGGTTAAAGGGCTAAAAGGCCAGTTTGAATTTCTTCAAGCTCTTGTTTTTGCTTAAATTCGTCTTCAATAGACAATGTTAAAGGGATAAAAGGCAGATAGGCCTATTAGATAGGATCCGCTTAGTTCAACTTTAATGGAGATGGTTAAAGGGCTAAAATGTCAGTTTGAATGTCTTCAGGCACTTGTTTTTCCTTTTAAAAAAATGTTTTTCCTTTTAAAAAGGAAATTTAAAAAATGTGCGTTTGCCGGGAGTCGAACCCGGGTCTATTGCTTGGAAGGCAATTATCCTAACCGTTGGACTACAAACGCTATTGATGGAAGACCTCTCTGTTTCTTATAAGTTTAATGAATTTGTACAGCTCTCAGATCGTCGCATTGCTAGAACAAAATTTTATAGAACTCTCACTTCTCATCTGACCTATACTATGTGGTCACAATGTAGGGACTTTAATTTTTTGTAAGAGTGGTATGACCAACCATTGATCATGTTGCCCCATCCAAAATGAACTCGTAATTAGAAGACCCACTAGTGATAGGCAAGCTTACACACTTGTTACATGATTAAAATCAACTCGAGAAAATTGGAATATTGGTATCTAAATGTTGATCCACTTGAAGTTTTGGTCCATGAACTGAAACTTTGTGAATATTGATGTCTGAATTTGTCACAATGTGAAGCAGTGATCTTTTGGGCAACACCGCTAGAACTCCTCTTGTTCGCCCTTTACAGCCTTTTATTTTGGACGAAATGAATTTGTAGTTCAAGAACCAAAACACTGGGACACTACTCCAGTTTTATCAATCCATTCTGGAAATATCATTATTATTCAAAAGTTTATTAAATACTAGATGCTTTAAATTATGCAGATCATGCTATCTGACTTACGAAGATAAGTTCCACAAAACATGTCCAAATACAATCTACATACAATGGAAATAACTCAATCCCACTTCAATATGTTCAAATTATTTGTACAAATGTGTATGGCATGAATGTGATCAACACCATAAATGTGAGATGTCCAAGCGAAGTATTTTTTGTGTGTGTAAACAAACTCTAAAAAGAACAAATCCTTCCGATATCATGCTCACGGATAGCCTGAAAAGCTACCACTGACATCGACTTCGGAGTCCAAATCTGTCTCTAGATCATCAGAGTCGGGCGGCCCAGCAACGGCTTGACCTCCTGCTTTGGATCCACCTTCCCCTGGTGTCCTTGCCTCGCATATGATCTTATTTATTTCTTCAATGCTCTGTTTAGGCTGGTCACGCTCCACTACCGCGTAGTTTGTTCTCTCGACCTCAATTAGCTCTTTCGGCAGATTTTTCAGAAACCAAGGGTGCTTTTTTATCTCAGGAAGACTGATCCTCTACAACGACCAAGGATTGTCAGTGCTGTTTTGTACATTTATCTCCATAGTCCGTACATTGTTCTTGTGCATCGAGTGAACACAAATGAAACAATAGAAACTCATGTTACCTTAGAAGGGTTGGCAACAAAAATACGAGAAAGTAGTTGCTTGCAGTCTGCAGAAACACGTACATAGTCGGGTATGGTGTACTGGGCACTCATAATTTTCTGTTTCAGAAGTTGCAATGAATTGATTGTTGGAACAAAAAGCCATAACCCTTTGGAATTAAGATCACAATGTACAACTACCGTGTGTGTGTGTGGGGGGGGGGGGGGAGGGGGGGGGGAGATGAAGGTGAAGCTCACCTCAATGGTCTTACGAAAGTTTCTAGGATCTTCAGGATCCTCAAAAGGATATTCTCCCACCAACATCACGTATAACGTCACACCACAGGACCAAACATCTGCAATCTACCAAGTTGTACCAACTTAGAAAGCAAATACTATGGTACATTGTATGAACCGTATAATTGGTTTGTATCAGTTCGGATGATATTATGTGTAAGCTACTACATGATCAGAACTACTTTTGTCCAACATATAGTAAAATCCCACAATATGATTGAATTTTTGAGGCTGGTTGCGGAAACAAATAGAAATTAGATACCTTTCCATCATATTCCTTCCGTGACAGAACCTCCGGAGCAATGTATGCAGGTGTTCCAACAGTTGATTTTGGCTGTGAGTGTAATATAGCAGACTGCAAGGTAGTAAATAATATAAATTTACATATATATACATATATTATACATATCAGGCAAGTAGATGCTAACCAAAAAATGGTTTAAGAAACAATGGGTAAAAAAGACTACAGAGCACCAGAATAATCTGCGTAAACTGAAATAAACAAAGTTTATTCAACAAGAAATTCATAATAACCTTGGAGTAACCAAAGTCGCATATTTTAAGACGTGGTGAAGCACTTCCATCCAAGAGTGTGTTTTCCAGTTTCAGATCCCTGTGACAAATTTCCTGCGGTAAAATTACAGCCAAAAGTAAGAAGAGAAACTCGACTAATTCTAAACAAGAAACATTTGGTTATGTGTGTGCATGTCTCTCTGTGTTTGTCAAATATAAATATACCATGGCATGACAATAACTGACTCCGGATATCAGCTGTTGGAAGAAAAACCTTGCCTGTCATGAAGGGGAACAACTGTCAAACAATCAGTCTGAAAAACTAACAGTTACATATAGTTTCGATATGCACCAAAAAGTAAAGGAATTTGAATCAAACGTGCCAAATAAACTAAACAAGCTAACCTCGTCTTCACTAAATCTACCAGCAGTGCATATCCTCTCAAAAAGTTCACCGCCAGCTGCATATTCCATGACAATTGCTAAATGACTTGGAGTCAGCAAGAGCTGCAGCCAAAAATGATTCTTTTGTTCATGTACAAGTTACAACGCAAGACTGCCTTATCCTAGCTCTATGCTATCACTTCCAGTTTGACTGATGATTATCCTAACCGAAAATTATATAATACAATGACATGCTGGGAAGGGAAAAACGCAAACATGGAGACATGAACCCCCGGAAGTGCATGTAAATACACAATCGAATCAATACAAAGTTATTGTTACCTCTTTGAACCTGACAATATTTGGATGCCTCAACGATCTGTGATTTATTATTTCCCTCTGAACATTCTCATCAATCTGAAACTCAGAAAGGCGAAAAAGAATTTATATCCCTACTAAAATATATATTCATGATAGGTACGCAACGAGAAGAAAATGCTAGAAATGAATCAGATGACTAAATGCTATCCAAAATACACGTGCAAAAGACAATTAAGGCAATAGCTATGCATTTGAGCCCTAATTTGCATATCCAGCTTTAACTAATGATAAAAAGGATATAATTATACACTTAGAAGTTACAGCGATACAAAACACAATCATGTGCCAAAAAAGGTTGAGAGCACAACTCCGCATGATGGGAATTGTAGAGTAGGCACTGCCTAACTGTAACTCAACATCTAAAATGCAACCGGAATTTTTCAACTGGTACACTATCTTTATTCATAAATATTTCAGAAGCGTGCTTGACTTCACAGAAATATACCAGGCTTTTCGAATACTCCATCTTTTGCCTTCAACTCGGACAATATTTGGAAATTTGTCATATCCAAACTAAGCATCTCTAACAAACGCAGCTATAAGGTATGAAGTTGAACATTTCATGGATCAGAAAAACAAAGCAGTATCACACAACTCAGAACTTGATGAACGGCATTCGTTAGTGCATATATATTCAGCTGCTGAAATTATAAAGAAGCATCGTAATTTTACATAGCAGAACAAGAGTTAACTACATTAGACTTTGTTGAAGCCATTCCTCAGGGGACTATATCGGTGATTTAGTTGGGGACAATATCGATGTTAATTAGCATGGGCAGTTGCACCGTCTTTGAAACTTTAATCCCATCATATTAAATGGGAAAAGAAACACAAAATTCCAAACAAAAACCCACAAACTCTTTTCTTTCAGCAGGTAGATACAAAAATCACAACCCTTAAATCATCCAAAAATTAAAATACATCACAAACTCTACAACTATTAGCAGTAACATTTCCATAAAAAAAAAGTCCAAACATTTCAACTTTTTATTCAAGCAATAAATAAATGAAGTGAAAAAAGAACAAAAAAAGAGAAAAGCAATGACCTTTTTTCCCCTCTCTATGTATTTGACAGCAACAAGCTCCTTTGTCTTCTTATCCCTGACCAGCCTTGCCACTCCAAAATTCCCAGAGCCAAGATCCTTCATTGCCTCATACCTCTCCTCCATCCCAATCCCAAACCCTCCAACAATTCAAGCACCAAATATCCCCAGCAGCAAAAAATAGAGAGACAAATATATCAGAACGAAAAGGAAAAATGCAAATGAAAATATCTGGTTGGAGATAAGAAAGAAGAGATTGTTTCAAAGAAACAATCCAAAGAAAAGATTGTTTCAAAGAAACAAGACAAGACCACGCGTCAAAAGAGCAAAGAGCTGGTCCTACTAAATTACAAACCCAATTTTAAATCTCTCTGGTCCCATAAAGTCAGAGTCTTCTACGCATTTTAAATGGGAGTACGCTCTTCTCTTTTTTTTTTTTTTTTTTTCCTCTCCTTCTTTCCCCTCTTATTGAAACGGTCACGATTAAACTATGTTAATATCTTATGTTAATTTTTTTATAGAAAGAGAAAAACAAAATAAAGAATGAGAGAGGAGGGGAGAGAATCCTACTCCTTTTAAATGGTACAAGTAATGAGGATCCTCTCCGATCCTCTTTGTGAGGATCCCAGAGATCCTCCAATTATGTCCGTTTATTGTACATCGTGGGACTAATTTTTGTCAGGTACTATTTATATTTAATTTTAAATAAAAAATTTACAATGATTTATGACCGCACGATATACGATGAAATACAATTGGAGGATCCTCACAAAGAGAATCCGGAGAGGATCCTCACAAAGAGAATCCGGAGAGGATCCTCCTTCAACCTGGGGAGGATCCTCATTCATGTTTTGAATGATGATCCTCTCCGGATCCTCTTTGTGAGGATCTCAGGAATCCTCCAATCGTGTCCGTTTATCGTACATCGTGCGGTCAGTTTTTGTCAAGTACTGTTTATATTTAATTTTAAATAAAAAAATTACAATGATTTCTGACCGCACGATATACGATGTACGAATACAATTGGAGGATCTCCGGGATCCTCACAAAGAGGATCATTCATGTTTTAAATCACACACTCAAACTATAGTCAAGTTTTTAGAATACTTTATTTTTGCGGTTCCAAGTTCAAATTTTCTTTTTCAGATGAGAGTGGGGTGCCTCTCGAATTGTAATAAAATGTAAGGACAATGTTTGGCTTTGTGAAGAGTCATATTTTATTGTCTGCAAACAAGCTGCTTAGGCCTTCAAAAGTAGTTTGAGTGAGTGGTTTGCAAAGATGTTACACACTGTGAGTTCAATATATTAATATCACACTCACTTTTTCCTGCTTACTATGGAAGGCCTTGTAACAAAAAAGAACAAAAGTAAAACCTAAATCGCACACTTGGAGCATTAAATCATGTTCTAAACGCTTACCTCTACGGTTTTGCATTCAATTTTGAATATCTTTTTGTGGTCAGATTGACTCAAAATGAAATCGTAATTTGATAAGTTATTTAGAGCTAATAGCATTTTACACCACAAAGTTTTTGGGGTCATTTGCAAAATGAGCCACGAAATTTCAATTTTTTGCGTTTACACGTCATAGTTTCTAAATTGCACCAAATTAACACTCCGTCAACTTTACGGTCTAATTAGACATTAAGTGCTAATGTGGCATATATTGGGTCCATATTTAAGCACACACTGACTGTTAATTTCATAAAATGATTAAAAAATAAAAGAGTAAAGTGCTAAAAATTGAAATTAACAGTGAACAAGTGTTTAAATGTGGGTCATGTCTATGTCATATCAGCACTCAACGTCTAATTAGAGAGTTAAATTGACGGAGACATTAAATTAGTGCAATTCAGAAACCACATGGCATAAAATGACAAACTTAAAACTTCGTGACTCATTTTACAAATGACTTTCAAACCTTTTAGTACAAAATGCAGTTAACCCAATATTTATTTTAGAGAAGCCATTTTCAAACAACAATTTTTCATTTTCTGAACACTCCCGTTAAATTTGATTTTAAATTTTAAATTATTAGATCTTGGTTATTGTATTTTTTATCAAATTATAAACAATAAAAAAATTTACGATATAAATAATTCTAAAAGAGTGAATCGATTTTCCGAGAAAGAATTAAAAGACGGGAAATTTTATTTGAACCCATATAACATCCTTCCACACTCAACTTACTCTCTACACCCTAATTATTTGTAATTCAACTATTAATATCTCTTTAAACCCAAATTTACTACCTAAATTATCCTAACAAACTCAATTCAATATGTAAATTTGTTTCTATACCCATTTAAAATAGAAACCCAAAATCAAAGCATATAATATTTTCCCTACAAAGTTGCTCTCGATAAATTCCAATTCCACTAGGATCTCTGCAAGTTCATAGCACTATAAAGCAAAAGCGACGGATAGAGTATCACTGCTGGGATTAGAAAAAATTTCACGGAACATTTTCACCGTTCTTTTAGTTTATTCCTCCCCAACTTCTCTAGCTTGTGTATAACTGTAATGTTCCCGTCCTCATTTAAGCCGTAGCTTTCTTTGTGGCTATCTTCAAACTGCCTAACAAAAGGATTTGACAAACTCAAAGCAGCAGCAGCTGCAACTACGCATGCTAGCACTAAATTAGCCTCGAAACTCTTCTTCTTAATCAAGACTTGAATAACAGTGAGCATCCTAGAGTGACGAGGACTCATAGGGTAATGAGCCATGGCCCTCCCTAGAGGTGTCAGTCTTCCATCTTTGTCAAGTGCTTGAAGACTCTTCAAGCAACGCTTTTCTTTATCCATGGCATCACCATCTGGAGGAGGTGGAAGAGGAAAATTGGATACCTGGATGCCCAAAAAAACAGGTCATACTGTCTTCTTAATCTTCTCATAATGCTTAATGAACCCGAATTCACAAAAGGTTGCGTGATGACAAATAGTTGACTATTGCGTGTGAGTTTATTAATAATTTTTAGTTTTATTGTTTATTTATCCTGTACTTAATAGTAATTATACAATAAGATAAAAAAGATCATTCACATTTAAAATTTAAATTAGGTGTAGAATAAAGTTATTTGGGTTTAAATAAAATTTCTCTAAAAACACACTACCGACTGTGAGACTCCAACGTCGTCCATGTTTTTTGTACCTTGTCCTTGGCTCCTCAAGGCGTGCGCAGGTTTAAGCTGAGTGCTTCAACTTCAAGGGTACGGGCTCGGGCAGGTTTACGTCTCTTTCATTTCACCGTGCGAACATAGTAATTGGCTAACGTTGGGTGCCTACCACAGTGTTGAGTCACGTTTGGTTGAGAAGACTAGAATGGAAGGTTCAAGGTTTGTAAAGAAATTTTGAGAAATGATAAAGGAACTCTATCAAAAGACTCTTTATGAATTTAATGTCACTTCATGTTTTTTGTATAATATTTTATAATTTTGACACAGAAATAAACATTAAATTATAAAATAGCAGAAAATTTATAAAGAGAGTAACTTGAGAAGAATGAGGATCCTCTCCAGATCCTCTTTGTGAGGATTCTTTACGGATCCTCAAATCGTGTCCGTTCATGGTACATCGTGCGGTTAGAAATCATTTTAAATAATTTTATTTAAAATTAAATATGAACAATACTTGACGAAAACTGATCGCACGATGTACCATGAACGAACACGATTTGAAGATCTCCGGAATCCTCATAAAAAGAATCTAAAATGATCCTCTTTCATTTTAGAAAGTCTCCTTAACATTTTCTTAGAACATTACCAATCATGAGAGGCTGTTCCGGAGATTGTCACGTCTGCCGACATTGGGACTTTTGGAGCTAGGGATGGGCAAAATACTCATGGGTTTGGGTAACAGCGGTTACCTGCCTATTTTAAGTTCACGGTTACGGTTATAGGTAACCGTTTAGACCAACAAACGGTTATGGGTATAACCGTTTATCCGTGAAATTTAAATGAGCGGTTATAAGTATTACCCGAGGTTATAACGGGTATCTATTTACCTATTTAATTTAATATATGTAAAATTAAAAAAAAAAATTAAAAACCCTAAAATTTTCTATTACAAATGAGTCATGAGTTTTCTTGAAGCATAAGTCCAAGCCATGATGCTCTCCTTGACATATGCCCAAACCTTCGCATATTGAAACTTTCAGTTTATAAACAACAGATAATGCAAAGTATCAAAAAAAAAAAAAAAAAGAATTTAAGAGCATAATTGTGATGCTATCAAACTGATCCAGGAAAGTTGAATGATTTTGATGATGAAATCTAATGAAAGCAGAAAAACAAAGAGTAATTTCTTACTACAATTACACAATGTCAAACAAAAGAGTCATTGTCACCCAAAATCAACTACATATATTTGTAGAGAAAAATGAAGTCAATACCAAAATGGAGGGAGGAAACCAACTGCACCCGCACAATTGGTGTCAGTGTTCCTAAATGGGATACTAATTCAATTTATACATTTCTTTTGTAGGCCTCTTTTGGTGACAACGAGTCGATGAGACTTTGTGATTGAACGTGCTAAAGCATTAGTGTTCGAAAGTGTTTAGGTTCGGAATATCTTGGAGCATTGAATCATCTAGTATTCAAGATAATGACTACTTTCTGTTTTTAAAAGTTTTACTTTGTAATTATATGAATTATAATTAAAGACTTGCTTGGGTGTAGCAGAAAAATATCGTTCGTAAACTATTATTTCAATTATTGGAATTATATGAGGACTTAAATGATTAAAATAGGGAAATGCATGCTAAAATATACCTATAACGGTGTTTAATTGTCAGAAAACGAAAATTATGACAAATTTTTCTTTTGTAATTTTCAAGTTGTTAAAAAAAAACATGTAGACGGGTAAAAAAAGGATAAACGGGTTCAAAAACGAGTAAACGGATAAACAGTTATGGTTAAATGGGTAAACGGTTATGGATAAATGGGTACACGGTTATGGGTATGGTTAACCGTTTATAAACGGTTATGAGTATGAGTATAATCGTTTATGCAATTACCTAACAGGTAAACGGTTATGCGGGTATGAATATAAATGTTTATGGGTAAATAACCGTGATTACCCACCCAGCATAACCGTTGCCCATCCCTATTTGGAACACTGCAGTGCTGCTGCTTCTGCCACTTGTTTAGCAATAGACTTGGATATTAAGAATCAAGATTCCATTTTCTTTTGTCAACTTGTTGGACAAACGATAATAAAATGTTAGATAATTTACATTTTGTATTTTCAGGTCTCTCAGTTTTTTTTTTTTTTTTTTAATTTTTTTTATTACGATTTCGTACTAGTCTCACATAATTTGTTCGTTAATTGTTAAATAATATATGGCCAAATGTTTAATGAAATTTAATTAAAGATTATTTATGCAAAAAGAATATTTAATTAAAAAATTATCCTTCAATTAATCATTCTAGTTCTTCTTTCAATTAATCAGTCTGGTTCTCTTTAACTCTATGATCCAAAGAAATTATGGTCAATCGCCGTTCGAGCTAAATACTCAGTAGATGATCATTTAACATTTTTATTGTAATTTTTCCTACATTGTTAGATTAAGATCGATGGTGATTGAAAACAATTTTCTTGAACCATACAATTTAGGAAAACATAACTCTTCAATTACCAGTATGCTAATTTATTTACTCTAAAAAACACTAGTTTCTTCTAGGGAGCTTTATATATAGAGACAAAACTTTCACTATATTTCAAGAACCGCCACTAGTTTTTTAACATGTTAATGAGAGACAAAAACATAAAAACAACTAAAGTCTAGCCCAACAACATGAAAACAATGTTTTAAAATACCAGCTATACTCCTATGCTTTAGGGTTGTTAATAGAATCCAGCCCTCACAAATCCAACAAAATTAATATGTGTCGTAAGCTTATCCTCAACTATTTTTGCAGAATCAGTTTTGAAATTTTATGTAGAATCAGTTTGTATCCTTTATTACTAGAATCAGTTCAACCCGTCATTGACCATTTTTGCATAATCAGTTCAACCCCGTTCTCGATAATTTTTGCAGAATCAGTTCAACCCGTCGTTGACCATTCTTATAGAATTAGTTCATCTGTCTTCAACCATTTTTGCATAATCACTTCAACCCATCCTCAACCATTTTTGCAGAATCAGTTCAACCTGTCTTTGATCAATTTTGCAAAATCAATCAGTTCAACCCATCTTCGACTATTTTTGCAGAATCTGTTCAACCCGTTTTTAACCAATTTTACAAAATTAGTTCAACCCGTCTTTGATCATTTTTGCAGAATCAGTCAATCCCGCCCTCGACCATTTTTGCAGAATCAGTTCAACCTGTCTTCGACCATTTTTGCAGAATTAGTTCAGGTCATCCTCGACCATTTTTGCAGAATCAGTTTCAAATATATGAATTATTTTTTATATATTTTTTAGTAGAACCATTTTATATAGTTTTTAGAAGAATCAATTTTCAATATGTACAACATGAACAAAATTACATACACGTCGCACGGAGTACGCGAGTCAATCAGCAACCAAATTAAAAACTTAAAAAATGAAACACACATCCACCTCTTCAAAACATCAGAGTCTAACTTCTGCACCAACCTGCACAAGTCTTTCTTATTGCCTGATAGTTTGTTGTATTCACTTTTTTTTTTTGGTAGGTGACCTTGCATGCCATCTAATTTCTACACCAATACGAACAAGTCTTTCTTATTGCTTCACATTAGGTCATTATTTTGGAGAAATTGGTGAGTCTGAACCTTGTGTAATCATAGGAGCACTATATTCATATGACACATGAGATGAGAACCACCATGTACTTCTAAAACTAAACTTGGAGAGTTTAACGAAGCTGAAGGCAACCTAGTACACTAAAATAAATGGGTTACATTCACTACTTCCACATTTTTTCTACACAAGAAGAAAAGAAGGAACAATTTAAACCAAAGATGAATATTCACCTGAGCATTAGCCTTGAGAGTGAGCCAGCATCAGCTGTTGATCTTCCCTCAAATTTTAATAAGATCTTATAAAACAAGATTAATTATATCATCAATGTGATCAACTGTTGAGCCTTAATTGAAACCCAATCACCACCAATTCACACTTAGTAAACACGCAGACTTCCCAATTAACAACTCTACGAGTACACAATCCACATAGAAACCTCACCGGATGCGTTGACAACTCAACTTTGCGATCAAGGCCTTCATCGGAAACGTTGTCCTCGTAAACAGAAGTCTGCTGAAGCTTGGGTTTATGCAACTGCTCCTACTACTGCTGAGTTTGGTATTACGCTAGAGCACCACTGGTGTTGCTCCTTCGATTGAGAGCAGAAGCGGCAGCAGCAGTCTGGTTTTTCCTGGAGCTTGGAGCCAATTGAAACATGGGACGTATAATTAGGGGTGGTGACGGAGCCGTAGGAGGAAAGAGGTCGGTCCTTCAACGCCAGGAGTGAGGGTTTGGAAGTGGAGGCAAAAGGTTTTGAAAGCGAGGCGATTGCGCGTGAGGGAATTGTAGAGAAAATGAGAGAAGTTAGCAACGACAAAGGATGAAGGAGATAGATGTGTGTGAAAGAATTTACCACTATCAAGAGTAATTTTGTAATTTACATTTTAGAACAAAAAAGTTAATGATGTCATTTTTCACATGTATTAACTTTTGTTTCTCTTTGAAATGTTTAAAAAATGTTGTCTTAATAAAAAAATTAAGTATTAAAAGTGTACTATTGTTTGGGCCCAAAATACTGGTTTGGGTCGAGTTTAGAATTGTTCTCGGCTCTGAAGCTTTGCTCAGGGGCCGGCCGTGTCCTATCAGGATGGGGTAGTTGAATCCTGATACAATAAAGAGTCTCGCATGATGAGGATGCTGAAACTTGGGAATGAATGCAGCCTGATAAGGGGTTGAGTTCAAAGTCCTAATAGGAGTAGGATTGGCTGAGATAAGATTGGATCGGGGTAAGGAGTCCTAATCCGAGTATAGTTTTGATTTGATCAGAAGCAGGTTTGCTACTATAAATAGAGGGAGAAATGCATCATTCAAGGCCCCCTCTAATTTAACACACAAACTGCTCTGCGCAAACTCTCGCTCTATGCGAAACCTCTCAACAACCTTGAGATTTGTATTTTCTTTTTTGCCGACACATCTTCAGTTTGGATAAATAGCACTGTGAAGGCAACCGATGAACATCTTCAGTTTGGATAAACAGCACTGTCGCCGTAAAATCAGCCGACCGCGAAGCACCTTCAGTTGGATAAACAGCATTGCGTCAAGGCTGACTGGTTATCTATCCAAGTCTAGGTCGAGAAGGGTTTTTGAATCCTTATTGGCAGAGGTCATCTCACAAACCTTCTCGGCGAAGTGAGGTGTTACGAATCACCAGACTCGGTGTGTTGAACGCCGAGTTATTTTATGATTTGATACTCACAAGTTGAATTTAGAGTTCGGCATTCTGACGATCGAACCACATTTATGATTAAAACGTACATCTACTTTGAATACTTGTGTCCATATAGTCTGGTGTCGATTCGACGTGCTTATACTCTTACGAATATAATCACCGTGACCGAATCCGACACCGATGATTTGTGAATTTAGTAGAACTAGCAGCCTTGTCTTCAGGCTCTAGAACCCGAAGGCCGATAGTGTTCCTTCCTCGACCGCAATCGCAAGATCGAGAAGTCAGCAGCGCACCCAACGCAACATCAACATATTTTACTCCTCGCCCGAGCTTGGTCGACGAGTTGGCACGCCCCGCATTAACCGAATGACGTAGTTAGCTCATTAGTTACTCGGCCTGCGCGCCATGTAGGCTTGGTAGTTTTTAGGGTCAACAACTATATGTGTAATTTTTCCTTTCTTCTATTTGTTTTACAACATTTTACAATTGACTTAAAAACAAACAACTTTGACTATCAAAGGACATTGTAGACTGATAAATGTTACGAAAAAAGTACAAAACGGTAAAGTAACGCAATGATTCGTTGTAGACTGAGTTTTTCTTCTTCATACAGTTTGTCTGAATATATAATTCCCAAGTTTGGCATTTGGTGATGGACCACGATACTCTCACCGACCCTACATTTGTTTGTGCAAAATTGCGTTTGGGATCTCGAACCAATAGGTCGGTCATTAGCTACATACCTTTAGTTGAACATAATATTAGACTCCATGTGATAAAGTACCATCTAATCTAATTCATTCATTCATTAATATTGATAAAAAAAAACTTTCATGGCAAGAATAAATCTCTCTTATGAACAAGCCTTAAGTTTATAAATATTTGTGTGTGTAATGAAATCAGCACTGTGAGGTCCTATTAGTGGAGTCAGCATCGGTTCATTGGTTGCTCATGACCTTTACATTTTCAAAACCCTCGTGTATATTTATTTGTGTATTCAAATATGACTTGTATAAACAGTCAGGCCAAACCAAATAGGGAGCCAGCAGCATTGAAATAGAACATCCTCATCCTCTCTTTTTTTTTTCCTATCGTTCTTATGTCTTTCTTTTCTCTTGTTTTGTATGAGATTCTATTATACGCACCAAGTGCTTGATGATATGCCTTAAACGATAAGTTTTGACAGTCTTCAACATGACTCAACATCTTTTTTACCAACACCCTTCAACAAGCCTTTATGGATCATAATAGTTATCAACATATGTAGACAAAATTTTCGGCAGATGTCGGTAGGACTCTACAGGTATCCACTAGGGGTGCGTTTGTTGCATCAGACTATCTTGGACTAGACTAACTTCAAGGACTAAGCTGGACTGACTTAGACTAGACTAAGCTGGATTAACTTAGTGAAACGTTTGGTGCAATGTCGGACTAAGAAGTAGGATATAAAATTTTCAACATGCAATTCACAAATCTGACACCAAATTAGCACAAACGACTCAAATTGGGTCCAAACAAGGACTCTTTCTTCTTCTTCTTCGTTGGAAATTACAAGCAGCAACAGCCAATTGCAAATTTCTTCCCACAATCCCAAACAAATTTCCTGCATAATTTGCTTCGTCAATTGTGAGAAAATTGCAATTTTCTCCCGAATCTCATCCCCAAATTCGAGTTAACTCTTGATGCTTGACCAGAAAATTCTAAAACTTGACAAGAAATACAGATCCAAATTTTCTATTTTCCTAATGAAAATTTGGGATAAATTGCGAATTAGATTTAAGAAATTGAAAATTGGAGACAGAGATGGATGAACCCAGCCGTCGAAAATAAAGGTCGAGGTCGATGCTGTCGAAAATTGGAGATAGAGATGAATGAACCTAGCCGTAAAAAATCGAGGTCAAGGTCGATGCCGTAAAAAATTGGAGACAGAGATGGATGAACCCAGCTGTCGAAAATTTTCTATCTTCCAAGTTCCAGCTTTCATTGAAGCCCATGCCGTCGAAAATCGAGGTCGATGAACCCAAGGCAGTGAAGCAGACAAAGGTGATAAAGGATGCAGCGAGAGTGGACAAAGGCAAGAGAGGACGCTGGAAGGTCTTAGCTAGTCTCGTGGGTTTCGGGGTCTCTCGCTAAGACCGGCTAGTGAAGCCGTTTGTGAAAGCGAGTCCCACCTAGTGCCATTAATGTTAGTCCCGTAAGCCACCAAACACAAGACTACATTAATACTTAATCCAATCCAATCCAGTGAAGGCTAAGAAGGGCAAACAAACGCCCCCTAGATGCTCAGAAATGGTCCACAAAGGTTTTTTTGTTTGAAATCATGACGTCATCAAAGTTCAAACATAAAGAAAGATTTTTATAGGGGTCGGCGAGGATGTGCATGTACTTGGGGACAATTTTGTGATGGTATGATTTGGTAAACAGAAGTTTTCTTATATTAGTAAATTTACAAGGTAATCCGGTGGGTCCCGAATGGCGGTTGGTACTTGGTAGGCAGCTTTCGTTAATTAACAAAATGCCTAAGCGTAATCTTTCGTTAATTTAGTTCCCCACAAGCCTTCCATCAGCCACTAACTACAGTAAAGACAGACAGCTTTGATTTTAATGACCGTTTAATTAGTGGAGGCTTTCTTACTTAATCATCTGATGTTGATCGATTGTCAGAGGGTTGGAAGTGGAAGTTCCCGCGTGCCGAATTTTCAAGGTGTCATGTTTTTTTTTTTTTTTTTTTTATGGAAAAATAGTTTTATTTAAAGAGAGAAATTTTTAGTAAATCTGTATCTAGTACGATTAAGTCAAAATGTATTTTCAATAATATATTAATAATGAGCAAAAACGTATCTCAAATATCAGTTATGCTGGATGAAGTGGGGACAAAATATTTTGCCTTGCAGAAGACAAGTGACCAAGAAATAAAAGAAAAGGAGCTTATTGTCTTATTGTCTTATGCTTGGTTGGGTCATTAGGATTTTAATCATCACCAAGGAAATCACCAAAAGCTAAAAAGGATGAAGTGGAGGGGGAAATATTAAAAGAATAAAATGGAAAAGGGAAGTTGTGCTAGTAAATTCCAAAAATAAGGTTGTGAAAGGCCATGCAAAACTCCCAAGTATCATGGATCATTATCAGCCCAATGGTTGCTTTTGGGCTACTGATTTTTTATCTGGTTTATAGACCCAAATTGGATCATGTACTTCATTTTAGGGCCTGCACTATTCTCATTGTTTAAACTTTGGTTATGTTTACACTTTTTCTTTATGGAGAAAAAAAAAAAGGATTAAGTACTTAAAACTCCTTAACCTTTTAGTGTCATTCCAAATTGATCTCAGTCTTTTTAAATATTCCAAATAAGTGGTCAACCTATTAAAAATGTCACATCCGTTAAGTTCCAGTTAATTTATCAACATATATTATTCAAACCCCACCAATGATGTAAATCATGGTCAACATTAATATTGGTCGCCTCGAAATCTGAATTTGAAACATAGATTATATAATATGGAATCCAATGATCAAACAGCTATTGAATTGAATCGAAAATGGATCCAAATTGAAATTACAATAGGAGGGCAATCACCTAACAAAGAAGAGAGTTAAGAATTCATATAGGCTTTCAAGGAACTTGTTTCTGTTTATGTGTTTTCCTTATTCGCCAATTCTCAGTTCGTAAAACTTTTGGTTCTTCTTTGTGGGTGGTAAAGATGGCGGTGGCCGCATCATGACAGTTCATATCATTTTAGCAACCTCCATGACCTTATTCTCGATGCTGGCGGCTTGAGTTGTAGGGTGAAGTTGGTGGTTTTGTGTTGGGTTTGGAGGTGATGGCTAGGGATGGGCAAAATACCCATGGGTATGGGTAACCGCGGTTACCCGCCCATTTAAAGTTGATGGTTATGGTTATGGGTAACCGTTTAAACAAATAAACGGTTATGGGTATAACCGTTTATCCATGAAATTTAAATGGGCAGTTATGGGTATTATCCGTGGTTATAACGGGTATCCATCGGTTATGGTTAATATTCATGGTTATAACGGGTATCCATTTACCCATTTAATTTAATATATGTAAAATTAAAAAAAAAATTAAAAACCCTCAGAGTTACAACTCTGTCACTCTCTTTCTCCGCCTTTCGACTTCGTCACTCTCTCTCTCCGTCGCTCTCTCTCTCCGTCCGTCGCTCTCTCTCTCCGTCGCTCTCTCTTTGCGCCTCTTAGAATCCTCTGTCATTGGCTTAATGAAGGGAGGGTCATTTAGTCTCGTGTACTTATATTGCAGGAGAACATGTCAGCCCATGAAATTGAGGCTGCAATCCACACCGACTCAAGGCATGCTGATCGGCTCCGATCAGTGTACTCCAGTAAAGAAACAGCAGAACGCGGGTATGCAATTTTCAGGCGGATTGAGTTTCTAGGCAGTCGTAAAAGTTTTGAAATGTTGAAGCGCGTCAACGGAGACAACAACAGCAATGTGTATGAGCTGTTAATTAGAGCCTAAAGTTCCTTGGAATCTGAAGGAGGTGATCGGAAAGCTGGCGTCTTCAAGCTTCTGGAGGGACAATTCGATCGGAAAATTCGCCATCTAGCACCGGATTGTCCGCGGGGACACCGTCGCCAGCCTTGCCGTCAAGTATTCCGTTCAGGTACGCAAGCATTTTGGTTCTTAATTCTTATCATCTGTTTGGTTGCCTAGAAAAATGAAAATGGAAAACACCTTTAGGCCAGTCTGGGACTCCTTAGGTAGAAAACACTACATAGAAGTGCTTTTTTTTTGGGTCAATTACATAGAAGTGATTTTATTAAAGAACAAAAGTCGATTGATCAGAAACTCAAAAAATAAAGAACAAAAGTCGAAATTTTTATTGAAAATGCTTCTTGGAAAAGTAGTTGGAAGTGCTTTTCATTTTTTGATTAACTATCGTTAAAAAAATAATGTAGACGGGAGAAAAAAAAGGGTAAATGGGTAAAAAAATGATAAACGGGCGAAAAATGGGTAAACGGGTAAATGGTTATGGTTATGGTTAAATGGGTAAATGGTTATGGGTAAATGGGTACACGGTTATGGGTATGGATAACCGTTTATAAACGGTTATGGTTATGGGTATAACCATTTATGTAATTACCCAACGGGTAAACGGTTATGCGGGTATGAACATAAACGGTTATGGGTAAAATAACCGCGGTTACCCGCCCGCATAACCATTGCCCATCCCTAGTGATGGCATGATGGGGGTGGTAGTGACCATTAATTGGTGGAGGCTATGCTTCCATGACCTTCTATTGATTTTGGAGACAAATTAAGCCCTAGTTAATTTAACATACTTTTAACTGGGTCTTAATGGAGGCTACATTTTCAATAGGTTTGGTACTTGTTTGGAATGTTTAAAAAGATTGAGACCAAATTAGAATGACATTAAAAGGTTGGGGGGTTTTAGGTACTTAATCCAAAAAATTACATGGAAGGTTTTAATTTTGTTTTGAGACATGGTTTACATGTATGTTTTGAAAGTCATTGTTGGACAGTGACCTTCAGATTGGAAAAATTGATCGGTCGGTCGCTGGAAAAATTGATCGGCTAGTCGACGCAAAAAAATTGGCTAGTCGAAAAATATGGTTGGACTGAGTGGCAATCTTGTAATTATATTGAATTATAAAAGTATTTGTATAATTATTTTAGTTGAGTTTTTGTATTGGTACCTAAACTAAGATATGATATTTTAGCTAATATTTTTGTTAAAATTGGTATTTAAACTAAATAAACACCCCTGCCTTACTCTTAGTCTCAAAGAGTTTCTCTCAACTACAGTTCCTAAATTGGAGAGAAAGTTCCTTCTTCCAGTCCCTCCCACACCTTTCCTCCCCCTAAAACACCACAAAAGTCCTCTTTATTTCTCTCCTTACATGGATAGGTGTTGTGGATCTGAGCTACCAAAAAAGAAACTCGAGCAAGACGTCCAACCGAAATTAGGCTGCCATGTGATATTCTTCCTTGCTATATATGTAGAGTACTTGTAGACATTACGAGTTTACGAAGGGATGAATGCCCATCCTTAACCATAGAGTACTTGTAGACATTACGAGTTTACAAAGGGATGGATGCCCATCCCTAACCAAAACAAAGACACAAAATTTAGAACACACAATATATGTTCTAGGGTTTGAAAACTATTGATGGATATATAAAAGAGACGCAACCTCACAAACCACTCATTTTCCTTTGATAGAAAGAAAAGGAAAGAAACAATTCTTCAAAGAAGCAAAAAAAAAATGAAACGGAAGTATCAAAAGTAAGAGAGTGTTGCACTCCTATTAGATTAGAAATGTGATTGTGTAAATCCTAACATATAGGATATCCCTATGGGATTCTACCATATCTCTTAGATTAGATTTATCCTATTAGAGTTGTAATCCTATTGGGGTAAGGAATTTACCTTTCTACTACCATAAATAAAGGCACAATGGGGTGACATAACACACCTCACAAATACATTTATCTTTCTGTGCCACACCCCTCTCTACCCTTTATATTGTTCAGTAAATTAGGCCTACAACAAGTGATTTTACACTCTTTTTAGCTTCTTCAACATATTCAGTGGTGAATTTGATGAAGGGTGCCCCATCTCAATTTTTTTGGGTTGGAAAAAAAAACTTAGTTCTAAACAATTTAACAAAATATTTCTTCTTCCATCTTTCTTCTGGAAATAGACGAGTTCATAAAAAATTAAATAACATCAACATATCTCCAATGCAACTGTATCACTCAATTCTCGTCTAAGACCACTAGGAAGCGGATATCCTAGTTGGTTATGACAATTCACGAAGATTAACAAGGGAAAATCCTATATGTTTATAGATAAGTGGCACCGTTTTTCAGAAAAGTTTAAAGTTAGTAATTTCTCTTCACAAAATAAGAGCTAGTCCACCCCATGTGGGTAGGCCAGCTCACAGCACACAAATAGGCCAGCCTCCCATTTTTTTGCTCCAGCCCAGGTGAATAGGCTGGCACCCAACCTAAGTCGGTCTCCAGGCCAGCCTAAAATGTGTTGAGCTATGGGACGGGCCATCTGACATCAGGTTTGCATCAGCCTGATGTCAAAGGCCATTGAATTTTTTTTGCGTTAGGTGCGTGTGAAACACCCACGAGTGGGGGCGGGTCCCTGACAAAAAAAAGCGGTGGGGCCCGCCGTTGTAGCGCACCAATTTGCACTCGTGAGTGGCCACGTGGCTCGTTATGGGTCGTTGGATTTCCAACGGGTAGTTTTCTGGACCGTTGGATTTCCAACGGTTAAAAAAAATTGAATTTCGAACCTAATGGCTAGTTGACGTGGCGCTTTCTGGGCCGTCCGATCCAAGATCAACGGTCGACGATTTTCATTCAAAAAAAAAAAACTGTCAGAATTATGACCGTTGGCTCACGTGTCAACATCTAGGCTGTTGGATTTAAATCCTTTTCAAATCCACGGTCCAGATTAATTAAGTTAATAAAAATTTATTAAAAATTGTTTAAAAATACAAAAAAAAAATTAAAATTTTAATTATATTTTTCTATAAATACTTAACCATCATCTTCCACCTTACACCACATTTCAATATTTTTAACACTTTCAACCAAAGCTTTCATATATTTTTTTGTGGAAAAAATGACTATGTGGAAGCTCATAGAAGATGTTACTTTGTGTCAATGTTGGGTTCACATTACTCATGACCTGCTTACGGGTAATGAGATGGAGTTACGAGAAATGTGGGGTATAATTAGGGAAGAGTTTTGTGAGAAGCTTGGAGATCGAACAAGAAGTAGTCAAGGTCTTCAAGGTCGTTGGAAAAAACTCAACATAGCGTTTACTTGTTGGAAAAACGCTCTCTCTCATGCATCCAGTAATCTGCGTAGTGGGACAAGTTTAGTGGATCAGGTGACAATATTTTTATTTATTTATTTGTGTTACATCTGCATCAATATTTTAATTTATTTATTTGTGTTACACCCACATTTTATAGACACTACAAGCACAAGCATTCTACAATGCGAAGAACAGCAACAAATCATTCAACAAATGGGAATGTTGGGAAATTGTCAAAGATTGTCCCAGATACAAAATTGTGCCAATCGGTCCAGAAGTTATCATGCACGACATTCCTCTACACAGTTCGCCAGAAGCACACTCGGCGAAACAGGAAGACAACACATTTGAAGAGACGGAATGGACGCCTGAAGAAGTGCCGGAGACGTAGCTGACTCGTTGGTCCCTAAGGCCTCAAGGTAAAAAGGCTGCAAAGAAAAAATGGAGTTCTTCCAAAAATGACTACACAAAATATATGGACAAACTTGCGCGCCAAGGTGAATTGAACATGGCACGGGAAGCGGCTAGAGATGAGGAAAAAGTTGCGGCTATGGAAACAATCTTAGCAGCTACTAAGAGACGTGATGCGGCTAATGAAAGACAAAGAGAAATACTTAATCGAGAAAGGCAACTGCTTAGAGAAGAAAGGATGTCTCAAGCAGATCGTGACACTATGAACAAGCTTCTAGAAGGAATGTCTCCGAATTCTAAATATTTTTGGCCATCGGAAAAAAAAAGACGTGGTGCGAAGGAGGCGTGCAAGAGACAAGGAAACAAGTCAAGGAGGTTCTAGCACCACATATCCTAGCAACGAAGATCCTAGCACCACATATCCTAGCTCATCAGACTTTGTATAATTTCTTATTTATTTTGAGTACTAGATGTAATTTCTTATTTATTTTTAGTATTTTATGTAATTTCTTATTTATTTTTAGTACTTTATGTAATTTCTTATTTATTTTTAGTACTTTATGTAATTTCTTATTTATTGTTAGTAATAGATGTAATTTCTTATTTTTTTATATAGTAATGGATGTAATTTCTTATTTATTTTTAGTACCAAATAAACTTAAAACACATGAATAACTTTATTTTTAGTCCCAAATTATATAAACTTAAATTACATAAACTAATAACTTTATTCTTCCACCACAAGCTCCTTTTAATCTTCACCTTGTTGCAATCTCCACTAGTGCTCAATCAAGTCAGTTTGATGGGTTAAGTGCCAGTATGGTAGTTGCATATTTGTGTACCGCTCCACGATCAAGTGATTGTAACGTCCATCCCGTTCCAATGGCTCGTGTTGCATGGGATCTTCAGTGTGGTCATGAGCATAATAGATACATGTTTTGGAGTTGTTCATCGTGTCTGGCTCGTATTCGTTGACGACATCATAATCATACTCATCTTCCACAATCATGTTGTGGAGGATAGTACACATCATCATAATGGATTGAAGATCCTCGACAGCAAACATTCTGGCAGCAACCCTGACAATCTCCCAACGAGCTTGTAGGATACCAAAACAACGCTCCACATCCTTCCTACACCCCTCTTGACATTTTACGAAGTATTTTTCTTTTTCACTTTGTAGATGTGGCACTGTTTTGACAAACGTTGACCACCTTGGGTAAATACCGTTTGCTAGGTAGTATGCTCCTTCGTATTTATGGGCATTCACCCAATATGCGACCCTCGGTGCTTTTCCTTGTAGAACCTCGTCGAACACTAGAGATTGGGTCATGACATTGAGGTCATTTTGAGCTCTTGGAGCACCAAAAAAATGCCAAATCCATGTATCAAATGAAGCCACTGCTTCTAAAATGATACTTTTGGCTCATTTTCTGTTGCCATAAGCTCATTGCCACGTACTTGGACAATTATTCCAAGTCCAGTGCATGCCATCGATGCTTCTAATCATGCCAGGAAAGCCTCGCAGCTCACCCTTCTTCAGAAGCCTTTGCATGTCCCTTGGCGTGGGTTTTCGGAGGTACTCATTGGTGTACAGGGCTTTTCTTGCGGAGCAAAACCGCATCAGGGACTTCAGAACAGTTATTTTTCCGATCCTCGCTATCTCATCCACTTGATCTGCAGATGCTCCGTATGCAAGCATCCGCAAGGCAGCCATAATTTTTTGTGCAAGAAGAAGACCTAGAACATGAAAAGCATCTTTTTTTTCTTTCGCAAAGAATGGATCATGGTTGCAAACAGCACTCATGATTTTGTCGAACAAACTTCGTTGCATTTTAAAACGACGTCTAAAAATATGATTAGGGAATACACTGTTGGAGATAAAATAATCTTTCAAGAGATCTTTACCTTGTCTTTCCCTCCTTCTATCGAAGTTTATGGCACGTCTGGGTTTGGCTATCTAACCCACAACTTCCATGACATAACGGGAATGTGAGGCCCTCTGCCTTTTTATCTTCATCATTGTCATCATTTTCAATTGCGAAAGCCTCATCTCCACCTTCATCCACATTGAACAATTCTTCCTGTTGTGCCAACAATTTTTTCTGGTGCTCATCGATTTCATACAATCTCTTTGAATAAGACATTATAAGAACTCAAGATTTAAAAACAATGAAGAAGGATTTTGAGTTAAAAAAGAAGGATTGGGTTTGGTGTATGAATGAGGATGGATGTAGGGTTTATATGGACAGAAAAAGAAGGGATGAGGTTCTGGACAATGCCACGTGGCACTACGTGATTGGTTGGGAATCTGATCGAAATCTTGGCTAATTATAGTAAACAAATAGTGACACGTGGCGCGTCGGGATTGGTTGAAAATCTTATCGGAAATCTATCCATAAAATAGTACGTTAGGATAATGACACGTGGCGTGACCAGATTGGTTGAAAATCTGATTGAAATCTTGGCTAAATTATTGTAAACAGATAGTGACACATGGCGCGACAGGATTGATTGAAAATATTATCGATCATCTATCCACAAAATAGTACTTTTGGATAATGACACGTGGCGTGACAAGATTGGTTAAAAATCATATCCAAAATTAAAACTAATTTTATTTATTTATTATTTTATAAAAAAATTAATAATATTTTAAATGGGTTGGGTGCTAGCGCATTTTGTAAGGGTGAAGATAGTTTGTGCCAGCACATTTTTTAGGGGTGGAGATGCTTTTGGCCAATTATTGTTCATTGGGTCTATCACTGTTTAGTGAGTGAATTAAATGGGCTGAGTGCTGGTGCATTTTTTAGGGGTGGAATTGCTCTAAAAGGCCCATTAACTCCCTCCTCCCATTTGTCTCCCGGCCCTACACATGTGGTTATTAAATTTTGAAAATAAAATTTACAAAAGGATAGAAAATATAAATGATTTTGGTCGTTAAAACTTTTTGGTGACGACCTTCAAACGAGTTTTGGTTGTTGAATAGGCTGTTTATATCTTTAGTAACAATTTCTAGGTAACTATTTCGTCTTTAAAATTTTATTTTATTTGGGAAAAAAAAAGGTGAAAGAGAGGGACACAACAAGAATAGAGTCATGCATCCGTCACTACTTAATTGTGCCCCGATGAATTAACTTTCTAGCTTCACCTTTGCACATATCCTTCTCTATTTCTAGTTGGTGGATGAAATAAATCACACAAAACACATTATTAAATAGAGATGTGTGTGAAGTTTGAAAGATGTGTATTTATCATTTTTCCAAAGGTAAATGCAAACGTAGAGAATCCCTTGGTTAGGATATGTGCCTGAATTTCAACCCGACAGGCAAAACACCCCCTAACCATTTTAAAGAGACTTGACAATGACTTTGTCCATTTCACATGTAAAAAAAGGCAACAGGAAGAAGGAAGACGACCCCCATTTGTCTACCTAGATTACTACAAATCTGCAGATCTTTGTCCCACAACTACCTTTATCACCAAATTATCCATAAAATAGAAAGGATAATACTTTAGCATTTTCCATTTTGGGATGCACGTATCTTCTGATTGACGAATAACGTATTTTCACCAGATATAATCAACGAATTTAATTCCTTAATCTTAATTTGAAGATTAATTATTACAAAAAAATCATTCAAATTCGAGATCGTTTAGTCATCAAAATGTATCAAATAAATGGACGGTTTATCATGAATATGTTACTTGGTACCTAAACCGTCGATTTGTTCCATAGATTTGAATGACTAAATCATTCGAATGAAATGAACTTTTGTAGAGGTGACCTTTAAATAAAGATTAAGAAATTAAATGGTTTCGATTATAAACTTTGTACAATCAAGATACATCATTTGCAAGAGAGGATGCAAGTATTATTTAAAAAAAAAATCTATCATCATTGGGAAATTTGGAAAAATAACCAAATTTTAGATCCCATATAGAATTATAGCCACTATTTTAATTTTATGATAATTATAACCAAAACTTGATGTAAAAGTACTAATATACCCTTAATATTGGGGTTTCTCACAACAACCAAAACAAACCTTTAAACTATCTTAAAATGAGAAATTAATCTTCATCACTTTTTTTTCACTATTCACTTTGCATATGCAATTTCGTATTTTTTCTTCATCCACTGGAAAAATATATCGGAATGTATGCAATTTAGTCAATGAAACACTAAATCCAAGTATCTAATTAAAAAAATAATAATTAGCCATGAAATTAGTACCTTCTTAAGAACATTCTCATAGTTTGTCCAGCTAATTAAAGAGAAAGCTAATTCAGTGCCCTCAATCTGCAGTAATCCTCAACATTTTAAGGTAGTTTAAAGGTTGTGTTGTGGTTGTTATGAGAAACCCTAGTATTAAGGATATATTAATACTTTTACATCAAGTTTTGGTTATAATTATCGTAAAATTAAAATAGTGGTTATAATTCTATATGAGATCTAAAATTTGGTTATTTTTCCAAATTTCCCATCATCATTGTGATTAGAAAAGAGTAGGCGTAAAGGGTTGAGATGGACCAGCGTCTGACCCCCCGATTCAGGCAAACAATATTTTCTTATATCTTTTATCTTTTCAATCAGTTAAAAAGCTTTTTTTTTTAATAAACGATAAAAATAAAAAAATAAAAAAAAGAGCATGTTTTTTTTTTGGTACACCAGATAAAACAAATGAGAAATTAAGTTCTCATCCCTCTTTTTTCAACTTCATTGCTTGAAACCTTTTTTTTTTTAATTTTTCATTAAGGTCCCTCGGTTTTAATAAACATATTAATTATTTCAATAATAAAATATTTTATATGTCAAGTTAATTAAAGAAATTATGTTCTCATCCTTATTGTTTCTACTCCATTGATTAAAACCTTATTCCTTTTCAAATTTTGATCAAGGTCCTTCGGTTTTAATAAACGCCATTAATTATTCAAAAACTAAATATTTACATGTCAAGATAATTAAGTTTTATTTTAAAATATATTCATTTTGACACATCCCGACCCTGAATGTCCACTAGAACTCTGAATCGAGTGATAAGCTCATATTTATACATATTTTACATCAAATTCTCTCGTCTTTTCTTAGTTATTTCCTCATATTTTTGTGCTATTTACTTTGTTTTTGTGTTTTATCGAATTTATCTAGCTAAGAAAATAAAAATAACATAAGTGTGATTTTATGTAATAAATTCGTGTCAAAACTGTTTAGCTTTTAAATTAAATAATATATATATATATAATAATAATAATTGTTTGTTTTGTAGAATAAGTGAAAGTGGTAGGCGCAGGATAGGAATAAAAAAACAGCATGATGGAAAGCATGCAAGGATAAAGAAATATAATAGGGGAGTGCAGTGTGGATGATGATGCTTGGCAGCTGGAAATAAGGCCTCGGTGGGGTTTGTGGAGCACGCAGAAATAATTGGCAGGAGATGGCTGCCTTTTGGAGGTCGGCATGCAGGATAATAATTACATAAAGAAAGCAAGGCAGCATGTGAAGATGGGGGGGGAGAAGGAAAGGAGGAGGGCTGCCCTTGGGCAGCTCGAGGGAGAAACAAGCTGCTGCGTGTGCAGCCAAGAGAAGTCAGCTGAGGAAGCTGCCTTGTGCAGCTTGCGTGTGGGAGGACTGACGAGCGAGGGGAGCTGCCTGCCTTAGGCAGCTTTAAAAAATACGCGGGGTCAGCAGCTGGCGCTGCCTTGGGGCAGCAAGGAAGTCAGCGTGCAGTGAGTAAGTCAGCAGGAAGCTGCCTGCCGTTGGCAGCGTGAGAGACAGGTACTGGGAGGAGAGCTGTGGCGCGCAGAATTGAAAGAGAGCTGCCTTGGGCGGCTGACTGACGCTGCACTTGGCAGCTGGCTGCGAGACAAGCAGAAGAGCAGCAGTGCTGCCGCTGGCGAGACGCGGGAAGGTAACTGCGAGAGAGTGGAGAGATGCAGGACACGTGGAACTTAAAGGAGGCTGCCCTTTGCAGCTGGCAGCAAGGCAGGGGGGACGTGCAGAAATAAAGGGACAGAAGCAGCAAGCTCCATTCCTCTTTCGGTTAATTCGTTCCAAACTTATGTTTTATTTTTATTTTAATTTATGAATAATGTGTAATTAATTTTTGTTTAGTTAGAGGTGAATTTGAAACCATGGATAAATGTTTATTATGATTTGATTTACTCCAGTTATGAATTCTTGAACGTTGGATGTGGTTTATTTTTCTGTGTTGATTAATAACTTGTTTATGTATGTGGGTTAAGGGTCGACACTTAATTTGCATGCTTAGACTTGATGCTAGGATATAAGGGAATTTCACCTAATCGTTATGAACTTATATCCATGAGTAGTAAAAATCGCTAGTCACGATTGTGTTTAGTAAACCCTAGGTTGGATTAACATGCGTATTCCATAGTTATGAATGCCTAGTCGATGCTTATGATTTCCATTGAACTTAATGATTTTTGATATGTCTCTCTATCATGCGTATTCCATAGTTAGAGAGCTTGATAAAAATAATTTGGTTGTGATGCGTATCCCGTCCAATTCAATGAATTTAGGGAAATCTGAAGGTTAATTTAAGCGGACCTAATTAACTTGGGGCGTTGTCATTTATTCGTTTGTTGAAGTCATAACTGGGAATCAAATTATATGCATTTATTCATGTGTGGATAAGGAACCCTCTAACTAACGTTTCATCATTTTATTTTAATTCTAAAAGAAAAAAATATATATATTTTCTTTGAAGTTTGTTTTTAAATTTCTGTTTTAAAATCAATTTCTTAAAAATCAATCCCCGTTTATTTTAAAGTGTTAAAATTGTTAGAATTAAATTTAGTTTATATTTTCTAAATTCTTGAATTATTTTGAGTCATTTGATTTGTTTTAGATTATTCGTTAGTTTTATTTTGAGTTATTCTAGTTTAGTGTTTTAAATTTTATTTTTACGTTTTTAATTAAATTTTACTTTGATTAGCAATCCCTCTTAATCCCCGGCCTAGAACGATACCCTACTTACATCTATACTACAATTGTCAAAAAGAGGGTTTAATTTTGTGCGTTAACTTATTTTCGCATCATCGAGCTATGCTGGCCGACATCTGGAAGGTGACGAAGCCATAAAGTGTAGTGATGTGGAAAAATGTGAATAAATTTAAACCTAAAAGTGCCTAAAAACAAGAGTGCGCTGGTGAGCGGGAATGAACCTATTTCACACGTGACGTCAGAGCATAAGTAAAGTACAGTAAAATAGGGTGATGATTATACCATTGAAGGTATTCTTCTGCACCAAGATTTGCCAATATTCCTCGTCGGCTCAAAAGCTCTGCTACTAGAACCTGGAGGCGCGAAAAACAGAAGGGTGAGCGGGCACAAAAATAAAGGTTTATAAAATCCATTTGTTTTCTGAACATACTAACCCCTCGTTGTAAAACAAGTATAGTTTCCAGAAAATCATACTACATATAAGTATGAAATCAACTGCATGCCAACAATAAATCCAGAAAATATGCCATAGTAGAATATCTCAACGGCAATATGAATATAATCATGTGCTAAACAATCTATACTAGCACGCAAGTCGGAGTCACCTAATGTGACCTGTACGACTACACCTATGACTCATCAATCTATGCTAGCACACAAGTCAGAGTCGCCTAATGCGACCTGTACGACATGCTAGGTGTAATAATATACGCTATAGTGTTACGATCATGTGGAGCTAGCGCTATGCGCGGTCACCTAAGAGTCGAAGTCGCCTAATGCGACCTGTACGACAGGCTATCACCTACTTGGATCTAAGGCGAGCATGCGGTGCGGGAGATGAACATACACATGAAGGGCTGGCTCTAGCCCGGGGCGGAAGCACTAACACCGGGTGCAACAATGATGAGCATTACATGAATATATGCATGCCATAATGATTCTATGATTGCAACAATATAATAACTTACCTGAATTTACCGGCATATCCGGTAGGATTGTTTTAGCATCTCATAATAATGCAACATTTATGAACAGATAAAATGTATATGAACATGCCATGACAATACATAAATCTCAACCACGTAGTAGCATTTTAAAATTAAGTAAATTGTGGCGTAATATGCATAAACCAATTTAAAAGCATTTGTGGAAAATATACCATATATGTATGTGTGTGTGTGTGTGTGTGTGTGTGTGTGTGTGTGTGTATGAAAACAAAATGCCCACTCACTGATATGCAGTAGGAACGAAGCCTCCGAGCCTTGTTTGACCCCGTACTTCCTCGGGATATGTTTCCCCTATACGTGAAATTACTAATTTAATTAGTTTAATAACACATACGGAAATTTAAATAAAACCTCTATAGTTTGCTCAAATATAGGGTTTGAATATACAAAATCAATCAATTTGATGCCACGGACCTACACAAATTGACAAAAAGCCAATCGAGGGCTGGACGCTCAGCCTAGGGCACGACCCTACGAGCCACCACGCGCGGGCATCGACTGACGGAGGCCCTAACGGCTATTAAGAATATTTTGTTAAAGTGATGGAATATTTCGTTAAATGGTAACGACGTTACCTGACGTTGTTAGGATATTCCGTCAGAGTTGACGGAATATTCCCTCGTCTTCTCCGGTGGTCCTCGCCGGTCGCCGCCGTCTGAACTCACAGGAAATCTGGAAATCTTCGCCTGTTTTTGGGTAAATTTTCAAAATTTCAAAACTTGTTCATTTCTCAACCATTTCTCACAAAATTTAAATGGAAATGAAGCTTATGAAGAGTAGAACACGATTGTATCTTTTGGAAGTCCAAAAAGTGGATGTAGGTGGCTTGAAAATGGCTCGAAAGGTTCGGGTTAAACTCCAACTTCTCGAAACCTTGTGTTTCGAGGTTTATTCTTCAAACCTTTACTAAAGACCTCGGGGAGTTGAGTGGAGGCCTTTAGACTTCCTAAAAACTTGTAACTCGCTTGTAACTCGTCGGGGAAAAACTGAGTCGAGTCGGACCTTCCAATTTGGCGAGTCAAAACTCGTCCAAATCGTGATCTAGGGGTATGGTTGTGTTCGTGGTGAGGAGATGAACACAACGGTGGTGGGTTGAAGGTTTGATACGTGAGTTTTGACATCGATCTTGCAAGTTGCAGAGAGAAGAGAGTTCGGGCTAGAGAGAGAATTGTGGTTTCTGATTGGTTGAGTGGTGAGGATGAAGTGAAGTCTAATTAGTGCCAAATTTGGGGGAGAGAGCTTGATTGTCTGTGAGGGGTTTGAGGGGAAAAGAAGTGGATGAGAGGAAATTGAGGAAAGTGATTGGTGGGATTTGAAATGGGAGACCAGATCCACCAATTAGGGAATGGATGGATGGATTTTGTACAATTTTAAATGTACAAAATTTGTCTCCTTGACAGTGTTTCCGACACTGATATTTTGTACACGTGGGTACAAAAATATCCATGGTTAACGTACTTTAAGGAAGCGTAACTTTGTCATTACAGATCCGATTCGAGTTTAACACGAGCTCACGCGTTCGTAACGACGAGAACTTTTTAAGTACGAACCCAGGAAAAAAAATAAACAATAATCGAAAAACTACATCCACATCATATTCCATTTTTGTCCAAAGAAGGGTAAAATCGTCAAATTACACCAACGGAAAAGAAATTACAGTGAAAACTAAGGATGAGTCTTCACACATTTAGTGTTAGAAACGTTACATTTGATATATTATATTTATGGCTAAACTTTTTATCATATATTTCTATTTATTGTACCCATTTTTAATTTGCAATCATTTTTTAAATTGTACCTATTGTCTTTTAAATTTTAATTTGTACCCATATATTAATTTCTTTTTGTCCCTTATTTTTTTTAACTTTTATTTGTACTCATAATTTTTTTAACCTTTTATTTGTACCCATAATTTATTTGTAATGTACCCATTTTTTTTTTTTACAAATGTACCACTTTGTTATATGTAAAATGTATCCCTAATTTTTTTGTAAGTACCATTTTTTATGTAAAATGTACCCATTGTTTTCTATATAAAATATACCCACATTTTTATGTAAATGTACCAATTATATATATATATATAATGTAGCCAAATTTTATTATATAAATGTATTCATTTTATAAAAATAAAAAAATAAAATAAAATCCCATTTTTTTATAATCTAGAATGCACCCATAAGCAATTGTTATTATTAATTTTTTTTTTTATCAAAACCCATAAGCAATTTTGAATAATTAAATTGGTAGTGTAAATGAAAGCAAAAAAAAAAAAAAAAATGGTTGAGTCTTTATTGGTATTATTGCATCTCTTTTATTATTATGTCATTTATGTAGCAGGAGAAATACTTCAATAAAAAATCTAAAATGCCTAAGGTTTGAGTCTATAACAGTTAGGGACCATGGACCGTAACTAAACTATCCCTAAATTTTATTTCTAAAATATTCATTTTGTAGGATAATATAAATGATTATGATCATAATACACATGTAAATTTATTCAATTAGATAATACCCAAATGCATCAAACACATATATCAATAAATAAAGCAATAAAAAGGAAAAGGTAAAGAATGATCTGGCCTGTGATATCAAGAGAGACATGTTGTCACTATCCTAAAGTCGTAGACACCTCCCTACGTGCCGGTTATAATGGCTATCTACAACTCCAAGATACAACACTTGAATCTCACAGAGTGTCTAATCCATAAGCACGATTACAGTAGACGGGGTGTCAAGTAGTGATCAATTGCCCATTGATGATCAAGATGAGTAGGAAGATAATAAGGATTATATATGAGTACTGTAGTAGGAAGAGAAGGAAAACATTTGAACTTATGTTAACCTATTTGTTCTGTTTGAGGAGTTCGCTATTTATAAAACTCTACATATCCCTTAATAAAAGACATGACTTCTTAAATGGATATGACTCTTCATATTATTATTTAAAATAATAATAAATAAAGTTTTGAATCTTTTAATAAAATAAAGTAAATAACCAACAACCCCTCACAAGATTCAAAACTCCACAGAAGTGTAGAAGACATAAACATATAGATACTAATGGATGAAATTTGGGCAACTTGTATACCATGCAATGGGTGTAGGTGTCTTTTAGACTTGAACCTAACTTAGTGTTAACAACTTTCATCTGAAGGAATCATAGTGAACTATGTCTTGAACTAGACTTCTTTTGACAAGAATACTAAATGTAACACACATGGTACCAATCGAAAACTTGGCGCTACAAAAAAAGTAGTCATTACCAACGAAGATTTTTCGAGGGCCCCAAAAAACCATCGTAAAAAGCACATTTTGCGACCATAAAATATGGGTCGTCGGTAACATGGTATGAAACAAATTTTTATTACCAACACACATAATGTCATCAGAAAATGTCTCAAGTTTCGTCAGAAATGCACTTTTGTTTGGCGGGAAGAATTGGCGACAGTTGTATTAATGACGAGTAAAGTTCTTATCGGAAATAGAATGGTTATTTCCGAAGGTTTACTCATGTTGACAAAATTGATTTAGTATTTTCAAGGGGAAAAAAGTCATCTCGGTAATGTTTTTATATTTTTGAGGGAAAAAAAGTCCTCTCAGTAATGCTTTTATATTTTCGAGGGTGATTAGTTGTTGTCGGAAGTAATCATATTTTTTCTTTGTCAAAATAATTTTTTAAGGCATATGGTTTTGTTGGAATCAATTATTCACCAATGGTCACATGTGTCGTTGGAATATTCTTGAAATAAGTTTGATGCTTAATTTAAATTCTACAATAAATAGATCATATAACTTAGAATACATATGGAAAAATACACAAAACCGTATTAAAATGTTGGAAAAAGCTTTGAAAAACTGTTATATATTTTATTATAAACTATTAAATAATACACAATAAAATTTCTACAAATGCAAGAAGAACAAGGAATAGAATAACCTTAAGAGATCGAGGCTAGAATTTGATTCTATAGCCTTAAGACAAGATTGCCCCTCAGTGGTATCTCAAGGTTTGCATTGGCAAATGTCTCCCAGGATACAACAATCTTTCTCTTTGCGGAAGTAACACTCAAATCCACAAAGAACAGCGAACCAAAAGTGTTTAAAACTCTCTCTTTCTTGAACACTAAATTACTCTAATTTCTATATGATTTATGGATGCAAAAGTATATATAAAATGCTTGACTTGGTGGTCTATTTATAGGCTTTGACATGCCTCATTTTTCAAAGATTGCGTCTGCTTCCAAAAGACAAAGGATGCAACCTTTGTTCAAAGTTGCATCTATTTCCAGAGGTTGTGTCCGCTTCCAAGTCAAGGGATGCAATCGTTGTTCAAAATTGCATCTGTTTCCAAATGACAAAAAGTTGCAGCCTTTGTTCAAACATACACAACCCTTGAAAATCTGCCGGTCAAACCTTTCCAGACCATTTTCGTAATAAAATAAAATTAAAAGGTACAATTGCAAACTGCAATATATAGGCAGTTCAAGACTAAGCCACTTTTCCACTTTAATTTTCATTCACTTGAATATTTAATATTTTAAATATTAATAATACTAATATTTAAATTATTAAATTTCTAACATAAAATAGTACTATCCATTGGTGCAAATATTTTAAATTGAAGATCGAATTTGTTCGTCGTGCTCTTATAGGGTTAAGGAGTGTAGTTGTAAAAAATCAGCAAAATTGGAGTTAAAATAATTGTTAAATCGTGAGTTTTCGTTTATAACCGTCGAAAGATTTCGTCCCGTTACCTAATATCTGAATGTTTGCTTTTTGCAATTTTTTTACATATGCGATCTTGGAGCATATACAAACAAGTTTGATGGTTGGATTGTTGAAACTAGTTTTGTAGAATGTGTATCCCTTCAAAACGATAGATTCAACAAACACTTGGAGTTTATTTTATACTTCCATTAAGTAAAACATAATAATTTGTGGTATCCACTAGTGCAAATATTTTAAATTGAAGATCGAATTCATTCATCGTACTCTTGTAGAGTTGAGGAGTGTAGTTGTAAAAAATCAGCAAAATTAGAGTTAAAATAACTGTTAAATCGTGAGTTTTCGTTTATAACCGTTGAAATGTTTCGTCTTGTTACCTAATATCTGAATGTCATTTTTTACATATGTTATCTTGGAGCATATACAAACAAGTTTGACGGTTGGATCATTGAAACTAGTTTGTAGAAAGTGTATTCCTTCAAAACGATAGATTCAACAAACACTTGGAGTTTATTTTATACTTCAATTAAGTAGAACATAATATTTTGTGGTATCCACTAGTGCAAATATTTTAAATTGAAGATCGAATTCATTCATCGTACTCTTGTAGAGTTGAGGAGTGTAGTTGTAAAAAATCAGCAAAATTAGAGTTAAAATAACCGTTAAATCGTGAGTTTTCGTTTATAACCGTTGAAATGTTTCGTCTTGTTACCTAATATCTGAATGTCATTTTTTACATATGCTATATTGGAGCATATACAAACAAGTTTGACTGTTGGATCATTGAAACTAGTTTGTAGAAAGTGTATTCCTTCAAAACGATAGATTCAACAAACACTTAGAGTTTATTTTATACTTCCATTAAGTAGAACATAATATTTTGTGGTATCCACTAGTGCAAATATTTTAAATTGAAAATCGAATTCTTTCATGGTACTCTTATAGGGTTGAGGAGTGTATTTGTGAAAAATCATCAAAATCGGAGTTAAAATAAACGTTAAATCATGAGTTTTCGTTTATAACCGTCGAAAGGTTTCGTTTAATTACCTAATATCCAAATGTCTGTTTTTTGCAATTTTTTATATGCGATCTTGGAGCATATACAAACGAGTTTGATGGTTAGATCGTTGAAACTAATTTTGTAGAATGCGTATGAGATTATAGTATATAGACGTAAACGTCAATCAACGATTAAATTTTAATCTATGGTTTATGAGATTATAGTGACAAATTTCGGAACTGACCTCTTTACAAAAGTTGTCGAGCTTGATATTACAAGCGTTTGTATATATTTTTTGTACTTCTACAATAATTAAAAAACTATTAAAATCTTAACGACAATAATAGCCATAAGATTTAATCTTACATATGTGAAATTAAATTCTTACCATTGAATTTAATATAGCAAGTAAATCATAAAAGTGTTTTTGGCGGGCTGCCAAAATTTTGGCATGGCGCCCAAAAACTCAACTGTATTTCCAAAGAACGTCGTTTAGCGCTGTCTTTTCCTTTTCATTTATCTCTCACAACTTCTTTGCCTTTCCTCTTTCATAAACAAAACCCTAGCCTCCATCCTTCATTTCTCAAAATCTCTCGCAGTAGCTTCTCTCTCGATCGCTCTGTCGCAAATCCATGGCCTTCTGAAATGGGTGAAGTTTTCTCTTCCCCTCTTCTCGGATTTTCTCCAGTATGACGACATTTCGTTCCGAGCGAGGGAACTCAAAAGCTTTGTTTCTCTGGGCTGTTGACCTGCTACGCATCGATACTGAAGCGGTCCAGGTTTCTGAAGTCTGCCCAGTAGCTTCTCGACGATTTCTGCGTCTACTCGAATCGGATCCTTCACCGCCCAACTGATGTAGCTTTCGGGCCAAAGATCAAACGATTCCTCATCACCTCCGGTTCCTTTTATACCTATTGCATGTTAAAATATGTTTTAAATTTGTGATTTATGTAATTGGGCTTTAGAAATTTTTTCTTGATTTTGTCAAATCGAAATTAATGATTAGAAAAATTTTCCAGGTCTTTTCTGGGTTCATGGGTGGGGGTGGGGTTTCTAGATTTTTCATGCCTCTCTTGCATTCTGAGGTTTTTTTTTCAATTTTTGTGGGGTTCGTGGGTGGGGGTGGGGTTCTATCTATTTGGGAATCTCCAACAACACTGATCCTGAGCAGAACATGTTCACTGTGAATTACTTGGATTTCATAGGTAACCACATAATTGTGTTCCATCAAATGGGTGATTTACTCACTACATGAGGGTAAATTTTGTTTCAAATGGGTGATTTACTCGCATTACACACCATACTCTTTTGAATATTGAACAGTAACTCAATTTTTCTAAACAAAATAAAGGATCAGATTTTTATTGCTCATTAAGGGAGGTTGGGTCAGTTATATTATTTAAAGTAGAGTTTGGTTGAGTGTGTTTGTGTTCATTGGTTGTGTGTATGTGCAAAAAGATATTGATAGTGTTGAAGAATCACATTCTAAGGTTGAATGTTTTTCATATTTTTATCATTTTTCTTTATAAATTTGGTTTTAAATTTGCAGGTACTTGCCTCTAATTGCTTTTTATTTTTCAGTATTTTTCTTTTTGCTGTGAACTTGCAGGATGAAATTATTTTTCTAGGATGCCTCTGTTTTTCTTGCAATTTAGAGGTAAAGTTTTCTGTGATGCTTTTTTTTTTTTTTTTTTCTACTGTATACAATATCCTCACTACTAATTTAACACATGTACTTTACCATCATATTTTTGTGGAGAAAAAAACTATTAAACACTCTTTTGTTTTGATCTGTTACCAAGTTCTATTGTTCTGCTGGATATTTCTTTGGTATATGGCAAGTATTCTGTCGCTAACTGTTATTGTCTTTACCTATTAGAACGGAATTTGCTTTTCATTAGAAAGCTTGAATGGCATGAAAAAACTGATAGATTATGCCACTGAAATTCAGAAATATAAAGGTACAGATATTCCGTTTCATTGATCTTTCCCATTACCTTGTACATGTTCAGGTTGTTAGTACGCCTAAGAAACGTAATAATTCCAATTTGACTGTGCTGATTTTCCTTGTTTAACAGATCCATGTAAACATTGTTCTGCATGTGCCATTCTAGCTTTGTGGCTGGTTTTGGATCTCAGTATGTGTGTGGTTCAGTTTAACTTCTCTGTGAACTTATTATTTGGCATATACTTCTTTGTGAACTTGTGATTTGGCATATACTTTAACTTCTCTGTGAACTTGTGATTATGGTTCAGTTTATGTGATATAGTATGGTTCAGTTCATGTGATATGGTTATCCTTATAATCCTGAAACTGTGAAACATCAGAATTGTTAAACTATGCATATAGTTTTACTTTCTTTATATTTTTTAGAATCTTTGGATTTATGAGCATCCTCTGATCTTAGGGTGGTACGAAAAAAATTGAAGAATGCATTGGAGGTGTGTTTAATTTCACTTCAACTACTCATTGGCATTATTTATGGTATAGATTGGTGGTTGCTATGCTCACACCTTGAGCTAAAATTATGCAAGGCTCTTCATTAGAGCTTATGTTTTTTTATTTTTTATTTTCATTGTTTGGATTTCTTACCAATTGACAATTATATTGTGCTTGATATAAGTTGTCTTCTTTTTTTGCAAAATAAAGATAATAATTGTGGATCAATGTTCGTAGCACTACATTCGATCTCCTTGACAGTTGGTTAAAGTGGACATGAAAAACTAGCGTTATAAGACATATCATAGGATTGTAACAAGTACTTGTAAAATTTTTACATTGATTTTTTTGTATATGTAGTTGAATATATGATTATTAATATAAAACAATTCTTTCAATAAAAATTGGCATTGAAAATATTATTAAATTACAAAAAAAATTGTATTTGTATCTTTTTATTTTTGCCGACGAAGTTGGGTCAACGAAAATGTATAATTCTAACGACTCTTAACCCTCACAGATATGTTTTTGTGCGTATTTTCGACAGTTCTTAATTGTCGGTAATAGTAATTGCGACGATTATGCGCTCTTGTAAACAACATTTTAATGTTGAAAAATCATTTTTCGACGTAATGTTTTGGTCGTAAGAAAATCATCGCAAAAAAAAAAAAGTCGTTTAGAAAGTATATTCGACGGCCATACAAGTATTTCCAACCACACATACATGTTGAAAATAAAATAATTTTGTCATTTTGAAAAATCAATTCCGACGAAAAGATAACTAGTAACGACAAGCCACAAGCGTCGTAAATGAAGCATTTTCGACGACTGGTTGAAAAAAAAGTATTTCCAATGGATCAATTTGCGATGCCCAGCGAAGGCTTTTTCCCGTCGTAAATAAGTATTTGCGACGGCAAAATGACTTTTCCGACTACATTTGACTCTCGCAAATGACTTTTTTTGGTAGGCGCAGGTTAGCACTATTTATGGCCATGGACTTAACTTGTTTCTCATGAGAGTTATTATAGAACATCCCAATCCTCACACATTTAGTGTTAGAAATGTTGCATTTGATATATATATATATATATATGGCTAAATCTTGCATCTTATATTTTTATTTTTAATTTATACCCATTTTAATTTGCAATTTAAATTATACTAATTTTCTTTTTAATTTTAGTTTGTACCCATATATTAATTTCTTTTTGTGTCAATACTCCATTTTTATTAGAAAACAAGAGGATCACTTACCAATTTATGCTGGCTCCATAAAACCCTTCTGATAGATCAATGTCGACTGAGGTAGGTCGGCTCACCACCTAGAATATTTAGCACACAATCCTAATACGGTGTTGTGTTTTAGTGAATATATGTTAATTCAAAACCATTCCGATTTACATTTTTATGGTGTAATATAGGTGTTTGCGTTTCTTCTTTCGTTCTAGTTTAGTGTTTTTACGCTACGTGATTGTATTCAGGCAACCCATCTTTTCAATACAACTGCTCGTTGGTTGTAACTGGATTAGTAATCCGCCATGAACTAAGTAAGTCTGCTCATTCGTTATCATTGTTTCACCTTTTAATTAGAAAACAAACCCTAATTAATTAGGAGACATTGACAAGCCAATGGATCTCCAACCGACAGAAGGCACCACCATATATGGGACGTAGTATATTCTGAAGTAAACAAAACAGAAAGGCATATGCAGACGTAAAGGTAACGAATTTTAGTACTAGTTAAGATCATAAGCTTGAAACGTAAAGGTGACAAAGTTACTGGAAATTAGGGGAAGGCATAAAGAAACCTATAAAAATATGTAAAGGTGACAAATATTGAAATGAAATTGAAGGAAAGCATAAGCTTGAAAACATACTCATTGCTTCTTAACTACCAAACCTCCTAGGTTAAGATAATTAAACACCACTTTACAAACAGTACTCACATGAATTTTGTTTTTGGTCGGTCGAAAGTGTCGTCATCTCTCTTTCTGTTATTTAAATTAGTAGAGTGATATATGTTAGATAGTTAATTATTAAGAGGGAGAAGAATTGATGGAAATCGAACCGTACCAAAAAGGTTTCTAACAAGTATGCGCTAAATCAACAATACCAAACAATTGAGACATTGTAATTTTAGAACAAGCTCATAAAGTAGGGGTGTAAATGAGCTGAGCCAAGCCGAGTATACCAAGGTGCTCAAATTCAGCTTAGTTGATATTATTCGCACTTAAGCTAGAAAGAAGAAAAAAAAGTTAGTAAAAGTATGATCAAGCTCAGCTCAAATGATTTTTGCAAGCTTGAGCTCGATTCGGCTCAGCTTATTTGTAAGTTGAACTCGAGCCTTTGTATGGCTTGACTTAATGAAAATTAATAATTACTACAAGTAAAACGCAAACTAACAAAGTATCTTTTCTTCTCAAAAAAAAAAAAAAAAACCAAAGTATCTCAGTTTAGAAATTTAATGAACCAAGAATATTTTGTGGTATTTTAAAAGCTTCATTATTTTAGGGCGGTGGCTTTATATATAGGGATGTTCTCAAATTCTTCATAGCGTGATCATCAAAAGTCCCCACGAGAAGTTTGTATACTAATGATGCTTGTATTAATGCAAGTTGTGAATTATCATGGTGATTAGTGCCTTCCTCTTTAATTCATTGTGTCCTGAGTTCAAACTCTTCATCCTCCCCCTCCGAGACTTAGCATAGGTTAGTGTAGAATATTGATTTTACTAAAAAAATTGATACTTGTATCAATAGGTATGTTGTTGTGAAACCAATTATAAAAGTGAGTGAGAGAATGGCTCAGGTGTATGAGAATTATGTCTTCACCTCCTGACCTTGTACCTTTATTTATACTAACCGTGACGGGCAGTAATACAAAGTTTATGAGGAGTTGATCTCCAAATCATATTGGGATTGTACTTAAAGTTTACACAATCACATTCGTAATTAAAATACTATACACAACACTCTCCTTTGAGTGTGTATAACTTAGGGCGTGTTATACTGGGATTGTACTTAAAGTTTACACAATCACATTCGTAATTAATCAAGAACTGAATCTCCGAAGCGAAATTTGAATCTAAAAATAGAGGAGCAAAAATCCTTTTAAGCTAAAATATGTGTGAGGTTTTTCTGCTAAACTGGCGATTGAAAATACAAAAGCCAATAATGTGATAAATCCCGAATAATATAAAAGCCAATAATGTAATAAATCCCAAAGAAAAACATTCACATCATGCGCTAGAATGGAGTCTAATTGGATTCTTGCAAGTTTGGCGATTGTGGCCTGTCCCACACAATGACTGCACTTCTTCACTATCCTTTCCTCCCATGAGATAGGATTATGTTTGTCTTGCGTCTTCCAGATACAACTTGTCTAATTGGAGGTAACACAACTCCATTCTGCACCTCTTCCGGCACACTCCATTCACTCTTGTTTCCAACTGGCCAAATGGGCTCTGCATACGCTAGCACAATTGCATTGTCTATGTACATTTTGGAATACATATTGTACACTGATGTGTTGCAAATTCGACATGCAGCAAATGCATGGACACATGGAAGTTGGTTGAGATCAAACCTTCTTGTTGAATATTTTAAATATATATATATAATAATATATAATAATATATAATATATATATGAGGATGTTTGACGGGAAGTTGGGTCATTGACCCAACAATTATATCTTTTCAAATTAGCATTGCAACCTTTTTGCTAATACCCAACGGTTGCTGCATGTTTTACAACATATATGACCTTTGGGTAATTGGTGTTTGTATCAGATATGTCCATTGGACATAATGCTGCAATGTGTTGTATCCCATGGTGAAAAGACATACTCAAATCAAAGGATGTGTCTAAAGGGTGTAATTTTCTCTATATATAGTGGTGACATTAGTAGAAAAGAATCATTCAGAAATTTGTTGTCTACATAATTTCTTTGCTCTCTTTTCTCTCTACATTACATTCATACAATTTCTTTCTAGTTATTCCTAAGGGAATACAATTCGGTTTTGCTAATCGAATATTCCATACTTTGTTGTATCCTGAAAGTGATTTGCCAAGAACCCTTTAGAAAACTCATTCGAGTGGGGGCAAATAACACTTTAAGGAAACGATTCAAGTCATACCTCAAAGTCATTATTCGGATTATTCTCCATAATTCTATATTTAATCTAACAATCTTAAAGTGTTATTTTCGTCATGGATAACAAATCTGATAACATGGCTTTGAAGATTATCAATCAAGATGTCTACAAGTTAGACAAATTTGATGGATCAAATTTCACCCGATGGAAGGACAAGATGCGTTTCATGTTTACTGTTCTAAATGTCATATATGTGTTGGGCCCGAAATTGGAGCCTATTTGTGAACCAAGTGACAAAGACTCGGACAATATAGTTGCCGATCGAAAGAAGCGTGAAGAAGATGAATTGGTATGTCGAGGACACATCTTGGGCACATTATCTGATCGTTTATATGACCTATGCACACATTCAATCTCCAAAGGAAATTTGGGAAGCACTTGAACACAAGTACACAACGGAAAAAAGGGGTACCGATAAATTTTTAATGTTCAAATATTATGAATTCACTATGTTTGATAACAAACCCATCCTAGACCAAGTTCATGAATTATTGGTCTTGGTCTCAAAGCTTCGTGAACTTAAAATAGTTATTCCGGATCCTATGATAGTTGGGGCTATTATGGCAAAATTACCCCAAACATGGAATAACTATAGAAAGAAACTTCTACACATGGTGGAAGATATTAGTTTGGAGAATTTGCAAAAGGGTATTCAAATTGAAGAGGAAACTCGAAATCGTGATAAGAATTTTGCAAATCAAGATTTCTCTAAAGTTCACATTGTCGATGGAAACAAATATAAAAAGAACTTAAAAGTCAAAATTGACAAAGGGAAGTTTAAGAAGACCAATTCCAACAACAATCAAAAGAATGCTAATGGTGTATGTTACCATTGTGGAAAGAAAGGCCATTACATTCGTGATTGTAGACACAGAAAAGCAAGTGAGGAATATGCCAATAAGACCATTAGCGCAAATATGGTGGAAAACTCTGGAATTGATAACATTGTTGCAATGGTATCAATGATGCATATTGGCATGATTACCGAACTGAATATGGCAACGGTAATAAAATCCTCCGATTGGTGGCTCGACTCAGGGGCTACTATACATGTGTGCAATGACAAGGCACAATTCAAGACATATGAAGCATCAACGGACAATCAAGAAGTTTTAATGGGGAATCATAATTCCGCCAAAGTTCTAGGAAAAGGAACCGTTGAACTTCAATTTACTTCTGGGAAGAAATTGACGTTGCTTAATGTACTGCATGTTCCAGAAATTAGAAAGAATCTTGTGTCTGCAAATTTATTATGTAAGAACGGTATAAAGACTGTTCTAGAGTCCGACAAGTTAATAATGTCTAAAAATGGGATGTTTGTTGGGAAGGGATATTCTTGTGATGGGATGTTCAAACTAAGTATTAATAATAAAGTGAATTCTTCTGTTTATATTGTTAAATCTTCCTCTCATTTATGGCATTTACGTTTAGCACATATAAATTTTAGATCTTTAAAATACATGCGCACACTTGGTTTTATTGCTTGCAATGATGATTATAATGATAAATGTGAAACATGTATTCAAGCGAAAATTACTAAGAAACCTTTTCCAACCACCGAAAGAAATACAAATTTATTAGACTTAATACATTCTGACATATGTGAATTTAATGGTGTTTTAACAAGAGGAGGAAAAAGATATTTTATCACATTTATAGATGATTGTTCTAAATTTACTTATGTTTATTTATTGTCTAATAAAGATGAAGCTTTTGAGTGTTTTAAGCTCTATAAGGCTGAAGTTGAAAACCAAAAGGGAAGGAAAATTAAATGTCTTCGTAGTGATAGAGGTGGTGAATATTTTTCACATGAATTTGATATTTTTTGTGAAGAGCATGGTGTTGTACATCAAAGAACTGCACCCTATACACCACAACAAAATGGTTTGGCAGAAAGAAAAAATAGAACACTCACTGAAATGATTAATTCTATGATGATTAATGCTAATACTCCAAAATATTTATGGGGTGAAGCATTGTTTACTGCATGCCATATACACAATAGAATTACATCTATGAAGACACATGTGTCACCATATGAAATTTGGAAAGGAAGAAAACCAAATTTTTCATATTTGAGAGTATGGGGTTGTGTAGCTTTTTATAAGGCACTCGATCCTAAGAGATCCAAGTTGGGTCCAAGAGGAATTAAAAGCATATTTGTAGGTTATGCAGAAAATTCAAAGGCATATAGGTTGCTTAATTTAGACTCGAACACAATAGTTGAGTCTAGAGATGTCGAATTTATAGAAAATAAATTCTATAATGACTATTCAGTGTCTGGAAAAGAGAATGATCAAACACATTTCTCTAATCCGTCTACTAGTCAATCTCAAGGTGAGAAAAGAAAATAGTCTAAAACTGTTAATGAACCAAGGAAAAGCCAAAGGGTAAGAAAAGAAAAGACTCTAGGCCCTGATTTTATTTCATCTCAATCTATTGTATTTTTAGTCGAAGGAAATAGAACAAAGGTTCTTAAGAAAATACCCATATTGTTGAATGTTGAGGATGATCCTAAAAGTCTAAGCGAAGCATTGACTTCAAGAGATGCAACCTTTTGGAAAGAGGCTATAGATGATGAATTTGAATCATTAATATTTAATCAGACATGAGTTTTAGTAGACTTGCCCCAAGGATCAAAATCAATAGGTTGTAAGCGGGTATTTAGAAGAAAATACAATACAAACGGGTCTATTCAGACATTTAAAGCCAGGCTAGTTGCCAAAGGTTTTAAGAAAAAAATGGGAATAGACTATTTCGATACATATGCACCAGTAGCTAGGCTCACATCAATTAGAATATTGTTTGCATTGGCATCTTTATATAATTTGCATGTGCATCAAATGGATGTGAAAACGGCCTTTTTAAATGGTGATTTAGATGAAGAAGTCTATATAGAACAACCAGAAGGGTTTGTTCTCCCTGGGAATGAAAAGAAGGTTTGTAAATTAGTAAAGTCATTATATGGATTAAAGCAAGCACCAAAACAATGGCATGAAAAGTTTGATTTTGTCATTTTATCATATGGATTTAGACATAATAGTGCTGATAAATGCATATACTCTAAATTCACAAATGATTATGGTGTTGTTATATGTTTATATGTCGACGACTTGCTAATTTTTGGTACAAACATGAAAGGTGTATCTGAAACTAAAGAGTATCTAAATTCAAAATTCAAGATGAAGGACTTGAATGAAGTAGATACTATCTTGGGAATTAAAGTAAAGAAGCATAGTGGAGGTTACGCTTTGTGTCAGTCACATTATATAGAAAAATTGGTTCTTAAGTTTAAGCATCTACAAATAAAAGAAGCAAATACCCCTTATGACCCTAGTGAGATTTTGCTTAATAATTCTGGTAGGTCTGTTGCACAGCTTGAGTATGTTAGTGTAATCGGAAGTTTAATGTATGTCATGCATTGTACCAGGCCAGATATCGCATTTGCAGTAAGCAAACTTTCTAGATACACTAGTCATCCAAGTACTGCTCATTGGAAAGTAATAAATAGAATTTTTGGTTATCTTAAAAGAACTATTAACCTGAGTTTAACTTACTCTGAGTTTCCAGCAGTACTTGAAGGATATTCAGATGCAAGTTGGATAACAAGTGCTAATGATAATAAGTCTACATCAGGGTGAATTTTTACAATTGCCGGAGGAACAATTTCTTGGGCTTCGAAGAAGCAAACATGTATAGCACATTCAATTATGGAATCTGAATTTATAGCATTAGCAGCAGCAGGTAAAGAAGCGGAATGGATTAGAAATTTGTTATTGGAAATAGAGTTGTGGCCACAACCAATGCCATCCATTTCTTTATACTGTGATAGTGAGGCTACTTTGTCTAGAGCATACAATAAGGTATACAATGGAAAGTCTAGACATATTAGCTTGAGACATGAATATGTCAAGCAATTAATAACTGATGGAGTTATTAATATTGTTTATGTTAAATCAAGTAATAACTTGGCGGATCCGTTAACGAAAGCACTTTCAAGAGCTTTGGTAGTTAGTACATCTAGTGGAATGGGGCTAAAACCCTTTACTGAAAATTAGCCACCAATAATGGTAACCCGACTTTGTCTAGAACATCACTAGTTTAAAAGTTTAATGGGTAATAACAAGTTATTGTTAAGTGGTTGTGAAAGCACTGAAAATTATTATATAGCTCATTCCAGGATGATCAGTGCACTGCTACGTTTAGGAGGATGAATTTTATCTCTTAATTAGGTTATTTGTAGCTATGTCTATAGTAGCAGGGACATGAGAAAGAACCTCACCTATATGAACATAAGAAGTGGTGCCGCTTCTGCCAAGAGTTGGGTTTTCTCTTGTAAATGTTCATGAAACCAGGATGAAGCACAAGGCCATAACAGTGCTTATTTAGTTCAGAAATTTCTTTAAGGAAATAAGACATAATTATGTGTGTAGTGATTCCGGTTTTAACATAAGAATAGGTGGTTTAAACTTAGGTCACCATCACATTTGTTATAACTATGAATCACTTACACTAATTAAAGGTTTAATTCGAAAGACACCTTTATTGTATGCATGATTATATCGGTATGTTTGTGATAATTATAAAGAGAGAGTTGTAATATCATTTTCTATATATTTTTAAAATAGGGAAGGATTGTTGAATATTTTAAATATATATATATAATAATATATAATAATATATTATATATATAATAATATATTATATATATAATAATATATAATAATATATAATATATATATGAGGATGTTTGACGGGAAGTTGGGTCATTGACCTAACAATTATATCTTTTCAAATTAGCATTGCAACCTTTTTGCTAATACCCAACGGTTGCTGCATGTTTTACAACATATATGACCTTTGGGTAATTGGTGTTTGTATCAGATATGTCCATTGGACATAATGCTGCAATGTGTTGTATCCCATGGTGAAAAGACATACTCAAATCAAAGGATGTGTCTAAAGGGTGTAATTCTCTCTATATATAGTGGTGACATTAGTAGAAAAGAATCATTCAGAAATTTGTTGTCTACATAATTTCTTTGCTCTCTTTTCTCTCTACATTACATTCATACAATTTCTTTCTAGTTATTTATAAGGGAATACAATTCGGTTTTGCTAATCGAATATTCCATACTTTGTTGTATCCTGAAAGTGATTTGCCAAGAACCCTTTAGCAAACTCATTCGAGTGGGGGCAAATAACACTTTAAGGAAACGATTCAAGTCGTACCTCAAAGTCATTATTCGGATTATTCTCCATAATTCTATATTTAATCTAACACTTCTACACGTACATGACTTGTCATTTAGATCAACTATGTGATATAAGTCTGCCTCACGTACTTGCAATGCATAGTGATTAATGGAAGCTACCTGCATAGTTGTCAACCATGTGAAAAAAAAAATTAAAAAAATGCACACACAATACCTTGAAGAAAAACCAAAACTGAGAATATGTCTAAGTGCAAAAGTGAATAAAAGAAAAGTGTAGGGACAAATATCGTGGGTGCATAAAAATGTAAACAAATCATACATACCGACATACGCAAGCCTCTATTTTGATTTTTTTGCACTTTTTCCTCTGCCCAATTTGTCAAGGTCGAATTCCATGAACTTGCTGTGTTCCGATGTTCGTTGAACCACTCTTGTAGTATACCTCTAAGGTGATCCGCTAGAGCAGTGATAGGCAACTTTCGAGCATCCTTTAGTTTCGCATTCATGGATTCGGCAATGTTGGTTGTCGTCATGTTGTATCATTTTCCATTGAAATGTGCCCGAGCCCATCTATGATACCCAATTTCATGAAGATATTTTCCTACTTTTCCATCTTTGATTGCCCAAATATCATTCATAACACTATTAAACTTAGACACAAGGTATGCTTTTGCCACAATGTAATATAACTTAAACATCGTTTCATCATCACCAAATTTATTCCTCATGTTGCCAGCTACATGATACATACAAGCTCCATGATATGCCTCTGGAAACACAGTTTTCACAGCTTTACCAATGCTTCCATGTCGATCAGATACAAACACCAAGTCTATTACCTCTCCAATGACACTTCTCAATTTTGTAAGAAACCATGTCCATGAAGTGTCATTTTCTGAGTCACCCACACCAAACACCAAAGGATATATTTGATTTTGTGCATCATGGCATACAACCAAAAATAAGGTGCCAAGATGTTCGTTGAACCACTCTTGTAGTATACCTCTAAGGTGATCCGCTAGAGCAGTGATAGGCAACTTTCGAGCATCCTTTAGTTTTGCATTCATGGATTCGACAATGTTGGTTGTCGTCATGTTGTATCATTTTCCATTGAAATGTGCCCGAGCCCATCTATGATACCCAATTTCATGAAGATATTTTCCTACTTTTCCATCTTTGATTGCCCAAATATCATTCATAACACTATTAAACTCAGACACAAGGTATGCTTTTGCCACAATGTAATATAACTTAAACATCGTTTCATCATCACCAAATTTATTCCTCATGTTGCCAGCTACATGATACATACAAGCTCCATGATATGCCTCTGGAAACACAGTTTTCACAGCTTTACCAATGCTTCCATGTCGATCAGATACAAACACCAAGTCTATTACCTCTCCAATGGCACTTCTCAATTTTGTAAGAAACCATGTCCATGAAGTGTCATTTTCTGAGTCACCCACACCAAAAACCAAAGGATATATTTGATTTTGTGCATCATGGCATACAACGAAAAATAAGGTGCCAAGATATTTACCCTTTAGAAAAGTGCCATCAACTGCTACCACATGCCTCATAGAACCCCGAAATCCCCTTATAGAGGCTCCCATTGCGATGAAAAAGTATAAAAAGTGATTATTGTCATCCGTTTCTATATGTGTTACTGTCCCATGATTTTTACTTTCTAACATGGCACAATAGGCAGGAAGTGTGGCATAAGATTCCTCTGGTGATCCTCAGATCATGTTAAATGCATGCTCTCTTGCTCTCAAAGCTTTCTTGTAGCTCATATTAACCCCAACTTGTGCTCGCATATCCTCAATGATGTCTTTAGGTCTATATATGCGTGATGCCCCCTTATACTTTGACTTTATAAATTGGCCAACAACAGAGCTACTTGCTTGCCGATGATCACGCCGAACAATGATTAGTTTCAAATTTTCATACTTCAAAAAATTCTGACACTTATAACTTGGTTGCACAAAGTTGCCACTTGCAATTATCATCAACACATCTAATTTCCAAACGATCCTTAGTTGATCTTTCCACTTTAAACTCATAATTCTTCCTCATTGTAAGGGTGCATTTTTGCTCACCCACATTAACCTTGGTGTATGCTCACCATACACCTATATGCCTGCCATATGTCTTATCTCCTAACTATAGTTAATTCCATTATTAAATATTATTTTTTCTAATTTAAAACACTGAGATTAAACAAAAATAAATACAATCCTATTGCACTTCAAATTACACACCCAGATAACTCCGCAAACACCTAGCATGCCACTGTCGTGACAACCTCTCCGTCTGGTGGCCGGATAAACCATCTGTTCACTGTCTCCCTTTCTCTTCTTCACCCTTTTCCTCCTCTCTCATCTCTCTTTCTATTTTTCTTGCCTTTTTGGGTTCTGCCACTCGTTTTGGCCAACCGGTGGTCCAGTGAGTTGGAGAACAAGTTATCCGAGTCCTAATACCTATCACTTACCATCAATGTAGCAGTAATCTATGTTTTGAAGAAATTGGATAAAGACCCGTGAAGGCTTGGAAGTTTTTCAATTGAGTTTGTGAGAAAAATGGATTTAGGTTGAGTTCTTCGGTTGAAAGAGAAAGGTTTGGGATTTTTGGATTTAGGTTAAGTTCTTCAGCTTGGGATTTTTGGACCCTTAGGGAAATAAAAGAGAAAGGGTTTTCCGTTGATGCCTGTGGAGTGGAGTGGTTTAAGTGATGGGTAAATAAGGAATTGGGGTTGAAAGGTGGTCGCCGATGATGACGGCGTGAGTGGTGTTTGTCTGGGTTGGCTTGGCTGAGTGGGGTGGGTTTGTATTTATTTTTGTTTTTGTTTAATCAGTATTTTAAATTACTTTTAAAATTTGAAAAAGTATTTTAATAAAGAAGTTAACTATGATTAGGGAATGAGACAGATATCAAACTTATAAGTGTATGGTGAGCATACACCAAGGTTAATGTGAGTGAACAAAAATGCACCCCTTATTGCAATCATAGCTAATTGTTTTTGCAAATCTTTCTTACTCGAGTACAATTATGCGACCATAATATCTCCATCTATATTCAAATCTGCAATTTATCATAGTCTTGTATGCTCTTACGTTTGTTACGACGAGACGACGATAGATTGAAATTAGCATCGTTAGACTGCACATTATCAAAATGGGTATTGCCATGATAGTCATTAGTAAAACTCAAAACTCACATCTATTGAAGTCTCACTAATCTGGGCATTATCTTGAAGAACTTGACTTGGTTGTTCATCACCCAAAATGCCATCATTTTCTTGAATTGCCACTGTTGGTGATGGGGAACTACATGCAATTGGGTGTTCATCTTCAGGTTCATTTAGAGGATATGTTGTAACATATAACGAAATCTTGTTCGGTTTTGCAGAAAGACTTTCACATACCCAACCAGTCACATCGTCATTGTCTACAATCTCCATCATATTTTGCATCCCTAAGTTGCTCATGCATTGATAATGTACTAAAATTCTAAATTCCCCCAGACTAATACGAAGATGTTTATATATACCATGTATAAGATCTTGATGAGTAACTTTGGTTGACACTACCATTGCTTTCGCTTGGACATATGTGTATTAGCTATCAACCCTCCTCCATCCGTAGTGGACCACGATAACAAATTGAGTCATATTCTGAAGGAAAAAAAAATTAATTAGCGGTCTTACTAACCTGCAAATATATTAACATTAGGAAAAAGTTTTAGAGAAAAATTAATTAGCACATATAAGTAACATGCTTATGCAAAGTGCCGAATAAACATCGATATGGTTGCTTTACTGGAGCTTCTAATTCTTAAATCAACTTGTTGATTTGTCGAAGGATTCATAATATATTATCCTGCATTGGAACATGAAATTCGTTAAAGGTTTGATTAAAACCATGATATGAAATATCAAAAAGTTGATTTAGGAATTGGAAGCTACAATTGACCAACCATACCATTGTTTCTTAGTCAATTTGAAAAGGTTGTTGCGTCCTGCTGCTTTTTTTTATGGTCAGAACATCCTTGTTGCTTAATTATGCAAAATCGGCAAAGAGTGCTCTTCTGGTTTAAGGTGAGAAACCAGAAGGTTGCGAGAGTTTAAAGAAGGTTTTGTTTTTGTTGTGAGAAACCCTAATATTAAGGGTATATTAGTACTTTTACATCAAGTTTTGGTTAGAATTATCATAAAACTAAAATGATGGCTATAATTATATAAGAGATCTAAAATATGGTTACCTTTCCAAATTTCCCCACCAATTTTCCTAGGAGGAGCGTCGACTCCGGCCACACCCGAACCCCAGTTTTCCTCGTCGCTTGCAGAATTTAAGAACGAGAGACACAGATGAGGATGCATGTGAATCTGCGAATTCGGAAGGTGGTGGGATGGTTGTGGAGGTTAGGGAAGAAGGGGATATGGATGGAAGGGAGAAGTGGAGGACCTGTGAATATGGGAGGTCGCGGGAAGGCTATGGGGGTTGGGGAAAGATAAGATTGAAGAAAGGGAGGAGATGAGGATGCTAGGGCATCTGGAGGAAAGGGATGAGGTGCTGGTTTTTTTACTTTTTTATTTATACAAATATTACCTTAAGAAGAGCTTCTTCAATTATTTTATGAATTAATATGATATGAAATATAAATCAATTCCAATAACTTTATATGAAAAATAATTATTTAGAATAAGGGGTAGTTTAGTAATGATACTATTTTTAATTTTGATTTAACTGAATAAGTAAACAAGTTTTATGGAATTGACACCAATTTTATTCCGATTCCAGATACTTTAGTAAACAACTTTAATAGGAATCTGATTATGATTCTCCCTCAATTCAATTTCTTCTCAATTCAATTCCTCTTTTATCCAATTCATCTCAATCTGATTACGGATTAGTAAACGTGCTATTAAGAAGTAGTTGCATTAGATCTTCATGATTAGGAGATGACGGTTGTTGTCGATAGTTCTCGACATGTATAATAGATGTTTATCACGAGTCTCTTATGAGGGGTGCATATCAAAAGTTAAATCACACCAAAATCTGGCTTTGGTAAACCCAGTGGGACAAACCCATAATCTAAGGAGAAAAGTGAGTTAATACATGATGTCGATGTTTCACATATTCATAATGATCATTAACTTATAAAAGGGTACAACCAACCTAGAGTAGGTGCCTCATCAAAACCTCGTCAGGTTAGCAAAAACCTAGTAGGAAAAAAATGCTTGCGATCGTAGGAAAAATAGAATATTAAGGTTATGTGGTATGCTTCAGGATATTCCCCTTAAGTTCGACTAAACTCGCTATAAGAACTACTAGTGATGCAAATATGGAAGTTTACACAATCCAATTCGTGAATAAACTTCTGGAAGGTAGACTTTGGCAATGACTTTGTGAAGAGATCGGCAAAATTGTTTTGGTTTTAGAGTGAGAGAATGAGATGTTTGAGAGCGGCAGAAGGTGAGTTCGAGATCGAGAGAAATAAGTGGAAATGGAAGGAAAAGTCGAGAGGTTGTGGTTGAAGCACACCTTTCGACGATGATGGACGCGTGGCTAGCATGGACAAATGTGTAACTTCACTGTACTAAGAGGAAAAAAGAACGGGGCACAAAGAGCAGTTGAGGGCTATTTTTGTCAATTTACTGCTGGTGAATAGTACTTTTCGACTGGATTTAAGTATTATGATAATTTCAATACAAACCTTAAACTACAAACAAAATCAAACAAAGTGACCAAATTCAAATTTAGGCAAAATATAGTGGCCTATGTAGAACAAAGAAGCTTATCTTATTTTATAAACTGCTGGGTAAATGAGAAATTGAAATTAATACCTTTTTTAACATTGAGATAACAATGACCTAGTTGGTTAAAATAAAAGTCCTTATGGGAAGATTTTGAGCTTAGAAGATGAAACTTTAGTCAAAATACAATAACTTTTGGCTAGATATTAGCTTGATGGAAACTCTAGTTTGATTGTTTAGTGTTTTGGCTTGGAGAGCTTGTTCATCTAGTTAACAGTAAACTCAAAATCTTTAGCTAGGGTTTCAATTTGAATTATTTGAGGAGAAAGAGAGAAGGATTCATAGGAATTCGACCTGAAAACGGATACCAGCTGTCGACTACCTGACTTCATCTTCCTCATCTTTTATCCGGACTTATGACCAACAATGTAAGATAAACTTACGTAGCCAATCTTGTGTCCAATAAGAATATAGCTATAAGTTATAGCTAGGGTGTCACAATTGGATTATTCCTAGAATAAACATTGCCTAATTAAAGAGCAATAATGTAAAATAGCAAGTTTAGAGCAAACATGTCAAGTTGATGGAATATGTGTTGCGTGGGTTGATTTGCAAAACTTGGACTTGGAACCATCAAGGTGTTATACTATTTTTATATTAGTTTTCCTATATTTGCTTGATTTTAAAATGGAATTATCAAAATTCCACGTTTTAAGGGCCTAACTCAACTCATAACTAACATCCTTTTCTTATCCACCAAGAAGAAAATCTCCCCCCCGTTTTTTTAATCAAATGATATTATCTACACTAAGAAAATGGGTTGTGTTTAGCTTCACAATTGATTAGCAATAATGTGGTTCAAATTCGCCTTTGATAAAAATCAAACCTAAGACTTCTCATTTACAAGTGAAAAGGAATACCACTAGAGCGTAAGTGAGATGTCTTATGTTCGATTATCTCTAAAAGGTGAATTTAAACCATATTATTGCTAGACTATTGTGAGGCTAAGCCTACACCCTCCCTTAGTGTAGATAATGTCGTTTGTTCAAGAAAAAAAATTAGTATTACAGTCTAGTGGTGTTCATATTCATTCATAAGTGAAATGTCTTAGGTTTAACTCTCATTAAAAGCGAATTCAAATCACATTATTGCTGCCCATTATAAAACTAAGTCCACACCTTTAATATAATAACGTTTGTTAAAAAACAAAAACAAAAAAAACAACAAAAATACGTTAATAACAACAAAATGAGATCCAAATCCCATCACGCGCATTCACCCCTCGTGCAGTGGACTCCCCCACCTCCTCCTCCTACTAACTGTTTGTTTTCTTTTTTGGCTTTCGGTAGAAGCTTTTATTTAGACAAATCAGCGTGAATTTCTCGAGAAGTCAGTGATCAAACTCAACCCCAGCCGTCCGATTTACCTATTCCTTTTCTCCACAAGAAACCATCTCTCTGCTTTTCTGCCTCCTTCCAGTTCGTTGCATCTCTGAATCTGTGTTGTTAGCTTTTCCCTCTCCAGAATTGGCAGCCAAGCTTTTCCGGCCAAATTCTTGGTCGGTAAGTCAATTTACATTCTTTCCCGTTTTACTCTGCTATAAAGTTTGCTTCTTTTTGCTTTAATTGTTTGTGGGTTCGATTTATTTCTGGTTTTTTGGTGTGTTTTTGAGAAAGTTCTGATTTTTCTGAAATTTTGGGGGGTTTAGTGATCTGGGTATTGATATTTTCTTGAAATTATTTGTTTGGTTGCTGGGAAAATCAAGTTTTTGTTTTAATCCAACAATTTCATTGGGTTGCTATATGCAAAAGAATATGGAAATTGATTTTTTTTATTTAGCTTTTAAGAATTGAAGAGAAAAATGGAGCTATACATTCATGAAACTTTGCATGCAAACAATTCCAAACTTTCTATTATTTTCTCTCCCTCTTCAATTTGGCAAACATTTAAAAATTAATTTGTTTTAAATGGTATTGAATGGCCGTTACGATTGAGTTCTTATTGACTATGTTTTTTTTTCTTTGAACTAGTTGAAGGATGGCTATAACTGCTCCTTGTGCATTTATGCAATAGATTTTTACTAATTAGAGCTACAAATCAAGATAATTATGGGATTATCTTATTTAACTTCTGTTATTTCTGATTGGTTTGGTGATATATTGTAAGGATGCTGAGTTACTGCTTTTGCCTTGTTCACTAATGTGTTGCTTTTTTTACCCTTTTTGTGGGTTCAAAGGAGGCATAAGGCCTGGGGAGGGGAGGGGAGGGTGAGCTGAACTTTGGTGTTGGTAGGTAGATGCTCTAAATGGGTTGCTTTAGTTCTAAGGCAAGGCGGCAGTTTCCTGGACACGAGGATCCAGTGAGTCTTGCTTCGCAAACAGCTTGTAAGTTGTTCAATGTTTGCTTTTTCATTAGTGGTTTTTGCAGTTTTCTATACTTTTGAATGATGATGACTATGTGTTTACGCCCTGTAGTTTGTTGTAATCTCTTGGTTTGCAATGAAGGCCCTGTACACAGTTTGTTAATCTGAACTTATTATTTAGCAGGTTTTCCTACTTGTTTCGTTTCTCCCAGCAATTATATTTATCTTTTATGTCTGAAATATGAGACCACTGGATCTCTTGTTACTCCAGGGTTTAAGCTATTGGCATTAGGCTTTCGCTCCTCTCTGAACCTTTATATTCTTCCTCAATTAATTGGTTATGACCTCAAAAGATAATCAAAGCATTTGAATACAATATTTTCTTTGTTGCGGTAAATGTTATAACATCATAATATAATTAAACTGATTATTTCATCTCTTTTCTTTCTCTAGCACATGCACAAACTCACTCTTTCATTCTCAGACCAATTTAACGCGTTCGTTTTGGTCCCCAGTTACTGTTAGTGAAGTTGAAGCACTCTTTGAGTTATATAAGAGTATCAGCAGTTCTGTGATTGACGATGGGTTGATAAACAAGGTATGTACCTGCTTGCTACCATCATGCTAATTCTCCCCCAGCCTGCTTTATTGTAGAAATTCAAGTTTTGATTAAAGTGGATGGAAAAGGATTGGATGTTCTAATGACGGGATCACAGTGAATGTTAACGACATTTTACAATCGAAAGTTTCCATGGTGTTAAACTGTATTGGGCAGTGTATTACATGTTGTAACAGGATGTTTAGCTTTTACAATTTGGTTCCAAATATATATCTGTAAATTCATTTTTGAATTAAAAATTAACATATTTATATGTAAAATTATTTTTATTTATTTATGCTTGTCTGGTCAAAACTTCTTGATAAACATCTATTTACGAACGTAGTACTACAAACTGTTATATGCCAATATCTGTTAGGAAAATGTGACATTGAGTGTTCTTGGTGAATACGCAGGAAGAATTTCAGCTAGCCATTTTCAAGAATAGAAAGAAAGAAAATCTCTTCGCAAATCGGGTATGTATCTATTACTTTAGTTATTAGTGTAGTTTTTTTGTGTGCAGATTATATTATATCTATAAACATTGAAATCATGCTGTTAATTATAAAATATTTCCAGAACCATATAAAACTAATTTCTCGAAACTTGTGCTTTTTTTTAGCAGTTCATATATTAGATGACTGGTAGTAATTTTACTTTCATGTATGTATAGGTTGTTGATCTTATGCTTAATCTATTTATCCACATTCTGTATTGTGGTGAATCAATCAACTTTATGCAGCTGCATCAGTTGTTTAATGAGTTTCATCTGCCTAAAGTGATAACCAGATGTAATTTAAATTTAAAGTAGTTGAAGGTATTCATTTCCTTGTTTCACTGAATCATAACTGATGGTGAATCTAACTATTCTCCTCCCTAAATTTCTGCTCTGGTTCAAGTTTTGACTTTTGTTCTTGAACCAACTCCACATGCAGATATTTGATCTGTTTGATGTTAAACGGAAGGGTGTGATTGACTTCACTGACTTTGTGAGATCACTCAATGTCTTTCATCCCAATGCCTCGCTAGAAGACAAAATTGACTGTAAGTTGAATGGACACATAGATATCTTAAACATATTTCAAAGAGCAGACTTCTTTTAGTTTATGTACCACAGAACTTCTACATGCCTGTACTATATTCTAAAGTTTGCACTTTTTTTTCTGTTGTGTTGCAGTTTCATTCAAGCTTTATGATTTGGATAGCACGGGCTTTATTGAGCGCCAAGAGGTATATTGGTGTTCATCTTCATGTTTTTTCCCTGTTTCTTATGCCCAAGTGGGTTAGGATATAAAACAATCAGAACCCATTGCAGGGTTGGTTAAAAATTGTGTTCCCTTGGGGAGTGGGACTTTAACCAGTATCTCTTTGTTATGCATTGGGTGAACTACAACACATTACACTATTGCAGTGGTAATTGAGTTGCACACGCATGGGTTAGAAAATTAAATTATATTAAGCTAAGTCTCACAAAATGGAAGTCAAAATTTTCAGCAGCTTGTAAACTCTTTAATTTTTTTTCCTTTTTTTTGTAGCTCTGAGAATTTGAGCAAAAAGATCTGAGCCGAAGAGAAAATAATACACTGGAAATCATTGTTTTTGGTTTTGGCAGGTCAAACAAATGTTGATTGCACTTCTTTGTGAATCTGAAATGAAGCTGGCTGATGAGACCATTGAGATAATTCTTGATAAGGTAAGTTGTCACTTGTCTTTGATGAAATGCCTGAGAACCCGAGGGACAAAAAAGTGTACATTTTTCTTCAGAAACTCATTGAAGCCTTCCAGATTGTTTGTCCTCTAAAACATGGTTAATCTTATTTATCTCATTAGTGCCAGCCCATTGGGATCGACTTGAAATTATTATATACCGATTTAGGTGCATTTTGAGATACTAATCTGGAGATTCATAGTTTACACATTTTAGAGTCATCCTTCGTGTGCTAAGATCTTGATCAGACTATGAATACGTCATCATTTAGCATCACAAATTTACTGGATATGTAATTCTCTCATGTTTGTGGACAGACATTCTTGGAAGCTGATGTAAATCAAGATGGGAAGATAGACAACTATGAATGGAACAATTTTGTCTCAAAGAATCCATCATTACTAAAGATAATGACCCTCCCCTATCTTCGGTATGGAACAAATTTTTCCAATCTCATGCGTAGAAATCAATGTTTCGTAAATTTCATAGTTCTGAAATATTTGTATTCTTTACTAAATGCAGGGATATTACCACCACATTTCCAAGTTTTGTATTTAATTCTGAGGTTGATGAGATTGCTACATGAGAAGCAATAGCTTAGAAAGGTTATGCATTAGTGTTTAATTTAGTTCCTTGTAGTTTTTATATTAACTATATCAACTAGCTCTCAAAGAAAGTCGCCTCAAAAAAAAAAAAAAAAAAAAAAAAAAAAGGAAACGGAATGAAATCGGTATATATTGATGGAAGGGGAGAGAGCTGCTATCTGCGTATGGGTATAAAGAAAGTCACCTCAGTAGTAGTTTCTTTTTGGTTTGATTGTAAAGCACCTTCCATGTAATGGAATTTTTTTGGCCATTTTTTATTTTGGCGGTTTTTACTTGCTTGGGGAAGTCGGGTTAATGTTTCTTTTACTGTAGATTTATGACCATCTTCCACGATTCCATGAACGGGAAATTTTGAATGCAAAAACATGTTTTATAAGGTTGTGTTTCTCCCTTTTTATGGTAAGAAAAGATGTTTTACAAGTTTGTATATATGGGCCTCCTGGAATTTTTGAGGCAAGCCTTCTGAAAAGTCATTTCAAAAGCATTTTTGTTCCACTTCCACCATAAAACCATCAATGGCACCTTTACGTAAGGGCAATCAGAAGAAATTGAATTCGATTACGGAATATGGAGTTTATAAAAAATTTGGAATGGATTTTTTCTCCTCATCTTGCCCTCATATTTTTTTTTTTTGAGTGTAACAATATATTTAAACTAAAGGGAGGAGGAGTTCGGTTAAGCCCTACAATGGGTAATCTAATTTGCTATGGAATTCGCTATTTATGAGATTCGAACCTAAAATCTTTTACTTACAAGTGAAGAAGAATACTATTAGATCGTGGTACTGAGTGACGCCCTTCGCATTAATCCAACACCAAATTTTGTTCTCTCAGCCAAAAAAAAAAAAAAAAAAAAAGAATCAAAATATTAAATAAAAAAAAGTTTTCACAAAGTTATTATAAAATGAAAATAAATAAATAAAAAATAATTAGCATATAAAATAATTTCAATTACGTGGAAAATTAAGGGACCTTGCATCTTTTTAGCCACTTTATATAACGGTCAAGTGATATTCATTTTCACTTGTAAGGGAGAGGTCTTTGGTTTGATTCTCGCCAAAGGTGAATTTGATCCATATTATTACTAGTCCATTGTAAGGCTAAGCCCACCCCTCCCCGTTAATATAGATAATATCATTTGTTCAAAAAAAAAAAAGTTTCAATTCATGTGAATTAGTAAAAAGTTTTTATGGTTCAGTAGTAATCGTACCTTTGATTCCTAAAAAATTTAGCAAATAGTTTCTATAGGAATCTAATTCTGATTCTTACCCACCCCAACTCCTATTTAGTTCAATTCAATTCCTCACATTCTGATTACGGATTAGTAAATGAGCCACAAGTGTTATGGAGATGATTGTAAAACTAAACGAGATGAGCCACAACGATAAATTATATGGTGCTCTGGGTTTTTCAACTGTCAGATATTGATTTTTGTGTTTTTGGCAAAAAAAAATTAAAACAATTGAAAGGTCCTGAATATCCAATACTCCTTAAATTGACAAATCAATAAATTATGATTCGAATCAGTAGCGTTTCAAACCCAAGCAATAATAATTTGATTGCCCACCGTAAAGAAGGGGTAAGTGGAGTTTAATCCTTGGCATAGTTCAACTTTTCATAAAAAGCTGGTACAAGATAAAAAATTTAAATGAGTCCCTTGACTGGATGTCCACCTCAGAATTAATATTAAAACTCATATTTCATTGGATTTAATGTCTTTATGTGTATTTTAGTTCCTAAAATACCCCCACAATTAATATTTGATTTGAGGGCTTCATTTCCTCCTATAAAATAAGAAATTCAGTTACATACCAAATAAGAAAACGAAAGTATTGATTAGAATTCAAAAAGTTTCATATCACAAAGAAACAAAACTCTAGAAATCAAATTTTAATGAATACATCATACCAAATAAGTAAATAATGTACCTAAATCATGGTACCTATATCACAGTACCTATAACATGGTACCTATATCATGGTACCTAATACATGGTACCTGCAAATTAAAAAAACATTATTAGAATTTTAATGTACCTCAACCATGGTACCTATGTTGGATTAGTGTACCTCATTTCTATAGTGCGCCAAAATATAGAGGAGCTAATGGCATGAGAACCATTTGAAACCATGTGCAGTACACATATGCAGATCATATACAAATATTGAACTAATATATCAAGTATTCCACAAACAAACAACAAATCCTAACAAAAACCCATGTACACGATTTTAGTGAAAATGCTAAACTTCCTAGACAAAGAAACGAATCTGCACAACAGCATAGAAGAAGACGATGAAAGATTCATACAATTGAACTTTTGTGTTTAAAATGGACAAAAATTGAAAATATATTAAGTAATAATTGCACACTCATAACTCAGCATTTAAAATTTGTTATTGTCCATAATCACATACGGGCAATGTTGGAAAAATAGAATCAATAAAACCACCAAAAAAATAAAAGCTGACATGGATAATATATATTGACATGGATGTATAGTCAAAGGACTATAATCAATATTTAATCTTGTATAAGACATTTTTCTAATTATAATCTTAAGTAAGGATTAAAATCACTTTTACCAAAAATTTAACAAAAGTGTTGCGGCCATGATGTATATGGATGGAGTGCTTACAAAAGGGATGAATCAATCAGATATATTTTCCCAAATTTCTCAAAGTTTTACATGGTAACAAGTAATAACTTTGGGTGACAATTGAATCCCCAAACATCAAATAAGAATTTACCCGATTAATGATCCATATTCAATCAGATAACATACCGTTTATGTACGTGTGCGCGTATATAACATGCACAAGAATCATCACTCTATGGAAAGTTCTAAAGATTGAGTTGGGTCACATAATGGTTGGAAGGAGCCGTGTAATATTATTTCTCTTCGCGGTGGTGGTTGTCGCACTCTGCCAATCTTCACGGCAGGTCTCGGCATGGCTGTATGGGGAGGTCCTTGTCGAGATACAAAACGTTCTGGACCCTTCAAGGGCTGACCTCCAAGTACAGTGTTTGTCCGGGGACGACAATCTGCACAACCATATAGTCGAATTTGGCAACACTTACAACTTCACGTTCGAGAATAATGTTTGGGACACAACGCTTTTCTTTTGCTACTTTCAGTGGGAAAAGCCCGACCACGTATGGCTCCAAGGCGGCCCCTATGACATATACGTGGCCAAGAGGGATCAAGAACGTTGCATGCATTATTGCAGGTGGCGGGTTGAAGAGGAAGGCCTGTATTCCTTGAGCAATAAGAACGGCATTTGGGAGAATCTATACAATTGGCCTCAATGAAAACTACCTACTTTTTTATTTTCCTTATTCATCCATGACGAGTACTAGTCCTTAATTTAAGAAATCTCGTCGTATGTTGAATTCTTTTTGTCAAATAATTACCCAACTTTTAGGGTTAATTCCAAATTGTAGACTCATCTTTACCCTCTGTTAAATAAAAAAAAATAAAAAATATTAAGATTCTAGTTATTTATAAGCAAGAAAACCTCAAATTAACTCAAATAATAGCTGAACATCAACATAGAAAACAAAAAGATCAACTTAAATTATCATTAAAAAATGGGTTAATTACAAATAACCACACAAACTTTTAGAATTAATTTCAAATTGATCTCAACCTTTTAAAATAGGGAACTTTATTGAAAAGGGCTTGTGCTAAGTTTATTTTAACAAAAAACCATGCTATAACTTTATTTAATGAAAAAGAATCAAAATTAAATGAAAAACCCTTAAATTTTAATAAAAAGGACAAAAAAAAACTTAAATTTTAATGAAAAGGACACAATTAAAAATATAAAAAAAATCTGTCGCGTGCGCAATGTCACAGCCCGTCCCGAAATATTATAATTCTAGGCGTGAGATTACTTATTTACCCTTGGACGTTTTGTGTGGTTTTGTGGGTGAGGTTTAATTTGGTCAAATTCTAAATTTTCCTAAGTTTTGGAACACTTAGGAATTATTGTGTTTATTTGGTTTTGGTTGAGGACCACGTGTGCCACACACACATACACACTTTCACTCCCTGTCTCTCTCCTTCCCGTGCACTCTCTCTCTCCCCTCCCTCTCGATTTTCTCCTGTTTCCGTCAACCTTGTACGGACGAACGTCAAGTTCACCATTCACGCACAGATCAACGTTAAAAAGGTAAGGTTCTTGTTCCCTACAAGCTCCTGAGTCCATTCGTACCATTTTTAGGACCTGAAAACCTCAAAAACCCTGAGAACTCTAACCTCCGATTTGGTGCACTGTTCATTCACACGTAAATGTGAAGGTTTCAGTGGATTTTAAGCTCACAGGGAGCTTTAGAAGGCCCTCACGAAGCTCGGAGAAGAAAAACCAAGCGATTTGGACGTCGGGATCATGAGTTTCAAGTTTGGCCGGTTTTCTCGAATTTCTCCAGTGAGATCCTGTGATCTTTGGGGCTTTAAACAAGTAAGGAAATGTTCTACAAGTTAAGAGCTTCAATTTGGTTCTGGTTTCATGAAATTTGGATGAAAAATGAGTGAGATATGAAGGTTTTCGTATTTTTCCAGTTTCCGGCGAACGGTGACGGCGAGGCTAGCAGGAGAAGAAGATAGAATATTCCGTCAAAGTTGACGGAATATTCTGACACCGTCAGATAAAACTAACGGGTTATGTTACTATTTAATGGAATATTCCTAACGGCTGTTAGGGTTTCTGTTAGGGTTCCCTGCGCGTGTTGCCGTGCCTTGGCAGACGCGTTGGTGGTCGGAAATTTTTTCTAAAAATATGGGGTTGTTCGTGGAGTTGTGTAGATCACGTTGGTATATTCAAACACCACATTTGAGTTTTGTATGAGAAGTTATTAGCTAGTTTTGGTTATGTGCTTTAAATTAACGTTTATTCAATTAATTCGCATATATGTGAGACTTATCCCGAGGACGAGCGCAGTCAAGGGCGACTCGGGGGGTTACGACCCTTCGACATACCAGTGAGTGAACTTTTGGTTTTCAGTATATATTTATATACTTGATGTTTTCCTAGAAAATGCGTTTAAATTTAAGTATGCATTGAATGCCATGCATATAAATTTATATTTCGTATGTGAATTAGTATATGATGCATAATATATATAATTGTGGTGCTGTGGACGCTCAGGTAAGCCCAGGTGAGTTATAAATTGTGAAGGTGATTAAAGTTGTGATTGAGAAAAGTTAAGCTCATACACATGCACCAAGGGTGATTGTGATTTAGCCAGAGATATGGCACATGCTTGTTTATAACGTCACATCCTGCACCATATGCTCACATTGGATCCAATTTAGGTGCACAGTCCTGTCGTACAGACCATCATAGATGGTTTCGACTCGTAGGTGACTAGCGAATTATCACCCCGCTATCATGAGAGAGTAGTATTGAGCATAATTTTATTACACCCAGTCTTGTCGTACAGACCCTTTTTAGTGGTTCCGACTTATGTGCAGTGTAGTGCCGTATAGGTCATAGTAGTGACTCCGGCTAGATTGACTAATGAGCTATGAATTCAGCCGTACAGATTTATGCAGAGGTTCTGGCTAATATGTTATCTTCCATGCAATTATTCTCATTTGAATTATTTATTCTATTTTATGTTTGGGCATGGCATACTTATGAATATAGTTATGTGAAGCATGATTTGAATTGAGATAATTATATATATGTTGATGTATATGTTATATTCTATTTTTGGGGAAATCTATACATGTTTTACGGCGAGGGGTTAGAGCATTTTAATGATGAAATGGTTTTGTAAAACATTTGTTTTTGCCCACTCACGTTTTCTCTTTTGTGCCCCTCCAAGTTTTAGGTAGACTGTTGTTGGTGGCGTACGAGGATTTCGGCGATTCTGACATGTTTAAATAATTGTAGGACATCTTATGGTACTGTATAATTAGTACTTGTCCTACTGGACTGCACCTAGACTTTCTATGCTCTGATTAGGAGTATTTACACTTGTATCTCACTCTTAACAATTCATGTTTATTAGTGCACATTAGTAGCTTTTGGTTTTTATTTATTCGTATAACTCTTGTTTTCATCGCTTCTGCACTGTGCATATGGCTATGTCACCCTCACGTGATGGCCAGCATGCCTCGATCTCGGTCGGGGTGTGTCAGTTTGGTATCAGAGCCTAGGTTTAGCAGTCCTGTATAGTTTATGAATATTCTAATCCTTGTGATGTCTTCTGTCAGAACTATGCCGCCTCGTAGAGAGCCCCGTCACTCAGCTGAGCCTAGTTTCCCTGATATTGCTCAATTAGGAGAAGCTATAGTTAATGTCATTCAGTCTTCGTTCCGTCCTCCTCAAATGACACCTCTTGAGACTGTGTATAATCTGAAGCTGAATCACTTCATAGGAAATGAAGGACATGAGGGAGCGGAGAAGTGGCTTAATTATGTCGATAAGACTTTCCTTGTGATGCAGAGTCAAGGGAATATTCCTTCTGATAGGTGGGTCGTGACGATTACCTGGTTTTTGGGTCCGGAGCCTGTATCTTGGTGGAGATATGAGTCATATTAGATGACACCAGAGGTTGTAACGGATTGGGAAGTGTTTAAGCAGTTGTTTCGGAAAAGGTTCATTCCTCTTGAGTACAGTGATACCAAGAAACAAGAGTTTACCCATTTGAAGCAAGGCAAGATGTCAGCAAATGAGTATTACAGGAAGTTCACTGATTTATCTCGATATGATCCGGAAGTTGCTGCTAATCCGGTCGAGATGCTCCGTCGCTTCAGGTTAGGTACTAAGAAGAAATGGCATTCTATAGCGACATTGACTCCCTGTGTCACTTACCAAGAGTTTTATGAGGTTTTACTGAGGATTAAGGACTCAAAGAACATGCCCAGTAAAAGTGAAGATGAAGAAGAAAAGAATGTGAACCAAAGGCGAGATGATAAAGGTAAGGGTCAATCATCTCAAGGACCTCGCAAGACCCAGAGTTTTAAGAGAAGCGGTGGCAGTTCCAGCTCTTCTAGCGGAGGTTTGAGCTCTAAAATGCAGATGAGAGGTGGTAGATTTACTGGAGGCCCTAGATTTCAGAGGCAGAGAGACTTTGGTGGTTCAGGTGCTCCTTTATGCAGCATGTGTAATAATAGGCATTTCAGAGAGTGTAGGAGAGGCAGTAGTGCATGCTACACTTGTGGATAGATGGGGCATAGGGCTGCTCAATGCCCTCAGAGTCAGCAGAGGCCCCAACAGCCTTCCTTATCACCACCTGCGTCGACCCAGCAAGCTTCAGGATCTAGTGGTTATGCCTAGACTGGACGAGGATGTGCTTATCATTATCAGGGCGACGCCGCTCCTTATACTTCAGAACAATATCAGTACTCACAGGAACCTCAGTATCAGGGTGGGTACCCTCAATGTCAGGGAGGTTCTATGTCATATCAGCCACATTCAGCCGGTGGATCCTAGTGGTACTAAGGGGGACAGCCCCAGTAGGTAGAGATTGCTTCGAGGCAGTCTGGTCAGCCAAGGCAAGGATGTGGTGTTCATGCTAACAGAGGTCGTGGTGGACAACAGCAGAATGAGGGACGTATCTATAACATGACACTGCAAGATGCTCAGAACAATCCTGATTTAATCATGGGTACGTTAAATATTCTTGGTCATTTTGCTAGAGTATTGATTGATTGTGGTGACACATTCTGTTGTTTCTCATGCATTTGCTCAAATAACGCAACCTCATCCTACACCTCTAGGATATGATTTAGAGTTTTCTATGCCTAGAGGGGATTGATGTTTTGTGGATTGGGTATATCCAGGATGTCCAGTGATAGTGGATGATGTTGTTATGCCAGCCAATCTTATGTCGTTGGATATTATGGATTTTGATGTGCTTTTGGGCACTGATTGGTTGCACTATAATCGTGCCAAGATAGATTGTTATGGAAAAACAATCATTTTTCATTGTCCTCGATTACCTGAAGTTACATTTGTAGGAGAGCCTAGTGGGGTGAGGCATGGTGTTATTTCTGCCATGAAAGCCAAAAGAATGTTGTCGAAAGGTTGTTAGGGATATTTGGCTCATGTGGTGCTGAATGATGATGCTCCTAGTAGTGTAGAGGATGTGCGTGTGGTTAGGTATTTTCCGGATGTATTCCCTGAGGATTTGCATGGATTGCCACCAGACAGAGATGTGGAGTTTGTTATTGATCTGCTTCCAGTAACGAATCTTATATCTTTGACTCCTTATAGAATGGCTCATGCTGAATTAAGGGAATTGAAAGTTCAGTTGCAAGAATTAGTGGATAAAGGTTTTATTCGTACTTCACCTTGGGGAGCTCCAGTTTTATTTGTGAGGAATAAAGACGGAACCTTGAGGTTATGCATTGATTATAGGCAATTAAATAGGGTAACGATTAAAAACCGTTATCCATTGCCTCGTATAGATGATTTGTTTGATCAACTCCAAGGTACATGTGTGTTCTCTAAGATTGACTTGAGGTCTGGTTACTACCAGTTGAAGATTAGAAATGAAGATGTCACTAAGACCGCATTCAGGACTCGATATGGTCATTATGAGTTTCTTGTGATGCCATTCGGGTTAACTAATGCACCATCAGCTTTTATGGATTTGATGAATCGAGTATTCCAGCCATATTTGGACAAGTTTGTTATTGTCTTCATTAACGATATTCTGGTATACTCTAAGTCTAAGGTTGAGCATGCTAGACATCTTAAATTGGTGTTGAAAAGTTTGAGGGAACACCAGTTATATGCTAAGTTTAATAAATGTCAATTTTGGTTGAATCAAGTGGCATTTTTGGGACATGTCATTTCTGCTCAAGGCATTCAAGTGGATTCTCAAAAAGTGGCAGCAGTAGAGAATTGGGAGCAACCTCGAACCGTCACCGAGGTACGGAGTTTTCTTGGCCTAGCAGGGTATTATAGACGGTTCGTTAAGGATTTTTCAGTGATTGCTTTGCCATTGACGAGGTTGACCCAGAAGGATGTTAAGTTTGAATGGGATGATAATTGTGAGCAAAGTTTTCAGCAGTTGAAGTATTATCTCACTCATGCATCTGTTTTAACACTCCCAAATGATAGTGGTAATTTTGAAGTCTACAGTGATGCTTCTTTGAATGGCCTGGGTTGTGTATTGATGCAACATGGTAAGGTGATTGCTTATGCTTCGAGACAGTTAAAACCTCATGAGAAGAATTACCCTACTCATGATTTGGAGTTAGCAGCTATCATCTTTGCTTTGAAGATTTGGAGACATTATCTTTATGGTGAGAAATGTAAGATCTTCACGGATCATAAGAGTCTTCAATATCTTTTTACTCAGAGAGATCTTAATCTTCGGCATCGGAGGTGGATTAAGTTACTTAGTGATTATAATTGCACGATTGAGTATCACCCTGGTCGTGCAAATGCAGTGGCGGATGCATTTAGTCGGAAGACTCCAGCTAGACTTAATGCCATCTATGATTGTCATGTTCCTCTTCTTACGGATTTATGGTCCACTGGAGTGGAGTTAGGAGTGGAAGATCGAGATGAAGCCTTGCTTGCTAATTTTCAAGTTAGGCCAATTTTAATTGATCGTGTGCTCGAGGCCCAAATGAATGATGAAGAGACCCAGGAAATAATTCAAGCAAGGAATCAAGAGAAGAAGAAAGATTTCAGGATTTGAGAAACTAATGGTATGCTTATGCAGGAAAGAAGAATGTATGTACCGAATAATGCAGCGTTAAAGAAAGAAATCCTTGATGAAGCACATATTTCGGCATATGCGATGCATCCAGGAGGTACCAAGATGTATCATACCATTCGACCATTTTATTATTGGCCGGGTATGAAAAAGGAAATTGCCAAATATGTGAGTAGATGTGCCATTTGCCAACAGGTTAAAGCTGAAATGAAGAAGCCGTTTGGGTTGATGCAGCCGCTTCCCATTCCACAGTGGAAGTAGGAAAATATTACTATGGACTTTGTGTACAAGCTTCCTCGTATACAGAATGGTTATGACGACATTTGGGTGATAGTTGATCGGTTTACTAAGTCAGCACACTTTATTCCAGTGAGGGAAAAATATTCGTTAATCTGATTAGCTAAGTTATTCATATCGAAGATTGTGAAGTACCATGGCGTTCCAGTTAATATTATCTCGGATCGGGACCCTAGATTTACTTCCAAGTTCTGGGTAGCATTTCAGGAAGCTCTTGGTACGAGATTACTTTATAGTACGACATATCACCCTTAGACAGACGGACAATCTGAGAGGACTATTCAGACATTGGAAGATATGTTGAGATCTTCAGTACTTCAGTTTGGCGATGGTTGGCCTAATTGTTTGGATTTGATAGAGTTTGCCTACAACAACAGTTACCATTCGAGTATTGGTATGGCACCATTTGAGGCAATTTACGGGAAATCTTGTCGTACGCCTCTATGTTGGTCAGAGGTTGGTGAAAGAGTTTTAGTGGGCCCTGAGATTGTGGACGAGACTACTCAAAATGTCCAGGTAATTAAGTCTAACCTGAAAGCGGCCCAGGATCGACAAAAGAGCTTAGCAGACAAGCATGCCACTGACCGGAAGTATAATGTAGGTGATTGGGTATTTCTGAAGCTATCACCTTGGAAAAGTGTTGTACGATTTGGAAAGAAAGGCAAGTTGAGTCCTAGATACATTGGACCATATATGATCATCGAACGAGTCGGTGAGGTTGCTTACAGGCTTGAATTGCTTCAGAGTTGTCCAAGGTACATGATGTGTTTCATGTTTCAATGCTTCGTCATTATGTCTCAGATCCTTCACATGTGATTCCTCCTCAACCTTTGGAAATTAATCCGGATTTGACTTATGATGAGGAACCAGTGACTCTTTTGGATTGGAAGGATAAGGAACTAAGGAATAAGACCGTGCGTTTGGTGAAAGTATTATAGAGAAATCATTCAGTGGAAGAAGCTACTTGGGAGACAGAGGATCGGATGAGAGAGATGTATCCACGCTTGTTTTATGATTATTAGTGGATGTATTTGTTGTGTGTAATTTAGAGGACGAAATTTTATAAGGAGGGTGGATTGTCACAGCCCGTCCCGAAATATTATAATTCTAGGCGTGAGATTACGTATTTACCCTTGGACGTTTTGTATGGTTTTGTGGGTGAGGTTTTATTTGGTCAAATTCTAAATTTTCCTAAGTTTTGGAACACTTAGGAATTATTGTGTTTATTTGGTTTTGGTTGAGGACCACGTGTGCCACACACACATACACACTTTCACTCCCTGTCTCTCTCCTTCCCATGCTCTCTCTCTCTCCTCCCTCTCGATTTTCTCCTATTTCCATCAACCTTGTACGGACGAACGTCAAGTTCACCATTCACGCACGGATCAATGTTAAAAAGGTAAGGTTCTTGTTCCCTACAAGCTCCTGAGTCCATTCGTACCATTTTTAGGACCTGAAAACCTCAAAAACCCTGAGAACTCTAACCTCCGATTTGGTGCACTGTTCATGCACACATAAATGTGAAGGTTTCAGTGGATTTTAAGCTCACATGGAGCTTTAGAAGGCCCACACAAAGCTCGGAGAAGAAAAACCAAGCGATTTGGACGTTGGGATTGTGAGTTTCAAGTTTGGCCGATTTTCTCGAATTTTTCCAATGAGATCCCGTGATCTTTGGGGCTTTAAACAAGTAAAGAAATGTTCTACAAGTTAAGAACTTCAATTTGGTACTGGTTTCATGAAATTTGGATGAAAAATGAGTGAGATATGAAGGTTTTCGGATTTTTCCAGTTTCCGGCGAACGGCGACGGCAAGGCTAGCCGGAGAAGAAGATAGAATATTCCGTCAAAGTTGACAGAATATTCTGACGCCGTCAGGTAAAACTAACGGATTCTGTTACTATTTAACGGAATATTCCTAACTGCATTTAGGGTTTCTGTTAGGGTTCCCTACGCGTGGCCGCGTGTGTTGCCGTGCCTTGGCCGGTGCGTGGTGGCGTGTGGGTGGTCGGAATTTTTTTCTAAAAATATGGGGTTGTTCGTGGAGTTGTGTAGATCACATTGGTATATTCAAACACCCCATTTGAGCATTGTATGAGAAGTTATTAGCTAGTTTTGGTTATGTGCTTTAAATTAACGTTTATTCAGTTAATTCGCATATAGGTGAGACTTATCCCGAGGACGAGCGCAGTCAAGGGCGACTCGGGGGTTACGACCCTTCGACATACCAGTGAGTGGGCTTTTGGGTTTCAGTATATATTTATATACTTGATATTTTCCCAGAAAATGCGTTTAAATGAAAGTATGCCTTGAATGCCATGCATATAAATTTATATTTCGTATATGAATTAGTATATGATGCATAATATATATAATTGTGGTGTTGTGGATGCTCAGGTAAGCCCATGTGAGTTATAAATTGTGAAGGTGATTAAAGTTGTGATTGAGAAAAGTTAAGCTCATAAACATGCACCAAGGGTGATTGTGATTTAGCCAGAGATATGGTACAAGCCTGTTTATAACGTCACCTCCCGCACCATATGCTCACATTGGATCCAATTTAGGTGCACAGTCCTGTCGTACAGACCATCATAGATGGTTCCGACTCGTAGGTGACTAGCGAATTATCACCCTGCTATCATGAGAGAGTAGTATTGAGCATAATTATATTACACTCAGTCTTGTCATACAGACCCTTTTTAGTGGTTCCGACTTATGTGCAGTGTAGTGCCGTATAGGTCATAGTAGTGACTCTGGCTAGATTGACTAATGAGTTATGAATTCAGCCGTACAGATTTATGCAGAGGTTCGGGCTAATATGTTATCTTCCATGCAATTATTCTCACCTGAATTATTTATTCTATTTGATGTTTTGGCATGGCATACTTATAAATATAGTTATGTGAAGCATGATTTGAATTGAGATAATTATATATATGTTGATGTATATGTTATATTCTATTTTTGGGAAAATCTATACATGTTTTACGGCGAGGGATTAGAGCATTTTAATGATGAAATGGTTTTGTAAAACATTTGTTTTTGCCCACTCACGTTTTCTATTTTGCACCCCTCCAGGTTTTAGGTAGACTGTTGTTGGTGGCGTACGAGGTTTCGGCGGAAATGACATATTTAAGTAATTGTAGGACATCTTATAGTACTGTATAATTAGTACTTGTCCTACTGGACTGCACCTAGACTTTCTATGCTCTGATTAGGAGTATTTACACTTGTATCTCACTCTTAACAGTTCCTGTTTATTAGTGCACATTAGTAGCTTTTGATTTTTGTTTATTCGTATAACTCTCGTTTTTATCGTTTCCGCACTTTGCACATGGCTACGTCACCCTCACGTGACGGCCAGCATGCCTCGATCTCGGTCGGGGTGTGTCACACAAGGCTTGTGCATTGTTTATAAAACTGAACACTATTTATGAAATTGAAACTATTTATGAAACTGCACTATTTATGAAACTAAACGGTACTATACTATTTATTGGTCCAATTTCATAAATAGTGCCTAGTTTTTTGTCCACTTTCATAAATAGTATCTAGTTCTTGATCATGTGTCATAAATAATACCTAGTTATTGGGTCCATTTTCATAAATAATGTATAGTAATTGGTCCACTTTCATAAATAGTGCCTAGTTGTTGGTTATGTTTCATAAATATTGTCTAATTCTTACTCCTGTTTCATAAATAGTGTATAGTTCAGTTTCATAAATAGTTCCCACCTATTGGTTTAGTTTTGGAAATAATGCCTAATTCTTGTTTTCGTTTCATAAATAGTGTCTACTTATTAGTCATGTTTCATAAATAGTGTCTACTTATTGGTCTAGTTTCATGAATAGTGTCTACTTATTGGTGAAGTTTTATAAATTGTGTTTAATTCTTGGTTCAGTTTTATAAGGTTTGAAACTTAAACCCTTTTCGGTCCTGTAAAAGCACCCATTGTGCCAAAAACGATGAACCCATAAGTGAATTTTTAGATCAAAACCTTGAGAAGATTATGTTCTCAGTAATTATATTTAAAAAGCTGTTTTCAATTTACCAAATTAAAATTTCCTCACTTTTTTCATATACCTACAATAATAAATATAGCTCTCCATCCAATTTCTTGAGCTTGGGTGTCATCTTGGAGAAATTTTTTCTTGTGTCCGTAACACAAATGGTATACCACGTGTTATTATATAATTGATGGAAATTTTTATTTTTTAACATAAGAATCTCACAACTTGTATAAAATGTATCATTCCGTGTTCTGGGCACATTGAAAAGTTTTTCGTCATCATGATTACTATTGGAAAATAATACCACAAAAATAAAATAGGAGAATGTAATTCATTTCAAAGTATTTTTCTTATTCTAAGCCAAAAAAAAAAAAAAACCATAAATGTAGCTGACGATGGGACAAAAAGATAAGAGGAAAAAGTGGAGTGTTTGAAGTTGGGGAGGGGAGGGGGGGGGGCGTTCGCGTCCCAGCGCAAGTTGGGTTTGTTAGGTTTTTTTATTTTTTTTATTTTTTATTTTTATCTTTCTTATTAGTCTTTTGTCTTTATTATTAAAATAAAGTTAGTGGGTGATTTTTTTATTAAAATATAAAGATTTGAAACCATTTTCATTAGTTTTTTTTTTAAAATGTTCTAAATAACTACCAATGTTTTAAAAGTTGGACATTTGTTAGGCTACCAGTATTAAGTGATGACCTGAACAAGTTTTGAAGCGTGATTCAGAACTCTGTAGGTGACGAGTTAGTGAAAACTACCTTTAGTATTTGTTCACACTATCATTTAACATTAACGATATCAACAATTAACGGTAGTACTATCACCACTTAACGCTGGTGACCTAATGACTGTAATATTCAAAGAAAATAAAAGAAATAATATTCAAAGAAAAACCTTATTAAACTATCTAATACTATTGTAAGATAGCGAAAGGCAAGTACATAACACCATGACTGAAGTGTTATAGTCAGTGGGCTCGTTGATCAATTTTGGGATCCACAGGTACCAACAGCGTTTTAGTTTAGTTGGACCTCCCTCACCATAACAATAAGCGTGCAGGATTTTCCATTGAAGCCTTGTGTCTCCCCAGTTCCTATCTTCGAGGGAAATTACTGTTTGAACCCAAATTAACATTCAACTTCTTTTCGCCTCAACAAAACATTTATCTTCTTTATCATCGACAATTCTCAAGCAAACATCTTCTCAGCATTACAGACGGAGAAATTCAAATACCTCAAGTTAATGAAGGATTATACCCATCATATCCAGGTTGCTTGATATGGCCTAAACGAAACTCTGAGGGGAGAACCCTTTCGAGAACAAACAGTTTGAGATAACCAACAGTAAAGGCCAATGTTTATATGGATCATATTCGGCATGTTCATGATTCCCTTACACATCAAAGAACATCACCGAACCACATGTCAGTTGCAAGGTCAGGGCTGACAATATGCCAACTTGAATCTTGAAAACAACCAAAATAATCAATCCAAAACTGCCTTAATTTGTTTCTTCAATCATCAATAAAACTTCTCGATACCAATCAAATAATCATTATCTGCTCAACCGCAGCTCCGTCTCAAGGACAGGGCCGAAAAAATGCCAACTTGAATCATGAAAAGCACCAAAATAATCATCAGAAACTGTCTTAATTCTAAACTCATCTGTGAATTTTCGAGCAGCCAAGATACGCGTTGTGGAATCGACAATTGCTGAGTTCTTAAACTCTGACAGGTGCTGCTCATACGTCTCAAAGCTATTCCCAAACAATACGATGCAATCCAACAGCTGCACTTCCCAATTCGCCTGCAGAAGATTATCATACAACTCTGCCTCACAATGTGGCATGAAGAACATCATCGGCTTTTGAGCCCGACGCCGGCCTTGCTCGTTTATAGACAGCACAGTGCAGCCAAGAGCTTCCAAAACACGAGTTTCGGTGGCAGAAAGAACAGGATCAAACACCTCTATATCTCCAATCCAACTGACATTTCTCTTCAGCAAGATCGCAAGGCTCAACTGCAATCGAGGTGAGTCGTAGGTCTCAAGGCTGCCAATTCCATATATCACCATGTTCATCTTTGATTCAGAGCTCAAAACCCTAAGGAAGCAATTCGTCAGTTCCGGAGTTCCAATTTGATCCAGTAAATTGAGAAAGAACTGAGACATCTCCAATTTCTTCATACAGATCTGCATCTTCTGCATCAGTTTTGATTCTCGGACAAAATTGATTTCAAAATCAGTTGGAGCCCAAGGCTCCTGCTGCTGTTGCTGTAGCTTTTGCGCTAGGGTTGGCATTCTGGGCGTGTTTCTTCTTTTGGCTCCACGACGAGATGAAACGACTGTCCACTCCCCGTTTAAAGTATGGTCCTCAGCAGTCAGAGTTTTTGCAGAAGCTGCCATTGAAATCCAAGAAACCTTCAGTTCTCACACTTCTTCGATGAGTCTGTATTGTATTCAGGAAGGTAATACTGTCACAATTTGCACAAAAAACTACATTAGTTCAATTGTTCAAGTGGTGGTTATGGCAAACTGTGGTAGAAGGAGGGCATAATTAGTAAAACCAGCCAATCAAATACACTTTTAAGAAAATGAAAAACGAAATAAAACCCATCAAGGGTCAAAATTGGAGGAAACAAAGAAACCCACTCTATTATCTCTAACTAATTTTTAGAGCGCAGAATTTCATTTTTCCCTTCTCTAATGAAAAGAGGACTATTTAATCTATTTTATGAACACTTATTAATTTTTGGTGGGTGTTTGTGGTTAGGTTATAGAAATTTGCTCACGTCCCAAACAGTTGTATTTACTATCTCTCAGCACCCATCTCATCTTCCCCAACCCACCCGAAATTGCAGAAAGAAAAAAGAATGTTAAATTCTCCACCAGGGCAATACAATATTTAGATGAAGGTTTATATTGCACCAACAATCAATTTCTTCTCCTTAATAATCATATTTTTCAGTATTATTACAATCCTATTAATTTCCCTTGAATTTGAATGAAGACCTTGATCTTAGGCAGCAATATGCATAGGGCAACTTCTATAGGGCAATGGCCATCCGAGGAGGAGAAATTAGCGAACCCAATTTTTAAAAGAGCCAAGAATCTTAACCAATTAATTAATAAACCCAAGTTTAAACTGACATGAGAACTCCAAAATATACAGTTCAACCCTCAAGGTTTTCTCTTTTATACACATGTAATGAATTCGACATATGCTCAGTGCCTTCGATCGTTCCAAATTTATATTAATTTTTCAAATTACTTTTTATCATCGACAGTAGTCATTCATTACTGAGAATACATTGCATATCAACATTCAATAAAGATGCAGTATCGAAATCGAACGGTATTGCAAGAGAAAATGAACAGTGAGAGTACCGTAGGGTGTATTGCAAGACAATACGAACAGTGAGAGAGGATTCGCACCAACCCACGACGAGACAAAGGGGAAGAGAGGGGGTGGACGTCGCTGTCGCGGTGGTCGTTCGTGTTCGTCGCTGGTGGTGGTGGAGGTGGTTGTTTAGTCGGGCGTGGTTGATCCAAGTCCGATGGGAGAGAAGAAGAGGACTTTAGGTTTTGACGAATTGGGTTCGTGGTTAATTATCGACCTGAATTTTTATTATTATTGCTGACCTGAATTTTGTACGGATTTTACATGAAAAACCCAAATGACCATATACACGAAGACCATTTTTGTTTCTTTTTTTTTTTTGAGAAAAGTATATACGAAGACCATCCAACAAATTTGGGCGCCAACTTCTCCCCGCACAAATTGCGTGACGACTCTATGTGACATTGAGGTGTGGTATTTATTACGGAATTTTAACAAAACATTATTGGTACTGTTTACTTTTAACGAAAAATCATATTTTTACGTTTTCTTGGTACTATTCATTATACTTTTATTTGTCATTTTTATTAAAATTAAAATATTTTTGGATTTTTCGTTAGTTTTCCTTATTTATTATTATCTTCTAGTGTTACCTTTCTTTACTTAAAGTTGCAAATAGGAGATTTTATGTTTGAATCTTATAGATAGCGATAACTAATTTATTTTTCTGCTCCTTAATTAAATGACTGTAGATAAGCTCAAGAGATAGACTGAAATTAAATGGACTCGAAGATGTAAGTGGTTTACTTCTGAAAATTGGGCTGCATCTACTGTGTATATTGATTTCAAGGTTAAATAACGCTCGGCTAATACATTTACTCTATCTTCTCTGATTCGTCTAACCCCCATAATGGAGGTATCTACCCCTTTTATATAACCTACACCCTCTTAAGGCATCTCAAACCGGCATTTAATGTGCCAACAACTTGTACAAGCTTACTGACAACTTTTCACCTATTCGCCCAAGCCGTCGTCAGCGAAGTGACGTTCTAGCAGTCGAATGGTGTTGTACTTTTATGCGCAAACGGAAGCGAATTATAACAAAGTACCAAATATCAATGTCGTAGGTGAAAGCTAAAACAAACAATCTCAAACTGACACAAGAGATTTACGTGGTTCGGCGTAAAGCCTACTCCACGGGCGAAGCACGACGAGAAATTTCACTAAACAAACGGAGATTACAAAAGAGTGTTTAAACTCTCACAACCCAAATCCCACAAATTACAAACCCTAAACCAAACGAGTAGAGAACCCAAAACTAACGGAGAAGATTCTCCCAAATTGCTCTCTAACTCACAAATTGACTCTCACCAAATTGTCACACGAATGAGCCACACAAAATACACTAACCCTAAGGTCCTATTATAGTGCATAGGACTTAGGTTACAATAGGAATCCTAATAGGAAATAAATCCAAATCCTAATCAAATAGGTAATTAACAAAATCTCTCCACCAAGGAAACTAACTAAGAAGTCAAAACCAAACCCAAATAGGACATCAAAAACCAAATAGGTAACACAAACCTAATTTATTGCATCATCCTAATTTTGAGCCAAAAACCCAACAAATGGCACCTTGTTTAAGGCCCATGTGGTCGCCAAGCACTACCCTGACTGCCTTTATGTCCCATCCTAGGTATCCGTCCGCACGTTGTTGAATGGCCTGAGTAGCACTTAAGTAGTTCCATCCTTAGAGACTTGTGCCATAAAGTTGTCAGTGTGCCCACATGTTCCACGCGGTTGGGTAGTCATCCTTTTGTCTCAGTCAGCCTAAACACTGGAGTCAACCCTATTTGAACTCTTTGACCTTGGGCTTCTTGGCCTTTTCTTGAGCTTATATCGTTGGGCATGCCTAAATGGGTCCATCGTTAACACAAGAAAACTAGAAATTATTTTGAGGTCTCACTATAGATTAATTCACGAATTTTCTCACAAAAATTGTTAAAATATGACAAGTTTTAGGCGTCACGTAAGTCTCGTTTCCTTATAGATATAGTGGCGGGCCAATGATAGGACAACGCACTAAACAAGTTTTTTTTTTTTAAATATGATGCATGTAGCCACTTAGTACTACGGTTTAGTGGTATTTCTCTTACTTGTAAATGAAAGGTCTTAGGTTCGATTCATGGCAAGCTCATTGTAAGGCTTAGCTCATTCCCCTACCCTTTTAGTGTAGATACTATTTTTGTTCAAATATATATATATATATGATGAATGTCAACAAGTGGCTTAGATTAAAAGGTTATTTGCATTATTTCAAAGAAGCTTCAATGAAAAGCTCTTAGGGTATCTCCAATGGAGATGGCTAAAAGGCTGTATGCTACAAAAATGGCCCGTTTGGTAAAAAAAACCTATCTCCAATGGAGGGCTGGGCCAAAAATGTGTGAAACCCACCATGCCAAATGTTGGCCAAAAAGCTAACGGGCTGGCTACTTCCAAGCCCGATTCTTTGGGGCCCGTCTACCATCCTCTAGGTGCTAACATCATCTAGCCATTGAATTTTTTTTTCTCAGATGGAATTTAAAAAAAAAAATTCTAATTTTCTTTATAAACACTTATGTCATTTCTACACTATTTCTCACATCACGCTTACATACTATCCTACCTCATTTTATTCCAATTTTTCACATTCTATTCATCTCAAACACTCATTTCATACACACCCCAAACACCATTTTCAAATGGCCACATCTTCAACCAAAGGTAAGAAATATTATTAAGATTACATAAAGATAAAAAATAAAAAAATTGGAGAGTTACTTATTTAGCGACACTTTGTGACAACCCGTCCCTAATTTTCCTATGTAATTTCTCCCCGAGTAGGTATATTGACGGTTATGCCCTTATTGGCAAGTGACGTGGACGTATTCTTATCACTTTCATTTTATTTCTCGCTATCGCATTTAAATTGTACACATTGTTACGAGTGTACGTAAATTTTATCAGTGTGAAAACACTGTTCCGGATAGATTTTCGATACCTTTTTCTGTAC